>CM030370.1:33596-633596 GCA_003604175.2 Clonorchis sinensis | reverse complement strand
AGCCGATAAGCACTGTACGACTGTTTCATCCTTACTGGGATTCATCTGCAGTGTGTGCATCTCACGGGACTTCAGACGGTTTTGAAGTGGCTAGTGGGTTACTCTGCCACAAGCGTCTGGCTGATCACCACTGTGAGTGACTCGCACTTGGGCAAGGTGTAGTTCCACTCACTTTTCACCTCTCTTCACTGTCCATGAAGACTAACTTTGAAAATATCATATTTTATGTTTGACGTGAATGTTCCTTACAGAACAGAGGCCTGTGCAAAGGGGACCAATTGTAGTATCGGGACTGTTTACAGTCTTGTCAAGCATATGACAGTCTCCAGAGACTGCAGTAAGGGATTTATTTGCTTTACCCCACTCCGCGGGGAATGCCTTCATAAGGGGTTACTTTTAGCTGGACCAATGAAACGCAATTCATTCGTGAGCGTCCCCTCAGAACAGACAATTATGGGACTTCCCGGAGGGACGTATGCGCGATGAACTTAGCCACGCATGTTTAAATACTCTCTTTTTAGTTTCGGAAATGCATTGTTCTCAAACTTTTACTTTACTAAAGACTGATAAATAAATCGGATGAGGTGGGTGAGATTACTTTCTCCCTTAGAGGACTAACATTCCCAAACCCCCCTTCTTAAAAATAAGACGCTTATATAGGTAGACCAAGGTGAAAATTCTGACCGTTTTTCCACAAATCAAAGATACAGTATATTCCATCTGACAATAGAACACTACTGAAAGATAGCTTTTGTAACAGGAATCTTTTAGCTGGTCCAAATCGCATGAGGCACAACTATCTTCTGATATGGTCTCTTAATAAGAGACAAATGGACAACCGTGTTCTTTTAAGGAGACCAAGTCATAGGAGATGGAACAATCCTGTTTGAGCAACCCGAGCAACCAATATTTCGACAAATTGATGGACTCTTCTTGTATGTGGTTACTCGTAGGAAAGACTCTATCAATGGCACTTACAAGGAGCCAATGAGAGGCGGTCTCTTCTAATGGGTGGTCTTCGCGTATGCTATCCAGAGGGAAGTCAAAACGCTCACCCGGTTGAGTGAGCAATTTCGTCTTCATATCATTGATCAGTTAGCCAAATGGTGCCCGAATGTACAAAGTCCCAGAGCGCAGATTTCGTATCCTGGTCTTTCCGGAACGGGATCTTACACCGCCTGGACATTTACAGCGGTCATTTTTAGGAACAATCGCTCTAGAGTTATAAAGTTTTGGGCTAAATTTTTTCAACAGATCTCTATGAAGTGATCTGTCACTTGGAGGATGCTTTCTACTGACAAAGGGATTGACGGATTTTGATCAAAGGCATGCATGCCATTTTTACGCAGTGTTTGTTGCAGTCAGGCTTTTTGGTTGAGAGGAACGGAGGAGGTGATGATGAAGAAAAACCACCGCGAATAAAATTGTTCCCCGCCAGCCACGACCGGAAGATGCAATGCTTTTTCAGGTGTGACACTATGGAAGGAGCTTCGATAAATACACGCATTTGCAAATCAATTTGGTTTTTGCGAGAGACTGGAAACCAGTCTGGAACCCAGCCGAATCTCTCGTTTGTGATGTTTCCAGGCGACTGAATGTGCTGCACCAGGTCGCCTCATGTTCCAGTTGCTACGATATTCCAGATATCGCGATACATGTATATTCGTAATGCACTACTCATAAGGTTGCTGAAAATTCTTCGACAGCCCTCGATCGGTGTCGCCCTTCTTGGGGCTTCTCAGCTGGCAACTGAAACATGAGGCGGCCTGTTGCAGCACATTCTGTTGCTTAGAAGCACCATTAACGAGAGATCCAGCTGCTTTCCAGGTGAGAGTCTCTCGCAAAACCAAATTTGTTTGCAACTGAGTGTATTTCGCGAAGTTCGTGCAATTTGGTTTCAAGTAGGACATAAGGTTGACGGAATATCAAGGACTACGCCTACCTGATGAGCCCCAAGAAGAGCAAAACCAGTCGTGAGCTGTCAAAGAATTTTCAGCAACCTTATGAGTAGTGCATTACGTATGTATATTTGGAAGGGACTGTTCAATCTTCGGCTGATTAACAGACTGTCCTGAATAGAGGGACTTACATAAAGCCTGTTTGTAATGCATGGCGTTCTGGACTAGTCTGCTTTATTCTCCGTAAAAAAACAGCCCTAGTGTTCTGAATTGTACCCCATATCAAGAATTTGAGCGGCACACCTTCTCGTCGGAATCAAGTATAATTTATGATGTTCTCGGTAAAACGCAACAGTAGCTCAGATTCAAAATTGAAACTTGAATTTCTTCCGAGGGCGAAGAAATTCCGTTGTTTATCAACGTATGACGAGACCGGTGAAAAAAGTTTTCCCAGTTAATCAGATTTTGTAGACGTTGTGACTAAGCGCGTATCAGCAAACCGAAACTGGGCTTCTAGGAAATCTCTGCTTCTCCGTAAGTTTCAGAGTGTGTACCCGGCCCAGCAGGAGCGATGCTACTCTAGTTCTCCAAGTAGAAAGATGGAACCTTTTTCCAGGTTTGTAAGTAGTAGGGTGTGGTTGAAGTTCCATCCGAATCTCCATCCTCTGATGCAAGTCCGCCTCTACTGAAAAGCTGGGCCGTACTGTTCAACCATGACACCCTTGTTGGGACTCATTAACCGAATGTTTCCCACTGAAATTTAGGGGAGATTCGTACCATCGCCCTTCCTGTTGGTGGTATTCGGCCAGGAGTACGATTACTTTTCGGTTAGATAGGACATGGTGCCACCACCTTTCAGTCACTCATTTCCGAGGATCACCTGCTCCCCAAGCGTCGACTTCTTATGTGGAGGGCTCATGCTAGTTTCGGAATTTTTATATTTGAGTGTGTTGTAGTTAAACAGTGGACCTCGAATTTTCAAGTTCCCATGAGCTGCAACAGAAATTTGATGTAACGTCATTATGGCCATTGCATAGAGGTCCCGCTGCTGATCGTTTGAAAAATCCGCGTAAACACATAGGAACCGTCAACGCTCGTCTGCATTTGAGATGTCACAAGGTGGGAAGTTGCTTTCGTTTGTTGCCTCGGTCGTATGCAGTGGAGAACGTCTTTTGCGTTACTAACTTGTGAAAACCACATAGAAATATTGTGAGTGAATATCGTAACGGGGGAAAACAGAATGGGATGCTTTAAAAGTTTTATCTATAATCTGAGAAGGACTATTCAGCTAGCGAAATGCACCCATTTGCAAACAAATTTGGTTTTGCGAGAGACTCACCTGGAACCCAGCCAAGTCTCTCGTCTATGATGTTTTCAAGTGTATGAGTCTAATTTCGTGCAATTTGGGTCCATGCAGGACATAAGGTTGACGGAAACTCGGGGACGCGCCTACCTGATGAGCCGAAGGAAGGGCAAAACAGGTCGTGGGCTGTCGAAGAATTTTCACCAACCTTATGAGTAGTATATTACGACCATTCGGCTAATTCTCTTCTATAAATGTTTGAATTGGTTATTCTAAAGGCCCAGTTTGGTGGCTTGGCAAACACGACAGTTATTTTTGGTTTTCCGTTTTGGATGGGCTGTCCCGCGCAGTCTCGTATGCTTCCATCATAAGCGGTTTGACGAACTGTTTTGCACAAATCTCAAGCAAAAAACCAAAATTGGGAATTTGAAGGTTTTGTTTTATTTCGGCTTATTTTTACTGATGTATATGAGGGGGCTTTGTTGCAGACACTTTCACGTCTGAGATCGCTTTCAGTGCTGTTGGAAATTTCGTATGTATGTAGCCAATCAGCAAACAAGTTCAAAAATCGCATTTATCCTTATAAAGCAAGACCTCTTCGATCGATATTCCATAAAGTACTCACTTTCCCGTACAATCAAAAATCGGGTGAGAGATGCCTTTAACGGAATCATTTTGTCAAGCAATGAGGCGCATTGGTAGTTAGGTGAGGTTTGGATGAAATATGCTTGTGGACAGAAATTCAATCAATAAATCGGCCGAAACATTCTGTTTGACAACAGTGCCGAACCTTACAACCCATGGAGAGGCGACCTGGAGGTATGTGGGATAAACCTAAAAGGACGTTGTCCTACAAGGAAAGACAGTTATGGACCCCGGGAATGTTGTGACAGAGTAGTAATGGGTAAACGGTGGGATCTTTGAGACTGACTGTGACTCCTGCTGACGGCTCATACTTGTGTTTTAAGCTCACGACGTGTCCCTCGACAGCAGTTGTTCGAAAGCAGTTTTCCTGTTGACTACCTGTATAATAAACCTTAAGGATCCTCTTCAAAAGTTTTCGATTAGGTTAGTGTGTCGCCCCAAGACACCTTGAATTCAACAGGTTTACCATTGATACTGGGCAGTATTTTCTCTTTGTCTTGGATTTTTGACAAACCTCCAGTTAATTTGTTTCAGTTTTAAATCAGAAAACCTGGTTTCATTGAGATACAGATAGTTCTGTAGTCGGTCTTGACCGACATATTTGGAAGTTATCCGCAGGTAACCAGTTGACCCATATGGGAAACTTTGTGCAAATCCGCAACCGTCTTTCAGGATGTTAGCACTGCATCCACACTCCTTCAGTGCGAACCACGCTTGTTACCGACCCATCTTCTCAAATAACATCCACGTTTCACCCAGTGCTTCATCGACAGATATAGGTCTGTACCGAAGAGAAGTACTGCACAGCTGTTCTTGCCTTATCGAGAACATCAGAAATGTGAATGTTTAGGGGAACTGTGACCCGTCAGGTGAGGTGTAGTAATTGAAGACTACACCATTCAGCTACGAGTGACTGATCAGCAGTGTGATTCGGATGCGTCCGCAATATGCTTCCTACAACGGACAACTGCTACCAACTGTGGTGTTTCTCCAAACGTCTGTTGCCTTCGTCTTCAATTAGTCGCTCTCGGACACCAGTTTCAAGACTGATCGCAGAAATCGCAATAGAAAAACTGGAACGAGTCAACTATGTGACGTAAAACGTAAAACATGGATGCGCTATGTGGGTAACATTTCCATCGTCATCAAATGGAATGAACCACATTGGACCAGTGGACAACTCTTGCGACGGCATTCAATTCACAATGGAATAAGAAAACTATTTGAAGCTGACGTACTTGAACGTCCTCGTTACCAGATCACAAACTGGACAACTACGAACTTGGATTTACGGAGAAACGATGCATACGGACCAAATTCCGTGCAGCCAGAGCAACCGCTAAAACTGTCATGAACAAAGCTGTAAGTGGACGCAGTCCAGACGGATTGAGGCAAGTGAACTTTTAAGAGCAAAGAAAACAAGACTTTTTAGATAAATGAATACTTCATTTGGACGAACAATTCAACAACAGTGAGGACAGCCAAACAAATCACGCTCCCCTGCATTAAGAACATCGCTGAAATGACTGAAAGGCACTTTCGATGGTAAGGAAAAACGATGGCCTACAAAGTGATTCAAGGCAAGGTTGGTAACAAACGGTACGTAGATTAAACGGACGCAGGTTCAAGGTCAAAAGACACGAAGATCGAGAGGGACACGAGGTTGATTGGAACGACGTTTGTACACTAGGGCAGAAAAGTACAAGGACAAAAATTTGTAAAATCATGGTACTCCACCGAAGATAGCCCCACCAAACACACTGAAATCTACCAACCACTGAAGACAAGAGAACCACAGGGCTACAAAGCCCAAAACCACATGAAAAAACGGAGGAAAAGCCTGCGGAGAAAAACCTGAAGCCTGAATCTAGCGGGTCAGTCACTTACAATGTTATACGTTCGCAATTAAACAATCCTAAGAACCGAAGTGTGCTCAGATAGGTATTGGGTTAAACAGCTGAACGCATGGGTCAATCAGAAGAAAAAAGAAGGCAAACAGAAATTAAGCTCGGGGAGAACAAACCACCTTCCAACAAAAACTAGGAACCAGCCAAACTAAATGCAGAAAGAAAACTGCCATAAAACAAGGCGCATGGATAACCAATCAAATCGGAGATGGACTGACCACAACGCAGCACATTTTGCGAACAGAACTGCGATGCAAACTACCAGAAGAATGTTACCCAGCGAGTCAATCGAACTCAACAAGCCAATCACATCAGGATGTGTACGAACTTGTCTCTTGTAAGCTATTAAATGTAAACAGGTAGAGGGAAGTACCAACCCTACCAAGCACCGACGAAGTCTTACAATAAAATGTCTTCAGTTTATTGCTAAACTGGGCGAACAGATCAACGACCACCTGATCTAAAACTAATCAACACACCCAAGCTGCTAACATTTCGATACAGTGCCAGTGCCGTCCCTGTTGTTATTTTCTGTCCAGATTGCTTGAATTAATATCTGAAGTTGTGGTCATCTCAGAGCAGTTGTGCCAGTATGCATTAACATAGCTGCTCACGCGCGCTTTTGCTTGGTTGTAAGATTAAAAATCGTTCGACCATGCCGAGGGCACTTCCTAACGTGCACATGAAATGAAAATAAGGTCCTGGAAGCGGATCAGAGATATGTACTGGCAGTCGTATCTCATCGTCAGTGCGGGGTTGGGTGACCCACTCCAATCCAACTGCCAAGCTCGGCGAACAGATCAACAATCAATCAGCGCACCCGAGCTACCTATATTCCAAAACATTGCCGACAGTCGTATCTCAGCCTTATTTACACTGCTGTTTTGAGATTCCGCACTGTAAATGACGCCAATCTATGCTGAATAGCCTGGAAGCACCGTACAGCTGTTTCATTCTTACTGGGACTCATCAGCAGTGCGCATCTCACGAAGATCCAGGGCAATTCTAACAGACGACCTCCCTGCAATTGGCTTGAACACGTGCGGTTGAACGGCAGTGTGATTAGCTTTCACATAGACAGAACATAGCGCCACCCAACCTTCACTCCTGCAATTCACATCACGTGATCACTTGATGACTGGCTGCTCGAGTGATAACTTTTCAGCTAAAAGGCTCTACTACCCTTGCTGGCCTGAAGAAAAACTAGCGAACTGTGATTGAACTTGGTCATCATCATCGATGCCCGGAAATCCGTACCAGCAGGCAACACGTACGACGGCGCACGCAAATCCCTTAAACGCCAAATAGTGAAGAGCCTAAGGAAAGACTGAGAGCTCTGGTGAAAATCGAAAGCTCGAGAGACTGAACTTAGTATGGATGATTAATGCCTGGTGGAGTTTAGTCCTAAAACTGGAGGGAAGGAAACCGGAAATGTCGATAAAGACGAGATACATCAACCGACTCAAAATGCGTCCACTCCACACTTTTACAATCCTAGCCCTATTCTTACGCAATCAGATAACTTGGTCACGCATCCTTTTCTATGTCATTCGTTCGTGCACACGCTTCGAAGAAATGGCCAATTTCCTGGAAACACAATCAAGCCTGGTTGGCTTTCGAAGGGAACAATCTAAGTCCAGATAGTCGATTTTAGTAGATGGTGTTCTATTCGCAGCAGAAAACAGACGAAACTCAACCGTCCTACTCGCGGTGCAGTAAAATGAGGTCACATTCTAATTAGAGTTTTTCTTATCACTTTTATCGCTTATACCATTATTATTATCAATAATAATAGTATAGTGCAGTATAGTCTAGTAAAAAGTAATGTGGGGCAAAGTATAGTATAGTATAGTACAGTATATTTCTTCTTGTAAACTTTGGGGTGAGATGGCCCAAGTGGTTAGAGCGCAAATCTACTGACCGGAAGGTCCGTGGTTCGAACCCGACCCCTGCCTCTCGACTTCCCCTGTCTAGGTTTGGACAACATGGCAGTATCCCAGCCCTCGTGCTTCCCTCGGGTGGCATGGCAGCTGGGGTGTTTCAGCTGAAGGGGACAAAAAATTCCTGTAAATCTTTAAGGAGCCGTTTTTGTCTTGACCCATCTTGAGTGGACAGATGCATGCTGGTTTTCATCGGAACGCATAGTGGCCGAAGGTGTACCTTCACACAACACTGCCGGTAGGGTCCATGAAACCCCTGATGGTTTCACTTTTCTTGGGACCTTTCGGATAGGATAGGTGCCCAGATTCCGACAACCTTATAGTTCAGTTGAACAGCAAATTAGGCGCGACGACAAATCAGTGTCCAGACACGTAACAGGATCGATAGACCTATGGAAAAGAACAAAACCTGTGGATGAAAAGCAAAACTGGCTAACAAGAGTTTTCATAAACCTTGTGAATAGTACTCTCTTGTGAATAAAAATTCCTCAACAGCTTAAACAGCGTTTCTACTGTGGCTAAAGGCCGTCTGTTAGCAGCGAATTGATTTGAAAAATACTTTCAACAGGAGACCCAGATCGATTTCAGCTCAGCTTCCTGTTAACACAAGCTTGATTTTCGAGTGTTTGCTTATCGCCAGCAAAAGCTCACCTTTTTTCAGCGTCACTGCCTGAATGTACGCTCAGAATGCTCCAGTCTCGTTACTCACCGTAATACACGATTCACCATGAAACTAAATCAAAAACAATTTCGCGATTTTCAAGGAATTCCTTCTAGAGGAATCTTTTTATCCTAGTGTGAACTTCCCGTTGCGCACTTCAGGTGGACTTTGACTAGAAGTTCTCAACACCGAAAATATCGGATCACAACGGCCAAATGAGTTGGATTTAAATCATGCAGTCTCGACTGACACCGGCTGACACCTTGCAATACAACAGGTGTCCCCGTGTATTGGCAACGACTCATTCAATCTAAGTTGACACGGACTCAGGGGTACCGGACTAGAGGATTTGGTGGACGGAAACTTGAGGATCCTAGTGCGTGGAAACATTGCATATGGCCGTTCCCTTTTAGTCGCTTCTCTTCGGAATTTAAAGCATTATTGGACCAAGAAGGCTCAAAATTCACTCGGATAGCCTAACACTCCTGAACACAAGCTCGTCAGATGACCAGTTTTCCAAAAGAACTGTTTAAACAAACGCAGAGAGTCTAATCTTCGAATCCTTTCCAGTTGCATCATTGTCCCAGTGAAGGCGCAACTGCTTGGTTTTGGCTGATATATGCGAAGCTCAGAGTGTGGGCGGTGGCCAACTATCTAGAGCGCTCTATCATGGGAGGTCACGTTTAAAGGTGCTAGCTGGACGGGACCTACTTCGGAGAAGGACGGAGAAGCCGTTGGCGTCAGTTGACGAACGCCTCTACTGTTTTGTAGTTTTTTGTAGAACCCACCAGGATGATTCCCATGAGAATCACAAGACCAGGTAAGTTGATTCAAAATACGTGTTATGAAATCTTGTTAGGGTCTGGTCAGCCATTGTGGAACTGAAGGTGTGTCACATGACGCACACCCTGTTTCTTGGGTTAATACCAGACGGACAGGTAATTAGAACAGTGAGAAGGATGAGATGTGTCAAGTCACTGAGAACGTATTTCTCTGTAAGACATTAACGGTACGGATGGCCTTGCTTTCAACTGGTCTGGCAGCGTCTTAAAGGAACAGTAGGCCTCCTACAATGATTACTTCTGTAAATAGATTATTGTTTCTTGGTCCTTGAAAAAGGGATCATAAGCTGGCTTCAAGTTCAAGGTTCGGACGGACAAATCAGTCAACTTCCGAAGTGCATCCGCCAAGCTATTGAGTTGTCATTGCTCGTCACATGTCACTAGATATGCTGGTAAAATTATACTATTATTATATTATATATATATATATTATAATGACCAATTACCCCAGTTGCTTCCTCTTGAGGCAGGGGAATTCCATCAGAAAAGTGTTTCGGAATGTACAAAAATATCACTTCGATCAGCTGCCTTGAAAGCGTCGGAAATCGGAAAGTGAATGAGGCAAAATCGTCAGACCCTCCAAGGACTCAAACTCGTCGAAAGAAATCGACACGATATTTTCAGGCCTTCCAGACCCCAGACCGCTACAAATCATTTTGCTGTTCTTTTAAGTAACCAACAAGTTTGGCTGGTGCTTTTGGGTTCCTGGTTCACGGATATTTAATGTTTTCTCGGACGTAAATTCATTGTACTAGCGGGATCTGAGCTGCTGCTTGGAGGACAAAAATGCGAGTTGGTCAATCTAGCTTGTTCACGATAAAGAGCAGAGACTATTTCTGAGGAGTATGTTCGAGGCGTAACCTACCGCACTGTCCTGTTCAGTCACGTTGTTTATCAACTGCCACCTAAACAGCAGCCCTATAGCACACACATACTGCCTCTCTGATCGTGACAGCGGTGCAACATCTCACCAATGAGTCACCAGTTATTCGGTTCACAAGCTGAGCCCACAAAATCCGAATAAAATGAACCTCTTTCACGCACGAGTAGAGTCCGTAATACCTCTGGTTCAACGATTTCGGAACTCTTCTGGTCGCTAATGATGGTGCTGACTCTGGGTGTTGATTCCATCGCAATTCAGAACAGTTATCAATACGTTTCTTTAAATACAACCTCTATCCATCCTTAAAGTGAGCCCTGGTCTCATCTAAATTCGGTGAACACGTACTTGACTCGGAAACCTCTTCTGATTGCGAAATGGGCAAGACTCTGATGCGTGCATTCAGGCACTGGAATACCTGATGGTGTCCCTCGTTATCATGATAAGATAGAGGTTGGGTAACTTGACTGCACATCAGGGTGACTCATACCCCTACTTTGTCTGAAGATGGCTTCCGTTACTTCTTGTAAGACCATCGGACTGGTCAACTTCTGGCCAGGAGCCCCATTTAACTGAAGACATGAACACTGCTGCACAGTAGTGGAGAGATATCAGCCAACCTGTGCTCCACACGATAAGCAAACGTGCAACAAGGTACAGACTTTTGGCCCGAAATGCCAATGAATGTCAGTTACATCAATGCCAACAAGAGGATAAAATGGGATGGCCGTATAAGTTGCGTCTCCTTCATTTTCCTTTTGCGCTAGCTGATCAAACTAACCAGTACTTTTACGAATTCCAGGGTTGATGGAATATCTATCTGAGCTGCAACTATCGAGAATTCCTGACTGATGAAGTCCAGGAGTGTTTCTATAATTCTGCCGTTGTGTGTAGAGGACGAACAGTTTGAATCCCAATGTGAGTTTCCGTGACTCTGTATGCAGCATGGCTGAGTTCACGTAACTAAGGGCCGTATAGAGGGAACATACTACTCACATGGTTGCCTAAAATCATTCAGCAGACCACGACCGGTTTCAGGGAGGAGTTCATCAGGTGGGCAGAGCTCCAAAGGTTCCGTCAGTCTTATGTTCTACTTGAGCCGAAATCGGAAACAATCTACGAACTACCTTTATGTGCACACTAGTTTATTTTCAACAGAAGACCCTAATGGAATAAGCTGAATCTCCAGTTTGTGAGTAGTGTATTCTGTCTAGACGGTCTGCTGCAACATCTCGGATACCGTACCGACTGAAATATTAAGCCGCCATGTGCATCTCATTCAACTGAAGAATATCACAAAGGAGAGACTCAGTTGGATTCTGTTAGGTAAACCGTCAAAAAAAGCTTGGTGTGCAGCCGAGTGTAGTTCGCAACTTGTGTCCAATCTGGGTTTATGTGGAACTTGTTGCCAGTGAAAAAAATCCAGTGGAAAATGGCACGACTAGGCTTATCTATACTAGAAAACTAGCACAGAGGAATTCACTGAGACTACTGAGACTACGTTCCACGTGACTTGATGCATCCTGTCCGTCTCACTATTTCTAGTTTCCTGTCAAAATTGCAAGGACGGTGTGTGTCACGTGATGCAGTTGTGGTTCTAAAATGGTGGACCAAACTCCAACGACATTTCACCCTATTTATTTTTAGAAATCTGTCCTAGCCTTTCGATTTATACGAGACTCCACCACAGCCTCTGAGATCCCTAAAAGCTGTCACAAATGACGACATGCGTCAGCTGACGGAAGCGATTTGATGTAAGTGACCAACGTAGGCCATGTCCAGGCAGCACTCAAGTTCTGCACAATTACACGACACGTCAGGACAAAAGGTACTCTTTGAGGTCCCTCAATGTTGTTTGGATTCGTCGTTTGCTCTGATTATTTTGTTCAAAGACAAGCGGTTAGATATTCTTGGGATTTCGATGACATAGCCGGAAAAATGTGGCCAAATTCGGTGATCATATCGTCTGTCCGCTACAGAATCTCTCGGCAGTGGGATCGTGTTCGTACGCGTTCAACGATTCAAGTGGAATCGGTCGTGGAATCGGTCAGTCAGTCAGTCAGTAAGTCAGTCAGTCAGTCAGTCAGTCAGTCAGTCAGTCAGTCAGTCAGTCAGTCAGTCAGTCAGTCAGTCAGTCAGTCAGTCAGTCAGTCAGTCAGTCAGTCAGTCAGTCAGTCAGTCAGTCAGTCAGTCAGTCAGTCAGTCAGCTTATCAGCCATGAACCGCGTACCAAGGGTACGTGCTTACCAGCTGCTGTCGTTCCGGTCACCATAAAATGCGAGAACATAGAAGATATAGCCAATAATTGGTGGCGGTGCCTTAATCAATTAGTTGGGGAAAATTGGAAGCGAATGAACCTTCCAGGCTGGATAAGCCCTTTATTTGGGAAGAGAGGCATGGAACTAACGAATAAAGAAGCAAGGAATGAAGGCGCATATGCGGAAAGATGCCACCTATTAGGCTGTTCGTGCCATGCAACAAAAACGCCCTATTCTAAAAGTCCGCCTAATCACACAACGGATAACACAAGTTGTAATCTGTAACCCCTTACTCCGTGTTGAATTCCATTGAATGGGTCAGTAGGGCTGACCGGCACTTGATCCAATGATACATCAGACTCGAGTTTCAATAAATATCCGGCAAAACCAGAATATCTTGGCTTGGTTCAATCATGAGACCCGCGAGACCTCTGATGCCTAGTAGTTTTCCCAGCCAGGAGGAAAGGCTTTTCTTGACGCACCATGCTACTCATATGGTCGGTGAACTCCGTTCGACAGCCTACTACGTGTTTAGCCTTTCCTGAGGCTCCAAGGCTACCAGAATTCCAGTTTGTACACCACTGGTAGAATAAGATCACTGGTGAGTTATTTTTTTTAGTAACCGGAGGCTGAAGTGAATGCACCGCAAAAGACCTTCCCTTGAAGAACTGGTGTTTCACTATCAGCTATTTGGCTCACTGTTCGCTACTCAGGATGGAATTGAAGCCATCCCTCGGACTTTAGGGTTATGCGTCGTGTTAAACCAGTGATTCCCAAAAATTTTATGTCGCGACCATTTTCTGCAACAACTGAGTGATCGGAGATTCCCGCTTTGTTCCTTACCCAAATAACTCTCCAACTGTCGATTGGTCACTTGGTGAATTATGTCACTTTAAATTATGGCCTTCTTGGCGACAAACCTTACGGACTTCTGACCTCGATAATTTCTCAGCCCTCAGGATGTATGTGATGGTTTTTGAAGAAAAAAGGCTGATCAGGATCGCCTTCATCCAATCCATTAAATGGGAAGCATTGAAGACACTCACAGTAGCTGGTGAGACGTACCCCAGGAGTTTGATTATTTTCAGATAATTCAGGGTGGTCAGATGTTGGAGACTGTGGGCATTTTTCAACTCGAGGAACGTTTATGTGTGCGCACGCGTGACCTCACTTTCGATGGACTGCCTTGCACTTGAATCACGTGAGGCGCTATTGGACAACAGCTACCGGCAGAAGACATCATCGGCCGGTGGGTGAATATCGGCCTGACTGAGCCTAAAAGATCCACATCATCTGGTATGCACTGAGAACACATCCCACGTTTTTGAAGATCAAGCTCGTATTGTTGCACTTGGTAAATTCTGCTATCAAAAATCTGAGTGAAATTTACCGTACCTGTCTTAGCCGTACGCCAAGTGGAACCGCACAATCGAAAACTTCACTCATACAGAGTCCTTGATGTAAAAGAAGGTTAGGCTCCGGTTGTTTTTCAATTAGGCAATTTCATGAAGACTGCCTGAAATAATCCCCCTTGGTACAGTACAACCCACTGTATAATCGTGAGTTACTGCTTTGTATCGCAATCTCAATTCACGCCCGCCCCTTGGAAGTTGGAAACCATCACACGAATTCAAACAACAGTTTCAACACTTGGAACAGTAACTCTCCGGACATCATTCTACTCTACTTTGGGGATCCCAAACATGATACCAGTTGTTCATTCCCCCCCCTTCAAAAAACACCTCGTTATCCTGCAAGAGAGTTCCATTGTCCAATTGTTTACTGGTTTCTTCCGTCCATACAGTGGTATGGCTTTGTACTGGACCCACTGACTGGCAATCGTCACGCCATCAGGAATTGTTAGCTGTCATTCCTGTTACATAACAATTACATCGATGCTGGTTTGAGGAGATTTGATAACCTTCCATGGAGATTCCATCCTGCCAGTAAAGCCAATCGGTGCTGAAAAGTGGAGTACCATTCTCTAGCTGTTTCATCAGCTAGAGTCTCGAACCTTCCGGCCAATGGCTGAGCACTTAACCGTTTTGCCATGAGAGGCTGATCAGCAGTGTGGTTAGCTCTTAGTTAGACAGGACCTAGTTTGTCCCCTCTGAGACGCCCTGTTGTTAGGAACGGACACGATCAAAAAGCCCCGGTTCATGTGGACTTTTCCATTCCGGGTTGAAGAGGTTATTCGGCCGGTGAGATTCAGTCTCTATGTTCGTTTCACCCAAATCGCTGAACACTTATACAAATGGGTCTTTTGATGACCAGATTTCTGATAGTTGAACAACACAATGAACTAAAGTTTGTGAATGTATATATTGTTGGTTGTGGATCAGGTGGCTGTTGATCTGTTCGCCGAGCTTGACAATTGGCTTGCAAACGTTCCGTCACCATACGAGGAGACATCATCAGTGCGCAGTTGGGTGGGTACTTCTTCCTTGCCTGCGTGCGTTTATATAGCATTTGAAGACCATCTGTTATCTTCTGACCTGATTGGCTACTTGGGGTTAACGGTCCTCGTGACTCTATTGATCCGTTTGTGATCCCTGTTGTGGTGTGGTCTGCGTTCCTTTGTTTTGATTGGTTATCCCAAGACCTTCTATTTTTAGTAGCTCGTTCTCTGATCTTCGTTGGCATTGCGTTGTGGTCCGACGTTCTCGAGCTTGATTGGTTGCTTGCACCGCCCCATTTTCTCCACTGTAACAGTTAGTGTCCCTGCGTCCGCTGGTTAACAGCCGGTCAACAGCCACCTGATCAACAACCAGTAAACTCACCCGAGCTACTAATATTCCAACGCATGTATATATTGTCCTTACTGATACCATATACACATTGGGCAGATTCATTCACCGGCGTTCTCAGCAGTCTGACCAAGCCCCCAATAGGCCCCAGCTCCCGGTTCTAGTATTTCTGATTCTAGGACAAGAAATAGAGCACCAGATCTTAGCAGTCTATACTGAGTCCCTATAGCATTGATGAGTATTGCTTGAGAGCATCGTCTTGGTCTCTCATGAAACTCTCGAGTACTGGTCAGGTTCCCACCCAAGTGAACCTACTATACAGTGCCCGGAATAGGACATTAGATGAAGACATCTACAGACAGAGGTGACAGTTGAACAGCCGTCTAGTTTTCCGAAAAACTGTGTTCGAATATACGAGAGTAAGATACGGGAGAAGAAATCAGCCAAAGCGAGAGAAGCACATGAGAATGCCATGAGATCTCGCGCACATAAACACACACAAACACAAACACCAATGTAAGCCTTCCCAATGCAGGTTTTAGAAGGTCCTAACCCTGGACCAAAGAACCCGAGGACGGTCAATGGCACTTCCAAGCGTTTCGTATTGGCTGTGCAGTAGCAACTAATCAATAACACCTCAAGCGTTTTTATAAGGGTGTTGCTACTCTGGATAAACTGATGGGTGATCGATAACAGACAAAAGGTCAATGGGACACAGCGAAGCTTTGTTCCCTAGGTCTGTAACAGAGATGTAATGGTCACAAAGAAACAGCTGTTTCCGTACGAGTTTCAATCAATAAATGTCAATCGGGGAGTTTTAACACGTGCGATTCTATGTGGCCAGGCAAGATGGTAAATGATGGATTGACGTTTCAAAAACAGATTGATGACGTTGGAACCATTTGGTCGGTAGCGTGGGTAAAATTGTTTGTTTAAAGGTAGTTTTGTATCCAGACCGGCCAATATAACTTGCATCGCAGATACACGTGACGTGATGTATATCGTGTGAATTGACAGCAACCGGTTTCCCCCTCCTGGTAATTCCAAGACTGATGACTCGCAGTTCTGCCGCGTTGTAAGTTCTTCCTAAATCTGTGGATAACTGATAATTTTGGTCTTCTTCTTTGAAAGGATCAAAGTATGACTCAGGAAACTTGGAGTTCATAGGTTTTTGGCCATTGTACCACATCTGGCTGCTTGTACTATCTCCTCGCTAGGTCACTTGCTGAACTCATGAGGGAAACTACTCACAAGGTTGCTGAAAACTCTTCGACAGCCAATATGCAAATGAGTGTAGTTGTCGAGTATTCATTCTCTTCTAGAGCCTCCTTGAAAATCCCTGGTCAACGAGGTTGGACGTGCAAATTCGAGCTGTTTAAATGAGCAGTGTTCGCACGACGCTGTACCTGTACGTCAACAAATTAAAACGAGAAAAGCGTATGTGCTATTCAGACTAGATAGGTTTTTTACGCATACAAAGTTTAGTTGTCCCATACCTCTTGCTTGTAGGCAGAATACTAAGGGAAGGTATACACTTATCGAACTATTCCTCGCTGGTAACGGAAAAGTACTAAATCTTCAAACAACCTCAGTTATTCGTAGTGTAAGGAGATTTTAAACTTGCAGTGACCTCTTCGACCGTCAGTGAAGCCAATTTATACTAAAAAGCCGAGAAACAATGTAGGGCTGCTTCATTCTTATTGAGAATGAACTCATCTCACCAAACTCAAGGAAATCTCGAACCAGCGACCTCCTGGTCACTAGTTTGAACACTTGGTCCTTCGGCTAAGAGGAGCTGATTGGCAGTGTGACTAACTTGCACTTAGAGCATAGCGCCACTGATTGTTCACTCACCGAATCCACATCACGTGAGCACACTTGTTGACTGGCTCCTATAAGAATGAGTTTTAATCACACCGCTGACCAGCCGCTCGTGGCCGAACGATCAACTATTCAAACTAACGGGTGGGAGGTCGCAGGCTAGAGATTTGCTTCTCTTTCGTGAGGTGCACACTGCTGATGATTCCCAATAAGGATGAAATAGCTGGACGGGGGCTTCACTGACGACTTATTCGCACAGCCATTATCCTTCGCGACGGCCGAAGTATCCCCCACTGGACAACTTTCAACCTGGCCAAACGGTTTCCTATTACGCTCATGAATATGTCCATAGAACTGTGTCATTGCTGTCCCACCAACCCGTCTACATATCGAGTTGAAGAATAAAGGACACAGGAATCTTCGACAGCCTATGACCGGTTTCACCCTTCTTGGTATTCATCAGGTAGGCGCAGTCCCCGATTGTCTTTCAACCTTATGTTCTACTTGAATTCAAATTGGACTGATTGCGACAACCACACTCACTTGCAAATCAATTTGGTTTTCACGGGAGACTCATGTGAACCTCTCGTTTATGATGTCCCTCAACTGAATGTGCTGTACACAAGCTGCCTCATCTTTAAGTTGATAAGTTATTTGAGATATCGCAGTATATTTTCATGAAGGAATCTTCGACAGCCTATGACCGGTTTCACCCTTCTTGGTATTCATCAGGTAGGCGCAGTCCCCGACTGTCCGTCAACCTTATGTCCTGCATGAACCCAAATAGGACACAACATTTCTGTGCACACAGCAGATTGTTTACCACCTCCATTAGGATTACAAGGTTGCCACCAGCCAGCCCAACCAATCCTCTCAAACAGTCGCTCTTTTCATGCAAACAGACTTTGATGAAAACAGACCGAGCAGAGACAAACACTTTTATCCTTAATTTTCATCAATCTAATTAGAACGATCTCGGTAGGCTTGTGTGCTCATCGGATAGGCTGTCCAATTCCCAAGAGGTATATCGGAGAGAATGCATCGGAAACTGAGAAGCCAAGAGTGAGGGAATAACGGTCCAAATTGAAGAGACATGTGAAACTTTGTGTTTGGACAAATTAATGTAAGGTTGTGGTCCAGTCCTGAAAAGCTCGGTCACGCGATCGCTTTGGTCCTTACTGGGACGTATCTGATACGAAGACCAGAGACATAACCGTCTGGTTAGGAATTTTGGGCTCTTCCTCTGCGAGTTAGCAGTCAAGTCTAAGCAAATTGTCTTGTAGGGATGAGGTCTCGTGCGGTGCTACCCGTTCTGATAAATGAATTAAACATTCTCGTTCAGCTGTGACACTCGGTGACAAGCTGCCATGCCAGTCGAAGGAAACACGGAAACTGAGATGCTGCAAGGTTGCCCAAGCCTAGGAGCGGTCGAGATGCCTGGAGGGTGGGTTCGAACCACGGGTCTTCGGGTTAGTAAATCTGCACCTTAACCGCTGAGCTCCCTCGAGCCAACTATCATGTGCGTGGATCATTGTATAGGCCGTATCACCTAGGATGACGACACGCTGGGTCACCTTAGCAAATTGTTACCCTTAGCGGAATCAGGGCTAAAAACTGATGTGCGTTTACTTCTTCCCGCAGGATCGCATCACATTACACAAAGAATTCATCATTTCCGGATGCTGTGCCAGCCCTAAAGGTTCCATTCTTTGTGATTTGACTGTGAACAAAACCGGGTTTGTCCCTGGCGAATCAATCACTCCCCAGGTCCACGTGACCAACCGGTCTTCGAGGCCTATTCAGACGGTACATCTGACATTTGCTCAAGTGAGTGCATTTTCCTACTGTGTAACTGCGACTAACGTTTGACGGTTTAACAGTGTTGGAACTACCTTATTCTGAGAACTTTCCACTCCAATAATCTGAAATTCCATAGCCAATTGGAACCACTTTCAAAATACGTTTACTGTTAAAAAGAAACATACTACTTACTAGAAGCTCATCCCACTGAACCGAAATGTTGTTGTTTGAAAGTCCCTCTGAGTTGCGAACATTCCGTCTAGCCGATTTTACCCTCTCTGGAGTTGATCAGGAAGGCATACTCCTGGAACTTCAGTTCCTTTCTACTCATTTGAGCACGTTTTTACTTCTATCATTTTTCTGAAAATCTTCACAAGCAAAAGAACTCACGTGCAGTTTGTTAGGATGCACCAATGTGGGGTTCGAACCCAGGTCATAGAAATACTACTCCACGATCCTAGCCAGTCTGCATGCAGAATAGGTGTGCAGCCTCTAACAAATCTTTAATCCGTGATGCGTTTCAACTAAATAAGCCCTGCTCAAGAATCAGTGGGACCGATATGCAACGTATTCATATATAGTCCCGTATTCATAAGTGATTAGAACTAGCCGATAACCAATTTCTGGTTTCCTATTAAACTCGTCCGGTTGACCTCTTTCATCACAACTGATTTATTCGTTTGAAGTACCTCTGAATTCACTGCCTGGGCAAGCCAACTATTCACTATAGACATATTTGTTTAATCAAGAAGCTACGCCAATGCTAACCTAAGAAGACATAAACCTGGTAATGTAAAAGTCACTGTGGTCAATTTCTTCATGTTTATCATGTTGACAGAAGGAATTTTCCGCTCAACTGGAGCGACGGATGACGAGTAAAAGGGGGCGAGAAATGCCGTGACTGCTCGTGAGAACGAAACACCTACCAGAAACATCACCCGTCGTCGGTGTTCCCTCCATGTCGCCGTGCGATTTCTACTCGATTTCAGGCGTCGTCAGACATATAGTCTTCTGAAGACGACCTTATCTGAGATTTGTACCGCCTCCCCCCCCATTCGAACCAAATACTCGCCGACACAACCGTTCCGGTAAACTGTAATTCACCGTCTTGGACACCAACAGTGCGGCTGATAAACTCGCGCTGTCACCTGCCAGGCACGTGACACATTTCTCGTCACAAAGAAACTTGACCTTACCGCGGTGTGACGGCTTGTGCGCCTCCGCGATCCATTGAGCTACGCTGAGTGTCTCATAACAATTTGGTCAAGGTTTAGAGGTCTGACCAACACAATCTCCTGGATCTCCAGGTTGGGGTTTGAAGCAAATGTATCGATATTTTCTATGAAAATGGTAATGCACCTGCATTGTCCGTCAAACACTGTTGCCTTGTGGTCAGAATTTTGAACCAAAGGCTTTAGTCGAGGACCCTAATCGTCCTCTCGTTTAGGAATTGGCCTCCTGGTTGTATCCTAGCTCACGGATAATTATGAATTGCGTAAGGAAGCGAAGCGTCACTGTTGAATACTGATGTTATGCTGCCGATGGTGATTATGATGATAATGATGATGATGATGATGATGATGTTGATGATGATGATGATGATGATGTTGATGATGATGATGATGATGATGTTGATGATGATGATGATGATGATGGTGATGATGATGATGATGATGATGTTGATGATGATGATGATGATGATGGTGATGATGATGATGATGATGATGTTGATGATGATGATGATGATGATGTTGATGATGATGATGATGATGAGGATGATGAGGATGATGATGATGATGATGATGAGGATGATGATGATGATGATGATGACATGTGTACCATCGTCTTTGGTGCCCAACCAGCCCAGAAGAGGCCCCCCAAAACAGGATATTCCCAGGAAGCGGGGTAACATTTCCAGAAAAATAAGGTCAACGCACGGCGGAAATGTAGAAGAATAGACAGGAATGACAAAATTGCAAACTCGGCCGGTTTTGTTGATACCTGAGCTACATTCACACAAACCAGTGTAACCGCCCCATCCACATAAACCTAAGTCCTTTGCACTGACCAACACAGAACTGGACCTCTCAGAACGCACCAACCATGCCTTAAGTAAAAGACCATCCACACTGCATGCAGCATGAAGGTGGTTAAACGAACTGTGGGCTGTGAGTCAGTGATATCTACTTTGAAAACAGAAGGTTGAGAGCAGTGTTGCGATCATTGCGGGCGAGCTTCGTCACGAAGGCCAAAAGAGACAGGGGTTGACGGGTATATTCGTGTGTGCAATGAACCTTCTATAGTCTTTGGTGATTTACTAAAGTCTGACCTCCAAATACGAACTATGTCAATGAGGCATGGAAGACAACTACATTCTCGTTGTACATTTTAAGAGTAACTATTCTGCCCCACTCGTTTGTTCATGTATGTTTTACTTTCCTCACCTCTAGTCTAACTCCCTAAACAAGACTAGTGGAAATACGGTGACAGCAATTTAGTACACTCGAGAGAGTGAGTTCAAGTAAAACGGTCGTACAACTATTGTCTGTAAAGTCATTCGTGGATATGGAAAGTTTTTTAAGCATATGTATGGGTTGGCGAAATATACTCATTTGAAAACATATTTGGTTTTGCGATAGACTCACCTGGAACCCAGCTGAATCTCTCGTTTGTGAGTCTCTCGCAAAACCAAATTTGTTTGCAAATGAGTGTGCATTTCGCTAATGCCGTGCAATTTGGTTGCAAGTAGAACATAGGGTTGACGGAAATTCGGGGACTGCGCCTACCTGACGAGCCCCAAGAAGGGTGAAACCGGTCGTGGGTTGTCGAGGCGTTTTCAGCAACCTTTTGAGTAGCGCATTACGTCCATGTACGGGTTGGGTTTTCTCCAGATCATTTAGATGGCTCAAGTGATTAGAGTGCGAATTTACTGACCAGAATGTCCATGGTTCAAACCCGACATCTACCTCCCGACTTCCCCTGTCTAGGCTTGGCAACCTGGCGGTATCCCAGCTCTCGTGCTTTTTTCGGGTAGCATGGGTGTTACAGCTGAGCGATATGTATATCATTTAGAGATGCGTTCGTCGAAATCCACAGTCCTCAAATTTTACACCTTGAGTCTGACATTTCATGAATGCCGCAATTAGTGTAGAGATTTAATTTCAACTCTCACAGCGTTTACTTGGATATTCACCCGTAAATTTCTCTTTACTGTTGTCCTTCGTGTGCTATACAGATTGTCACATTGCATGGAACGAACGATCAGCAACACACAGAAACCCTGCGTCTCTTCGCTTCACGTTTAAAGCCCCAACAACCGCCAAACTTGGATCAAAACGTTCGGAATTCCACCCGCTTTACCGAAGATAACCCTTCTTTATTTTCATCCTCCATCTCTCCGTCTTCTCACACGTCCTTGAACAAATCGGATAAGCCTCGAGCTAATCAGCTGTCGGCAGCGGGTGATCGTAACAATTCTTCCTTGTCTCAGACGGAAACGACGGCTCTGTTCAAGTCTGCTGTGGCGGTAAACTCACACGGGTGTTCCGCCTACTTCGAAGATGTGATCCATGTTCCCCCACTTCCGGCAACTGGACTGGTTGGACGACAGAACCTTATTCAAGTCGAATACGCACTCATCGTATGTTTTCCGTTGTTTTCTTTTTATGTTTTTCGGGTTTTAAAGACGGCCACGCAAAACTTAATGGTGGCAAACGAAAAGTCAATTCGGTGAGCGACTTGAAGTGTCTTGTATAGGTAATGATTGGACCAAACACCACACCTGCACTGAATACACGTGACACTGGTTGTCGGTTTGTCCGCTTAGCTGGACAGTTTGATCGCGAGCGTTTCACCACTAATCAAGGTAACATCAGTTCGTTGCTAGGGTACTTAGTGGAGCATAGCAATGAGTCAGCTTTGTTTTGAGTAGTCTTGTGAGTGTGTCAATATACGTGCTGCTAGTCGGGGCTTACCTTTGATCACGATTAGTTCTCCGGTCGGGAGGTTCCATTGGTTGTCCTGTCATCCCGTGTCCTGATTTGCCGATGACCACGTGACCTTTGAGTTTGACCTCCCCACTCCCGCAACCTGGTCGGTGCTGGAATGACCTTTGTCCTTGAACTCTCTGGGTTCCAGTTTATAGACTTTGTCGATCTGACTCCAAAGAGTTTTTTTTTAGTTTCTTGGCTTGTTAATGCGATGTACAGTATTTCGGTCGAGACATTGGTTCTTTGCACATAGTGGTGCTCGAAATGGATCTAGTTGAGTGGGTTGGTTGATCGAATTCTACGTGGAGTACCATGCTTCCGGAAATTCTATTCCATCTCTTTTGTATCTATGTGCCATGACTTTTGCGTTTTCCAGGTTGAATTTGTGACTTCCTTAATCTTCATGTATGGACATCAATGAAAAGGGAGTCAGGTGTCCTTCGATTGGGGCGAGATAGCTCAGCGGTTAGAGCGCGAGCGTACTGACCGGAAGGTCCGTGGTTCGAACCCCACCTCTGCCTCTCGACTTCCCCTGTCTAGGCTTGGGCAACCTGGCAGTATCCCAGCCCTCGTGCTTCCTTCGGGTGGCATGGCAACTAGGCACCGAAAGGGTGCTACAGCTGAACGATTTATTCTATTTATTATTGTACTTCAATTACAAACACCACAGCGCGTGATCACGTGTTAACTGGCCCCTCGAGTGACGACTTTTCAAATTGGAAGGCTCACTGATCTTGTGAATTATTCTCCCCTTTAAGCTTCATATTATTCGTCGGTTGCGTGAGGAGATTTGGGAATTTTTGTTACACATTACTTGCCTAAATGAGAGCTAATCAAACTGGTGCTCAACCGCTCGTGACCAGACGGTTGTGTTCAAACTACTGAAGTTCAGTGTTTCTCGGCATTTCAACATAAGTTGGCTTCACTGAGAGGGCGTAGTCCAGAAATTGCCAAATCCCCTCGCGCAACAAATAACTGTCATTTCTCCCGACATTTCCAGTGAACAGTACACGTAGATAGTACGCTGTTTCACTTTTCAAAATGCAAGGTTATTTCATATTACTCCCTAAAACTTGAAAAATTACGCGGAGATTCTCCGCATACAATCGATTTTTCCTTCTGTAAGTGCATTTGTTTTAAGCTTTCGTTCCTTCTAAGCGCGTGCGCTGACCCCGTTCATTTCTCCCCATCCTCAGCTTCGACTCCGCCTTCAGGGTGATTCGCAAGGAAGACAGGATCAGAAAATGCAGATCCCCATCACAGTTGGCTCCGATCCAACCCGTGAGACATCATTCACTGGATGTAGCGAAGGTGAGTGATAGGGGTGTTACTGATAGTCATCCGTGACACTCCCAAACCTAGGATGCAGCTTGTTCTCTAGCCAGTCCGACCCTAGCCAGTCTACCCTGGGTTCCGGATAGAGGCACAAATGCAAATCTGGGTGTTCTGGCTCCGTATGGTACCAAGTTTCGGAAATGAACCTCTCATTTAGTCCATCCTCGCTTCTGAAGTAGCCTAATTAGCGCAGTTAGATCTCCAGTTAGAACTCATCGACACCGCATACATGTCCTTGACTGCGCAGGTATTTGAACCCCGGACATCTAACAGTATCCAACAGAGCACCCCAGACGCAGAAGAGACATTGCGTCTAGACAGGCGACCATGTTCGGGAAGACAACCCAAGAAATGTGCTGGTTATCGGCATAGGACCTGGTACAAGTGTTGTTTTAAATGTACCAAACAGTGTTCTCGTGAGCAGTCGCTAAAGAACCTTGATGAATTCTGATAAATACACTCAGTTGCAAATCAATTTGGTTTTGTGAGAGACTCACCTGGAACCCAGCTGAATCTCTCGTTTGTGATGTTTTCAATCTGGGTTCAAGTAGAACATAAGGTTGACGGAAACTCGGGGACTGCGTCTACCTGATGAGCCCCAAAAAGGGCTAAACCGGTCGTGGGCTGTCGAAGCATTTTCAGCAACCTTATGAGTAGTGCAGTAATTTTTTATGAACCCTTTGACAAAGAAAATTAATGACGCCAGAAAATGACATGGAGTACCCAATTGACAGTTGTATGGAGATAAACTTCACAAGTCCCGCAACTACTCACCAGTAATATGAAGTTTATCAAGTGACAAAAGTCAAACAAGGTCGAATCACAGGATAGCTGTTCGAGCCTTAGCAGCAATGTGCATCTCACGATTGTATGGGACCTGTCGGGTCCGCAACCGGGGGGTTTAGACATACGACCATGCGGTGACGTACAGCCAATCACCAGTGTACCTAATCCACGTTCAAATAAAATTTTCAGCGAAGAACCACAGCATCCTTGATGTGCAGCACGACCACATCAAGTGGATTGACAAAGTTACCTTCTTAGGGTATTAGAATATCTCAAAGTTTTGATTCCAGTTGCGTGCATCCATGCGGGAGTAATCGAGTCAGAACTAAGCTCACGCTCACTGCAATCTGTTTGGTAGATCACTAACTGGACGGAAGCCTGTTCACATCTTCACATATATACTATATGCTCCCACGCAATCACAGAAACCAACCGGTAGATCAGTGCCCTTAACAAGTCTCACTGCAGTTTTAAATGCTTCTGAAAATGACATTTTAGATTTCGAAAATCTCTCGCTGTAATTTTTAAAACATTCTGGTAGTCGAAAATCTAGACGGTGGGATGATGAAGGAGCGTGCAGGTTTACTTAGAAGCGGCTGCTAGTCCACATGCGATTTTTCTTTCTGTCTATTGAACTTCCTTCCTGTTTACAGCGTCACTGTTCTTTTTTTAGCTTATTCATACTCGCCGTCAATCGAGTTTGGTGCGCTAGTTTAGTTTCATTTGTTGCTTACCAGACGTTTGCAACACGGTGCCGAGAAATAGCGTTTGGTAGTAGAGAGAACCGGGACAGCTGCTCCGATTATGTCAACGTCACTAGTGACCGGGTAGTGGAAAATTTCACAAGAAAACAAAAAAGGTTTTGGATTTAGGATTGGTTGGATGCACACACACGCGAAAATTTTGCTGGCGGTACGCATTTCACACGACAAAGTTAAGGAAGAATTCCGTTTCTTAACTAGAAAGAAGAACGTTACCGAATTCCAAAAAATTCTGTCGGAGACAACTTTAAACAGGTTCCGGGATGTTTTCTTTGGCAAGCTTGTCATGACCGAGCTAAAAATAATCGCTTTTTTACGCAGAGCTGAGTTCTGTCAATTAAACGAACAAGTAACTAAATAATCAAGCGATTGAAGACTTTTTGAGAAGGTGCGTCTACATGGCGACGGCAGGTTGGTCTAACAATTCCCTTCCCATGTCCTCAAAAGGAATATTTTGCGAAACGGATTTTTTGGGTGTACGTTAAATCCCGGTCTCAGACAGGCAAATGAGTAATGGTATCGCAGAGAAATTTGCTTCTAAGATCCTAGTAGTATGTACGGCGCTTGGATCCCAGTGGAAGAGCACCATCGCCTAAACTCATGGGAGCCCCAAGCGTTCCGTCATCCACCATCTCCATTTCTGAGTTGTCGGGCATTCCGGATTGTTCGAAATGAAACGGCTGTCTGTGGCCATCTTTGTGCAGAACACGTTGAACATTGTCCAGCACCAGTTAGGTATACATGTATGCCTTTGGTGGGTCTTTGGAGTGGTGCGGGCCAACAGGCCATCACCTGAGTGCACTTTGTGCGCACACATCACTTGAGCTAAAGTTGGACATGCTTATAGCATTGGAAATGCTTCCCCCAGTTTCACTCCCTCAGGCCACGTGGCGTTCAGCTGATTGCGAAAAAGGACGGGGGGAACCAAATGTCCACGTCTAATGGCTTCCGAGCAGCTCGTTTGGTTATCGTCCATTCGCGCAGAACATAATGTGCGTTATCAGTTGAGATTTCGCCCCGTAAGTAAAGTCAGTCCATGCTGGAAAGCCGAGATACACTAAACAGCCGTTTTGTGCTTATTGGGAATTAGGGCGAATCTCTTGAAACGCCCGGGAGTTCCGAACCTCCCGGCTAGTGGACTGAAAGGCTGTGCTCAACATTTTAATTGAAAATTCTTGAGGCTCCTCACGCTACCGACTATCAGTAACGGTGGATACTACTGATGATGCATGTGAGTAGTACGTCTTCTCCTAAATCCGCTTTGCTTCTCTTGAAAAGTGAGATCTGTTACGGAATTTGTGGAGTCTCTTTGTAGCATTTGCTTGCAGTTGAGTAGCAGTCAATGAATATCCAGAAAAAGTTCAGGAAGACGCGTTCAAGGAGAAGGTGGATATTCAGTTTTGTAAACGAGATGCATATGAGAGTTTTGCTCCCCTGTTCAATAGTCTGTAACTGTTAAGTTGGTGTTCTCAAATAGACAACTCCGCAGCAAAGGCCTTCTTCCTATCATCAGTAGCACAGAGGAAGAACTTCCGTCTGAGATGTTGCCACTCGAGAAGCCGGTCAACACTTGTGGCTGCTTGACGTGGTTTCCAGCGGCTGAAAGATGACTGGCGCTATATGTTGTCTAAGTGCGAGTTAATCACACTGCTGTTCAGTCGCTCGTGGCCGAATGCTTAAGTGCCCAACTACTAGCAAGGAGGTCGGTGGTTCGGAAGTCCCTGATTTTTTTGAGATCCGTGCTGCTAATGATTCCTATTAAATAATACTAATAATAATTGTTCAGCTGTATCATCCTTTCGGGGCCTAGTTGCCATGCCATCCAAAGGAAGCACAAGAACTGGGATATTGCCAGGGTGCCCAAGACTAGGCAGGGGAAGTTGAGAGGCTGAAGGCAGGTTCGAACTACGGACCTGACGATCAGTAAATTCGCGCTCTTACCACTGAGCCATCCCGCCCAATAAGGATGCAACAACTGTACAGCGCCTCCTGGATCCTCATCAGAGATTGGCTTCACTTACTTGAAGAAATCTCCATTGAAAATCCTCAAACCTCCTCGTACTCTCAATGTACCACGTGATGATTGTATGGAAACTCTCAAACTAGTGACTAGACAATGGGCTCTCACCCTCGTCTGTTTGAACAGATAATCGGGTTAGATAACTCCGATAACTTTGAGGAATGCATGTCTGGTCTTTCTCTGAAATGACTCTTCCTAGATTCGTGGGGGACGCAAACGATAAGCCATACTCATCTAGATGTTAGTTTTTAGTAAATCTGTCTCTTATTTCATGCATCGAGGAAGGTCTGGAAGATTTCGAGTGTCGTTTTTTGTTAAATGTTTTCTATTTTTCCTCCTTGTAGTTGTTCCATGCTACGCATCGTTTAACTATGCCTCAGGAGAGGTCATCGAATACGATCCGTCCACGAGTTCAGCCGGCAAATCCGGTCACCTACGTCCAGTGTATCGGTATTTCAAGCCGCGTTCCACAAAACTCAACGATCTCAGGTCTAGTACTGAGACAATCGGACAGTTGTCACGTACGCCCTCGAAATCGAATGACCCAAGATACTTCAAAAGTCGGTCACCCTCCGCTGGTCAAAGAGGTCTAACGACCAGAAAGGATACCAACTCATCGCAATCTCCCCCGTTGCTTTCTGAATCTCCCATGCGGTTTTCGGTCGTGGAAAACCCTCATGCTAATGGTGGGTTCATGACTGAGGCATATGATAGAGTCAGGAGTAATAACCAGCAGTCGCCCGCATATGAATACTACTCAGAAGATATATCTCCTGAGACAAATGACGCCTATGATTCTCCTCCGACACCATTGCTCTCAGGACATCTGTTTTTTGATGATGGTAATGAAGAACACACGGATCTTCATAGCCCCACTGCTGCCGGTACGACATCACCGTATTCTCGGCTACGTCCGCAAGGTCAGCACAAAGAACGAAACCAGACCCAGGTGCTTTCCAAAGTGTGCAGTTCCTCCAGACTCCGGTCATCCAGTTTAGGCCGCCAGTTTTCATTCAACTACGATTCAGATAACACGGCCTCTGAGAGCGAGATAGGACGCGACCGTGTTGCGGACAGCGCGGTATTGCGTCCACACCGCACCGCCCACACTGCACACTACAACGGCATATATTCCCCGAATCAGTCAACACACAGTGATTCGGAAACCCTGTCAGATCAGCAAATTTTTATTAGTGCCAATCCCAAAGCCATAAATGGACGCGAACGCTTTCCGCCCGTCCTCCCATCAAGTCACACACAGAGGAATTTGTCCGTCGAACAGCTAAACCAACAGTCATCTAGCAGAAGAATTCCAAAAACAGACCAACTTTTGCGACAGATTCCAACAATCGATTCCGACACCCAACATGTGCTAACCCACTCAGAGCTTATTAGGGATAAATCGAACAGCCCCACAGTACCCCAAAGACGAGCGAACATTCGTCTTCATGATGCTTATTGGAACCGTCCCCGTGTGGCACCGGTACGTGGTCGTAACACACAAGGAATTTGGACACCTGGTCATGTTCCCAGCCAACCACCAGCTTCATCCACGGTTCAAGTCGTTCAATCTCAGGCTTACGATACGGATCCCAGTCCTACAAGACAAATGCCAGAATCGTCAGGTTCACGTTTCACAATGTTTCAGAAGAAGACACGATCGGAAAATACACTGCGTCTGAGCCTAACTCAGACGGAATTCACTTCCCCCCACCGTTCATTGGACAAGGAAACATTCATATTGGAAAATGTGTAAAGAAAAACCACCTTGTCATTTGCAATTCATAGACAGTGAGTCTGACGTCCAGTGGACAGACAAACGTTTAGAAACGACCATAATCTGAACAAGATTCCAAACTCTTCACTATGTTCCCATTCCCCACCGCATCCCATTAACCCGTTTTTTTTTAGATGTTTGCACTGATCTTTTTGTATTGTGGAGTCTAACCTATAGATAATGTGAATATCGAACACTGATTCCCCCCCGTTTGTTGTAAAATTTTCTCCTTTCGCTATTACGACTGCGTTTGTTTTCCGGGGGGTATTTCTGCCGTCTCCTGAGGATATAGGCAGACGATGCTGCTGATGTGGCACGTATACACGCACCTACGTTTGTTGGAATACAACGAGTATATAAATAGGAAAATCCCACCAGTTTCGTTCTGACTACCTACCTGAGTGAGTTTGCAATTTCATAGATGATTTTGTCTGGTCCATTGCTCAACAGCCACCTCACACACACACACACACAAGGAGAAGCGTCACGTGCCTTAAGCAGTCAATCATAGAGCCTGTCAGTCCACCGGTTGGCGGGAAGCAGTGCCCACGGCCAGTCAATCAATCAATCTGTTCTATGCATGTGCCACGGTATGTTTGTTGAGTTGTTTTTCCTTCCCACGTTCCAATCACTCCTTTTTCCCATCGCAGGGCTAGCTACTTGAAAGTGCGTCTTACTTTGTTGACCCGTTGGTTCGGCTCAAGTGCCAGGTAGACAGAAAATCCGATGCGAGGCTGTCGGTCTGTGATGCAGAGGCGGGATGTGGCCTCTTCTTGTGTTTGCCTGTTCACTTGTCTGCCTATCCGTGTGACTACTTATCTGCTCGACTACTACTCGTTCAGAACCTCTCTAGTTCAAGTATTCTGTGTACACCGGCTCTATACCAGTGGCAAAACGAATCGATATGGTTTTCGGTCAGCATGTTGCCTCTTGCACAAAAAAGGTCGTTGAAGATGTTTGCCGAGTTTGGGACCTGTGTGGAAATAAATACCAATGGTCATCGTCATCATCATCATCGACAGCATGACATCAGTGTTCAACACCGATGCTTCGCTGCCATACAAAAATGATTTAGTTGAAAGCCTTATTGTGAAGAAGAGAATAAAGATGAATGGAGAAGGGACTTAATGCTAGCTTACTACAATCATCCCAAGGTGCCTACACCTCCAAACACTCATTCAGGAAATCAGGATAGAAACTGATAACAAGATCGCCACTGACTCCGGTTGACAGCCATATCTTGTAGTGTCTCCAACCTGGCGCAGTGAGGATCACGCGGTCCCCATCCTGGAAGGCGAGTAGCACCGACAGAACCAAAGCGTTTCGTGATTTCTTTCATACCCTTCTGCCAGGTCGAGGGTTGGCCACCTCTCTGCTTACGCCACTTTGACTTGGGCATGGAAAACAGCACTCTCTTCGGCAATCGACGGTTCGGCATGCGCAACACATGTCCAAACCAACGCAGCTTCTGGTGCTGGACACATTCTTCAATCGAAGTACCCCTTGCACAACCGAAAACTCGCTTTCTAATTGCTTCGTTACGGGTACACCGACCCACACGAGCTATGGTTCTGAGACAACGATTGTAGAACACCTGAAGACGCCTCAGTTCCGCTGCTCGAATAGGCCAAGTCTCACAGCCATACAACAAAACAGCCCGCATCGTAGCTTGATACACACGTCCCTTGAGATTCAGGGACATACCACTTTGACTCCATAGGTGTCTCAAATTAGCAAAGGCGACCCGAGCCAATGGTCGTTCAAACGTGACACCCTTTCCGTGCCTAGACACCCGAAACAAGCACGAGCACTGAGATGCTGCTGGGTTTTCCAGTTCTAGACTGGAGCAGCCGAAGCACAGCCCTAACTACTGGGCTACCTTGAGCTCAAAGAAGGTGCAGAACTAATTCAATTTTCAAACAGTATACTGGGTAAGGTGAATTTTGGATGACCTTGAAATTTTCTTGGAGTGCCAGTCGCATTTGTTAAAAAACACCCCCCAGATTATCATCCAGCTATGCATTTGTCATCCAGGCCGATAGGGCAAGACGCGAAGCACCGAGTTTTGCTCATTTTTCAGTATAATTAGACTTCTGGAGGTGGGACAGCACATCTGGCAGTTTGTGTTACCTGGTCTACTGACTGCAATTACCCGAGTAATGAGAAAGCGCATCGAACGGTTACAAGTTATTCCTAGCATCAGCGACTTTGAAGACAAGTTGTTCTGTTGCCAAATGTTTGATTGAAGTTTTTTTCCATTTTCGCTGAGGTTCAAGAACAATAAAATATTTAAAATGTACGTAGAGTAAGTCCAAATTTGGACGCTATCAACACGCGCTCATGGCTACATAGACATGTTGAATTTGTCAGTTCCTTTCACCTGGCTGTGACTGCAAACTTTTCGGTTGTGTTGGTAGCCTTGTTTTTGAGCAGCTTTTTCTTTCCACGTCAGTCGTTTCACAAGCAGATTCAAATTTATTTACGTACTGCACTACTCGTAAGGTTGCTGAAAATTCTTCGACAGCCCACGACCGGTTTCGCCCTTCTTGGGGCTCATCAGGTAGGCGCAGTCCCCGAGTTTCCGACAACCTTATGTTCTACTTGAACCCAAATTGGACTGATTTCGATAAATACACTCATTTGCATATCAATTTGGTTTTTGCGAGAGACTCACCTGGAACCCAGCTGAATCTCCCGTTTGTGATGTTTTCAGGCAACTGAATGTGCTGCACCAGGCCGCCTCATGTTCCAGTTGCTACGATATTCGAGATATCGTGATACATGTATATTCGTAATGCACTACTCATAAGGTTGCTGAAAATTCTTCGACAGCCCACGACCGGTTTCGCCCTTCTTGGGGCTCATCAGGTAGGCGCAGTCCCCGAGTTTCCGACAACCTTATGTTCTACTTGAACCCAAATCGGACTGATTTCGATAAATACACTCATTTGCAAATCAATTTGGTTTTTTTGAGAGAGACTCAACTGGAACCCAGCTGAATCTCTCGTTCGTGATCTCGTGGGTTGTCGAAGAATTTTCAGCAATCTTATGATTAATGCATTACGTAGCTACTGGAACATGAGGCGGCCTGGCGCAGCACATTCAGTTGCCTGGGAACATCAAAAACGGGAGATTCAGCTGGGTTCCAGGTGAGTCTCTCTCAAAAAAACCAAATTGATTTGCAAATGAGTGTATTTATCGAAGCTTCAAATTTACTTCGGCACTCCTCCGACAGAAGCCTTCGGCTGGAACCATATGAAACGAGATTTGACGCGAGATTTCTATGTATCTCTGCTGTTGGTCTTCTTGCGATAGACACTGAACAGCGTCCCTCCATCGTATTCCTTGAGAGCAGCTGCTTCAATTGTCTCGGAGTTAGTCTCCCCTGTACCTTAGACTCAAATGACCTTCACAGAACGAAAGAATCTCTCTTCTGAAAGAAAACTATGCCAGTTTGGTCAGCCAAACAATTTTCATCCGCAAGGTTGCTTGTCCTTGCATGTTCCGTGTTTGCCTACATCTTTACTCTCGCATATTTCCTAGTCTACTTATGAAGGACTTCTTTGCGAGACCTGGGCCCCATTTCATGGACAGGTCTCACCGATATCTCCACGCTCAGATATCGCAGCTTGCTAACAACTGCCTTTTACGCGTACTTACTGATGTGTTTTCCCACTTGGATCCCGTATCAGCAAAGTCTTTCAGTCAGGCAAGAAAATTGCCTAGACAAATAAAGACAGACATACGCAACGTCTCGTTCAGCTATCTCCGTATTGGCTGCTTACCTGTCCAATGAGTGATCATAGCTTAGAAACGTCGAATCCCTGGCCACACCATCCGACAGACTGTTAAGCCCGAAATTGCCCTGCGGAGAACCCGTGAATTGGGTCCGTTTACCCATGAATACAAGTTACCTACTAGTTCATTGGGCACGTGAACAGCCTTGCTCCTCAGAATACAGCTATGTTTCGTTCAGCTGTAGCACCCTTTCGGTGCCTAGTAGCCATGCCGCTCGAAGGAAGCACGAGGGCTGGGATACTGCCAGGTTGCCCAAGCCTAGAAAGGAGAAGTCGGGAGGCAGAGGTGGGGTTCGAACCACGGACCTTCCGGTCAGCAAATTCGCGCTCTATCCACTCGAGCCAACTCGCCCCACAGCTATGTTAGGCTGCATCGCAAGCCATATCTGTTAAATGAACCAGCCAGTGTTAGTGGCCTGTATCGATATCATCGTCAACTGATCAGGTGACTGTTGGTCTGTTAGCCAAACTTGGCGACTGACTTGCAGACGTTTCTTCTCACCATTCGAGGAGACATGTTCAGTGCGCTGTTTGGTGGGTAGTTCTTCGCTTTCTGCTTGCGCTTATATAGTTTGCAAAGAGCAGTTTTAGGCTATAGAATGCTTGGTGATGGATAGTCCTCTCAATCGGAGTGTTGCTGGTCCGATCCTGGTCTGTATTTCTTGTGTTTGATTGCTCAAATACATGCCGAACTTCTTCTGTCTTGGTCAATCAGTCTATGAGTTGTATTGCATCATGGTTTGCCATCCTGTTGTTTGATTGGTTTACGACGTATCTTGCATTGTTACTGGCTTGCCGTCTCTACCATGATTGGTCCACTCCCAACTCGCAGCCTGTCTGGTTGGTTGATTTGCATGTATTCTTTCCGTGGGGCTCCGATTATCATATTATTATTATATCATATGTATTGACCGTAAACCCAATGTTGGCTACAAGTCAACTGCCATGTGTTTCGGGTTATCAACCGGTGTTCGATAGCAGTTTCAGAATCTTCTTCCCTGTGCCAAGGTGCTTTAAATTCGACCCTAAAAAATCTTTGCTGCACATTCCAGACTCCATCTTCTGAGGAGCAAAACGGCTGTACATTGCAGCGGTTATCGCGGTCAAACAAAACTCAACTCAAGTCTCGGTACTGCATGTTTGTCATATGTTTGGCCCTTCAACTTCAGGGGAAATTCAGAACTCCGAAGAATTTGTAGCATTCTCATATGTTTCCGATCGTGCCTGGTCAAACCTGCGCTGCCATAGTGTGCAGCCCAAGTTTGACTCTAGGTTAAACGCAAGTCACATAGACTGACAATGAGTAATTTACGGTACTGAACTCTTCTCGTAGTGGCGCCTTCGGTTTACCTGGCTTGCCTTTGGTATATGATTCAGAGGACCCAGTAGAAGCCGTCTCTTCTAAAGTATGTTTTTGCAGATGAAGACAACTACCGCATTATAAGAATCAATCCATCAATCAATCAATCAATTTATCAGCTTTAAACCGATTGGTTCCAGCTGCTACAGTTTTGATCACCGGAAAACGGGACAGTGTGAGACATACAGCCAAGCCTGTTACGCGATGGCTGCGCTAAAGCACTCTCCTCCCCAGAGCCTCAGATCTTTAAAGATGTACACTGGAGACGAGTGGACCAGAAGATGCAGTCCTGAATGTTAACCACTGTAATCTAGTGAATGTTTTCCAAGGATGGTGCTCCAGATCACTTCAAAAATAAGGCCGTACATAGCGAAATACACCCATTTACCTATCAGTTTGGTTTCTACCAGGTAGATTCAACTGCTTTCAGCTGAACCTCTCGTTTATGAAGGCCCGCTCCATCTGAACGTGCTACCTCAGGCCGCCCCATAGTTGAGTTGGTACGTTACGCCAGTATCGCCATACGATGTTTAAACGTGTACAATTCAGTAGAGGCCTACGTGGTTTAGTGTGCACTCACTGGAATATGTAATGGCCACTGTTGTCAACAGCGGATGAGTGTTACGAGGTATTTTGCAGTGTGGTTTCAGCACATGGTTGTCGGTTGGTTCGCTGAGTTGGGCGATCTGACCGCAAACGTTTCATCACCAATCGAGGTGACATCATTCGTTGGTTGTTAGAGAGCGGAATGGATCGTGGCGGTTGTCCGTTTAGTCGGGGTGCGTGTGTGTTAGTATACGTGCTGCTAGATGGGCCCAGCCTAACCAGTTTTAAACATTTCGTGTTCCAGACCTAATACACTACTCATAAGGTTGCTGAACAACCTTCGACAGGCAACGACCGGTTTCGCCCTTCTTCGAGCTCAACAGATAATCATAGTCACCGAGTTTCCATCAACCTTGTGTTCAACTTGAACCCGAATTGCACGATATTCGAATAATGCACTCATCCGCATACAAATTTAGTTTCTGACGGGAGACTCATCTGAAACCCAGCTGAATCTCTCGCTTATGTTGAAGAAGATGGTGATGACGTTTTACGAGTCAGCTATCAAAATTAAACTCAGTGCAATTCTGGAAGAAATGGACACGCAAACTTCCCATCGCAGAGCTTCTCCGCCAACCAAACTATCCGGGTACGAATAGGGTTTTTTTCTGAAATTCAGATGCTTCAGCTTTCCTGTCTAGTTTAATTAATAAATGCATTGGAGCGAAAGTTAATTTTGAAAAAAAAACTCCAAGAACAGGAAAAGTTTCCACACTTTTTCTCTGAATATTTAGGCGCGGCTGGGAGTTCCTCTTTAAAACGTGCCTTAACGCCAGTGATTCACCACTTTGCCCCACTGTTCTCTGAATATTGTCCGTAAACCAATTAGACGTCTGGTTTGCTGAGTGCACGCTTCGTTTTGTAAATTATCCTTTGGAGAAGGGGACATATTTTCCGGACTGGAGCGCTTTGTCTTTGCCAACCACTGTTTTAACATGGTCAGGAAGAACGTTGGGAATGAGGGATTGTTGGCTTGTGAATCGACGGGAGCTTTCACAAAGACGGCTCAATCTGATAGACTTCGTCACAGAAGTTTGATGAACTTCCAATCCTATCGATGGAGGGTTCTTAAGTCAGCTGATCGAGATGATGACTGGCACATATCAGTATCTGGGGTGTGTGAATAAGTCAGTAAATGACGTAACACTACTCATTGGATTGCTAAAAGTAGTTAAACACCGTACAACCAGTTTCATCCTTCTTGGGGCTCCTCAGTGTCTGTCAACCGTATGTCCTACCAGAATCCAACTTGGATGCAAACTGCGAAACATACTCATTTGGGGCAGACTCAGCTGCATTCCAACTGACTTCTCCCTTTATGATTTGCTTCAACTGAATGTGCTGCAAAAAGATTACTTCAAGTTTCAGTTAGAAAGGTGTTCGAGGTATGAAAGTATATCTTCTTAACGAAGTACAGGACAGAGTGGACTAAGAATCACTCTCACTCTCTGTACTCCTCACACACACAATCGATAACTAATATGTCTGAGAAAGGAAGCCTGACTTACCAGACTGACTACACTCACCTCATTACTCCCAAGAAAACAATCCTCGGGAAAACACCTTAGGTGGACTTCAGGCAGGCTATTCCCTCGTGGAAGTGTCACCAATGAGGAAGGTTCTGTGTGCACTTTGTACTTAGTTAACGCAGTTTAAACAGCTCCGGTGAAGTCGACGACGTTCTTGAGACAAAAGTTATGGGAACGTCATTCCGCAAAATGCCATTGCGGTCAAAGCAAGTTGAGGGAATTTTATGAACTCAGGGTATTCCAAGGAATGATAAGCAGTGATGAATTCACTTTAACCAGTGAGCTTCAAGCTTCAAGGTCATTCCTCCCTCATAATCGATCGCGAGTGATATTCAGCAGTAAGGCAGCTTAATTTAGTCGAGTCACGAACGCGATGTGGTTCATCATTGCAACAGCTTGGACAGAGATTTCTTTGGAAAGTGAATCCCACGTCCAGATGTAAGTCGGTTTCCGCGCATTACTATTAGAGTGTACCGCCTCCAAAAAACTGCTTTAATTGTTTCGGGTTCGTTTGTCTTTCCCCATCCGCGTGCTTACTGGTTTAAGACCTCATCAATGTTCCTCTTCTATTAGAACCCCTCGTCTATCTGTAGAATAGTTCAGGAAACTTGCCCCAAAGTTCTTCCTACCTGAACAAATATACTACTCACAAGTTGTCTAAACTCTTCGACAACTCATGACTAGTTTCGCCTTTCTGTAGCTCATCTGATAGGCGCAGCCCCTGAGTTTCCGTCAACTTCATGTTCTACTTGAACACAAATTGGACGCAAATCTCGCAAACAAATTGGGTTTTGATGGGATTTTGCGGCAGTTCTGATTTTTTTTAACGGTATTCTTTACAAACATCCTGATGATGTTTCAAGGTGTACGGTTTTCGAAAAAACGAAACAGCTCTCTGTGAAATTAGCACTACGTTCTTTGGTTTAGGGTTGACCAATAGGTGCGCATAAGAGTCATTGCGTCACAAATATGTCGGTCAAAATCCTCCTGAACGGAGAGTAGCAACTTTTGGCATTCAACAAGACAATGACAACGCTGGATCCAATCATAAAGAGGAAACTACCCCGAATCGATCAACTTGGAAGACTAAGTGCTAGGATTGTTTTTAGCTAACAGCTGCCATTAGGCCTGTAGTTTCGCCGCACACCCAGTTCACCAGTTCACTCGCAATTGCCGTGATACCTGCAAAGACGTGACAGGACGGCGCCTGATTCAACGAGCCTCCGATCACATTCCACCACAGATGAGATGATAAACGGTACAGCAACTCCACAACACCAAAACTGAAACAAGGACTTACTTATCGACGATTGCAAGGTGATTGGTCACTTACAGTTGACATCAAACCAACGTTCATAACATTCCGAAATACACTCGTTTGCAAACAAATTTGGTTTTTCGCGAGACTAATCCAAAACCCACCCGAATCTTTCGTTTATGGTGTCCTTAAACAATTGAACGTTCTGCACCAGGCCGCCTCATGTTTTAGTTGTTGCGGTATTCGAGATATCGCGATACATGTATAGAGGTAATACACTACTCATAGAGTTGCTGAAAATTCTTCGACAGCCCACGACCGGTTTTGCCCTTCTTGGGGCTCATCAGGTAGGCGCAATTCCCGAGTTTCCGTCAGCCTTATGCTCTAATTGAACCCAAATTGCACGAACTTAGCGAATTTACACACGTTTGCAAACAAGTTTGGTTTTACGAGAGACTCACCCGTAACCCGGCTGAATTTCTCGTTTGTGTTTCACTTGTTCATAAGGATTCAGTTACAGGGATAAACTTAAAAGAAGGCGCAGAAATGCAGGAATCATATGCGCGCACCATGTTCACAAGTGTGGTTCTCAATTCCATTTCCTTCTCTCACGTCTGTTCACACTGTGGATCTGAGTAGCATACCAAGAAATAGGGGAGGTTTAGGAAAATCGGTCTGCTGAGGTGGTTTCGGGAATAAGATAACCTACAGATGAAGGAAGGCGTGCTTACCTGAGAAAAGGGAAGAAAACCGAGGCCAACTTGAGGACGGATAGATGCCGATTCTGAGACGGCTCTACTCTCATCCAGTTACCTCCGCAGGCCGAGGTTTTCTTCTGGCCACCAGTGCGAGAAAGACTGAAGGAATTGGTCCTTTTGTACCGAACCTGATTACGGCCATCTTTTTCCTGACTACTGCGGGTTGTTTTCCGGGATGCTAACATTAGGACAGAAATCTGTGGTTCATCGAATTAATATCACCTACTGAATTCAGCACTTTCAGTAATATAGTCTAATGACGATGAAATCTTGACGGCCTGTCGATCCCGGTCTCATACGCACGTACTGGCTCGTAATAAGTTATCTGGTTTATGCAGTTAATACCCAGAGGGATAACAAGGATGTTTGCTTTTGAAGTGGCTGCCGTGGTGAGTTATGGCTTCCAAGGAATGACCTTCATTGACCGGTTTAACTATTTGTTGGTGCTTTGCAAGGCTCAGAATGTGTTGAGGAAATCAAGCAGTGCAACAGAGCTAAAGAGAACCGTACTGTTGGTTATCAGGAGCAGTTCTCCTTCAAAGGGATCTTTCAGGAAGTTCTAACCCTAATTCATACCCTTTGGTTACTAAATAATATGACGATTGTTCATTCGGAGTGCCCGGACTGCGATTATAACTTTCCATTCAGGTAGAATACAACATCATTGTTAGTACATCTACCAGCGTCATGGCGCCCTGGAATACTGTCCAGTGTCCGGTTGAGGTCACACACTGGTTTGCAAGCTCATTCGCTTTTGACCGGAGACTCAAATGAGTCCTAGCTGCGTCTCTTGTTTATGATATCTTTCAGTTAGAGAGCGATACTAGCCATGGGATGTTGGAGAGTTTTCTGCAACCTGATGAATAATGCTGATTCAGAGAACACATTCACTTGACTGAATACACTAACTGTAGTTTTGTCAAAAACTGTTGGACAGCTCAACATTGGCTGAGTCCGTCTTATGTCTCAGTAATGATGTTCACTCTTCGAGTCTCTGTTAACCTGATATTCTAATTGAGCAGAAAATTGCAGATAATTGACGAACTGACGTCAATGTTGGCGAACGTCTAGTTTATGAATGTACCACACAAAAGCCACCTCATTTTTTAGTCGGTATGTTATCCGAGCTATCGCAGGACATTTTACGGGCGAAACATACTACTCATAATGTTGCTGAAAAACTTTCGATAGGCTACTACAGGTTTCATCCTTTTTCGAACTCATTAGGTTGAATTAGTCCGCAATTAGTGTATTATGCCTACTGCGGCGGTTTTTGTGCTGCACATTCATTTGATTTAGAACGTAGGGGATGAGATGGCCCAAGTGGTTAGAGCGCGAATTTACTGACCGGAAGGTCCGGAAGGTTAGAACCCGACCTCTGCCTCTCGACTTCCCCCCTGTCTAGACTTGGGCAACCTGGCAGTATCCCAGCCCTCGCGCTTCCTTCGGGTGGCATGGCAACTAGGCACCGAAAGGGTGCTACAGCTGAACGTTTTTTACATAGGACCTAAAGGAAAGATTCATTTGAATCAGCTGTTAACATTGATACACTTTCGAATGACTGTAGTTCGTCAATATCTGTACTCATGTGTGCAGCATTAGTAACGCTAGAAGTACAAGCAGCCTTATCAGTTATCGGGAGTCCAAAGGTTAAGTTCCACAGGATCTTGACCAAGGGATCTGCGGATTTCGATTAACCCTATCTAGGTCTTGGTAGCCCTGTAGTATCTTGTCACTACTGATTCCATAGGATTGCATGGCTGTTGTGAATAGGAAAAGTGCCACAAACCAACAGCTTATTCATTAATCAAAGGACAAAGGCATGCCTCTAGGCCGAGGCCACATATAAAGGTGGGAGATATTTAGAACCTATATGGAATGAGGAACCACACTTTGGTTGTAGAATCTGATAGACTTGATCACCTAAATGTTAACCCGGGGATCAGTTTTCACTTCCACCTGATGCAGCTTTATTCACTGAAGATAAGGAGAGTAAGGAAATGCGAGCCACCAGTTGGAGGCAATAGGCCATTCTGTGCACTGACCACGGTAGATCTGTTTGCCCAGGAAATGAGAGCTACGCGGTGAAGGTGATGGCTCCGAAGCAAGAGCGCCATGGGTTAGGTGACACAGCCCTCCCCATGAGGGTCACTGACTGCCTATTCGTCTTGTCCAGCGGTCCCCATCCCGACAGACGCCAGTTACCAGCGTGGCTGACTTGACTGGTAAAGACTTTCATTCTTCGTTGCCAAGTCTGACGGCCTCTCGGTCTTCCGCATCTGATACAAGGCACAGCTAGCATGGGTCTGCGAAACAAACGGTCATCTGGCATACAAAAGTGCACAACTCAGCTAGTCCAACCGAGAAGTGAGTTTAACCGAGAGCTTAAAGGTTGAAAATTGTTGAAAACATTGAAAGACACTTTATTCCAAATCCTAGCGGTTATAGTTCCCGATGACTGTCGTAAATCCCAGCCTGAAGTGGGTTTCCAGAAGGAAATGCGCTGATTAAACGGACAAGTGGTTCTGAGTGGAAAGAGTTTCGAAGGAATTAAAAAAGTGGAACTAATTATTGACAGCAGTGAAAGACTTGAAAACCAAAATTAACTGGCGACTGTAGGCAGTGAGAAGGGCAGCTATTCGCTGGACTTGGAATGAGAGGAAAGGTGTTCCGACGTCAGCAGTGACACGAACAGTCCATGATTGGATGAGTCTGAGATGTACGAATGGCAAGTGGTTGGTAGAAGACATTCGGTTAGCAGAATCAAAGCCGAACATTTCTGAAGCTCAACTCAAGACGAATTTAACTTGGGACGCCCAGAAACCGATGTGGAAAGACGACAAACAGTAAGCTACTAGGTCAGTGATTTCGAGGTGAGGTTCAGATTTACCGGAAACTGACGGAAGCGGTTGGAAGGTAATAACTTACCTTAGATAACCACTGCATCGCCGCTGCGGATCAAGGAGACAGCGATATCCAGGTAAGATTGCAACAAACAGTTTTTCGGAAAAGTTTAGGTCGTTTTGATCAATGGAGGGTGAAGAAGTACTTCGGCAAGGAAAGGCAAGCACTCCTTTTGATCGAAAGCGGATTACCAGGGGGAGGCACTCGAAGTTGTGGAGCGTTTTAAGTATCTTAGAAGTTGTATGAGTTCTGATTGTAGTGTGACAGATGAGGTCCCTGCAGGACTCGGGTCGAGCTTGCTAATTTGAGACACCTATGGTGTCAAAACGGTATATCCCTGAATCTTTACGGACGTGTGTATGGGGCTTCAGTACACGTTGTTTCCTTGTGTGGCTATGAGACTTGGCCCGTTCAAGCAGCGGAACTGAGAGATCTTCAGGTCTTCGGCAGCCAGCTTCTCAGAACCATGGTTCGTGTGGGTGGATATGCACGAATCCGTGACAAGGCAGTTAGAGAGCTAGTGTTAGTTTGTGCAACGGGGACTTACATTGAAGAATGTGTCCAGCATCAGGAGCTGCGTCGGTTAGGCCATACATTGCGTATACAGAACCATCGTTTGCCAGAGAGAATGCTGTCTTTCATGCTCAAGTAAGGTAAGAGAGGTGAAATCAGGGAGGGGTATGAAAGAAATCACGAAACGTGTGGGTGCTGTCGGTACTACTCGCCTTCCAGGATGGGGACCACGTGACCCTCACTGCACCTGATTGGAGACTGTGCAAGATATGACTGGTAATCGATGTTATTGGCGTTCTTGTTGTCAGTTTCTATCCAAATTGCTGAATGACTGTCTGGAGGTGTAGGTTTTTCGGGATGATCGTGGTAGGCTAGCTTGTGGCGCTTTTGAAGTGTTTGGCTAAGACGGCTTCTAGAACCCGTGATGAAATGGGTGTGGTAGGCCAGTGACTGATGAGTTTCAAGAACACCAAAATCGTTGATTGCTTGTTGAAGGCTTTTCAGCAACCTTAAAAGTAGTGTGAATCACAAGCAATTTTTCTGTCTCTGTTCTCTTGGATGGAATTGATATCTCCTTGAAAACTACAGAATGGATGAGGGGTTGGGGGACAGAATGTCCTAGTGGTTGCTTCTGCAAGACTTCCAGATGGTAGGACAGGTACTCAACCACAATTGCAAACATTTTCCTAGCCTTTTTCACTGTTGAGTTAGATCGCTAAATCTGGGGAGGTGTTAGGGGAAGGGTGCTTTCTTCAGGGTCTTCAACTTTCATAATTTTCACTCAGACTTTGGAGACACCGGGGATGAGAGAGTTCCAGGTTGCGAATGCTCTGGAATAGCCCGGCATACAGCACAGTCTTTAGGAAATGAACAAGGTTCCAATAGATAAGCATCGAAAGTTGATGCACCTCTCAGTTGGCTAAAGAGTGACATCCGAAGGTCGAATAAAATGGTGACTCGTCATAAATGAAGGGATGGTGGTCGATACGCCCTCTCGGTGCAAAAGGAACGATAATGTCAGGGTTTTAAGGTATTGTTGAACATCGGAAAGCTCTGAGATAGCAGTGCATTCGTCTTTTATTGGAATTCATCAGGTGAGTGTAGACAAATCAAACAAGTGACTAACAGTTTGGCTGTTACTCTTCGGGCCACGAGTTCTCGACCACTTTGTGTTGTTAAAAGTTAATTCTGTTTTTTTAGTGAATTTTTTGTCTAACTGGATGTCCAATGAGGGCTTTGTCTTATAAGTGAGGTCAGACTATCCTGAGAAGCCTTATTAGGAATCAACAACAGTACGCATCCCATAAAACTCCAGGAAGTCTCATCCCACAATCTCCTGGCAAATAGTTTGAACAGTTAGGTGTTCAGCCCCGAGTGGTTGACCCTTAATGTGAGTACGTCGCACTTGGACAGGATACAGCGTCAGTTATCCTTCAGTCATGGAATCCATATCACAAACGTGTTGACTGGCTCCTCGAGCAATGACCCCTCGAATGGTAGTTTCTCTAATGGGGTGAATTTTAACCTTCCGGTGAGCTACTTATAGATTATTAGTAGTGTGAAGAGATTCGGGAATTTTAAGCGAAGCCTATCTGTGCTGAAAAGCCAAGAAGCACAGTACAGCTGTTCTATCCTTATTAGACATAATCAATAGTCCGTATCTCACTAATCTCAAGGAGGTTTTGAACCTCAGACCTCCCAGCAAATAGCATAAACAATTGGCCACGAGCGGCTGATCGGTAGCTGGATGCTGCCTGGTTCTGACACTTGTCGGATCATGGGTGAAAATTTTGCCTGACCCTCTAAGGACCTAGTCCCTCTGCTTGGTATCAAACCAACGGAAGTTCAGCTGCAGGATCATTAAGGCGACAAATTGCCTACTCAGCCTCACACCCGTATTCACATCAACAGTAGCAAGGGGTTCGCACACGCACCAGGATGCATTTCCAAAAGCAGGGGATATGAAGAAAATAAAAAGTTACAGACGTATGGTGTGCACGGAAGAATTCCGTTGAACAAAAACGCCAAAGAGGTCACATCAAGTAGTGGTCTTCTCCGTTCTTCACCGATATCAGTCCTGAAGTCACGCGGGTTTATATGGTTAATAACTTACTCCAAGCGTTCACCATCCTATTACTGGAGAACGTCCTACACAGTTCCTACACAGTCCTTTCCGTTTAACCAGAACAAACCAGTCCCCATGAGCACCTTATTCTTTCTTGGATGGTCGAGTTGTAAGTACGCCCTCGACAGCCACTTTTCTACAGAGCACACCTTTAAGGCTCCTAGTCCTCCCTCAGTACCTAATAACCTATTACTGGAGAACGTCCTACACAGTTCCACTCTCGCTTTCTGTTTAACCAGAACAAACCAGTCCCCCTGAGCGCCTTATTCTTTCTGAGATGGGCGAGTCGTAAATACGCCCTCGACAGCCTCTTTTCTACAGAGCACACTTTTAGGACTCCTAGTCCTCTCTCAATACCTAACAATTTTCAAGTCGTCCACGGAGGTCAGAATGATGGTTGCTCAGCCTAATCAACAGCCCGTTGGACTAAGGATCATTCAGTCCTAAGATCAAGGGCTCGGTTACAATCGCCGATGCTCTCGCGGTCCCGAATTCTAGTTTTCAAGGATTTTATTTGAGTTTCGGAAACCTTGATAGTGAAAAGCCTGTCTCCCGGCTTGCTGCGTGAGTCTGAAAGGTATATATCCTAAGCATCCGCGCCTAAACCCCAAATTCCAGCTAATGCGTATTATTGCCCATGAAAGACAGATAAACACACCAAAATACGTGAAAGACTGAGTTGACGACCCCTGACCTGGAAATCTGGTGTGGAAATATCAAGGTGGACTAATGGAAAGACGGAGAGAGTGAGAACAACTACTACCCTTGAAACGGTAAGGCTGGTCATATTAGTAAGCGGGACACTATAGGAGATTATTGCGAGGAGGAGGGTAACAGTTAACGGATAGATTGAACATACCGTTCTAGCCACGAACGTTACAGAGTAGCTGAAAAGTTACAAATCCCAAGGGTTTGAAGAGGCAAAAAACGTGGGGTTCAAATATGCTGAGCAGTGATAATTTTGCTGGCGACATGGTTAACCACCCGCGATTCATACACGTTCATAACAGGGCTTACCAAGTGGGCGTACTTGCGACTTATCGGAGGCAAGATGTAAACAATCTAAACAAGCGGTTGCAATACGACGGAACCTATTTTTAGAACAGAACCGACATCCGTCAAAGTTCTGACGGGAAATGTGACGTTCCCCCGATGTGCAAGTACGGATCCGATATCTAATTCGGCAATTAGTACAATTCGGCTGTTAGTACAACGCCATGTAGGTTGCAAAAACACTATAGACGGCATCACTGATGGTGTGGAAGGATATGAAAAGACCAACCTCACGCAGAGAATAAGCACAAAACAACTCAAACCAGCAGTTGGTTCAGCAGACATGCTACTGAGTAGTACTCAGCTATTGGAATACCACATGGACAGCCGTAAGCTTTACTACAGAAATCAAACTGAAAAATGACGCAGACAACCCGTTTCTTGTAATTTTTCACCCTGATTCAGTGGAATAGACCAAATAGACCTGAATATGCCCATCCTGGAAAGTTTGAAACAAACAGTATGGACGGCAGCGCAACAAGACCTCAAAGCGGATCTCGAAACCCCTTCATTCTGTTTTACGTTGATCTAAATTTGCAAAAATGTGACGATATTGTTGGTTAGCTTCAGGAATTTGCCCATATGGTGTGTACTGGATTCTTCCCATTATGAATTTTTAATTGACTTCTGGCAACCACAACAAAAGAACTATTCCAGAGACACCAACTCCAAGGAAATGATCGATGGACACAGGTCTAGTTGTTTTCCTGGTGAGTGCTCGCTATCAAACCCTAAAAACCTACTGTTTTGTCCCCAGTAGACAGTTTGTGGGCCCTATGATGTTGAGTATATAGCATGAAAGCGGCTGTTCTTCCATTTGCACGCTTCTTGGAAGGGTTTAGAAAGCCCACCTTTAGAAAACCAATCACTTATGTGTGCACCAGGGCAATGGTTACTGATGTTGTGTTCGAAAAACGGGGTGGGGACAGACTTTGGTATGAAATTACTCATAGGGTTGATGAAAACTCTGAAAGTCTGTCGTCAGTTTTGCCCCTTTTGGGGCTCATCAGGCAGATTTATTTCCAAATTTCCATTGATCTCACCTCGTAAGTGAACATCTTACTCGATGTTTTACAGTTAGCCACTCATTCCCATGTTAAAATGGCGATGCAGGTGGGTTCAAATTGCTCCAAGCTGAATATATTCAGCTGAATGTCCAACACAAAGATCTCCTAATAGTTCAGTTGATGAAACATATATGGAATATAAGTACCTTGCTTGATGTTACTTTTGACCTTGATGAAAACTCTTGGACAGCTCATCACCGGTGTTCAGACAGGAAACAATTTGGATGGAATTTCAGGGGCTGGGTTGGGAAGAGGTACAGTTAAGACTCCCGTTAAGTTGCACAGAGCACGCATGCACCTTCATCCTGCTGTGTGTGTGTATCGTTGGGGACGGAGACAAGTCCTTTCAAATAACCGTAATCCTTGGAAGTCGTTTGCTGTTTCACCCCTGAAGATGCATCATCTGATTACAGTTCAAAATGTTCCATTACTGGTTTCAGTCGTAATCACCAACTTCCTGCACACCGGCTGTCAGTTCCAATAAGGCTGGGGCGTTCTTTTGTTGAATACTTGAACACCATCCATCTGCAAAGTATGAAATTCAAAATTACGTTTCGTTAGTACACCTAATCTTATCACGCAGTTTCTTCGATATGCCCAAGTATATCTAACAATTCGTTCAAGCTAAATCAACCACATCTTTGGTTTCAATCCAGCAGAAGCTTTAGACCGACAAGTGGCTAACCGAAGTGGTCCGGTCTCTTTAGACTGGTATTTCCGAGGCCCACTTCCTGATTTGTCTCGGGTGAACATCTCTCAGCTCCAAACGTTTTGAAACCAGCGACCGAGCGCACCGTGACTATGATAAATTGCGTGACAATTATGCTACTCGGAAGGAAATCAGTAGCTTGATTGCCAAAAGCTATTCCTCTCAGGTTTCCGTTGTGATCAGTCGTTTTTTGGTCAATATTCGACGAAGACATCGTAAAAAAAATGCTGATGTCTCAGATCACCGTTTCAGAAATCAAACGACTAGCATTTCATTCTCCCATGGCCGCCACAGAGACAGGCCTGTTCCTTTTTAGATGCATGTTATTCGGTAAACTCAGACGACCCGTTTACTTGTACTAAAAGTTCCGCTCGAAAAGAATAAGTCAGTGTTATCCTATTAGTTATTTCAGTTTTCAAACCAGAAGAGACTACTTCGCTTTGGACCATCCACTTTAAATATGATGCACTTACGATCCTCCTGTGCATACACTATTCAAATTGTTTACTTTATTGACGGCAACGGATACTCCTTGAAGTTCTTCATTTCAAGGTCAAAGCATTTCGCGTTCCAGCGGACTCCTTCTGTTTGGTTGTTGGTCTGCTCGCCAGGCTTGGAAACTGGATGGCAAACATTCCATGACCAATTGAGTTGATATCGTCAGTGAGGGGTTGAGTAGGTATTCTTCTTACACATGGAACTGCGCGCGCTCAACAACAGATTTGCGCGTGTTTTGAAACCTCCAGCCCTGTTGGTGATTTCCCCGTTTCTAGCACTGATCACTCGGTTATCTGGAACGTTGTTGTCATTACTTTGCACTACATGAGCAGTACTTGGAAATGTCCTCACATCTCCCGCGGATTGTCACACCAATGGAATTGTTCTGCTCGTGTAACACTGAACGCGACTCGGTGGTTGAAACGGCTCGCGTTCGTTCGGCGTCGACCGTAATTGTCATTCACATTGAGAAATATCGCTATATTCACAGTGACCTGGCTTTGTTCCAGCGTCCCACAGATTTTCGTTGTGGCAATGTGTCAAGCAACTCGTAGGAGACCAGGTGGGAATGCATACACAAGGCGTATAATCTATCTTATTTCCAATCCAGGTAAGTTCGAATACGTGTGAGTTAATACTTTTTTCGAACTTTCTTTGTAATGGTGTAGTTTTTCTAATTTCATTTACATGTAGTTATGGAAATCGTGATTAAGGGTGAATGGTCGTTTCGGGTCATCTGGCTTTATGCACATACAGTATTCGAAGATCGCACCTTCTCGGGTGAAAAATCTGCAAGATGGCTTCTTTGTTCTAGGATTTCGTAAGGGTTATAAAGTATCTCACCTTTCCTGAACAGGAAACGGGCAAGACCTAATTCGTAAACGTGGAGCAGATCAGGGGGTGGTCCACCAACCTACCGATCACTTATCACCTGGCGGAGTGAAGAAATCTGGTTAGCGGGTACAGATCTTGAGATTGACCTATGATTATCGCATTGATGGTATTCCCTAAGCGTAGCTTGGACTGAATCACAGACTGCTTCTCTCCACTGCGGCACGACAAAAAAGACTGAACCGCGTTAAGGTTCCATATACCCAGTAGCTTTTGCCGGAATTATGCACGGCCGCGCCATGCTCGCTTCAGCATAGGAACCCAGTCGCTTTTCACCCGACAACATGTTCTAGCTGGTGAACTGGAACTAAGTGCTTAATGTCTCACCTTGGCCGAGATATCGTAGAGTACAATGACCTGAGCATAAACGTGACGTTGGACAGTACGCTTGGCAACCCCTCGTCGACTATCGGGAGGTCGGTGCTTGTATTCCGCCGTTGGACGCCTTTGCTTGCTCTCACACTTATCGCAAGATTCAATCGTTTACCTAACGCTCATCAGTCTGTTGCAAAACACTCAAGTATCTGGACGAAATCGCCTTGTCTACTCAGGAACGCCACTTACGGTCTTCAGTTGCTAATCCTTCAGGCAGTTTTTTAGGGACCAACCTCTGTTTCAATCTCACTTCCTGGCTCAAGTTTTTCCACTCACTTAATGAGTACTTGTACACCTCAGCCTCTGATGAAAACCTTGTCGATCTGGAATATGAAGATGACATCGTCCTCATTTTTGAAGAGCAGGAGAAGGCGCAGGTGTTTTTAGATGAGCTGACCAAAGTCATTCCGTCCTTTGGTATGCACTTTGCACCCAAAAAGTGTAAGGTCATGCACGTGGACATGCAGCCACTGAACACGCCACTTACAATCCAGAGAAGGGCACTGGAAGTTGTGGAGCGTTTTACATATCTTGGAAGTTGTATTAGTTCTGATTGTGGCGTGACAGATGAGGTAAATGCACGAATCTGCAAGGCTCGGGTGGCGTTTGCTAATTTGAGACAACTATGGCGTCAAAGTGGTGTGTCCCTGAATCTCAAGGGACGTGTGTATCAAGCTGCAGTGCGGGCTGTTTTGTTGTATAGCTGTGAGACTTGGTCTGTTCGAGCATCGGAACTGAGACGTCTTCAGGTGTTCGACAATCGTTGTCTCATTGTCTCAGGACCATAGCTCGTGTGGGTTGGTGTCGGCGAATCCGTTACGAAGCAGTTAGAAAGCGAGTTTTGGGTTGTGCCACGGGTAATTCCATTGAAGAATGTGTCCAGCACCAGAAGCTGCGTTGGTTTGACATGTGTTGCGCATGCCTAACCATCGTTTGCCGAAGAGAGTGCTGTTTTCCATGCCCAATTCAGAGTGGCGGAAGCAGAGAGGTGGCCAACCCTTGACCTGGCAGAAGGGTATGAAAGAAATCACGAAACACTTGGGTGCTGTCGGTGCTACTCGCCTTCCAGGATGGAGACCGCGTGATCCCCAGTGCGCCTGGTTGGAGACATTACAAAATATGGCTGCCAACCAATGTCAGTGACGATCTTGTTGTCAGTTTCTATCCTGATTTCTTGAATGAGTGTTTGGAGGTGTAGGCCCTCGGAATGGTTGTAGTAAGCTAGCACTAAGTCCCTTCCCCATTCATCTTTATTCTTTTCTTCACAATAAGGCTTTCAACTAAATCATGGTTGTACGGCAGCGAAGCATCGGTGTTGAACACTGATGTCATGCTGTCGATGATGATTATTATTATTATTATTATTATTATTATTATTATTGGGATGATGATGATGATGATGATGATGATAATGATGATGATGTACACCTCAGCAACTCATATCATCTTCAGGTGAGTCATCCGAGAAAAGAATGGTTCGTTCTTGCCACCAACATGTAGACAACCAGAATGTATACTTCCAATAGGTATTCTCACTAGGTTGGAATTTTTGTCTCTCGCTTTCCGTACAATGTTTTTTCTAGAAATTTCTACCGAAATAAACAACCACACCCCTGTGAATCGCACCAGAATTTGGTTGCTGATTATTTTATTGTCAACACCTTGTTCCGTTTAAGTCAATCACGCTGTCCGCGCTAACGCAAGCACATCACTGGTCTAGTTCGAACCAGAATGCGTCGTGTACTCCCGTTCATCAATTGCACCTATCACGCTACCTGCATACTGTGTCTGTTCCATTCCGCTGGGGTTTCCTGACACACACACACACACACACACACACACACAGACACACAGAGAGAGAAACAGAGGGAAACTACGTGAGACGTTTTTACACAGCTCTTCAACGACATCAACTGAGCTACCTACGTCCACGAACGTGTCGAAGACTCGTCTCTACCGTCGTCTCTAGCCCAGCTCCAGAGGACTTCGTCGAAAGACTGCTTGTCTTACGTAGTTGGACTGATTCTTGGAGAAGATAGGACACGCACACGTAGCCGGACAATAGAATCTCCGCGAAGACAACAGACACAACACCAAAACCGTTTGGTTGATTTTATTCTGGTAAATAAGCCACGCAATCTAACAGCACACGAACACCATGATTGGCATTTGGTGTGAAGGAATTGGGAAAATTTTCTTGTCTGGGGCAATTTCTCCCCTCAGTCATCATTAACAAATTGAAATTGACAAGTTAAACAAAAAATAATGCGAGGTCGAAGGAACGGGTGAGCAAGTGGGGGTGGGGGTGGGGGGGTAAATATTGAAGCATATTCAATGTGTCAGCCGATTGTTCAAGGGACTGGACAAACGGCAGTCGGGATTGCTCTTCCATTCCGATTTTGAGAGTTACACAGATCACCGGTCCAAATCTGTTTGGTGACAGGATTGTTACTGCCCTCTCTGGGTTGTGGTTGTTTTCCTCCTCTCGTGTTGCTGGGTGTGTTGTTTGTGACGACTACGACTACGACGACGACGAGGATGATGATGATGATGATGATCGAATGGGTTCACGTTGACAGACAGTTGTCAGAATTTTCGACAGTTTGACAGCTGCAGCGTGTCCTCCACTCACAGAACTGCCTTCCTGCTGGGCGTCACAGCTTGAATGGCAGACTGACTGATTAGTCGACGCCTGCTGCTACTCAACCTGGTCGGTTGGTGGTGGTGGTGGTGGTGGTGACGGCTGTGTTGTGTTGTGCCTTGTTGCATTTGCTACTGCCGGTGCTACTGACAGCGCTGTTTCGATGCTGTCACACACGTTGTGTGTGAGTGACACTCAGGCGTTGTTGTTGTTGTTGTCGTTTCTACTTAAATTGCCACTGGCACTCTGAGTAGGTTACCAAAATGGTGTGCGTAGATTTGACAAACATCTCTCTTGTTTGATGAATGATGACAGTACGTGGACTTTTCACCAGCTCAGATTGGTCACGTTGCTGAATGCGGTAGCACTCCCAGTATCCTAGCACTTACAATCACAATTTATCTCCGCCATTATGAACCGTCAGATTTCGGATTGCGAAATCGTGAGATTTCTAAACACTGATGGGTCAGGAATGAAATAGTGTCTCCATCCACGTGTGCGACGCCTCTTCTCTGACGCTCTCCTACAAGAATCTACTCTCAAATGAATCCGGTTTAGTTCTTCCCTTAGAACAGATCGAAATCATCCTCCATTTCACCTGAACGGATTTGTATGACAGGAATGAAAAATAGTTGTTTTGCTGAATTTCTCGAAGTAAAACTAACTCACTTAACCATATTTCACTCCAGATCGTATACCAATGCACTTTCATGCGCGGGAAGATCTGTACAAAATGAGACCACGGTCTTCAACTGGTCGACGCGGAATCTTTTATACGGGTCCTTCCACCTACACTGCAGCTAGACGGATGATCATGTGGCGTAGTACTGTCATCTGCTGTAAGAAATGAAGTTAATCGCTGCATTAACAATCTGTTACAACCTTATGAGTAGTCCATTACGAATATACATGTATCGCGATATCTCGAATATCGTAGCAACTGGAACATGAGGCGGCCTGGTGCAGCACATTCAGTTGCCTGAAAACATCGCAAACGGGAGATTCAGCTGGGTTCCAGGTGAGTCACTCGTAAAACCATATTGATTTGCAAATGAGTGTGTTTATCGAAATCAGTCGAATTTGGGTTCAAGTAGAACATAAGGTTGATGGAAACTCGGGGACTGCGCCTACCTGATGAGCCCCAAGAAGGGCGAAACCGGTCGTGGGCTGTCGAAGAATTTTCCGCAACCTTATGAGTAGTCCATTACGAATATACATGTATCGCGATATCTCGAATATCGTAGCAACTGGAACATGAGGCGGCCTGGTGCAGCACATTCAGTTGCCTGAAAACATCGCAAACGGGAGATTCAGCTGGGTTCCAGGTGAGTCTCTCGCAAAAACCAAATTGATATGCAAATGAGTGTATTTCTCGAAAATCTGTTATGTGCTTTGGAAATAGCTGGAACTCGAGATAGCTCAGTGGTTAAGATTATCGGTATTTGGGTATTTATGAAAATATCGATCCTGTCTTCCTTGGAGAGGGCGTGAGTAGAAAAGATCTGCTTCAAAGACGATGCACTCCGATTGATCAGTCGTTGACCACGACCGCCGGCGTACTAATCAGTACGGTCCAAAGATTAAAAAAAACTTACTTTGAAACCAGTACGGTTGCGAAAGTATCTGAATTAAGTGCTGCACCTTGCTATCTGTGTCTTTTGGCCTGGCCAGCTTCTTGAAGTCAGCTGGGCCGGACTAATAAGTCGCTGGCTCCCGGAAGGGCTCTCAAGAAAGCCGAAGCAGGCGTTGAACTTTTAGACTAAAGGCTCGGTGGAATGCCCCCGGACACAAACCCACATCCTCCCATTGCCTAATGAGTCAAAGGCTCGAGTTGAGTTACCTCAACCATGACCACGACAGTTCCTCGTTCCTTTACACAGCCCCTTTAACTACCCGTTTCTGATATAATTAGCAGTCAGGTACCCGTGGCTAAGCTTCTTTCCGGCAAAAAAGAAATTGAAAAATAAAAATAAACCAATATACTACATTGTTCTCACCCTGTCAAACTGATCTACGGACATCTCGACTTTCGTTTCTGTCTGCCAAACGTGATCATGTACCTCAACTCGTTCAAGGAAAACCCAGATTTAATGCTCTTCTGGTTTCTGGTGATCCTGATGGTGTCCGGAGGCCCGCCGTCCCTAATAACCGAACATCACATCATTTGGACGGATGTCTCACGTGCAGGCTACGGACCAAACGAAGGCATGCCCTGATTGGTCAGAATGCTGGCCAATCTGGATCGAGCATCTTTAGTTCAACGCTCCGCGTCCCCTCCCACGAAGATTCTAGCACGCCTTGTAGAACATTCTGTCATTGCCCTATAAATAGTTGGAATAATCTTCCTTCGTCTGCATAAAGGGCTATTTGAAGTTAACGTAGTTACCATAATGGGCGGAGCAGAAAGCCAAGGACCGATACAGAGTTGCACGACAGTTCAGCAAGTCACAACAAGTGGCTCATGATGTCTGCGATACAGAAGTTTCACTCAGCGTCAGGGTTGGATGCACTTAACTGGACGGGATTCCAGTATGTGGTCACTTTTGTGCTGTTAGACGGACCGACTCAGCAAACAGTGACTTTGAGATCGTGACAAAATGATTCTGCTTATATTTGCGACTAGAAGTACGTTTATTGTGATACGATGAGGTGGGTTGAATTCCCCGGCTGGCAGGCTGAGCCCGGAAGCGGACCCTCTTTGTGGTCGATTAGGACTTGGCGCTCAGTACACCGGTAACCAAGAGCGACTTTTTCACTTACATTCTGAAGACCATTTGTCTCCAGCTGACACAGGAGGCCATTAGCTGAAAGCCGGAAGTAGACACATTTCGACCGTATGACAATTGGAAACCGGTGACTAGCCTCAGTGCAATATTGTCAGTCATTGTGGGTTGAAAATCTTGACTCGAACCGCGGAATTATGCAAGCTAGCGTATCAATGCACCTTCTGTCACCATTTCATACAAGGCCATTCAGTTCATCATCTAGAAGGTCTCTCAGTATGCTGATTATATCGTGTTCACGAAACCGACCGTGTGCTACCGATCGGTTTTCAACCATCCTTGTGAACAGTTTCCCCCAGGAAAAGATGCTGCGATGTCTCGAACATTGTACTAACTGAACTATGAGGTGGCCTTTGTGCAGCACATTCAGCTGAAGAAGAACAGCCTAAACACCCGGGTCAGCTAGGATTCGGTTGGATCTCCTGTCAGAAACAAACTGGTGAGCAAATGATTGCGATGAATGCTGCGCGAAATAGTGAAGTTCCCGTCTAACCACCCAACCTAAAAAAACAATAGGAACTTTTGCAGCTGCAAATGGACTGCCGCGCTGTCTGACCGGTTCGGAAAGGAATAAAACACAATCTTCGGTGAAACTGTTGTATGCAATTATGATTGGCATGGATAACCCAAAAGTGAATAAAAAATGAATCGATAACACACACTAAACGGATAAGGTCAAGCACAAACATGCTTGGCGTGGGCAAGATATCCACCAGATCGGGTGAATCTGCAGACAAACACAAAAACACAAATGTGTCACCTATCAGTTCAGGTTACTGCCACAGTGGAACGTCAGCTTCACCCGTTCTCGATGGATAACAGAAATCCAGCGTGAAGTTCTTTACTTACATCCTGCACTGCTCAAGGAAGTTGGTGAGTCCTTCAAGGCCAACCTAGCGGCCTTAATCCAAAACATTTGGAATGAAGACAGACAGAAGGGAAGCAATTCGACGGGGATGGCAATATTCATACAGGGTCCAAGGACATTTCGCGAAAGCAACCGGAGCATCAGTGCAGCATTCGTGACCTCAAAGGTGCTCTCTTGCATCATCCTGTGCATTGGGAGAGTCGTATCGGTTTGAATCAGCCAAGATGTCACCCTGACGGTCTGCGATAAGTGCTTGAACTGAACTTGTTCCTTCCAACGATCAAAAATTGTCTTTCGTCTCGAACCAACCATCAACGGTCAGAACTGTGAAGTTGTTTGATGATGAAAAGAAACTGGACTTTTCCTTCAAGAGTTTCTGTATATCTACCCCGATGGACGTTTACGAGTCTACGGTAAGACTTCACCTGAGTTTCCAAGTTCCAGGCATCCGGCAGGGCTGCCTTTTGCTGTCATTCTTCGGTAAATTCATGGTCTCATTTATCCAGATGAGGACAATTCTCTTCTTAAATCAGACCCCTCAAGAGACCCCTCGGTAGACGTTTCGTACCTGTAAACTTTAAGGTGGTGTTCCAAGATTAAAGGGGACCTTATCCACAATGCCTGCAGATAAACTGATCGATGTGACAGATAAACTCACCTCCGTGGTCCGCTTCATAAGTCCCGACAGACTGAAGAAAGACCACGTCGTCTCCCAGATCAGCAGCTTTTGAAATGTTTTTCATGGCGCCCACGTGAGTTTGATCCATTCCAACTTACGGTTCAGAATCGTGACGGTTGCGCGCGAAAGTCATGCGAATACTTTCCGAGTTTTAGCGCCAACTGAAGAAATCGCAGATCGGACACATGGGAGCAGTAAAGTTGAGGAATGCTCAATGATATTCACAAAAAACAACCTTCCCTCAATGGATTAACTGGCCATACTCCACTGATTACGCTGTTTAGGCCGTATACTTCTGCCTAGTGGATCCCTTTTCACCAATCTATACAACGAGTAGAAACGACCCAGGCGTGGTCGGTCCATGACTTGGCAAGGAAGAATAAATACTCAGTCGATTTGGCAACTTCCGTCTACCCGAATGAGTTCCCAGGTCGAGGTGGTCGATAACCGATCGATGATGATGATCATGCTGACAATGATGATAATGATGATGAATGTTCCGCTTTAACTAACAATGATCGAGTTCACTCAACAAGGCGACTGACACCAAAGCTGCTGTACTCTCTATCTCGGTGAACAAATCAACTGTCACCTGATCAACAGCTTCGAAAACGGTTGGACATTCTTTTGCCCCACAAGGTCACCATATCTAGGTGTACTTCTTGTTAACTAATAGAACAATTCCCTAATGTACTTCCTTCTGTGGTGGAGGGTATGTATTCCTCTTCCCCGTTAAAAATTTTACCGTGCAGGTCATGTATGTTTCATAGCTGGCAATGTTGATGTTGGTGGTGGCTTTATTAGTATTACTATTTTTTAATTATCGACGTTTTACAAGAATCAAAATGTCCGAAAAGTAGGTCATGTCCAACTACTCCCATGTGAAAAGTTTCCATTCGGCCAGTTGAATCCCCATCATGTCTCCGACATTTCCATTGGTTTATTTGAAGTATGGTGGCGTGAAATCCGAAACGCTCATCGGTTAAGACGCGAAATTGCTGACCTGAAGGTCCGCCGTTTGAACCCGGTCTCGGCATTTCGATTGCTCCTGTCTGGACTAAGCAAAACCTGGTAGTATCTCCACTTCCGTGCCTCCTTCGGGTGGCATGGCACCGAAAAGACAACGGAAGCTTGTTACAAACGAACGGCGGAGTGACAGTGACCAAAAAAAGTTGGAAGCTTAGGTCGGTTCCTGTCCTGAGTCCGTAAAGGTGCTTGGATAACATGCGTATGCAGTGTGCAACCCGTTGACACAGGTGAGGTTATCGTTGAACAAACATAAAATGTAAGTTGCCGAAGTTAGAGTTGTAATCATACTTTACAAAGCGCGAAATGCCTGTGTGGCGGGAGTACACCTCGTTGAAGTGGACAACATAAGCAAGAAATAACGCAAAAAATGGCGACGGTCAGTGTCAACTTCTTTGTTAAGTTATCTGATTAGGAACAAATTCCATCAGATTCCCTCCTCTCTCGAGGACCGTTGTTTTGGAGTGTGTTTTCAGCAGGCTGTTCACCTGACGACTACTACGCAGATTTCATCTCACAGGAGAGTTTCATTTTCCCATCGATCTCCTGCAGAGATTGAACGTCAGGAGTGTGACCAATTAAATCACCGTAGAAAATGACTTCTTCATTCGTGAGTAATTGCGAAATTCGAAAAAATTCGTCTCACATCAAGCTCTTACGAAACCAGTCCCCTTATCACGAAGTGATCAGCTCCGGTACCATTGCACGTTGGTATGTGGTTCAGGCCATTTCCGGTTTCGCCAGTCTGAGATTCTTCTAGGAGGGGAGGAGTGAAAGAAAACAGTTGGTGGAAGCTACTGATTAGGTCGCTGAAGACTCTTCAAGGTCGAAGACTTTTTAGACAACATTATGGATAAGTCCCTTCATGAAAATCTACTGTGGTGTCTCGAATACCGTGCCAACTAAAACATGGGGCGGGCTTTTTGTAGTAACTTCTGTTGCAGTGAACCATCACAAACGAGTGATTCATTTTGGATTCAGCTGATTCAGTCGTGAAAACCAAACTGGTGTGCAAATGTGTGTAGTTCGCGAATTTCCTAGAATTTGGGTTCAAGTAGAGGGGAACTCGAGAAATGCACTTATCTGAATAGAATGAAGAAAGGCGAAACCGTTGCTAGGATCTCGAATAGTTTCCAACAGTCTCGTGAGTAGTTCCATTCAATAAAATATTTTGAATATCTCTTGGCCCTTTCAATTGAAGAGGACCATAACAACCGAGGGATTCGGTTGGGATTGATTTGAAAACCTCAATGGTGTGCAGATGAGTGCATTTGGCGAAAACTGTTTGCGGTTTGTTCCATGATTACACATGCCTCAAAATTGGAATTTTTCAAAAACTGTCTTCTAGAAACGTGCGTAACCTAGGTTGGAGGGAGAGAGTGTTTTAAAAATCCACTTGGGAGTATACAGGTAGACAAATGGGGAGTGGCATTTCCGGTTTTGTCTTGGCACTCCTAATGGATTACGACGTGCGGCCGAAACGTTCGCTTCTTAACCAGTAGTTATGCTTCTGGCTATAGAAAGACAAACGAGTCAAGCATCTTTTATAAACATTTAATTATCATTTAGATTTCATTCAAATTAATCAGGAAATCGCTCTTGTAAAAATGATATTCATTCCGAAAGAACTAGTGAAAATGTGTCACTGAAGACGAAAAGTGCCAAACTTGGCCGTCTTCTAGATAGTTTCCCACTGACTCCCTTCATTTACTGGTCATTGTGTGGCCTTTAGGTGCCATCCTCAACATACATCGTTTTGTTTAAAAACATCAACTGACTGCGGCCTTTTTCGAGGGTTGTTATCTGGGGGGGATTTAAGCCAACCATGCTCGGCAGTCGTTTGTCAGATTCATTATTGCATTAATTAATTAATTAATTGATTGATTAATTAATAATTCATTAATGAATTAATGAATTAATTAACTATCCAGTTGTTTCTTTTAATCAGACATCAGATTAAATTCGGCCGGAAAAACCTGCTTGCGGGAAGTCAACCTTGTTTACACGATGCAGCTTGTTGAAAACAGTCGGGGATTTAAACTATTAGGATGATTTGAGCAGCTCCTCAAAGCCGTCTGTGAATGGACCGTATACTCGCGAATTGTCGGGAAATTCCGCCAGCATCAGGTAACCACAGTCGGGTTATTCATTAACACTATGTATTTTCTATGTTAGCCAATTCTGGCGGTTTTCTCACGATATCTCTCAAATTAAGGCGTCAAAGGTATTCGGCATTTGAGATGACACCCAAGGAAATCTGCCGAAAGGTTTCAAGCTTCTTGACAGATCATCGGCTGCTTATCCACTTTTAGAAGACAATTTGAATAACTGCGACACTTTTTGTGCTTTAAGACGCTGGTCCTTTGGACTTCAGGTGCTGTGAATGTTGTAGGGAGGTTTTGGGAATCTGCATTTTCGCAACAGCATTTCTGAGAATCATAATGGTTATTCCAACTCCTGTCATGGTAGCCCTTAGCTGATGTGCCCTGCCAGAAGGAATCTTTTTGAAAAATCCAAGTACTAACAGTATAGAACTGCCGCTGATGACATGAACACTGATTTAATTCGCATCCAAATCATGACTTATCGTTTATCAGCATTAGTGGTGTAAAGGCGGATGCTACTGATGGGGCGTGCGAGTAGCATGTGGTTTTCTCGAAATTCCGCCTCGCGTCTAATGAAAGGTGGGTGGTATTACTGAACGTGTGGGACTACTTTGCAGCGTTCGTTTACAATTGCATGACAGTCAGTGAATATCCACGAAAGTTCAAGAAGATGCATGAAGATGTTCAATTTTTTAAAACAAGGTGCATATGAGATGTTTGCTTTCCTGTCCAATAGTTTGTAACTGTTTAGTTGGTGATTGCTGATGATTACTTCGTGACGGAGGGCTTTCCTCCTTACAGTGGTAGCTTAGAGGTGCAAATACGATTAGCTACCGAAGTGCTCACGTTTGCCGTGAACGCTCGACAGGAAATCAATTCATATCTAGAGAACTATCAGGTCCCTCACGAGGAGCCGTCTGGTCACCACTAGTCAACCGGATGTCTGAACTGGTCAACACCTGGTTGGACAAAGAACTATATCTCCGTCTACCAGCTTTGCTCAGACGGATTTCACCTCAGATTGTTTTGAAAATTTATGCGATAACTGTTTGTGATCGGGCAGAGAACGTCGCCCAAGCCAACCGGATAAAGGGATCGGTGATATGTAGTTGGGTACCCTCGGATACATCCTATTTGCTCTGTGACAAAACTTCGGAAATCATACTTGACGTAACGTCACAAAACTAGGAAACATCAACAGTGTCCGGTTCAGGGAATATGTGCCTACCGGGCTTCCTATAAAGAGTTTGATTTGTTGATCAAATTGATACTATAAATACTGTTTCCCTTAAAAAGAGTCCCCAATGGGGCATTTTGGTCAGATTCGATTGCAACGGTCGTAATGGTATCCAGTTTCCCCAGCGGCTCTAATACTGGACATCTTTTAAAAATGGAAGTGATCACGGAACAAAAAAACCACATCTCCAACTTTGGAATCAAAGTATCTCCGAAACTATCGCACGTAACTATAGTAGGCTTGCCGATTTTTCGCTGTGATTTCTACCCACCTGACTGTAAGACACTGCCTTCGCCTTGGAAATGGGTGGAAACCTATGTAACTTAGCAATATGGTAGAACTGCCGTTTTCATCGGTCGGTACTGGGCCAATGAATGAACCTAGCGGCTGTAAATATCCTGCTGGGCACCGTTCTCCATCGGGCTATCTTCGAAAGCTGTAGGTTCAACTGCCTGACAACGTTTTACGCAGCTCCTGGTATCCAGGTGACACCAGTGCTTCTGTGCTAGAAGGCACAGAAGACGTGCGTTTGAATGAGTCATTTTGATCCACTTGGCTGTACGAGTTGGCGATCCGTGCCCCACCTGGCCGCGAGAACGCGTCGAGCAACCTTGTAGTCACTGGTTAGGGTAGACCGAACGTGATTCTGTTTAGAGCTTGCCGCATACGGAGTACGATTTGTAAAAGTGCTACCCTGGGTTAACAAAAACTGACTATCCCTAAGTATGCTTACTGAGTTAAACGAACAACGTCAGCTTCACAAAAGGGCGATGTTAATCGGCAAAGTGAGGTCTAGTGGTACCAACTTCCAGTAAGTTGTTTTTTATGTATCGGGAAGGTAGTAAAATCACCAATGTACAATCAGACATGTAGCGGCCACTCAGATGAATTCGTGTTTTGTTTGTGTGTGTGTGTCTCCGATCTGACATCTTGTCCTCACCAATCATGCTCTTGCTTGACCTTACCCGTATGTACTATTAACTCATGTTTTGTTGAGGTCATGCCCGTCAGAACTGTAAACAGCAGGCTGTGTTGTTTTCGACTTCGAAGCACGTAGATAACCTGACAGCCCATTAGCAGTTTTGACCACACCAAGACAGGACGAGCATTAGGAATTTCGGGCCGAAATTTTTCACCATAAAGTCAAAACACATCGACGTAGTGGAATAGGTTGTTGTTGTCCTACGTTTCGGTTGTTGTGGGCGACCTTTCTCAAGGATTTCTACAATCAGTCCATTCCACTACGCTGTGTTTTGACTTTATAACAAAAAGTCCATATCATATGCCACATGGCTTTCAAACTTTTGAACAGTCTTCAAGCCGATTTCGGCCTGGAACTCCTAAGCCTTATGATCAATCGGATTACGCTGACAAAGAAATATGCTAACCGGGTTAATCATCGTGTCTTCAACCGGCGATGTCTTCACAACAACATTATCCCCACCTCACCGTTAGTTAAACCGCCAGATAGCTCGTTGCGATCAAAAAGGGCAGCTAACACAGCATCGCGAATGTTCCTACATCAGCGTATCCATTCACGCAGAATCATTAAGTCGCCGGACGAGCGTTATGAGAGAAATTCAGATGTAGCGCCCTTTCGGTACCTAACTGCTATGCCGCCCAAAGGAAGCACGAGGACCAGGATATTGCCAGATTGCCCAAAGCTAGACAGGGGAAGTCGACAGGCAGAGGTGGGATTCGAACCACGGACCTTCCGGTCAGTAGACTCGCGCTTTAACCACTTGAACCATCAGGCCCCCCTCCCACCCACCCCGCGGATGAACGTTATGAACGACTACTTAAATTCACTCTTACCCCCGGACCTGTTGGCCAATATAAAGGCTCTAATCACAAAAAGAATGGAGACAACGTTACAAAAGTGCAAGAATTGATTGTAGAAATCTTTGAGAAACGTCGCCCACGGCGACCGAAACGTCGGATTTCAACAACCTATCCCACTACGCCGCTGCGTTTTGACTTTATAACAAAAAATTCCATGCAGGACGAGCATTGTATAAATCCCATAACAACCTACCACTACCTAGTTTCCAACCCTGCTTCGTCGGCCCACGACCTGTCCGCCGTCGACAGAAATTGTCGTGAACCCGTGTCTTCGAAGAAACTGTCTCCTGGTGCATCCAAATCGTGCATACTACAATATGGGGGTGTTGTTTTTACAAGTATACTTTACACGTGGATCCATCGTTGCAGAAAACATACTAGGATGTGAGTAGTTTCCTTTATGAAAGTATACTGCGCCATCTCGAATATCGTATCAAAAGAAACATGAGACGGTCTTTGTGCAGCACATTCAGTTGAAGAACATCATAAACGAGAGATTCACTTGAGTCTCCCGTGCAAACCAAACTGAGTGTATTTGTCGCAATCAGTCCAACTTGGGTTAAAGTGAAACATAAGGTTGACGGAAACTCGGGGATTGCGCCTACCTGATAAGTCCCAAGAAGGACAAAACCGCTCGTGGGCTATCGAAGAGTTGTCAGCAATCTTGTGGGTAGTTTCCTTTATGAAAATATGCTGGGATGTGGTTATCACGGTAGAAATGTTTGTCCAATGCGGTTATCTGGAACCCTCGTTTTGTGGATCATGTTCTCTTTAAGTGGAATCCAGAATAAGGTGGATCGTTCGCCGGATATACATCAACTTTTCATTGTGTAAGCCTTGTCCACACGTTCAATCAGATGCATGGCTGAGAACCTTAGATTTGTACAAACTCTCTTCAGTCTATGGTGAAAAAAAGCAGAAAAAACGCACTTTTGCTGTTTCAGTCCCTATTGTGTCATATACCTCCAACGGTTTTAATGGAGATTTGTCCTGTGGGTGAGGCCAGCTGTGCTGAAAAGTCTAGAAGCTGTTTTATCCTTATTGGGAATCATCAGCACTGTGCATCTCACGAAACTATGGTGAAATTCTAGCCCGCGACCTACCGACCAGTGGTCAAACAGTTAACCGTCTGACTGCGAGCGACTGATCAGCGGTGATTAGTTCGCACTTAGACATGAACTATTGTCGCTCATCCTTCACTCACTAGTTCCACATCACGTGTTCACACACACTGACTAGCTGTTCGAGTGACGACTTCTCAAATGAAAGTTTCATCAGGTGAAATTTACGCTTCCTCTGATCTACTTATAGGTTGTTAGTAGTGTTGGCAGATTTCGGAAAATCAGTATATATTTCGTCCTGTAAGTGGAGTCATTCTGCACTAAGAAGCCGAGGAGCACTGTACAGTCGTTCCATCCTTACTGGGAATCATCAGAGGTTCGCATCTCACGAAACTCCAGTAGGGAGTCTCGAACCCGCGACTTTTTGGAGCTTGGTTTCTTGGCTGGATCATGTACACCATAGTGTGGAGTTAAAGTTGACCAGTAGTTCCCGTGTCGGCTGGTTATCACCATGGTAAATTTGCCGAACGAGGTAAGGCACTTAAGCCCTCAGCGAGCTCCGGCTGCTAGGTCATTTACACTCTTTTCACGCCGCAGCAACTCGTTGATTTTTGAAACAACTAACCTCGTAACGTCGCTAAAATTCCTTTCTGTTTGTGACCCTAGCCGAAGAATAACTTAAACATGCATTCAGTGAGTGAGGTTCACCCTAGTGAAATCTCGGAGTCATTTCGGCGGATGGGTAGGTGTCTCGTGGCGCAGCCATACGTCATTCCCGAGAAGACCATCTTCGGTTGGTAACCATCGATTTTGTTTTGATGTGTCTCTCAAAAAAATCGTTGTGAATACACGTCAGTTTCTTGCCTGTTCTAATCACTCCAGTTCCATCACCAACCTGTATCTATATCGGATGAGAAAAAGGTGGATAACTTGGACACCTTCCACTCCACGTAGTTCCTGGTAAAATGCTTTCTTCAGCGTCTGATGAAGGGAGCATTCACCACCGGAAGACTTTCACAGCAGTCTCCCTTATACAACCATTTCAGTCAAGGAAGTACTGGGCTCACAAAAACAACAATACCAGTAACTTTATTTTAGCCGGAATCCTATTGCGTAAGGGAGTCTTGTCCACGCTAAGAAGTCAATCAAGACCTTTACAAAGCTTCATCCCTGTTGAGGCTCACTCTACACCAGATCACATCTGTAGAATCTCCAGGGCTACTCAAGCCCATAGCCTTTCGGTTGAATAGTGTGTCCTTCGGGTACGCGTGTTTAAATACCGGTAGGATTTATCAGTTCGCCAAATACTGTATGTATACAACATATATACATAACCTGTAAACAATAACCGGAAGCTTACACATTCGAATGTCCCCGGATCTTCTTGGGATTTGCATCACAGGGATGGCATATTTGCGTAGTTATTCCCGCCGTTTCAGTAAACACTGGTTCGAATGAAACTTCAAGCTGAAATACATTTCAAGCTGCTTGCGTGCGAATCAAACCACAAACTTTATCAACGTTTCACATGAATCTCTCTTTCTGACGGTATTCCGAAACCGAAAGAACAACGCGCAGGCTACCCCACAGCCGTTATTCATTATGTCACTATAGATTGTTTCCAGCAATCTGTTGGACCACGTTGAGTTACGCGCAAAACCCCAAAAGCCAAAGCGTTCAACTGGAGGTTTATCTACAAATGCGGTACTGTAAATACAATAATAAAAATAACAAAGCTTTACAAACCTCAAATCGTGGGACTACGCCGGCTTCTATACACTGGTTTAGGAACTGCTAATTCCTAAAAGATCTCGAAGTTTACACCGACTCAAAGGCACGTGTCAACAAGACAACGAAACCACGTGATGACTTAAACAACACGTGCAATGACAAGGTCAAAGGACGGTTTACGTTCAGGTCAAAAACAAGAAAGTTGGTATAGGCGCAAAGGCGGAATAACAAAAACTAGGAATAACGTTGTACAAAACAAGGATAGAAGAAAAGAATCAACAGTCACATTCTTATTTTTGACAGGCAATACTACTCACAAAATTAGTGAAAACTATTCACAGTCCACAGCCCGATGCTCTCTGCTTGAGTTAGTCAGGCCGAACAGACCACTTCTTGAATTTGAGGGAGTTATTCTACTTCAAAGACCTCAAACAGAGTCAAACCAGCGAAGTATTGTTGCGAGGTTTTTTCTCATCAGTTTTCTGAGTAGTTTTAGCGAGCTGAATTCGTCCCATTTCTCAATGTTGAAAGTAGTATACAATCTAAAGATTGAACTTCTATAATTTTTTGAAATAGTACAAACCCAGTTTGTGGTTTGACAACTATCCATAGTCAGTCCAACTGATGATTTAGTATGTTACGTCCCAGATCTATCTGCAGGTTTAGTTTATTCCCGGGGAAATCTTTGAACGCTGATTATATTTCCGATCGAACCAGTCATGGATATTGTGGCGACGGGGAAGCCACATGACATCTATATCATTCAGCTTCGCTATTCTGAGGACAAAGCGAAACTGCACAAGTGTTGCTCTCTGATTTCACAGAAAACGTCGTATTCGTGTTGTTTCACAATGGCAAGAAAGGATGTACCCCAGCTGGTGTGCCAACGCGCTACAAATGACATGGTGTAAGCTGGTTCATGTCTACATCTCATTTGTGACTGTCATCCAGCCTAGGTTTGACTGCGATGACGGCGATGAACAGCCTGTGGTTGCTAGGGCACAGGATTGTCCGTCACTTCATTTATTCATCGATCTGTCATCCGGAACTTCTCAACTAGCTGGCATTCACCGTCCGTCTACTACCTGCCTACCTGTCTGCAAACCACAGCTGTCCGTTTGTATGACCTCAATGAATCTGTCAGAGCTAATCAAGTTTGATGAGTATGGGCAATCGAGGTGAATCGACAATAGGTTTGGAAATGATTACCAAGTATTATATTGTTTTGGGGGGGGGGGGGGGGGGGGGGGTTGAAGGAAGGAATCCTGAAATCTTCTGAAGCATGTGAGAGCATTTGATTAGATCTGACTCTCGGTCGATGCTTGGGCGAATTTAGTCAACAAAACAGTCTACTAACCGGTCTTATGGTGTTCGCTGGTAGCGTGCATAAGCAAAATGAAATTCCGGAGTGATTATTTAACGTCATTGAGAGAAGAAACACAGACGGTTGAATAAACATCATTTATGTGTTCACCGAGGTTGATCTAATCTCAACGAAACGGTCTATCCATTAATGTTTAGGCCACAGATTCACACCTCTCTTTTTAACATCTGTGGCCAAACTAATGATGCGCGCTGAGAGTAACGAATCGATTTTTCGTTCTCATTTCAATGATCAATCAAATCGATGCTCTGTGGACAAATGTGGCAGTCGATTCACGTTCGGACCTTTGACCATTTCGGTCAGCTTGACGCAGGCAGCTTTGTGGATGTGGTGACATCCCAAAGGACATTTGCCTAATTACCGAATTAGCAAGCTTTCTGTTATTTTTCTGTTTTATTCTTCAATCACTGAGAATCAGCTGATGCACCGGTACCAGCTGATCGGATGATCGCATCGACCTGTTTGTGACAGACCTGGCAATAGTGCGCCAGTGAAATGGAGGCACGAGCCCGACTTATGGTTGACGGACTTTCTACTCTGCAGTGGTGCCAGAAGTGATTTTCCGTGACCATTGTCACGCAGACGATAATGCGGCAACCCTAAGGATGCTATACGGATGTGATCGGGGTCTCACTAACTAAAAAGGCAGGTCACCTGTCCAACCATAGAAAGAAACCGTACCCCCAGCGACACCAAAAGTACATTCCCGTGGCCATCTGGGTGGAGACCGAAGCAAGACAACCTTTATGGCTAGCGGCAGAATACCATGGGTTTGACCCTTATTAATGCGGGCCAACCGAAGCGAAAATCATTTGGGTTGAACTGTTGATCTGTTCCTCCGAAAGCCTGCTAATGACCGGCCTTGACATTTTGAGCAATCACAACCCTTTCATCTGATTCCTCGTATCATATAAACTAGTGATATGTTGGCCAGGCGGACCAGTCAAAGGAAACAAGCTTTGTTTGTTACGTTTGTTGTTTCTCATGACCGCCACTGAGATTCTTTTTTAAAATTACATTCCGGACTGGTAAGCCGAAGAAGCCAGCAGAGGTGACCTTTCTGTGCCCACGGCTGGGGAGATTATTGGCTTTCGGCATTTCGATAGGCTATCGGGTGGACGCTCGGATGATTCTTGAACCTGTTCCATTCGGTTCACTCATGGGGTCTCATTTTATCGGGTTTAAATAGGTTAGAGCATACAATCAGTCATCAACAACACGTGGGGTAAATTGCACATGGTGCCAGCTATCACACACACACACACACACACACACACACACACACACATACATACATACACACACAGGTCCATCGGCGTAGCTCCATCCAGTAGACAAGTCTCTTGCTGATAAATTTTGCTTTTCCAAGGTCGCTCACATCTACACTCACCCAGTTCCAGTCTAGTCCTGTGTTGTCCATCCGACACTTTCGGTCACGTTCAACAGAACACCGGTAGTTAGTATAGGAAATGTCATAATCAAGAGCGGTAGCATGAACTATCGGTATCTTCTGTGATGACGCAGGGTCAACAACCTCCTGAAAGATGCATTAGCATCCCTAGCTGCCGGAACTGATCGATGAGGTTTACATCGCGTTAACGATGGGCTGAAGCAAGGAATGGCAACTAAATGATGAAAATGGAACCACATGAACCAATAATCGTTCTTCCACCAAAAGGGTCCGTGACTGATTAAGTTGATACAATGGGGGAAAAACTTGAAGATCCATCTCACAAAAATCTCGGTGGGCAACGGTGTTTCTACAGTCTCCACAAGGAAACATAGCGCCAGTCCGATCATCAGTTCAGCTCCTTTAAATTTCGAGATGTCATCATTTGTGACCGTTCGATGGCAGAGGTAATAAACTTTCACCGAATGCACAATACCTGCTTCCAGAAAGCGAACAATTCTAGTTCGATGCTGCTAGCTTGGGAACTTGATTGTAAGCTCAACACTCATCCAGACAGATTCCCAGTACTTTGACCGGGATTCTAGGAAAAGGGAGGTCGTGTGTAAAGTGGCTTGGTGCCCAGAACTCGGAGCATTCAAGGTCACCGCAAATTAGAAGACGACAAAGAGAGAATAAACAAGATGAATGTACTTACGTTAGTCAGTTCGATTTTTCCTCTCCCTTGTTAGCATGCCCGGACTGGAACATCGGTGGTTGCGTTTATTGGCAGTTGACCTGTGAAGTTGTTGGCCTGATCACCTGGTTTCGGTAAATATCCCGCTTTAATGGACGCCAAATTGACAATCGACTTCAGTTGCATTGATAGTGTTGTAAACGGAGGTCACTCAGTGGAGTGGGGAGACGGAGACCGGCCGGCATCGCAGGGGACGTCGGAACAAGTGGCTGTTTACGCCGAAAGCAATTGCCACTTTCCACCCATCCATTCCTCGAGTTTCCTTCCAGCAGTGGGCACCATCCAACGAAACTATCGCTTGTAAACTGGGGGCAGATAAAAAATTGATGCAAAGAACGGTAGATTCAATTTTTACCACTAAACTGTAATAAGGATGGCCGACTGGATGGCATTGAAGGCCTTCATTCCGCCCATAGAAACCTTCAAATAGACCGCCGGCAACCTGTACAAATTTTGTTTCAGAAAAAGACAAGAACTTTTGCAAAGGAGGTTTTGTGGAATTCCTCAATAGATCTTTCATCTTGCTTGTTGTGGACCACGGTTTTCTTAATGCCTTCTTAACTCTTAATACCGTGACCCCGAGTCTGGATAGCCGCTTGATAGCCTGATGCGCTTAGCCAAACCAGAAAGCGAATCAGCTGATCTACTGAACACTGACGCGTACAGGCGTGTCATGTGCAGCCGAAAACGGGCTGTTTATAAAGCTCACGTGGAAGGTTTTAGGCGGGCCAAAAAGTGATACTAAAAATAGAACTCATCTGTCAAGGGCAAGTGGAGAACAACCAATTAAATCTGTCTCGACGAAAATGGTTATTCCATTGGTAGTTGTGTAGTCCAGTTACGTTTGGAGCTGGTTCTCCTATTACCTCCCCTTTGAAGTTGAGTAGTATATGTCTTCTGTCTCGGATTAACTTGAGTCTTTCGTAATTGTTGATGCATAGGCGCTTCTTGTAGGTGATCCTCAACCTGGGTGTCTGCTTTCCTTCCTCTGTTCATGTCCAGGTGTTCTATCGAAATGTTCAGAGGCAACATATGCGACCTCTGAGTGGGTTGTGAATAAGCTTCTTTCAACTGATTTGCATGACGAACCCACGTCGTCATCATGGATGACATTTCCGATTCGCCGAGTGGTCTTGCCTTGAGGCCAGGATACGCGATTACCACGATAATCCTTTACTAACATGCTCTGTCCGATGTCAAAATGTCGCCACTTTGCACCAGACTTGCGATCATAGTAGGAGTCCATTTTCTGATTTGCTGGTGCCACCTCCCCCTTTGGAGGCTCCAGAAGATCAAAGGTGCTTCGAGGAGTGCGGTAGAGTAGTGTCTCTGCAGGTGATTTGCCCTCCGGCGTGGACGGATTTTGAGTCAGACGGTACATTGAGAGGAACTGTTGCAGGATGTTTGCAGTGGTTTCTTCACCTTCTGCCTTGAGCAAAGCTCTTTTGAAAGTATCCACGAGTCGTTCTGCCATGCCGTTTGATTGTGAGTGATGTGGTGGCGTTCTAACATGTTCAATCCCGCTGGCAAGACAGGATTCCGCGAATTAGGAGGACGTGAACTGTGTCCCATTGTCAGAAACGAGCTTTTTAGGATGACCGAAACGACTGAAGACTTCCTGCAACTTGTTAATGGTTGTTGTGGTCATCGTTGTCCTCATGGGAAAATCTCTGCCACTTGCTGTAAGCGTCCATGATAATGAGAAAACTTTGTCCATTCACGGGACCTGCATAGTCCACATGTATCCTTGACCATGCATTTTGTGGTACCGGCCAAGAACGGAGTTCACATTTGCTAGGTTTGAGGCCAACGCACCTAGGTGACGAGATCTGACGAGCGTTTCGACTTAGCTGTTAATATAAGGCCAATAAACATAGCTTCAGATCAATGATTTCATCCGGTTGGTTCCGGGATGCCCTGTATGAAACTGTTGCAAAAACAAGCTTTTGCAGCTCCTCTGGTACGATCACGCGTTCTGTGACCAATAGGCAATCACCAACAACGGAAAGTGACGATCGTCTTTAATAAAACTGAAGTAATTCTTTGTTTTTTAATATTTTGTGGCCACTTGAAGAGGTGGTACTTCTTTGCTTGACTCAGTAGCGGATCCTGTATGGTTGCCTTGCGTACCGTTGCGAATGTGATTGGAGTACCTTTGATAACTTCCATAAGCGCACATTGTACTTCCGTTTCAGCTGAGAGCTGAATCTTCCGAGACCGGTGGTCGATTTTCTTACGTTCCTGATAATGCATCTGCCCGACGGATCTCGTCAATCGAGGGAAGCAACGGGAAGGAAGTTTGCAGCTACAGAGTTAAAAGTTTATGCTTCTCAAGAGAACGCGCTTCTAAGGGATTTCGGTTAGCTCGGACAGTTTGTGCTTTTCGGGGAGCACTGTACAGGGGTTCAGAAAATTGTGTTGACAGCAGTAGGAGGTCACAGCGATGAAACGAGGATCAAGCAAACCGTGTTCCTGTTATTTTCACGACAACAAAGTGTCTTTCACGTGCTCGATACAATCCCTTTGGTGATACGGTTATTCAAGTTTTTGGTTAAAAGCTAACTGGTGAACAAAACCATGCACTTGACAGATTCTGCATGCATGCCGAGACGAAACGGCTTATTCTTTGCAGTCCGAAATTCAAACGTCTGTATCATGATAGGACACAAGATAAGCCGTCGTCATTATGTCATTCCTGGTGAACCAGGCAGATGTCTTCAGTGACAGCAGAGATTGATTGACCGTTTCGTAGATAAAAGTAAACTTTGGACAGATTCCGCTCTTTCCGCCTGGTGATGGGCAAGGACAGCGCGGGGCAGCGGAAACAGAGCGTTGTGGGGGAAGGAATAGGTGGAGAACAGTCGGTAGTTCAGGACAAGGTATGCGGGTAAACTTGAAAAGACCATCATTCATCACTCGTCACCCATCATCGTCTTCATAAACAACTGTGACAGCGCCAATTCGTGCAAGCGCAAGCGCAAGCGCGATCGGGCGCACAAAGTTGAACTGGTTGAATAATAGTTTATGGACACAAGCAATGAGGCCATAAATCGGACTGGTTTAGTTTCTATCGGAGCGCTAATAAATGAACTGGGTTTCTTTATGGTCTCGGTGCCTAAACGAACAAATCGTATCCTTCTGGGGGTCAGCGACGAAATTCGTTTAATTAGTTCACACGGTGGGAAACCACATGTAGCATTGTAATCCGGTACGGTGACGATTACGTACAACACCAGTTTGAATACCATTGGGAACGCAGTTTGTTTGTTTGTTTGATCTGACATTTAAGCGTTGAAACTAAAGATAACTAGTCTGTTTGCCCAAGGAAACAGATGTGTTGGTTGTTTTACAAGGGTGCGAGACTAGTTTCCACACTGATTCGTATACAAAGGTGGATTGTGAGTCTGAAACAGTTTGCTGTACTCCAGTTCCAAAGGGCTGCCGCCTACTTTTCACATCAGATGGCGTGAAGTTTTAAGTTACTGGCCTTGAGGTCGCAAGGGGCGAGATAACTCAAGTGGTTAGAGCGCGAATTTACTGACCGGAGGGTCTGTGGTTCGAACCCGACTTCTGCCTCCCGACTTCTCCCGCCCAGGCCTGGGCAACCTGGCAGCTCAGCCCTCATGATTTCTTCAGGTGGCATGGCAGCTAGGCACCTGAAGGGAGATGCAGCCGGACGACTTGGGACCGCAAAGCAAGGTAGCACATTCAGTTGACGTGTAAACTAGCTGTATATTTAAGGTAAGTTAGTTAGACGTCGGACCCAGATTTTGTAAAATTCAGTGACTCTCCTGACAGTCCTACCAACTGGTGAACAGAGGCAGCGGCCCTGGGTTCTTTCAACCAATTCTAGACAGTCTCTGGTCAGAACGCACTACTCATAGGGTTGCTGAAATCTCTTCGATAGCCCACCACCGGTTTTGCCCTCCTTCGGGCTGATCAGGTAAGCGCAGTTCCCGATTTTCCGTCAACCTTTTGTTTTCCTTGAACCGAATCGGATGCAATTCATGAAACACGCTGATTTTCAAACTAATTTGCTTTTAATCGGAGACTACAGTCTTACACCACCAAACGGCGGACATCTTCTGAAAGCATGTCAAGAATTTGACCTTGCGAACTCCTTCAGCATTTCGCTACACGACACCAACACAGAGGTTCTAACAATCACATGCTGCTGATCAGTTTCTACTAGCTCCATCTGTGTGCGCGAACCTAGCGAGGCAAGCCATATGCTTAGCTTGGCATTGGGCATTGTGATCCGTTGAACAATGTCCCAATTTTTATACACGTGTGACTTCTGTTGCCGAATCTACTTGAGGACACCTTGGCCTACTGCAACCTACATATCACACCTGAATCAGTCTGGATAAGCACTTTTAGGCCACAAAAGCGTTACATTTGAGTGGAAAACGGATCGGAACAATACAACTGAAGAAGGAGAACATATTCATAGAACTGGCGATGAGAATCAGATGAAGTGTAGCGTTGGATGAGAGTTTTCAGGTTTATTGTGGACGACTATCCAACTTTCAAGGTCAACCGGTCAAAACCAGGTTGGCATAATCTCGCAGTCCCCGAGTTTCCGTCAACCTTGTGTTCTATTTGAACCCAAATTGGACAGATCTCCACAATTAGACTCATTTGCAAATCAATTTGGTTTTCACAGTAGACTCAACTGAATCTTTCGTTTATGATATTCTTCAACTGAATGTACTTTACAAAGACCGCCTCGTGTTTCAGTTGGCACGATATTGGAGATATCTTAGTGTATTTTCATAAGGGGAACTATTCACAGGTTTGTTCGAAACTCTTCGACAGCCTGCGACCGGTTTCGCCCGTCTTGGGGCTCATAAGGTAGGTGCAATCCCCCAGTTTTCCGCCAACTTTATGTTCTAATTGAATCCAAATTGCACGAAATTAGCGAAATACGCTCATTTGCGAATCAATTTAGTTTTGCGAGAGACCCATCTGGAACCCAGCTGAATATCTCGTTTATGATGTTTTTAAGCAACTGAATGTGCCGCACCAGGTCGCCTTATGTTGCATTTGGCACGATATTCGAGATGTCTCAATATACTTTCTCCACAGAACACACTAATAAAGATGTGTGAAACCGCTAGTGAGTTATCAGAGTGTTTTTAGCATCTTTCTGTCTAGGCGGAAACGTTTAACGATATCTAGGGTATTGTACCAACTGAATCATGAGGCGGCCTGTTGCACCGCATTCAGTTGAAGCGAACAATCACTCCAGTCTGCTGTTGAAACCGAATTCAAGCGCATGTGAGAGTCTTTGTCCAGATCTGTCCGATTTGATTTCAAGTAGTTTGCGGAATCTAGGGGACTGCGGGTACTTGATGAGCCCGAAAAACCGGTCGTATGCTGTCAAAGAGTTTTCAGTAACTTTGTGATTAGTGTGTTCCAGCGAGAATAACTAGTCTGTGATTTTAGCCACGAACTACACCAAGAACTGCAGAGGAAATCACAGGGAGAGGGACCTAGTACAGATTTATCACCCAGTATTACCGTGGGTTTTTCACAAAGTTCATCCCCACTTTGTCTTCGATTGAGAACAGTCTTCTAACAGGCAATTTGCTGAATGTCGAAAATGTCTACTCCTTCCATGATTGCACGCCCTTAAGTTGATTTGTATTCGGCGGATACCTGGCATTTGCAGTATGGTCACCCTCTGTACTCAGATGCCGTCCCCCGGAATACACCTAATTTCTTACTGCATCTTTCATTCCAAAATCATTCCAAAACCTTGAAACCAGGCGTTTTGTCCGCCTGCCGTCTCCCCCGCCAGTTTTCTAGCGTTTGCATTGATAGACAGTGTCAATTATGCGAGACGACAGTTATCAGCTTCTGTGGTGGCCATAGGGGGAAGGGAGGGATGTGCTATACGTGTGGATTGACAGACAGCACTTGTATGACCATCCGCTCTAGACGACGCTGCAGTACAGTGTGAGTGCAACGGACAAAAGACCAAGCCTTCCGCTTTCGATTCGCGTGAATTCATTGCGCAGCACGTGGTCCCGGTGATCGACCACGTACTGGGCACTTGAGTGAAGGCTTGCACGCACGCACGCACGCACACACACACACACACCTCTTCACTCTATGCACACACACACACACAGATGCAACTGTGCACTGTCTGATTTGCGAAAGATGTACAGTTTTGAATTCAACTCATATCTGTTTGATGAAAGACATGTAAGTCAGCTAGCTAGCTGTCAGTCAGACGAATGAGTGTGTGGTCAGTCCAAGAGACCGGATTTGGAGAGAGACAGACAATGACCTGGGCGGACGGTTACATAAGAGATGGCATGGAGGAACTGGATGGGAGGAAGGCCATTTAGTGATTTGATTGACTGATTGATTGACCCAAGGAGTGAACACCCGGTGCTGATTAGTTTTGTGTTTGTCCGTGTGTGTGTGTGTGTGTACCCAGAAAAAAGCCTGAGAAAGCACTGGAGGAGTCGCATACAATACAATAACTGCACTGCTCCTTAGGTGGTACTAAAACGTGTCAATAAAGTGAGACTTCAAGAACGTGCAGCTGACGTGTCCGCTGCTGTAGCTCCATCTACAGTCAATCGCGTGGACTGACAGACAGAAGCGCATAATACCTAGCGCTTATGGCTTAGATTTGAAAGACACTAAGACTGACAGGTACGGTTTCACGGAGACCGTGAAATGAGTACGCTAGAGCCAACCAGGCCGTCGTCCATTGGAAACGGGCGTCCATTTGAGACTCAAGTTTCATTAATTGCAACGACCTACCATTCGGTCATCAAGAACGAAATTCTCGTGATGGGAACTACTTGATGAAGGGCCAAGCCCATAGTGAGCTGACAAGAAGTGTCCTATCAAGAACCTTCATCGATATTGTTAAATTTGAATGTCACCAGGATCAGCCCCTAAAGAGCGCTGTGAAATCCTCTAGCATTCGAGGAATTCGCAGAAACACATGCATTGTCGAACGAAAATGCCGGTGTGGACAACCGCCTTAACACTAGGGTTGAGAAATTGTGAACTATTCGCGCCAGGAGGAGTACTGGTAATAGGAGACTGACTTGGATGAGACAGATCCCGTGTAGGAGAAGGAGAATATCCTCGGGGACTTCAACGTTGGTGGAATAGTGTACTTTAGTGAATTACCATACTGTTCGCTGGTTGTGTGAACACATTTTGCACAAATCCTATCACTAACTGAGGTCAGGCAAATTTGTTGAGTAGGTTGCAAACGTCGGTGACTGGGCTACCTGGCTCGGAAGCGTCGACGGTGTGAATTACGTCCCCCGCTCAAACTAACTAGACCAGCTACGGAAATACCACTGGAGCCACTCGGCGGACCGACGTGGTTAGACGCAAGCAATCTACGACCGTTCAGGCGCTCTGTCCGGTGTGAGGTAGGGTACTGGCAACACGCTCCACTCCCATGTCTCAGAGCTGAAACTACGATACGCCCAAAACCATCTGCTATTGATGAAACCCGATTCTCCCACTTTCACATGAACCGACCATGAACCGAACTACCTACCTCAGAAGAAGAAGAGAACTCCTCAACTGTATCCCGCATCTACCTACAACTAGCTTCAATTGCACTGATAAGTACCGCTTTGAGTTGTACTCAAATCATCCGACATATGAATGTGTGCTCTGTGTGTATCCAAGGCTAAATTATCGGTTAAATCAAGTCCAGTTGAGTCAGAAAGCGTCTACCAACGTGACGGGCTTATGTATCGTTTGTGTTTACGACACAGTTTATTTGAAGTACCCATCTGATGACAAAGCTGACTCGATGGCAGAAGCATTTCCAGTGAGGAATAACTCGGCTGTTTGGTGAACCGGAAAACACCCTTTCTTTCGTCCTATTGGAGTACTAACCTGTGGAGACACTGCAACAAGAAAGGCTTCCATGCCGCCAAAATCTTTTTTTCTCAGTGGAGTCGTTCCATCCTGAGGGGTTTGTGGGCGGAAAGAGTGCCGAATGTTCCATTCAGTCCGCGGAGCTGGATCGCAGAAAATGTGGAAATCATCAAGTGAGAAAATTGACCAGTATATCTTGAAAAGGATACGAAAAAATTCGAAGCTTAGTCGGAATTTAGCGAGTTTGGTCCTCCGAGAGGATGCTGGGCTGGATCAGCGCGGCTTGAGTGCTTCATCCATTTCATGTCAGGCTTGCTTTCTCCCTTCCTCTGGCTCCAGCGCCGCGTTTCTTGAGACGTCTGCGGAACCTTGTCTTCTCAGTCCATCTTGACATCTTCCAGTTCATAGGACTTTGATATAACGACTTCTGGAGTTTACGAATGCAGCCTAAGCTTTTTGTTCCTATCCCGAAAAGCACTGAGCGTTCTAGTGGTAGGCCTATCATCATCATCATCATCATCATCATCATCATCATCATCATCATCATCATCGTCATCATCATCATCATCATTATCCACAGCGTGACATCAGTGTTTAACGCCGATGCTTCACTGCCACACCTGGTAGACCTAAGATATCAACGAATTGTGAGTGAAGTTCGCTGCTCGTCTACAACTACCTCTGGCCCAAAGGCAGTGGAACTCTTCGGTGCTTATATCAATCAACTTAAGTTGTGTCGTTATTTCGACACGAAGAATGTGTGACCTTCAGGGTTGATAATCTCAACGACTAGTTCTTCAAATTTGCTTCGCATTTTGCACTGACATAATCTCAAATAAAAACTTGCAAATGAATATATCGATTAGGAGAGTGGATGGGAAGGAGCAAGTTGATCTAGAATCAACTCAGAGAGAAAGAGATGGCAACAGACTGCCGTGGGGGGCGACCAACTAACGTTCGCAGTCAGGAACTGGCTAAAAATCGTGCAGGAACTCTCCACCATTCTACAGGTATCCCGCCCAAAGATCCCATCCAGTCTGTCCTGACCTAAGCTGCCTGTAAGACACTCCCCTCTACGAAACTGTAAAACCATAGGCAGAGTAAAATTGTTGAACTGCACCGAGAATATTCGCCTCACTAAATAGCACTGTCTCCCAGTTTGATGCGCCCGGATCAGGGAACCAGTGCCTTTATAACCCAAAAATAAAGTCAGAAGCTTTAGATAGACACCAAAGCCATTTATGGTTTACCTCAGAAACGTTTGAAAAAAATATGCTGAGTGCACCGGATAATGACTGCAAGGCACTTTGTGATAAAGCGTGAACTTGGCTTTCGGTAGTCGGCTTGAGCCATTCAACGTACTTTTTGGTCGCCTTTATTTCCTCAGAGATTCATCCATTTGATTTGATAACAAGGCTCCCATCGTCTCTTTTGTCTTTTTTTGGGCGGTGTCTTTAGGAACTGCTCTTTCTGATATACCGGTCTTACTCAATGACAAGGTGAATTTATCCAGATAGCACTGGAAATCGGACTGCATTCATTCACCCCAACTATTGGGAGAATTATCAGCAACCTTATCAGTAGTGTATTACGCCTATACAATGCATTGAGATATTGGCGCATCATACCGCCTGCAACATGAGGCGACCTGATGCAGCATATTCAGTTGCTTAAGAACATTATAAACGAACGATTCAGCTTGGATTCAGTAGGGTCTCCAGCGAAAACCAAATTACTATGCAAATGAGTGTATCTTACATTCGTCGTGACGATGGGCCGGTGTCAAACATTATACATGCCTAAGAATGTCATTCGGTGACAAAGCTCCCGTAGAAATTCGACCCAATTCTGGTTCCAGAAGACAATCTGCAAATCCAGACACTCAAAAAATCGAACTTGGCCTTGTCGATCCAGGTTTTGGGTTGATCGAAAACGAACAATCTTGGCGTCGTTTTGGATACAGGCAAGACCTCACTCTAAGCAAGTCAGTTCTTTTGCTATGAGTAGGTAAACTGCATACTCCACCAGGTGGAAAGACCTATTTTGGGCAAAAGTTTTCCTTATCCAGGGCACACTTTTAGAAGTTTCAGTTAGGATTCGCTTCATTGAAGTCTTTTCGTGAAATAAATGAAACGTTATCTTAGTAGTATCTTAGTAGTATTCCGATTATCTGTGTTAACTTTACGCTTGAGTTGGCGAGCAAGGTGATGATCGTTCTTCAGTTACCTGGATGCACTAAGCTGTATCGTCCACTCAACCACTGTTGTTGTGAATCGTAATTCAGGCTCAGTTTTGAGTGAACGTTTTCTGCATGTTGGGTTCCCAAGCCAATCTATAAGTCGGCTGTTCTACAACAGACTGTGATGAGATACTCCTTGAAACTCAATGGGTGCGTTGCATCAAAACAATGTTGAATTGATTTTTCGGCTTCTTAAGGTGCCTGCTCCTCAGAGTTGCTGAGATTCAAAACTGAAACTGTCATGTGCATCAATCCCTAGGATAAATCTTTGCTAAAATTAAAAAAGGTCTCGGAATGATCACTGCTTCAATCTATTGATTGTTTGGTTTGAGGAATTTTTACTGCAGCAAGCACTGTAACAAAGCAGGCAATTCCTGGGGAGTTCTTTTTCCCTGGAAGCCTGAAGCAGTCGGCTTGAGTGTTTCGGGTTCTAATTTCACAGATTACCTTCAGCGAAGTTCAAGCTATTTCCAAATAGTCACAGACCACAGGTAGTTTTCTCACCATGATCAAGATCCAGTCAAAGTCGACATATTGGTTGAATGCTCCTAAGTTTCAGTATCTCTGCCGGTTAAAGATCATTTTGCTTGCTTATTTTTGGAAAATACTATCAAAAACCGGCTAATAGAACCGTTTATCGATTGTCCAAAGTTCCATCCAGATGCTGTTGACCTGTCCTCATAAGGGGCGTGAGCGCGCTCGCCTACTCTGTGTGATTGCCTAAGTCTTTGACTATCTTCGAGAAATACAGTAATTTGCAAATCAGTTTGGTTTTGCGAGAGACTCACCTGGAACCCAGCTGAATCTCCTGTTTTTGATGAGTGGTGCATTACGTATGTCCTTGACTATCTGTTTTGTGGAGTCTATCGGAATCTCCGACAGCTGTTTCAAACCGTTTCTCACAAGGGTACTTATCAAAAGCTGAAATGAGTCCTAAAGAGACTACTCATGCGGTCGCTGAAAACTCTTGGACAGCCCGCCACCGGTTTCACGCTTCTTCTTGCTCATCAGGTGAACAAGGTCCCCGAGTTTCTACCTGAGCCCAAGTTGCCCAAAATTTGCGAACTTCACTCATTTACACTAAATGGAAGAGTTTTCAGCAACCTTATGAGTAGCGTGTTAGTTCTAGGCAGTTTAATACGATTTCGAATATATTAGTGACTTAAACAGAACCCGGGATTGCACACCACGTTCGGCTTTGCAAATGACTGTAGTTTCCGTGAAATGCTTCACGAAATGGCAGCTGCCCTTTTCAATATCGAGGAGAAAATGCACCGGTATTTGAGTAGGCAAACATTTGTATCCTGTTTTGCTATCAGATAGGTGGAAACTCTTTCCACGGGGCTTGCAGTTCACTTTTGAGGAAGCTGACCAAGGCCAGCTACGATAGAGTGGAAGTTTACTGATCCTGCTTCATCCTTGCTCGGCCAGCCTTCATGAACCCGGTTCTCATCTGAGCTGTTCAAGGTTGTTCTGGTCTAAAATCGGCGTGGTTATTCCTATGAAAGACATAAACTTGCCACTGTCCTCAACTCACTTTCGGTTCACGGCGATGGGAGAAAATCCTGCGGGAGAATTTAATTTTCCTACCTAATCCACCGAACAGCTTTCTAAGGGGAAATTTTGGACGGATGAAAATAGTCGATGGATCGTTCTGTACTCTCACTGAGTGGCGTTTGTTCAACTGACCTTCCAAGTCACTCACGAGGAAAGTTTTGTTTTTGGGTCATGTCCTCAAATGACTGACGCCTAGTTGAGTACAATAATCTTCTTGGTTTGAGTTTCGGGCTAATAGTCACGTGAACAAAGCGTGAATGGGACAAGACAACCTAGTAAGGAGCAGCAACGATCGAAAGGGGTGACTGATTTGCGAATTCGTTGACTTTGGAGTAGTGAAGCAAAGTCTGAGGGCTGTTTGACCATCGAGAAATCCGAAGCATCGGCCCGACCTGATGGGGACACTCGGTTAACAATACTGAGGTGCTCCAGACGGTTTTATACAGACAGAATCCTTCTGAGATGGATAAGCCACTAAAAATTCATGGGTTGCCCTGGTTAGGAATTGTACTTCCAGTCGGAGAGAATCGTCTGCCTCTCAGAGCTCTTTTCGCTCATTCCCGTGCTGAGTGGAAGCGACCGACAGGTAGACAGTCTGCGACTTGGCAACGAAGTCTGAAGGCGCTATACAGTAACCTCATTCGAGTTTACAACTGCCGCCTTCCCGGATATGGATCCCAGGACTCGGATCATCAAGGACAAACACGTCACTGGTAAACATGGCTCAAGCACACATTCAGTTGCGCTCTTGCATCAAAGCCATCGTCACCAACACGTAGCTGTCCAGACAAGGACAGTGCTTGGCTACATCTTCCCCGTCCTCCCATGTACCGATGACCGAAACTGCAGCCTCTGAAGCCAGCGCAACTTTGGTAAATAGTTTGCAGCTGATGAATTGACCGAGGAACGTGAATCGACAGTGGTCACTGATGCGTTGGGAACGTGAATCGACAGTGGTCACTGATGCCTTGCTCCCGAGACTCCTTCGGCTCATTGCTCCTAGGTAGCGTCCGTTGTTGTTGCACACCGCAATGGTGCTTACTAGAACCGGGACAGTGACTGCTTGATAATGCCGGTTGTTTGTAGTGTTGCCAGTCTCTTCAACCCCAGGGTTCGTGAGATCACCATAGAAGCAGCAGTGTTCCTGCACTCAGCCGGTCAGAGATGATACTTTAACCGAGATGACTTCGGTGCACAAGCTAACCCGGTTACACTAGTTCCCCGCGGGACATTCATCCATTAAGAACAGTACCATCGAACTTCAAGCAGTCGGGAAACCATAAACTGTGGGTGCGCAGTAATACGTACCGCTTGTGACACCCCAGATAACTGCAACGGTAGTTATGATGTTATGGCATTGTGCAGGGGGCGAACAGTAACGTACTGTAACGTAAAAGAAACGAAGTACGACTCTGACACCTAAGCGTTTTATTTGGTTCCACAGCTCTGTCTACTTCCGTGAGGCTGACGGATGGCTTCCAACAGATCTCTGTGAACTTACAGCACTGTAATTCCTTGCTCGTCTTGAGGAGAACAATGAGAACATCACAATTGCGGGAAAGGATTCAGTTCCCTACACTCTCTTCTGCCGCCAAACAGCATAAGATACACAACCCAGGGCAGTTTACAACTTTTATATCAGTCTAAAAAACTTGGCCAATCAATAGAGCCAAGGCAGCCTCATAGTGATTCTCAAATGTTTCTGGTCGCTCAAAGGGATCTTTTCCAGTTAAGCCCCGCCAAAAAATCAACCCCCGCCACCCAAAAAAGATTAGAAAAAAGAGGGTATGAAATTTATACTTTTAGTTTTTATTGAAGAGGGTGAAATTGGGACAGGTCATTAGTAATTTGCATGAAAAGGTCCGTTTTTCGGTACCTTTGCCTCCAAACGAACTCACACAAGTAGCTGTCCACTAAAGATCGGTGTGTACCGCATTGGCGTTTATTCTGCATCTTGTAGACGTGCCAAAGAGATTCGATGGTTTGTGTGCGACCTCCAGTCGTTGGATCCACAATGTTTTCGGTATGATTAACCGTTTCATGAGTATAGTTCATGTCAATCATCGTTTCAATTCCTTGTTATGATGCCCACATATCGGAGATGATGATCGAGTCGGGAGTGATGCAGGCCTGGATTGTGTCCATCGAAGTGGCCGCAGTTCGATCTGGCACTGCATACATGAACACCTCTTTAGTTTCCCCGCAGATCCCTTCGAAAATCCACTGCTGGGGAAGACTACGCCCTGCGTAGTCCGTACGGCGAGATATTAGAGTTTCATCGATCTCGACATGTAGACCTGGGCCGCCGATAACTGTTGGAGTCTGCAAAAGCCGGCAAATTTTTGGACCAGCAATAAATGAATAGAATTACTGTCCTAAACTCCATCCTAGACCGCTCCAGCCAAGTTCCCTTTCGAAGACCGATTTCTTGCCGACTCTGTCGGGTATTACACCTCCACCTGTCAGAAACAGTTGAAAGTATCATTTGGTGGCCATTGTTGCATAAACGTTGCTGATGGATCACTCCGTGGCTTTGCAAAAAGCGTATTGCCGTCTCCTTGTCATGAACGAGAGGTGAAAGCGTCAGAAAGTTCATTCAAGGATTTACGTCCGAACGGAGAAAATTTTTGCACAAAATGAGCCTAGATGCGGATAAGGAATTGTTTTCATCAAAAATAGGTCAAGCTTGTGTGTGTACATTAAATTGGAGCTGGCAAAAAATGGTGGGGCTTGACATTTCGCAGATGCACTTTTTGGATTAGAGACGGGGCTTATCTGGAAAAGATCCTCTCAAAGCAGGTTTATAAGGGTGAACCAATATAGCCTTAAGGAAATTTAATCTTTCTAACCGCCCGCATCGTGCTAAGACCTGGAACGATGAGCTGGGCTCAACTCTGTGTCGTGTGTCGATCAGATACCTGACGATCGATGATTTCACTCGTCGGTATTTCGACGATCAAGACGTCTAAATGTTCAAGTTATTTATGCTGCTCAACTGCACGGGGGAGAGTCTGCCTGCCGACCTTTTTACTTCTGGTTTACGTCCGACTCCACGGAAACCTCATGTGTAGGCGCAGGAGTCTGGTGACTAAGTCACTAATCCAGTGATCTGGTGATCCAGAAAATCAAATTCCTATCGGATCCCGCCCAACCATCACATGTATTCCGGTTGCATGTCATCCCATACATGAACAATATCTTAGACACATCGCGAATACAATTCACTCATCCGATAACGGACAGCTTAATTGATTGAACAAATAGATCAATAATACTCTGAACCTACCAGTTGGATCGATATATCATGCACACCCAACTGTTAGAATTAGCTAACCATTGCAACACCTTCCTCTGTTTGAAGGGGAGTCACCATACAGGTAAATGTGAAGCACGAAAATCCAATCCATAATTTGGCCGTTAAGAGACCACGTAATGCATAAAAGTCGGTGATTTCAGCTGCCTTGGACGCCCAAGTCTAAAGTGAAATTTGACTGTGGAAATGTGAACAGTTTTCTAAGGCGACACGCTGAACTGGATGCTACTAGGAAGCTCTCTTGATATCTGAACTACCAAGCCTGTGGCCTTTGGCTGATTGTGTCTCCTTCCCCGTCGGTCCTAGAATCATCGCTTCACAGCTATCTTGTTCTTCAGCTCAAGAAGGCCCATTTTTTTGTAGATGCTGCACAACATGCTGTTGTCGATGAATACACTCATTTGCAAATCAATTTGGTTTTGGGAGAGACCCAAGGTTGACGGAAACTCGGGGACTGTGCCTATCGGATGAGCCTCAAGAAGGCGAAATCGGTCGTGGGCTGTCGAAGAATTTTCAGCAACCTTATGAGTAGTGCATTACGTATAAACATACTGCTGTCTTTTTTGGGCGGTCTCCTTTCACTTCTGAAGAGAATTTCTTGTTGTTTCGGCCCTCTGTCCTTTTGCAGTTCTCCGTCCTGAGTGTCTGCAGCAAAGGCTGCGCCCATTCCTATGTTTGGCCTACCAATGTGGGTTCTACTAAAACGCAGCTTAAATTTGATCCCGCCGTACGCAAGTAGATTGCTTGTGGTAGGCCAACGTCCTTTCCGATCTAATATTTTTTGCAACAGTGAAGTAACATTGTCCCAACACTGATTCTTCTGTGTTTGATGGTGCTGATGATGCTGAGGATGTTACGGTCAACCAAACAGCCTCCCAGGATCCAACACTCAAAGAGGTTATGTGAGCACACGGACTACCTGGATTCAGCAAACCGGCGCACAATGTATCGTAATTAACCGATTTTCATCTCAGCCGTGGTCAGTCTCTTTGGAGAGACACAAGCCTAACCTGGTCTACAAAGCAAACGTGACTGACGGATTGGTGCACCATTGTTATTCTCGTGCAAAAACTGCCCCTCCTGGGTTGATGTCAACTGTCAACCCCAAACCAGTCGCGTCCCCTCACCGCTCTCTCTCTCTCTCTCTCTCTCAGTGTTTTTGTCATTCTATGTGCGACTCGCACTCCAGGTGAACAGGTGCATACCATTTAGAAACGATAATACTAATAATAAGGATACTTTCAGCAGACGACCTCGTGTAGACGCTACAAATTGGGTTTCGTTTTGTTGGCAGGTTGGCAGTTGACAGACGTGTTTGATCACAGGACAGACGCAGTGAGCTGATTGTTGACTGGAGTGGATGTAGTCTGACAAGTCGGTAGTCGTGGGCCGAACATTATCTGCTCTCAATGACACTAGCCATCGGCTGCTGATGTTTGCAAGCTGTGCGTGCGTGCGTGCGTCCGTGTGTGTCTGTGTTGATGTGTCTCGTTATGAATTGTTGAAATGCTACAGTATACAGTTGGCAGCATTGTTTTTCTCTGGTCGCTGTGTGCCTTACGTCCATCAACAACGAAATCTCACTTGGCTGTATGACCATGTTGTTGACAGCGAGGATGATCAGTCAGTATCGTTCAAGATTTGACGAGCAGACATCTTTTTCGTCCCCCCCCTTCCGCATCCACCCGCCCCACCTGGTCGACCTACGCGCGCAGGATCCTCACTTCGACGACAATGACATATGGTGACAGATTTGACAGTTTCAGACCTTGTAGATCTACATCTGATGAGCTAGGTTACCGTGCGACTGATGAACGTGGATATTTGTAATGACGGTGTTATCTTTACCACCGTATCTATCTGAATAAACCTCTGGTTCGCAGAATGACAGGATACCTTGCGAACCGTCAACACGCCTCACTCCTGAAAAATAGGTCCTAATATTTTCAAAGATGTGATTTTAATGGGGTTTCGGCTTACAAATATCTACCCTTGTACCTCATGTGTGTGCTACTCCTGATGACCAGGCTACAAAACGTAGGTGACGGTTTAACGTTGAGACATTTTCCAATGGCTCTACTCACATGATTCTAGGAAGTGAGTCGATCTGAGCTGTTGCTGAAATGATTTAGGGAGCAAGCCTGTTTTATGAACTCGAGGGAAAGGAGGGAGTCGGAGCACACGATTACAACGATATCCACAGAATGATCGGACAGTCACATTGTCCGTCCAGTAGACTACCAATGAAGCCAGAAGACGGTATATTTGATGAAGGGTGACTAGCATGGACCCTCGCGGTTGATTTCCATGCATCCAGCTGCCCAGTCATCCGGCACTGCTAACATGCATGTAATTATGACGACTGACACCAGAACACTGAACTCCAACGTCGGAGTTACAGTGATTCAGTCGTTGAAACCTAAAGTAATGCCATAGGTCATGTGTAGCTCACTTCATCGCTTACAGACTCCGGGAAAACCCCGTTGACTGTCTAACTGTTCCGTGTATTGATATCGCTGCTTGTCTCCAGTTAGAGTAGATCTACTAACCTGCATCGGTTGAACTAGGAACTGATTAACTACGTCAGTTAGGATAACGTGAAACGTGACCTACTTTAGGAAGAGTAAATATCCCAAATGTCACAAGATTTAAATTGGCAGTACGACAATCTACCACTGAACTGGTGCTGTGGAACATTTGACGAGAGAACTACGCCGACCGTGAAATAAACATTAAAAACCCCGTGATCTGTCGAAATTTTGGAATAAACACCGAGTGGATAGTCATGCAAACATGTGACTGTTCAGTATGTGGCATCCAAGTTTTGTCCGACTGAATTGCGGTGAAGTGCACAGAAATGGATACACATTGTGTCCGGACGTCACAAACTACTCATAAAGTTGCTGAAAACTCTTCGATAGTCCCAAGAAGGGCTAAATTGGTCGTGGGGTGTTGAAGGGTTTCATCAGTCTTACAAGGAAGGTGTTACATCTAGACAATGTACTGTGATATCTCGAACATCGTACCAACTGAAACATGAGGCGGCCTCTGCGTAGCTGAAGAATACCACAAACGACGATTCAACAGGATTCAGTTGAGTCATGCGTTAAAACCTAATCACTGTGCACATGAGAGTAGTTTGCGATTCATAACTCTTGAAGACCGTAGCTGGAGTGGAAAACTAAACAAAAGTCTTGTTTGGCCCGCACTCAAGTTGCTCTCTCTAATAAAATGTGTTTCATGAAAAGGGGAAATAATTGGCCTTTGTTAGAAAGCCTTGGATTTAAACCTGTGCCCAGTATGGATCGAAACATATCGAGCGAATTCACAGTACCGGCCCGAATCACTCATTGAAAAAAAACGGTCAGGTTTGAAATGTTACCCGTCAATCATATAGCTGAAACAGTAGAACACACCTTTGTTGCTCGAGTTCGTGGAAAGGTCAAATGAGGTAAACGTCCCAAAAAACTCGTTCAGCCGTAACACCCTTCTAATGCCTGGCTGCCATGCCATCCGAGGGAAGCACGAGGGCTGGGACACTGCCAGGTTGCCCAAGCCTAGACAGGGGAAGTCGAGAGGCAGAGGTCGGGTTCGAACCGCGGACCTTCCGGTCAGTAAATTCGCGCTCCAACCACTTGGGCCATCTCGCCCCCATCGTGTATTGCCTCAGTGAAACCGGAAACAATTACACCAACTTGGCAATCCGAAATTTCCTCTTGGTTTGTACTAATATTGTTCATGTTGTCTTCAAAGGTTCAACGAATCAGGTTACCCATCCAGAGGTAGTTAGGATAAACGTCTTTAGACTTAGCCTGAAAACCCTGAATAACTGTCGCAAGCCAAGAGGCGCAACATAGCATCTCATGAACACTGGCCGACCGGTGGTTTCCAGACTTGCAGAGACTCACCGAGTGACTGGGAACAGCTGGCGACGAATTTGCAGAGTTTGAACTGATTATCAAAAAGCCTGAATTTGACTAATGTTCGGGTGCCTCAGGCCAACAGTGCATTCCCATTGTGATGCGCACCTGAGTATGTACTTAGATGTTCATCCTTTATGGATGAAGCACATGAACCGAAAGTAGGCTGCTTGTGGCACCTTGTTCGGAAGAACTCAACGTGAACAGCTGTACATTGTCCGAAATGCGAGGCTCATCGCAACCACTATCCTCGTAGTGGGGGTCGCGTCCGGAAGAGTTCCCAACTATGGCAGTTAAATGAAAGCCACAGGACAAGTGAGTTCATCAGCGTCAGCTTGCGTCACCTGTATCCTAGGGATACGATACACGGGCTGAATATGATCGATTAACCGTCAGTCTAGCATGTGCCTGTGCGGAATCTGCACGTCAATTTTGAATGCGTCTGTTTATACAAATTACGGGAAGCGTATATTTTAGATTTCGGAACCGATACTGCATCGCTGACGTCATGGTTTTCGTGGATTGTGCGGAATGGCACTGGTTGTTTAATGTGACATTAGAATTACCAGAAGGGTTGTGCATTGGGGACCGCGTGCAGGACTTAGCTCAACTCAACTGTAACCTGTCGATCGGTTCATCCTGCTCGGCAGTTGGCTTGCAAACGTTTCGTTATTATGCGAAGAGACTTCGTCTGCGCGGGGTTGTCTGTATAATTCCTTCCTTTCTGCCTGCCTGCATGCATTTATATAGCTTACGAAAGACAGTTAATGCCTGTAACGTGATTGGTAGTTTGAGGCCATACTTAGTGCTTTTGATTGGTACGTTTAGTGCCTCCGTTTAATTGGATCAGTTTCGTTAATCCCATCTGCGATCTAGCCATGCTTCGTGTCATTCGATTGGTCGGTTGGACATTTTCGATTCTTTGTAGGTTTCCTTTTGTGATACGACTGTGGTTCGTATTGTACCCTCCCGGTTGGCGCACTTCCAACGTGCCATTTTGTTAGGTCTTCTGATTTACTGGTTGCTGTTTCGCCAAGGTGTGCACTCCAGTGGTGAGCTCCCATGAGCCTTGTGTCCCTTGGGCGAGTTCTGATCAACGAACAATGAACCCTTTCGAACCACATCCACTGTAAATAATAGCTTCTTCTGAAGTGTCGTGTCGTAGTTTGGGGAAGTTTCTTCTCGAAAAGGCGACGTACGGCTTGTGTTTGAATCTGAGGTATGCTTGACCTTTCGAGTCGTGTTGTGTTGTAACTGACTGCAGCTCTCGGCTTTAGAATCTTAGTGACGGGAAGGACACCCAAAGGGGAACTTCACTTTATTGCGAAGAATGTGTGTTGCGGTCTTTTAAGGCGTCTTCTTAACCTAGAATCAGAGCTGCCCGGTTGACGTTGGGTGATTGATTGGCGTCGCTTCTAGGTCATGCTTGAGCACGCGAGAATCGCCGGTCGTCTCTGATCAGCTGCTTGAACGTTTAATTGATAGCCGGCTTTTCTGGCCGATAGATTTGATGATCTTTCTGAAGCGATTTCGGCAGAACGGGCGGTCCCCAAGAAGTTTTGCGCCTTCTGGGGTTTTCAGGAATCTGTTCTAATATACTAGTAAATCTTACTGTGCACCTTCAGTGATCTCGAAGTGTGCCGGACAAACGTGCTGGAGAAGAGTCCCCATAGATGAATCGTTCGTCAGAGGTGCATTTGGACTGGTAAAAGATATTTTTCACTAAACCGTGGGCGCCTTTCCCAGCAATTGTGAGAAATGTCATTTTCTTCATTTTCCGACTAATCTTTGATGTCCCGGACGAATCGGCTCTCATCCATGGCGGTCCTTAATGGTTCTGACGGCAACTCGTGACATTTTTAAACGATTCTGGTGCACATTGTCGAATCAGTATGGGTTACACTCGGCGCCAAATATGTACAACTTTGCAGCCGGTTGTTCAAACCATGGACGACAACGTGGCTAGATCCCGAGTAATTGTCATTTTGGTTAAACTTTTCACCCACTCGCCATATCTCTACCATTTACAACCAATCCTGCCTAATTCATGTGGGTGCCCATTACGCGCAGAGATGACCATAAAACATGGCCATTCATTTACTTGCCAGATTCTCTATCCCAAACTTGAAATTTGAATCTGGCGCCATGGCCCGCAGCATGCAAATTAGTTCAGATTTACTTCAACTGTTCCAGTTTCAATCCAAAAGTGAATTTCGACTATGGTTCCCGGTTTTCGGTTCAGACTTCTAGTCAGGTCTTTGGTCCAACTGCATATCCAATTCCAAATGCTCGGCTTAGTTCCCTCGAAACTGTCCAACTGAGCAAGGATTGTTCCTCAGAATGATAGATGAACTTTTGAAAAAGTACTGTTTGTCAGTGATCAACTTGGACCGAAAGGTAATCCAAAAACAGAATGAGGAGCGAACCCAACAGAAGCTGTTATCTATGCGATAATTATAGTTGTATATATATACTACCGAAAGTGTTTTAATGAAACAATTTGTTGAGTACTGATCAAATCTTTCGTGATATACAGATATGTGGGCGTCTTTCCTAACTAGTGGACTTTGCAGGGAATTAGCAACTGCAGGATAAACCATAAAGACACCATCTGGAATTAGTCACAGGCGGCCTTCCATTGTGTGAGACAGACCGGATTTGGCTGGCTCAGCTGACAATGGTGTTCAAACCTAGGACACAGTTCAAATGTGTGGTAATACACCCACCTTCTGGATGAAATCTGCGCTAATTTGGCCCAGGTTTCGAATGTATTGGTCTCCTCGGGTTCGACCGCTCTGTCTTGCTGTCTTCACTGGGTAACCGGGGAGAAACACTGACATACTCCCGTATTTCGAGATCACGTTGGCACCTCATACTAGCCAGAATGGTTTATGAAGATGTCCGATATAACCTCCGGCATGCCAGCTTCGAGGATATCATCTTCACTGGAAATCATTAGCAACCCCTTCAATTCTGAGGATTTAGTTTCCTCGGAGAGAAATCTGTAGTCGTCCCCTCAGTGGAGATGTTTCCCCTTGAGAAGGTTCCGTGGCAGGGATGACACCACAAGAAAACCTAAGAGAAAGAGTTCTTTAGCCAGTTCAAACGAGACAGAACAGTTCGTGGTCCCATAGCCGACGACTGTGTTCAGCGAATCAAAGAACCCTTGTATCCGGGACCGTATAAAAGAACGGGCTCATCGAAATCCATACTGGTGCTCAGTATAGTAAAAGCCCAAATGGATGACAACCTGCACGGCATAATGAAAAAAAACTTGAACATCACTGGTTTTCAGTTGCTCTGCTGAATGCTTTTACCGAAGGTTCACAAATCTGATGCCGCACTTTGACCGACCGCCGAGTGCAGTAACTGTGCCACGGGGTGAATCGCATCTCATCGCTCAGGTAACACTGCCGTACAAGTTGTCGCGAAAGCGTGGAACTTCGTCTTTGGGCTCTCTGTCGAGGTTTAGGATGGCGCAGTTGGCGCTCAACAGGTTAAAGTTTATCATCAAACCAACAGATTGGAAACCGCATCTCGGCTCAGTGCACCCAAACTGCATGAGAAAACTTCCATTAATGGAACACTGTGAACTGTACCAGAGGGAGGTGGGGGGTGGAACTCATGAGATGACGCAAAATTGCTCACGCTCCCAGGCGCTTTGACAGACAACATGTGAACCAAAATAGTTTCGCCAGGTAAAACATTCTTCTGTTCGAATACCTTGCCAAAACGGGACCTCCAAAGCCATACGGAAGGTAGTTGAGAATAGAAAATTGGCAAACTCTTCCAGACAGACAGCACCCTGAGGCGATGTTTGGTGCGAAACAAAAGCTTAATAATGGATGTCCAAACTGCGTACATGATAAACTGCATAAGAGTACAGGAAAGGCAGACAACCGGACCGTGAATCCCTCAGAAATTTCAAAGTTGCGGGGAGACTCGGTTGTCTGTCTCGTTGCACTACTGTGAATTCCACAATACTCATGTATTTCATTTGAGACTGAGAACTCAGAAACGGCACCCATGTGCTCAGGTTCTAGGGACCCAATCCATCCGCCGTGAGCGTCGGGAAGCACAGCGATTTGCTCGGAACTGGCAGGCAAAATACCTCTTCAAGGCACCAGATTTGACACGTCCATTTCCTGTTCCGTATCACCCAGCCGTACCGGCAACACAGTTTCTAGATGTTACCAACCTCGTAACCTCATGCCAACTAAAAATGAGTAGCACCAACACACTGACGACAAATGTGCATTCCAGTTTGACTGTAGTTTTTTTTCAAGTAAGCCACTGTAATCGTTTGTCGGCTAAGCATCCTTGATCCAGGTGGACCTTGGCTACTCAGACGTCAGCTTATAGTTGATTCTTCAGATAAACGTTATCAAAGCGCCGGTAAAAATAGTTCAAAGAAAATCTCGCAAGGTTCCGAACTAAATAAATCGTTTCATCCAGCGGAATTAGAACGGGTCGGTATGCGTAGACCTATTGTGAAGCGGTGGTGCACCTCGTTCCCTTTGATGATACCAATGCCTCGTGATTGGTCGTAGACTCGTAGATCATTTTCTGAGGCACCAGCTTGTTTGTGATAATGTCATGGCTGCGTTTGATTGTGTTCGGGTGATGTCACATGTAAACAGTCATGTAAGGCGATGATGAGGCGGTGTGCTGATTTCATACCCTCGGTAGCTTTTCATCTCTGTGTGTGTGTGTGTGCCATTTTGTGTTCCCTAGCTGCGTCATCCTGGCCCGGCCGATGACCAGATGACCAAAGGACACGCTGCTACAAAGATGTTGATTTTGGCCTGCGGTCGTGTGCTCTTTGAATAGGGTTCACTTGTGATGGTCCTACTACCAGAGTCATTACAGACAGACCACCCGAACGATCCATGAAGCTAGAGATGAAACCGATCGAACCCCGAATTTCGGTTATGGTGCAGGACACGAAAAGTCACGAAAAAGCCACAGCCTGTTTTTATAAGGATTCCCAAGCAAACCACTATACAGGGAACATATTCAGTTTTGGATTGTAACCGAGCCCTATCAGTTTATCATAAATGTACGATCCTGTGCTAGGGCCGTGATCTCAAAGCAAATAATTGGTTAATTCGCCTAAACGCACGATCTAGGAGTCCTATCTGACTGGTAGCGTGTAGTCTAATTCAACGACGATTGATCAGTATTGATTACGACGAAACCGAATCCTACGATCTTCACCTGCGTTTGTTCAGTAATCGCAATTGGGCAGCGAACAATCTGTTCAATTAGACGTGGGCAGACAGTATAGATAGAAGTAGACCTTGTGTTTATAGGAAATTAACAGTAAATAATGAGCAGAATTAAAGGAAAGTTTACGGCTAGATTGAGACTTGGCCAGTTAGCAACACAAGATGGCACAGAAGGGGCACAACGGCAAAAAATGTTGTGCTTTTCAAAGTGGGACAAAATGTTCAACAACAAACCCAGAAATGAATGTGAATAAATCGACTCATGAAAACAGTTAATATAGAAAAAAGTTAATATAGATTCGACTCTGAAAGTTGAGCAGTCACCGGAAGGGTAATGAATTAGTCTGAGGAATAGGGTTTGTTATGAACGCTGTGCAAGGACAGACTGTCTAGCCATGAACTGCCAAGAAATTTTATGGTTATTGCTGCTGCTGCTGCCGCTATGTAAAAGTCTTACCGTTCACGGGGTAAGGTGAAGCACCGGTGCCTGGATCATTTGTTGACTGGTGAGCCCCGTTCAGACTGCCATCGATCAGCTGGGACGCCCACATACACCAATCACTGTGCCCTTACATCGATTTCCTGATTGAGTTGGAAATTCCCTAAGCTTCTTGGGATGCACACTGCTGATGATTCCCAACAAGGATGGAACAGCTGTACACAGATTGGCATAGATCGGCCTCATTGACAGGATGAAATCTCTATTGGATAGCAGATCTGTGGGATCGGGACCCACGTATCGCCAGCAGAAGTGCAAAGTGACGTGTTTGGAAACTTCGTGAACCAATAAAACATCTGGATACCAAAATGATCTCAAATATTGTGAGCCTCAGTGGAAATAATTGTACGATTAGGCTGAAATGTGTGGAAAACACAGTTGACCATCTCATAGACGAAGAGGCATATGTTCGTGCGCTTCAAAAAAATCTTGGTTTTTAGCACTAGTCTGATACGGCAGCTTGTTAGGTGGATTCAGGTACTTCAGGCATTTTTGGCATCTGTGAGCTGCCGGAGTAGTGATAACACGCTCGCCCCGTATGAGATGCGTCCGCAGTTCAAACTCAGGCTCTGCTGTTGAGGGACGAATCGTGTGTCCAGGATTTCGACTCCATGGTGTGAACAGACCAGATCAGTTGAGTCAGGACAGGAAGAGGAATGTTCAGCTAAACACTGTGTGAACGTGACTTCCGCAGTTCCAGCAACCGTGCTTCGTAGACACACAAGCCACTTTGAGAGTAGAGTGAATCTATTGGAAAAAAATGGATGACTACAACATTTCTAGCATTGTTATCCGTCCTGATTTCGATAAACTTATCATAAATGGACACTAATTCGGGCATTTATGACTACTGGAATGCCTGGATCGGACTCTTCCTTGGTTTTCAAATGCTGGTCTCCAACTCTCTCTCTCTCTCTCTATGTCAAACAAAAGTTATTACCGATGGCAGCAAAACGAAACCGCCAAGTTTTTACCCATAGCGCGTACCTCCAGAATTCCCTAAATATGCGTAAGTGGAATGAAAACGATGCTGCCTGTTGAAGACTCACCTCAGCTGGCAGGTTGACAGTCGCTGTCCAAGCTGTATTTCATGACATGTCTGGTTCACGCGGTTGTTCCTTCACCTAAAAGCAGTGAGAATGTTGTATTCTGTTGTTCTTGCCTACACCGGCATTTGACAGCATCTGTCGAGTTGGTTTGATGCAGCTATTTGTGGAAGGTGTTGAAGTGGACCAGATTTCCCATTTCTTTCCGGGACTGTTTCATCGACCAAACAGTATTTACTAGCCTAGTTGGCCGAGAATTCACTCCCGTCCCGACGGACACTGGTGTGTTGCAAGGACCGTCGGATAAGCCAACCTATACTGAAAAACCGAGAAGAAGTGTACAATTGTTTCGCCCTCATTGGGGATCACCAGCAGTGCGCAATACACGAAACTCAGAGGGTTTCAAACCCGCGACCTTCCGGTCACTGGCTGAACACCTGAGCGTCTGCTCACGAATAGCTGAACAGCAGTGTGATTAACTCACACTTAGACAGGATATAGCACCGCCCACCCTTCAGTCACAGAAACCGCATCACGTGGTCACGTAATGACTTACTCCTGAAGCGACGAGTTTCGTTCATCCTATGGAATTATTCTTTCTCTGGGATAGTTATCAATTGCTGATAGTGTGATAAGGGTTCTACTGGTTAAAACTCCGCAGCTTCAACAGCTCGTGAAGTTTTCAATCAATTGGCCAACATAAGAGTAGGTTTCCAGAGGGGAAACACTCTGCGCTCTGCACTGGTGCAATTGAAGGATCGCCTCCAGGCAAACAGAACTAGGGACCGTGTCTACAAAATGTAGTGTAATGACTGCACTATGGTCTATATAGGACAGACGGCCAGGGAACTTCACATCAGAATCGGAGAGCATAAGAGGAAAATAAACAGACCGCCGAGAAACGCAGATGAATATCGAGCGTTATTAAAAGACTCGGCGATTGCAAAACATGTACTGGACACAGGGCACAAAATGGATCTAGGAAATGTTGAGGTTTTGAGGCGAGGACTACTGTCCACGTCACAGAGACTGATGGCCGAGGCGGTGGAAGTTGCAAGCATCTTAACAGAATAGAAGGCGTGGAACTGGCAAGTGTGCGGTCATCAGAAGGAGGAGTAGTCATCATCTGAAATCCACTTGACCTCACTCCTTCCCCCAACTAAATTGTCGCAGCACTCACAAGCCTATGAAGACCAAGGAGAATCTACCAGTTGCGCCCGAGGTGAATAATCAACTGAAGCACCCTGAAGTGGAAGATTAAGGAACAAGAGCTGATCGGAACTAATTTGAAACTCCTCCAACCCATCAATTCAAGATTTTGGCAACCACAATAGCCGACAAGAGCCATTAATTGACACTCATCACTGACCTATTGTGACAATCTGAAGAGGACTTCCTGAGTGATGCCCCATCTGCCTTATAAGCTGGCCAACTTGGTGACCTGTTCACTTGGCCTGATGAAGCTTTTGTGCCAAAAGCGAAACGTTGCCCAAATAAAAACTGCCGATTGTTTACCAAGCCCTTCTGAAACGAAAAAGCTCGTGAAGTTGTTTCACAAATGATGACTATCGCTCAGTGTCCTTAAATGTAACTGCTTATTATTCCCGGCCAGGCATTATCAGGACAAGCTCCATACTCCCCTCTGTCCACCTAGAACGGTCATTCTAAAATCCAGCAACGTGAAGCAACAATCCCTAGAAATCTCAGATAATCGCCGAATGTAGAAACAGTGACCACGAAAGTCGTTTCCGTCACTTGTATTGGGAGCTGTACCAAAAACCCTTTACAGGAATTCACAATTGCATCTTGCGTCTTTCATGCTAAAATACCACCATCTGGGGCATGAAGCCTTCCTGGAGTTGACTTGAACAGTTCAAGTATATTTCTTTTTAGAGATAAGCACCAGGATGCAACGCCCACCCTTATGGAGGACGGTTTTCAACTGGTCTCGTCAGCCGTCGCTCCAGGGAAGCTGATCGGGTTTACAACTACCCAGAAATTCAATTTGATGGGCCCTGATGGTCGTAGTCCAGTAAAAAGGCATCCATTCTGAAACATTTTCCACGTTTTGTTGGAGATTTTCTTGTTCTGTTTCTAGTAGATTAACAATAAATCTTCATGACAAGACTAACCGAAAGCCTTTGCTGCGAAGGATTCGACCTTGTAAGAAATGTTTTTAGACGATGTCTAAATCGCACCTCGTCCCTTGCATACCCATCTTTACCTCGATGTTAGGAGACAAATCATAGTTACTGTTACCACTGCTTGTTTCTTCCAAAGAAGTCAGGACTGTTTCTTCCGGAACCGAAACTACTGTTCCACGGGGCTGATCAGAAAAAGGGCTTTTCGGGGTTGAATACTTCTATTGTGCCATACTTTGGAAATCAACATTCACTGTGTCCTTGAGGAACACGATGTGTACCAAACGCCACCGAAAGTACAGTTGCAGGGATCGTCTGCTGACTCCGAGACAAATCAATGTCTAGGATCGGGAAAACACTTTTATCCTGGAGAGTATGACTCGATTTGCATCACCATAGTTGGTAGTTTGTCACGGAAAACGGTGTGGGTTTTTGAGTACTTATACAGTATCTAGGCGAAAATTCAATCCCCCACATCTACGGTTTCCGCCAATCGAGGATATGACCGATTTAAAAGATTCAACCTTCGGATGACGAATTATCCGACTCAATCATCTGCTGCAGCGGTCGTCTTTCAACGAGAAGAAAGGCTGACATTACAGTGAGGAAGTTCCATGTGGAACCACTCATCGATCTTTGTGCTTAAAGGCTTTCAGTGACAGTATCCGAGCCTTCCCAAACGACTGGATGTGGTTGTCGGAGTGACTTGAATGAGCAGGCAGGACAGTTATCTTTAGAATACTTGGAAAAACGGAAAACAGGTGAACCCCTACCACAGGATGTCTCCAGTCCCATTGAACGGGATCGGTATGCAGTATGAGGGACATGGTTTCAGTCAAAAGAGATGCCAAATGATGGAAAGGCTAGTTCTGCTGCTGATAAAATTCTTTGTCAGTTAACCAGGTGTGTGGGAAGTCCCAGCTGAAGGAGCTGGGTCAATGCGTAACCACCCGATGCGGTTACGGTGATTGTAGGGTGAGTGGCGCCGCATCTTGTCTAACTGAGGGCTAATCACGCTGCTGATCGTGACCGAACGATTAGGTGCTCAAACGACTAGTTGGGAGGCCGCCGGTTCAAAACTCCCTACCGGAATTTTGTGAGATGGTGATTCCACACGAGGATTAGACAGCTGCACAGTGTTCCTCGGTTTTTCGGCACAGACTGGTTCCTCAGTTGAAGCTTGCAAAATCTCCTCATGCTACCGTCAAGTGTGTTAGGTGCCACTATCTATGATTCCCAAAAGAATCTGCCTCGGTTCAGATTCGTGTAAAAAAATCGTTCAGCTGTAGCAGCCTTCCGATGCATAACTGCCACGCCACCCGAAGGAAGCACCAGGGTTGCCAGGTTGCCCAAGCCTAGACAGAGGAAGTCGAGAGTCACAGGTCGGGTTCGAACCACGGACCTTCCGGTCAGCAAATTCGCACTCTAACCACTTGGGTCATCTCGTCCCTCAGAATCGTGTACACACTCCATACTCAAGTCTGGGACTACCCGAGCACTTTGATGGCCACTGGTACATCTAGAAACGTCCGATGGGTGACTGTGGTAGGTGCGAACGTTACCTCTATCATCACGCTACACTCAGCACAAGTGGTTTGGATGCGACTACCGAAGAACCACATGGCAAACCATAGGTCGACCAAGGTAACATATTTGTTGTAAAGTTTGACCTTGACCTCTTAGGTCAACAGTGCGTGTCTGACATGACTGTTATAAGGATGTTGGAGACAGCGAGTAATGTTTCACGGTATTAATGTCAGCTTAAATGTTGAATTTCCTCATGGCTCTGGGAGCGAATAACACTTCGAATATTGTTTTGCTGATTTGCCATGACAGTGTTGGCTGTTCACTTGCTTGCCGAGTTTGACAGCCGACTTGTTTAGTCATAATTCCTGGGGCTACCTCGGTGAGCAGTTAGGTGGGTAGTTCCGCTCTTCGTACATACTGGACCAATCATAAGCAAGCATGACAGACCATGACGCAGCACAGAACTGGAAGCTACTTTTTACAAACTATAAACTCACAGACATGCAAAGAGAAACGACACATCCAACTGCACACTGAAACGAATGGTGATTAATTGTCTGAAATTTAACTGCTGATAACCGATCAACAGCCGATATATAGTGACATTTCATCACGGAACGCTACATTCGAAGCAGTAAGTTGAACGGCGTTCCTCCATCTGCGGGACCTAAAATCTCCATGACCTTACTTATCAGGGCATCGCGTCCCAAGAAACTCTCTCCGAGATAATACATCCCTAAGTCAATTCGTCCAGAAACAACTCGTCTCGTGATTACATATGGAACCTACGTGTAAATGGTTTTAGGTCTGTTTTTTTAGTACCACTCTGCATCTGAAACAAGCCCTTTTCCGCGTGTGTCTAAAATCTTCATTTACAAGTTATCCCCACTGTCACTTCTGAAGTCCAATTATTTTGAAGTAAATTAATTTGAAGAAACACCAGAACTGGAGTGTGAAATAGTTAGACAGTGACTTGCGAGGAACTAACAGGAACCTCCCATCATGATTTCCATCGCGATTTGTTCAGTTCTTATTCTTCGGTTTGCGTCTCCTAACGGCGCACCGAGTGTACCAGTGTGTGTGGCACGTTGTTACGGGATTTCGATTAAGGACAAAATTGTCATGGAAACCAAGGTGGTCCATGATGGTATTCATTGATTTCCGGTATCATATTCGTTCAGCTGTAGCACCCTTTCGGTGTCTAACCGCCATGCCATCCGAATAAAGCACGAGGGCTAGGATACTGTCAGGTTGCCCAAGCCTAGACAAGGGAAGTCGAGAGGCAGAGGTCGGGTTCGAACCACGGGCCTTCCGGTCAGTAAATTCGCGCTCTAACCACTGTGTCATCTCGCCCCCTTGGTATCTCGGTAATGATGCTCTAGAAGGATCCGGGACAGCAGTTTTTGTATGAAATTACTACAGTATACTCCCTGGCTCCCACCAGGTCGAAAACCGTTCTATGGTTATAAGGTGACAGAAAACTTATTCGGTCTCTCAACTTCTGCTACTCATGCTTGGTGTCACCATTAAGGTGACAGAAAACTTATTCGGTCTCTCGACTTCTGCTACTCATGCTTGGTGTTACCACGACATTGGGGTACATCTGCCCAAAAAACTTTGATTGGCTGATTCGTTCGCCTAGGTTGGCGAATGACTTGCAGGGAAATATCATCAGTACGTGATTGGGTGATGAGTTTGTTAGCCAACCAGCCGCATACTGATGATCTCAACTCGAATGGTAACGAAACCTCAGCGGGTCAGTTGCCAAGCTGAGCGAACAGTTTAACAGCGGCTACCTCATCAACTGCCAATTGGAACCACCGTATTCCCATAATCATGTAAATAATGGCAAACTAATCTGATAACCATGGTTTGGCATCCAAATGCCACATTAGTAAGAAACACTCAAACAATAGTGTACTCTTCTGATGTAAGTGCGAGTACAACGTAGGAGGCGTAAGTCACTTTGCTGTCCAATTCATCCAGGTCTGTTGGTGTTCAACGCGTTGTTGTTACTTTCACAGTTGTTGTATCGGTTGGTTCAGACCAAAGAAGCGAAGCTCTGGATTCGAATTTCGCCCCCCTATTTGGACAGTAGCAGCTGAACGTGTCCGTGTAGCCGCCCGGACATCTGAAATACGCTGAGCGCATGTCTGAATAGGTGAAAATATTCGCCCTTCACTGCCTAGTCCAAAATCTCCACCGGGTTCGTCAGGCGTTTCCGGCGATCTAGCCTCACGGAAGCTTGAAGCTTGACAATTTTAATCAGCTGTAGATGATTGCACTTTATTAGTCCGGGATGACCAAAGGAACAGGATCGAGGAATACTATTCCGATCAAACGGGTTCGAACTTCACATGAGTGCCTCTGTTTTAGAGAATTTCTTCAGTCATGACCGTAATGGCAGACATGGTCTGCCATAAGCAGGCTGCTATAATCTGCCATAGAGCAGATAAGTCTGCTTCAGAAGTTATCTCTACTTTAGGCGTTTATACAGATACGACGCATGGCAGGCAGCATCTCTAGCCTGGCCTTAGAGACTGGGCCTGTTCGCGGATTTATGACCACATCAGTGGCCAGTGAGTGCTGGTTTATTGATGAGATGTGACGGTAGGTGAGACTTATCTTTCACCTTTGTTGGAATTGCCTATGACTTTTCACACATATATGCAGCTTTGAGTCAACTTAGTTAGCTGCATTCCACAGTCAAGTGAGGACTGATTTCACCCGTTGGACGGGTTGTAGTGTACGATAAAAAACAAACGCTATTTGTCGTTTCCTTTGATGCGGTTTTCAGCTAATCATCGCTTTTTCAACCTCTCGATGACACTGTTATTGTGCCGTGAGGGTCCGTGGATAAGAGCTATCCGCGCGGTTCCGTCACAACGTTTGAAAGAGCGTCGTCCCACGAATCGGAGAGCGCTCTGTGTGGTCACGCGTCTTTGGAAAACTGTTTCCAAACGCTTTTCATCTCTTTTCTTCAAATACGCTGTTTTCGGAGATGATAGGATACTAAAGTAGAATTTTTATTATCTGATATTCTAACGCGCTTTTCGGGATTGTTCGGTGCATGGGCACACATCCAAGCGTGACAGTCAGTGTGACCAACAATTATTTTGCATATACTGTTTGGAGAACAAGTGTCACAGAATTGTAGTTACCTGGTTTGCGCTGTCATGGGCTGCCATGTCTCGGGGACGATGTGTCTCGCAATGCGGTGTAGGCAGTTGATAGCCCAGAGGATAAACTGACCCGTCACCATGGTCAGAATCAAACAAAAGCACATGAAAATTTTGCCGACCAGCCCGCCTGATATCTTCTGATCTAGGAAAACAAAAAAGACGTGAATCTGTTCCGACACCGAAAGTCACACACACACACACATCGTCTGAAACCAGATCATCGTTTGTGATTGAAGGCATCCTACGAACAGAACTGGGGAATAGCTGACACAAGTTTTCTTCTGACAAGTGACCCTGAACCTAATCTGACGGGGACCCCACCTGTTTGATTGACACGAGTTAGTTCTACAGCTCGAAACTTTTTCAAGAGTTACAATCCCACCTCGTTCTAATGAGCCTAGCGCGGTGTGTTGTTCAACCTGCCCTGCTGTGTAATGTGTTGCGCAGCTTCGGGTAGGGCACTGTAGGATTGACCTAAACTGTGGGTTTCATTGATGTCTGAAATTAGGCTCTTCACTATCGGCGAAATCCACATGATCCCGTACGCGTACTCCAGATAGAGGCTTATTTCTAATGTTGTTTGTTCTAACCAACCCCGTCTTATGAACTGGCTTCCTTTTCGAAACAACAGACACAAACAGAAGTGTGAAACCACCGCCAAGTCACAAACCTCTTCTCTTTTTGGACTGACACAAAAAGCTGACGAGCCAATAAAAGTACGTCTGACGAACAGGGATCTTTTAAAGGACATTTCTCTTCAGAGCGCCAAGGCCAGCTGTTCTGGACACGAATCCTATGGCTGGAGCAGAATGACAACATAAACTGAAGTTCAGCAATACGTAATACACTACTCATAAGGTTGCTGCAAGTTCTTCGACAGCCCACGACCGGTTCGCCCTTCTTGGGGCTCATCAGGTAGGCGCAGACCCCAAGTTTCCGTCAACCTTATGTTCTAGTTGAACCCCAATAGGACCGATTTCGACAAATACACACATTTGCACGACAATTTGTTTTTGACAGGAGACGCAACTGAATTCGGCTGATTCTCCCGTTTATGATGGCCCGCTTCAACTGAATGTGCTTCACCAGGCCTCCTACTGTTTCAGCTGATATGATATTTGAGACATCCAAATATGTCCACTGTGGATTCACCCGAAGAAGGGCAAAACCAGTCGTGAGCAACTGAAGAGCCTCCAACAACCTTATGAGTAGTGCTGTGTTAAGTCTGGATAACAGCGCGTAGCGATGTCTTGAATGTCGTACTAAATGAAACATGAGGTGGCCTGGCGCAACACATTCAGTCTAAGCGGACCATCGTAAACGACTTGAACTTAACTGAACCTATCTGACTCTGTAGTATAGCTTTGAACGGGCACGCAGTACGATTGGCTGGATCCGTTCAAGGTAAAAGGACCGACTGAAGGTCAAACAGCCGCTCGTGGCTGAACGGTTAAGTGTTCAAAATACTAGTCGATGCATCGCAGATTGGAGATTCCCTGCTGTAGTCTCGTGAGATACCGATGATTCCTAGGAGGGGTGAAACAACAATTCAGCATGGACAGGTTTCACTTACAACACAGAATATCCCAAATCCCCTCACACTACCAATATTTTGAAAGTGAACCACGTTGAGATAAGCTGAAGCTGGGCACTGGAATTCACTATTTCTTGTGCAACAAATGATCGTCGTTTTTTGTCTATTATCACAGAAGACCATTTAACATCGACTACTTGCCGTGTTTGTTGGTTTCCGTTTATTTTTTTTTCCGGATAAAGAGACTACGTGGGCAAACGGGGAGTGGTGGAGAATACGTAAGCCACAATTAAGCAACCCTGTTACTAGTCTGGGGTATTCAGTTATGGAGAACTTGTAAGTGCCATTCGGCCCTCACGAAAGCCTTGTAAAGACCAGTCGGATACAACTGAAAGCACAGACTCACAGTACACGACAGACGTTGTTCCACGAGGAATGCACTTCGAATGGACTCGAAAGTTTACAAGCAAATTGCCTAAACGTGCACTGAAACGAAAAATTCGAGCGTCGCTTTTTGAGAAACACAGGTTCATTGTGGGTATCTGAGCAGCTTGTGTATTTCTATCGTCATAATCCACATGGTTCTTGTTTAAATGTCTTTTTTCCTTATTTGTGGTGTAATCCGGATTATCAGGTGTTAAAACCGCTTACCTGTCTAACCGTGGTGACAGCCGCTACAGTTTCTTTCACTGATGATTTGGGGAGGCGGGGTAGATTGCTGTGCATTCGAGAAGGTAGGTTATATAAGTGATGTGTAAATACATGGGTGTCTGTATGTCTTTCATGGCAGAGATCGGGAGGGAAGCTATGACCTGAAGGCAACAGCTTGGATGCACCAGCGCCACTGAGGGGACGACTGGGCCATGTCTGACAGTGTCTCTAACTATTGATGTTTTTCGTCTCGGGATACCCATCCACGGGGGTGACATTGATAAGCGTAGCTGATCCTGCTGGTAATGACTTTCCTACTTCGGTCTCAAGTCATCACCTGACCTCCCGTGGCTCGTTTCCACCATTCGCCCGTTTGTGCGAAAAGAGTTATTCGAGGGATTCAGTTGAATGGCATACGGAGCACGTGACCGAACCAGCGCAACCTATGGATGGTGATCAGTTCACTTACCTTGGACAAGTTATTTCTTCCGAAAACCATTCGACGTACTTCAGCATTAATGATCCGGTGTTCCCACCAGATTAGGGCAACGCTCCGAAGACACCTACGTCTTCAGCGCACAGCGGTCAAGTTTCTGATCCATGTAGTAATATGGAGCGCATCGCAGCACTGGAAACTCGACCATTGATGGATAAGCCGATGTCACACCTACGCCACAGATGATACACTTTCACGTTGGTCGTATCGGAGGCGAATAGCATAGTTCCTTTCACATTTTTCCATGCTTGATCCACGTGCTTACTACCACTAAGGCATTGGTTTATCGTAGGGGGTATTCGAGCTAGCTCAGATTTATGCTGCTGACCTATGGTAGCTCTCTGAAGACGTCGAATTGACGTGTTTCTTGGTGGTTTGCGAGGACCTGAAGGTAGCCTAACCGCCAGGCGTTCTCGCATTGTGGAGTGTTCGGAATAACGTTTGATGATCCAGAAGGAACAGTGGTCTTGAATTGTGGCTGATGACCACGTGATCCAGTTGGGTCGATGATGAATATGCTCTTGGTGGCCACCAGGATGCGCGTTCGAAAGTGCATGCTGAAACTTCGCACTGGCCAGAAGCAGATGATGATCAGTTTATTCGGGGATCCTGACCACAGCCGATGACCCAGCAGCCTGACTTGCTCGACTGCAGGGGGTTGATCTAACGCACGGAGTAAGGCATTACAATCTGAATCATATTACGGATGAGCACAGCAGGTGCCTTTTGAGCAGTAACAGATTCTGATTTCAAGAGTATTTCGTCGGTCGTTGGGCAATCGGAGTGTGCGGGGCCGATTTCTTCTATTCCATCCTTCCTCGAGGTAAGGCAACATCGCTGCTTCCAGAAATATGGAGATGTTGGTCGCTTGGAGAAAACACCTTACTACCTTCACAATGCCGTCGTAGAGGGCTGTACGACTTTACTCCCAGACCACCTTGAAAAGAGGTTACTTGTGACATGGGGTCTCGCTGCTCTTGGCCTGACTGTCCTTCTTTGGTCAGCCTAGCACCATGTGGAAGAAAGTTCCAGCCGGTGTTTCCCACGGAATCACTGTGGCACTCAGGCTGGACCACCACGTCAAGGTAGCGGCTTTAGGTCGGGGTGAACGTGGTGAACTCCATCCAATAAAGGTTCTTCCTGGGGTCTAGTGAACTGTCGACCCCAGGGTCAGCTGCACAACCACTGAACCATCACCACACCCTAATAACATGCCGATGATAACACCTCGATTGACGGCGAAACGCTTGCAATCAAACTGTCTAGCTCACCGAACAAACCAACGGCCATCTACCCTTACTGAGTTGCCAACATTCTTCTCAATAACTTTACAACAGGAACACAGTGATTAAAAATAACATTTTCGGGATCTCCTCGTCAGGCCAGTACATATTCAATGCTTAAAATAGAGACCAATAGTGGAATAAGCTGCTAAGTTTGGTTACTAAATTAAAAATACAAAAACACGCACGATTGGTCGTCAGCGCAGCCAGAGTCGCATCCAGTTGGATGTCGGGAACGGTCTAGAGAGCCGCTGGGCGACTGGGCCAATCGATTCGTGTCACATGATCAAGGCGGACTCAGCGCTCGTACGAATCGTTTTTGACAGCATGGTATCGGATTTCGCAAACGTATTGTGACTGGTTCCGCCGTAATCGAGCGCCGCTGGATCGATACCTGCAGTCTGCTGGACACGTGGTGTAGATGATGTGAAAAGACCCTTTTGAATTGATCATGCGACCGGTGTCAGTTGTATGTAAAGTGATTGAGATTTTCACCGAACCATTGAGTCTAGCGATATTCTGGCAATACAGATGCGATCACTGATTCTCTTAGCAAGTTGTCGTGTTCTGCGGCCAACATATTCCGCTGAACAGTAGCATGAGTATCACTACACAACCATATTCTGGATGAGGGCTGGCAACTGGTCTTCGCTGGTTGTAAACAACGGTCACAGAGTTGCAGCCGCATTCGTAGGGACGGTGAAACAAGCGGTGATTGAATGTGTCCGCCAACAGATCGCCCATATAGAGTGCTTACAGCAGTCGTGACAGACGGTTGGATAGGAAGTTCTGGGCTATTGATCTCTCTGGATGATCGATAGATCTGAACACGCTAACAGTATGCTTCAGCTCAGAGTTCAGTGTATCCGCAGAAACAACTTCACCTCGATCGACTCGCTAAAGTGTAAATCAATGTTCGCTTCTAACCCAGTGGCACAAAACTATGGAAGATTGTGTACCCTCCAATCCACGTGAGATTTCTCTAGACAGATCTCTGAATTGAGCACTTTCAACCGATGTGTTCGGGTACCTGACCGATCTAAAATGAAGGGTTTTGTGAAGGTGTCTTGGGTACCTCCATATTTCCAATTTAGTATACGGTCATTACTCCCCCCTGTAATGTCCAGTCCCAGCTTCTTAAAAAATATCTTTATCAGACAAGCTATAGGGCTAACTATCTTACGTAATCTTGTAATTTCGAACGAGAGATTCAACCTAGGTTCAACTGAATCCCCGTTAACACCAACTTAAATTGCAACTAAGTTTAGTTCGCCAGTAGCGTACGATTTATTTGTCCGGTAGAACATTAGGTTGACGGAAACTCGGGGACTGCGCCTACCTGATGAGCTCCATAAAGGACCAAACCGATGGTGAGCTGTCACTCATCTGGGGAGAATGAAGGGCAAGGTAACGTGATTCCGCTACGGGAGCGTTTCTCCGGATTGAAAGCAGGTACCAGTGATGATTCGTCTCTGTTGAGATCACTCTTGAAGATACCACTGTAAACTCGAGAGACATCCAATGGCTTAGACATGCTTTGAAAACGGATGGACTAAAAATCTCGTCGAAAGCACAGTGTTGGTTGATTGTGGTTCTGAACAAGCAGAAGTTTTTGGGTGATCACCTGCCACAAAACCAGGATGGTAACAGTGAGGGACTCGAGCCTGAACAAGGCTGCTCGGGATTACATGACCTCTGACATAGGTGAGGGTTTCGAAGTTAATCAGCCACATCTGCTGGTCTTGTAAACCTCCAATTTGAGTTCATACGATTGAACAGCCGTCAATGTTAGGCAGATGAGTCTCTTCATTTATTTCGACTGGACGAAGAAGCAGAAGACCACTGCTGTGTTCCTCAGCACAACAATACTGACGCCTGATTTTCTTCATACACTAGCAAAACATGCAGTCGATTTTCTTCATTGATATTCTTCATCGAGAACCACTAAAAATATACAGATATTGTTGGCATTTTCAATGGTCCGCCAGTTCGAGTCCGGTTATATAGTTGGTAAAAGCATCCGTAAGCTGTAACATGATTGGACGTTCATAAATAATTTCATCCACAGTCTTATTGGTGTGTGCACTTTATGTGGTGCGTCGCGGTCTGTCTTTCGTGTGTTCGATTGGTCCATTACCGTCGCCATTGTCCGTTGTGTCCTGTCCAGATTTTTCCGTTTGTTTTCTGTGTTGTGTTGTGATCCGACGTGCTGTTGTTTGACTGGTTGATTCACAATATGTCGACATCAACGACCATCTGATCAACCATCAGTGACTGGTTGATTGTTTAGCTTCCACTTTAAGCAACGTACCATACCGGAATGATATTCGTGACCACCGTCAAGGTATGCTAACTGGATGGGGTTTTTCAACCAGAGGCAACGGAGACGCTACTCTTTGTCGAAAACGTACCTTTGGATTACACGTTATTTTCGACTCGCCCTAAATGAAGCACAAAGGTGGGGGTCACGAATGCGTTCTAATCCCTTGGTGCACTTTCGTATGTTCAGATCAACTGAAGTGAGACTTCCCATTCAAAAATGAACTTCCTTTTTGTTATGTCTGCTGATTCGCCCATCTGTTGTATCTGACTGCTGACCTCGCTCCAGTGCCTAGTGCCGGAAAACGACTCAACGAGGGGAACACAACAGCTTTAGTCCAAACAAGCGAGTGCGAGAGTATGAGTGCGTGCGAGTGCCTGAGTGCGTGCGAATGCGAAAATACAACGGCCTCAAGCTACTTTACTGGAGGGACACTGTCTGACCTTGATCAACGCTGACTCGCGCTGTCTGGGTTTGATACTAGGCTGTCACGCACTGCATATTGAGGGGGCGTTGTCTGTCTGGTCAGCATCTAGCGGAGCTGCTGAGGGTCTCAGTAGATTTCGGGCCTTCAGTGGTTGCTTCCAGCAATCTGACCTTCCTGATACCTTTTGAACATCCCCATCGCAAAACGCCGAAAATACCTCTCGATAAGAACTACCATTCCGGTCCGGACTGATCTCAGCTGACTGTGTTCTCCCATACTAAGCTTATTTCTCTGTTTTCTAAGAAAGTTCATTGACGTCGTTTCTTTTTTCACTTTCTTATGTTGTTGTAGAAGAGTTGTAACCCGAAGAGTTCTTCAGATTTTCACAACAGAATAAAATCGCCGCACTTCCTCTTTCCCCGTACAATGCTTCGGACGAAAATTACTAGACTGAAGCGAACGGGTAGCTAGGCCACAGCATTGTCTGTCGAAAAAACTCACATGTGAAAACAGATCACATCCATCTTGAGTGCGAATTCTCCAGTGTCATAAGAGGGCACAAAAACAATCGTTTTTCTGTTCAGCCGGACTGTGAAGACCGAGTGAGCAATTATCTCGTCAGCACTATACGCTCTCTGTACGCCCACGCTGTAAGGAACAAATCACACGCCCGAAACGTGTGCTGTCCATTGTTCATAGGAAAAACTAATTTCTATTTTGGGTAGTGACGCACTTGAATCAGACGTGTGAGTTGTGGCCTCTTATTTGGACTGAAAGGCTGAAACTCCCGCGGATTTTGTTCTCATATAAGGGCCAGTCCTCACTTCAGAAATTACCTCACAGAGGAAAACAAATTTGACTCCTGTAGCTCTGTGAAAAGTCAAGCTTTTCACTCGGGTGTGGTAAATTGATGGTTATTTATCATTTCATCTACGGAAACGTTTTCATCAAAGACGGTGTACATCTTGTCCACCCAATGACTTTCCTAACCAGCGGAAATAACAACACTGTACTGTTGCAAGCAATCTCATGGAGGCAGGTTTCTAGATGCAGGGAATTGGCGAACACTGTCCACGTTTATTTTGTGATGATGTTTGCTCACATCTTTCCCTCAGAATTTTGCTGATACCCACACACACACACACACACACACATCATCCCGTTTTCTGTGACACCAGTCCTACCTGTCGAGCGCGAGTCACATTCGAACTGGTATCAGTTCGCAGCGGAAAAAAAACGGGAATTCTGTTCTCCCTTATCTGGCCAGTTGATAGTGTCATGGTGGTGAATGGTCTGCGACTGAGGAAAGCTTCTTGATTGGTGCCTTCTGTCCCGAGTCTTTATCAAGTCACCACCCCCTACTAATAATTGTTTGTTTGTTTTTGTGTGAGTTTTTTCCATCTGGGGTGCACCCCCAGTAAGGACTGTCTCCGAGTTACGGAGCACAGTACACGCTATTCCCAGTTGAGCAGTCTCAGTTGGATGCACTTTCCAAGCGTCAAACCGCTCCTCCATCCACTGACGTTAGTAAGCCAGTGGCTTGAGTGTCAGACTACAACGGTCGACAGGACCTTGATCTCCAAGGACGCACCGATTGTGAGCTTGTAAAGAGAATAGTCTAGTTAAGCACGAACCCACGAGATAAATCTGTTCTCTTGCGGGCAGATAATTTAGCAACCCAGGTATCTTAGTACTGCACACGCACACATCATCATCATAAGAGCGCAAATGGAAGAAGCTTTGTCGGTTCTGTGCTCCATAGTGTGGATGTGTGCTTGTCACAAAGCACCACAGTCATACAATTTCAAAAACCGCCAAGCTGCTTGCAGTTTTTACGTTGATTGTGATAAGAACGACATACTCAAGCCAATGAAGACCGGCGCCAAAATGATGACAGGACAGGGAGAGCGTGTACGTGTGTATTGTCGACGCCAAATGTGATGCATTCAAACTGCGCTGATACGACAGAGTGGTGTGCTCCTGACAGATGAGTTGGAACATGTTTTTCTTGCAGGATGCTCAAAGCTGGATGGAGTTTAGGTAAACGGGTCGTCGTACACATTCAGATGCTTTTACTGGATGACAAGAACCAGTACCGTCGTTTTGTTGTTTGGGGGGAAGGGGCTATAGTTGCATCCATACGTTTGGTTCACTGCATAAGTTCACTGAACTTTCAGGGGCTGCCCGAATGGACGACAGTTTGTTTTCTCTCTCTCTGTCAACTTGTTTCTTAGTTTGGGGGGTTTACTTTTTACAAACCGTTAAAAGTAAATTGTCAGTAGATTGTCAAATCCGGAGGTGATGGTTGATGGACCGAAGACAACGGGACCCGGCAAAGATTAATTCACCATGCTAGCCTGGAAGTACAACTCCCATGACCTTAACCGGTTGTGGCATGTTCAACTAATTAGTGTTGTTTAACCTGAGGATAAGAACTGTGTTCGGTCTGTGTCGTGTGTGCTTTTCAAAACCATCCAGCCGAGCTCTCGGCTGTGCACTTAGCAGAATTTCAGTCACTGTTTGGTCAGTCCTTAATCGCGTGACAACTTCAAACCAGCTGGATGTCAAGGTCAGTTGGTCAGCATCAGGCTGCGGCGATTTCCAGTTAAATTTTTATAATGATAGCGTTACACAACCCCATCACCTGTAAAAAAAGGAGGTGTCTGACTCAAAATAAACTGGTAGCAAGGGTGGAAGTATGAACTCGGCTGACAAAATGAATAAGATCGTGGACTACCATTTCAAACTCCACATGGGCGCCTGTAAATGGACCCGCGAACTCCATCCTGATAACCTGTGCACATGCTGCTTCGGAAAGGAACCAGGTATGTGGGTCCGCTCGATGGATCAAACTAGATGCGTCAGTTGGGCTGAAGTCCAATTGGACGGCATTGTCGATCGATGCTGCTAGTACTTTTTGGAGAAAGCCCATTTCAACCTCTTCAACTGGCAGCTCCGCCTTCCTTTTCTGACCAAACCTCCTCCATAGCCGCTTTTCTGAGACCGAAAGAAGGGCGGTCCACTAAAGTGGACTGGGGAGTGTTGGCAACGGGGACAGCAGAACCACGGCCAGTCATCAGACAGTCAGAACCGAAGCGGCCGTCACTTTGCTGTCGGTATTATAAAGACTTTAGTCAAACGAACAAGCAAGAAGTCTCACTTCAGTGCGAAATGTATATATTTGACCTGCATGTACACCTTTTTCACGTGGATTTCACCCTGTATCAGGATGAACAAACATCCGGCAGATAATAAACACTCCTCTGGGTCGGTAAACGCAGAATAGGAATATCGATCGGACAGACCGTTCCGTCGCTGCTAAAAATAGCAACACTTTTCTCTCGGGAGTCTGAACCAGCATACCTAACGGCGACGTACACAATGAACCGAACAAACTCTGCGACTAAACCCAGTAGGTTTTTCGATATAAAGTCGCGGAACTCTTTGCTCCGTCATGTCATCCTTTTGTTCGTATCCATGATGAATCACACCCGGGTTGAAAACTGCTAGAATCCCACCAAATACTGTCCCATTCCGGGCTCCCCATTCTTGCCTAAAGCGCTGGAAAGGATGATACGTCAGGTTGCTTGCAAAATGACGTAATGTCCCTGGTCATAAAATCTAAACGATAAAGGTAACTATGTTCGTACATATTTTATGGATGTTGGACCGAGGTTTGCTCATGCACAGGTCTTTGATATACATGAACCCCCTTCCATTTGCGTGTTGGACATAAACTGTATGCAGAGGTTGGTGACAAAAGGTGGACTATCCTTGTAAATGATGGACCAATGTCTGGAAGGTCACGGGTTCAAAGCTCTCTGCGATTCGTGGAGTGCTCAGTGGTGATGACCTCCAATAAGGATGAAACAGCTAAACAATGCTTCACGGATTCTCGGCGTAGACTGGTTTCACTGACAGGATTGAAAATTACAAGTCTCCTCACACTACGATCTGTCTACCGACTGAGTTGCCGAGAATGTTCGCTATCAGTCGCATTTAAGCACCTGGACTGCATAGCTGATACGTCACACCCGTGCCCACTAGAAAAACAGTTCACGACCGTCAGTGGCATCAGTGATTTCCACATTGGACTCTGATATCGCCCAGCAGGGGAGGGCAACACAAAACAGTAAACGGCATCGGTGTATATGTGCTAGAATCAGAAACTCAAACTCAGGTCACGTGGACCTCTCGTCCCATAAGCTGCCTTTTACTGCGTAATAATACAGTCGTGAACATGTGTGGCCCACTTGAAAAAGCCTTCAAGCGTGTGTCACGCTACCTGACTGGGAAGTCCTGACTGGCGGGTCAATCGATCGTCACAACCAAGACAGTTACTGGGTCGTCGTTCGATGGGTCGGGCAAACCAACGTGCAACTCCAACGTGCGTTAATGGAGTAGTGGTAACACGCTCGCCTCGCATGTCAGATGTCCGGGGTTCAAATCCCGGCACGGCCACTGGATATGCACTGCTGATGAGCTCTAATAAGAGCGAAACTCGAGTCCAGTGCTTCCCCGCTTTGGTATGGACTCACCGGAATAATTACGCCAGAACAGGAGGACGACCGTTCAAACGAGAGTGGTGTGAATATGAACAAAATACCTATCCCGCAAAACCCCAAATGCAACCTTCCAGCTGCCTTTTCTTTTTCAGGTTATGCAAACTCCTCGCTCCCAGGGCATGTAACAAAACGTGACAACTATGTTACTGTTTATCAAACCAGTTACCGACTGAAGACTGCTTCGAACATCTATTCCCACTGTTCGTGATTACAAGGCGTCTTCGTCAGTGTGAACTGCGTTCACACTGTGAAAAAGAGAACACCTGAATGACTTATGACCTCGACAAATTCACTCATCTGCAAATCAATTTGGTTTTGCGAGAGACTCACCTGGAACCCAGCGGAATCTCCCGTTTGTGAAGTTTTATCGAAATCAGTCCAATTTGGGTTCAAGTAGAACATAAGGTTGACGGAAACTCGGGCAATGCGCCTACCTGATGAGCCCCAAGAAGAGCGAAACCCGCCGCGGACTGTCGACGAACTTTCAGCAACCCTATGAGTAGTGCATTACATATTTATGGCCTCCTTTCTTCTGCTGGTTGTTCTCTAGGACAGATGAACCACCCAAGATAACTCCGTAGTTAGTCATCCATGCATCCTTTCTGAACTGGCCACGAGGAAGAGGTATTTGTTAGAACGCAGTGATTGTTTTTCCATCATATGTCCGACTGTCCTACTTATCTCCGGTTCAATAATGAAGCCGTATGATCCCGATATTGTCTTACCCGTAATTTTCCACTGCTCACCGGCGGTTCTATTGACCCTTTTGAGACCTTATTACGGTACAATTCATCTGCGCTAAGTCGCCTACTGACAAGTGAATTTCTGTGTATATCTTCTTGATACAATCCTTTATGACCGTTCTCGAATACTTCACCTAGGAGTACAAAATTACCACCCCGGTAACACTACAACAACCGTCACAGAAAGACTGGACCCAACAGTATTGTGACAGTTTGTGTTCCTCCACGATCTACTGAGCTCTACTGAGATTGAGTGTCCTTTCTATTGAGTACCTTTCTATGCAGCCGGACGTAGAACGACGTATGATTCACATGTCGGGAAAATTTTAGCGCAGACCCTCCACTCTCATCAAACTTCTGAGCTACTTCGACCGTGTTCCACTCCAGATATTCGGACAGCACTCCTTGACATTACTGACTGGGGCCTTCGTTTTTAGAGTATATATTCAGACACTTCTTAGTGAATTTTAGTGGAGATCCCCACTGGTTGATTATTATGGTTACTGGAATAATCCCTTTTTTCAAGGACTCCCATCTTGAAACTTTTACGTGTCCTTTGATGTCAGCCCTTCAAACAATTGGGAAATTTCACAGTCCCTGTTCGAATAATTCCCCTGGACTACACATGGTCCAGTTCGTTCAGGCGAGTCAGAATATGTGCACGTCGCACCACAGTGTTTCAAACGTCCCGAGACCACAAGATTTCACTCCCCAAAAGCGAATTTATTCGCACGATAGCCTATTTCATATAATTTTGCCCAAGTATATATCAGGTGGAACAAAATGTTCAAGATTTAGGCAACAGATTGGCGAGGGTTAGTTAAGTAGAATTCCGTTGGTTTTAAAACAGCGGACCTTTAATTTCAGAGATTCACACAGCAGCAACCTCATTAAGGTAAGTGTACTGCGCGCTGCGGCGCACCTACCTACATTCCATGTCATGTCACTTTCAACGAAGCATTCGATCAAACATCTTGGTTGTCCATCATTAGGAAGATACACTCTTTCAAGACAGGTTTGCTTGTATTAGCTGGTTTATGAACAGTTTTCATCCCATGCTGAATTTTGTCCAGTTTTGGCTAAGGCTGTGTACTGAGGGGTCAACTGATTCATATATCCGCGAAGTTCCGTCTACTGCGTGCATCGATCGTCAGGCGTTCGATCCCAACGATATGAACGGTTTACCATTGGGTGTCCTGGCCTCTGGGGAAGGAAGATGGACCACGGCGCAATACACATCACGAAAGAACTAACCAGGACCAGAACTAATAGACGACAATGACAGCATGCAGTGGAGCAACCGAAAGTAAGAAATACAGACCAAAACGCAACACAGATAAGGGTCGGGCCAATGAGGCTCCGATTGGTATGATCATCAATAGCCACTTAGGTTATAGCTTCAAACTGCTCTTTGCAAGCTGTATAAGCGCAAGCACTAAAAGCGGAACTACTTGCCCAAAGGGATACAGATAATATCTCCTCGAATGGTGACGAAATGTCAACTAGTCAATTGCCACTCTCGAAGAACAGATCAACTGCCACCTGATCAATTAGCAAATTTGTTGTTTTTGTTTGAAATTCATACTTTTCGCTCTATTTAACTTCATCTGCATTATGCTTCCTGCACAAGGGAATAACAGTATGGATCAAAATGCCGGAGATTTTATACTCCGATCCCACTAAATGAAACACATACATATCGGGTTCGAACCACGGACCTTTCAGTCAGTAAATTCGTGCTCTAACCACTGAACCACCTTGCCCCCGAAAAATCAAACTGGTATGCGAATGAGTGAATCTGTAGAAGTGCGCACAATTCGGGTTCAAGTAGAACGTGAGGTTGACGGAAATTCGGAGATTGCGTCTGCCTACTGGGCGAAACCGACCAGGGGCTGTCGAGGAGTGTTCAGCAACTGTCTGAAAAAACACTCGATGTCCTGAATGTCGTGTCAGCTGAAGCATAATGCAGCGTATTCAGTTGATGAATATTACAAATGAGATATTCGGCTGGGATTCAGATAAGTCTATCGTGAAAAACAAGTTGGTATGCAAATGAGTGCATTTCCCAAAGTAATTTCTGTGGAAGGTCTCGTTTTCGGGGACGAAAACCATCCCCAATGCTTCTGTACTAAGCTTCGTCCGTAATGTATAATGACCAAATATGGTCCTGTGAATCATCGTTACAAAAACATGGAGCAACTTCTGCCCCAATCCAGGCACAATTATGAATCAAGAAGACATTGCTTTCGGTAGGATTGTCTTTCGATGACCTTGATACCACGTGGATTCGAACACGTGATAGACAGGTCTCGCGAATTCATGCATTTTATCGCGTGTTGTTGTTGTTTGACTGACCTCTGGCACAACTTCATCCCATAACTCATTGCAGCGGTTAACAACACTGGCGAGTTCCGTACCTACGAGGCACACACACGCCCTCCTCAAATAGACACAGATACCACTGCTGGAAATCAGCAGGCTAATATCCGCAACAGTAACAGCAACTGTTGCAGTACGAAAAACGCTGGCAGTAAGACAAGGAGAGAGCTGTTAACTGGTCAGATTGACAGAAGGACATGGTGAGGAAGAGGTGAGTGAATGATCGTCGCCAACGTCTTGAATGATAGATTTCATTCTCTATCTGTGTGTCTGTGATTGACATCTGTCGATTAGACGAAGCAAGCAACACTTGTTTTCGTTCCACCAATACTTGTAACTGTGTTGTGTGTGTGTGTACGTGTGTTCACGTCACGGGGAGGTTTAGGGGATTGGAGACAGGTGCAGATGGTTTGATTCCAGGCAATGTCCATCAGAAAAGCCAGGCTCGTCAGTTTAACACCACGAAGGTGGGTCGCATGTCTGTGTGTGTGTGTGTGTGTGTGTGTAAGCGAACTTGGCGCTGTTGGTTGGATTTCAAAACTGATTCGCTACAAATTCGTCCCGAAGGCATGGGGGAGAGCTGATCAAAATTAGGATGACAGAGAATTTTCGAGAATTTCTGGCTTTATGCTCTGATCTACACGACTGTCTACATGTGTGTGTGTGTGTGTGTGATGAAATGAGTGGCAGATTGTAGAAGAAAGGGAAGTCAGATATGTATTACACAAAAGCTTAATAGGGTTTTGATGGTCTCCTCCTCACATGAAGGTGTAATAGTGAAATTCTCTCAGATGGAGAGAGGCAGAGTGAACGAGAGACGTGATGCGATTTATATCATGCGCAGCAGACGACGAGGACACCCACATACTTGGGTGTGGTGATGATGCTGATGCTGATCAGGATGATGTGCGCTGCAGCCTGTACGAGAACAGAACTGTTTGAGTGACAATGACGCGTACTTGGAGAAAAACTCATTCTGAAGCCATTGTGCACAGTTTACCTAACGGGTTTTTGGTAAACTTCACACACCGTTTTGTAAGTCTAACTGACTAGTTATCTATCCTTGTAGGGTCGAGAGGTTTAAAACAGTCTTTCATCCTGATCAGTCCTGTATCGATGTTCGCAATGGAACGTGACGCATAGGCATGACGCATTGCCAAGTGCTTGATGAAACCGGTCGTGGGCTGTCGAAGAGTTTTCAGCAACCTTATGAGTAGTCCATTACGAATATACATGTATCGCGATATCTCGAATATCGTAGCAACTGGAACATGAGGCGGCCTGGTGCAGCACTATCAGTTGCCTGGAAACACCACAAACGAGAGATTCAGCTGGGTTCCAGGTGAGTCTCTTGCAAAACCAAATCGGTTTGCAACTAAGTGTATTTCACTAATCTTTCAGATCATCTTTGGATTTCCATAATCGAGTCAGATGCAAGCTGCTAATCGCCCTCAACTCTACACTCACATGATTGTGGGTCTCGGTTATGGCACACAAACTCTCAAACCCAGCGTCAATTTTTGCCATACCGATGCTTTCATGCTTCCAATATTTCAGTAGTATATCACGAAGGACGACTAAAAAACGCAATGATTGAGTCGGTTTCAATAGATACAGTAACCCGACACTTGTCCGAATCCGCCTAATGTTTCCTATCTCTGCTCAGTCAGCCGATAGAGAAACTACTCAGGATCGCCTGCTTCACAAGGTCGTTTGATATTTCAGAAAGGGACGATTTATGAAAGTAAAGGATGAATGTCAAGAGTTGTTTACTGCCAAAGATGCTTTAAAACTCATGGATGGCAGTCTTGAATTGAGTGACCGTGTTGACCTATCACACAGGCATCAAATACCGAAACGGTTTCACGAAGGACACTCTTCAAGTGGCAGAACGAAAGCCTTTACTCAAAGTTCTGACAACTGGACCACAATTTTGGCGAATGTTGAGGAACTTGTCCGTAGCCATGGGCAGTGTACAGTGGTAGCCTAACTGCTGGTGAAAACTGGATCGTTTTCTTACAGTGGCGTGAAAGACCATTAGATTTCGCGGGATCATGGTTAGGGTGCATAGTCCTAATGAGTGACGATTCTTTCTCAAAATCGAGCTGTAAACGCAGAAATGAGATCTTTTTTAGCGTTCTGTGTACAGTTCTGGGCTTTCTGGCGACATTGCTGAGCCCAGTTTACAGATTATGAGTTTACTCAGTTTTTCTCGGGTTTTCAAGCGAGTCAGCATTTATTCAGACCAACCTAACTTCTGAAATCCAACACTCGTAACAAACGTTTCATTTGTCCGTTTAAACAGAGTGACTATGTAGTTGAGAAGTAGAGGAAGAATCAAGCGAGTGGTGTACAAATAATATAAAGTGAATTGTTCAGCTGTAGCATCCTTTCCGTGCCTAGCTGCCATGCGAACGAAAGGAGGGTTGTGATACTTCCAATTTGCCCAAGCCTGAACAGAAGCAGTGGAGTGGTGGGAACCACAGACCTCCGGTCCGTAAGCTGTCATCTAAACCACTGAGTTCCATCGAGCTCAAATAGTGCACAAGTTTATGCGGTCAAATCGAGCTGCACCCGGCAACGCGGTGTCCAGGCCGTAGTCTCCAGATGGAATGTGCCTAGAGTTTACCTCCGAAAACAGTGTTGTTCACAGAATGTAACTTTGGGAGCAACTGTCAGAAGGAGAAACAACACGAGACAGTATCACGTTTCTTAACCCAAAGCGCCCGGGCAGGTGGGAGGGGGAGGCGTTCGAGAAGAATGAACACCTGAGGTGGTGTACTGGAAATGTATTGTATAAGGTTAGGAAATTCATCTAAACGCGCTTCATCAGTCCAGTGGGCATCTGACAGAGTCTTCTAACAGTAGTATCCCACCGCCTGAGTTCCGTGTGACGACGATACCGACCGAGCAAACCATCGAGACCGAAAGCCTGGAGGTACCTGCGAAACCCCGCACCACCACCACCACCATCACCACCACCACCACCATCACCACCACCATCACCACCACCACCACCATCACCACCACCATCACCACCACCATCACCACCACCACCATCACCACCACCATCACCACCACCATCACCACCACCACCATCACCACCACCATCACCACCACCATCACCACCACCATCACCACCACCATCACCACCACCATCACCACCACCATCACCACCACCACCATCACCACCACCACCACCATCACCACCACCACCATCACCACCACCACCACCATCACCACCACCACCATCACCACCACCACCACCACCACCATCACCATCACCACCACCACCACCACCACCACCACCAACACCACCACCACCACCACCACCATCACCATCACCACCACCACCACCACCACCATCACCACCACCACCACCACAACCACCACCACCACCACCATCACCACCACCACCACCATCACCACCACCATCACCACCACCATCACCACCACCATCACCACCACCATCACCACCACCACCATCACCACCACCACCATCACCACCACCACCATCACCACCACCATCACCACCACCACCATCACCACCACCATCACCACCACCACCACCACAACCACCACCACCACCACCATCACCACCACCACCATCACCACCACCACCACCATCACCACCACCACCACCATCACCACCACCACCACCATCACCACCACCATCACCACCACCACCACCACAACCACCACCACCACCACCATCACCACCACCATCACCACCACCACCATCACCACCACCACCATCACCACCACCATCACCACCACCATCACCACCACCATCACCACCACCATCACCACCACCATCACCACCACCATCACCACCACCACCACCATCACCACCACCATCACCACCACCACCATCACCACCACCACCACCACAGATGCCCCATTCCTTACGTTCCCAGTCACTTATCAGGAGGCGTATTACTAATCCTAGTATTAAATCATACTATAGGTAACTGAACTTTTCCCCAAGAAACTTTTAAAAGGGAAAGATGTGTTGTAGAGTCTGTATAGCCAGTCCAGTTAACCTCTCCTGCTCTCTGAATTATTGTCGATCGTTTCTATTACGCGTGCATCCCGTACCCATATTTGGTTCCCTTGTTGTATTGATTGCTTCGCTGTATCGCAAGTGTACATCTAGCTCGCATACTAGCCTCCTTTCTCTGACTGGCTTGGTAACAACTCTGTGGAGAAAACTGGAATGAAGCGTTTGAAGCAATCCGATAGCCGTCATTCTAGGTTGGCTGGGTTTCCGTCTCTTCTGTCGCCAAAGCTCTTACGGTAATCAGGTTGATATCTCTTCAACCTTCAAACTAGTTGCAACAAGTGCGAGACGTCAGTTTGTTACCCGTCTTGAAGGCCTGTTTATCAGCTGATTTAGACCAGGCCTTCGTTCACAAAAAGGCCTAGCGCAGGTGTTTCGTTGACACTCGTACACGTGACTTGGTTTCACTTTGTTTGCCCTTCAGTTAGAATTTGAATTTGAATGTATGCTGTTCTCGGCTTTGGAAAGTGGCGAACTGAATGTCCAGTATTGGGGTGAAGTTTTTTTGTTTTTGGTCAGAAATGATCACTCAATCATCTGATCACCATCAAGCCTTTCTGTTCATCACACACACACACACAGAATCTGCTAAACAATAACGTTTTTGGCCATCGTCTGGTTCTCTGATTCTCAGTTCAAATAGAACCATGGAAGTGAATAGCATGCCAACTTAACACAGTTATTTTCCCGATCCAATACTGCTCATAGGGTTGCTGAAAACGTCTTGACAGCCTACCACCGGTTTCGTCCTCATCGGGGATCATCAGGTAGGCGCAGTCTCCGAGTTCCTCTCAAACTTATGTTTTACTTGAGCCTAAATTAGAAGTCATCCGCCAACTAAATTCATTTGGCTTTAAAGGTGGAGACTCAACTGCGTCCAGCTAAATCTCTAGTTTATGACGGTACTCTTCTATTGAAGCTGTTGCACAAAGGCCACCTCATGTTTCAGTTGGGACGAAATTCGCAATATCCCAATATCTCGTTGTCTTGTTGTCTCAACACACCACCCTTAGGGCTGTTGAAAACTCTTTAGCAGCCCACCGTTTTCTCCGCTCTTCTTCAGACTCACCAGGTAGTCGCAGTGTTCGAGTTCCCCTCAACTTCATTTTCCACTTGAACCCGAATTGGACAGACTTCAACAGCATATTCAGTTGAAGCACATGATGTCTAAATAACCAGTGCGGTGAATTCCTGTAAAAAAACTCAAATTTCTCCAAGTGTTCATTGGGAATGATTTACGGTGAGGCCCATAAAAAATCGCATGAGTAGGGGACCTGCGAGATATGCCATAGATAATGAACGCATCTGTCTCAGACTCACATTTCAAGAGAATGTATTTGCTGCGTTGGTTGTCTGAAGGCTGGGAAGTCATCATCATCATCGACAGCATGACGTCAGTGTTCAACACCGATGCTTCGCTGCCGTACAACCATGATTCATTTGAAAGCCTTATTGTGAAGAAAAAGAATAAAGATGGATGGGGAGGGGACTTACTGCTGTCTTACTACAATCATTCCGAGGTGCCTACACCTCCAAACACTCATTCAGGCAATCTGGATAGAAACTGACAACAAGATCGCCACTGACATCGGTTGGCAGCCATATCTTGCAGCGTCTCCAACCAGGCGCAGTGTGGATCACGCGGTCCCCATCCTGGAAGGCGAGTAGCACCGACAGCACCCAAGCGTTTCATAATTTCTTTCATACCCTTCTGCCAGGTCAAGGGATGGTCACCTCTCTGCTTGCGCCACTCTGAATTGGGCACGGAAAATAGCACTCTCTTCTGCAAACGATGATTAAGCATGCGCAACACATGTCCCAACCAACGCAGCTTCTGGTGCTGGACACATTCTTCAATGGAAGTACCCGCTGGGAAGTACCATCAATCTGCCCTTAATTTCAAATTCAACCTATCCAATCAGGTTCCTACTGAAACACAAACGAAAAAAACAATCACAAGCTTTTACGTTTTCTCTTCCGTGTGATTCTGACGAGCATTCTGTGTTGGTTGCCGTCTGAAGCGTCTAGCTAATAGAATGCTTGAACATTTCAGGAAGTTATCCAAGAAGGAATCCGAGCTGAAGCGTTCGGCAGAGACCATATTCAGGTTGATCGCAGATGGTTAGACTCAGGGTGATATCGATTACTAAAGCCGTCGGAATGCGGATACGAATCCACAGTTCTATGTGTTACTATGATCTTTCAACCTGTGTCAACCAACAGTTAGTCCAGCCACACCTTCACAGTTGACAGTAATGTGGACCACTCTACTGACGAGGTTGTTTAGTTCCATTCGTCCATGAACTTCTGTGTGTAGTGCTGTATATTCCGCAGCTATATCAAAGCCCCATTTCTGCTACACTGTTCGTTTTGGTTACCCTAACCCGCGTCTTCCATTGCCTGAAGCTAATTACAGCCAGTGACAACCACAAGGCTACAGCAACATCTGTCACATGATTTATAAACGTATTAATTACACCAGGTGCACTTGGTCTTACCGTCGTTTCGGAAAGGATGCTCAGTTCATCTATTGCCTTGTTGTTCTAATCAACGATGGTATCGCAGACTTCACTGATGCTTCCGTTTCTACGGGTCACGCACCACCACAAGAACCCTAGAGGTTAGGCTACAAAGATGGCTTCACGTTCACTCAAGCTGGTTGTCACAGGGCTGGCAAACAAACATTAGCCTATAAGAATTTCCGACTTGCCGGCCACAACCAAATTGGTCGGTCCATTGCCACCACCCACAAAGCCTCGGACATATATGACTCAGGGTCATCCACAACAAGCAAATTTTCCATGATCATAGACCAGAAAAACTCTGGACGGTCTCATATTCCCTGGGCAATCATGCTTGCTAATTTGGCAGTCCAGCATTACGCATTCTTGATATTGGTTCCTAATCAAGTGGCCGTTGATCCTCATCACAGGTGGACTAATGATGTCCATTGGTTGTTGGTCAGGTGTTTGTTTATCCGTTTTTCGAGCTTGGCAGTTGGCTTTGCAAACATTTCGTCACCACATGAGGAGACGTAGCTGGGTGGATAATCCCTCCTTACCTGCTTGCTCTTATATTGCATTTGAAGACTATCTGTTATCTCTTAATGTGACTGGTCAGTTAGACGACAGTGTTTTTTTTCTTGAATTTATTGTTCCGCTCATGATCATTGCTGCGTTCTGGTCCACAGTTTTTTGAGCTGATTGGTTATCCCAATGTCTTTATTTCTACTAGTTTCTTCCCTTGCTTTACTTTGCTCCCTCCTTGATCTGCGTTGCGTTGTGGTTTGATCTTCTCGAGCTTCATTGGTTGTTCGCCAAGCTCAACGAACAGATCAGCGGCCACCTGATCACCGAAGCCACCAATATTTCGACCCATTACCAACAACTAATGATGTCCTCCCGATTGGCTAATGAAGCGTTTGCCAAGTCCAGTGAATAAAACAACAGGTAACTGATCAGTAACCAACTTGTGCATCCGAGCCACAGTACCAAAAGCTGACATCGATATACAAAAAGAAGCATCGCACGGAACCTGGAAGCTTCGATTTCTCGATGAATATTCTCATTCTTATTGCACAATCCGGTTGCTTGCATATAGTAAAGCTATATTGTTCGCGTAGTAAATGCTGATTAGAAAATTGTGTCAGCCTAGTGAGACGGTGTGTAACTTCTTCTCGCTGTTAGCTACATTCATTTTATACATAGTGCAGTTTACAGTTTACAGTGCAGTTTATAGTGCAGTTTACGTCTTTCCCCGACCATTTCCCCCAGTGTTTCAATTAATTTCATTCCATCCATATTTGTATGGGATGCGAGAGAAGATTCGTCTGGCTACCCATACATAACCTGAATGAATGTCAGTCAAGGATACATTCACCGGCGTGTGGGTTCGCACACCCAAGCCCACACACACACACACACACACACACACACACAAACACACCAAATGGCCCAGGTAGCTGTTTGTGTAGTGAGGTACCGTAATGAGTCCAGTGTTGCAATCTAATGAGCTGTCTTCCCTGTCAATCTGAGTTAACAAGCCAGTTTCGTAACATCAGACTGCATCAGACTAACTGTCTCTCTAGCCCCCAGGTCTGTTTAGATTTTAAGAGAAAGAAACGAGAAATGGGAATGACAGAAGTTGGACGATCGGGGTTGATGGTGCTTGAGTGCGCGTATGCTTGTGATAGAAAACGAAACCGATGTACTCGGTTGGTGTTTTTTTTCATGTCGTTGCTAAAACGGGGGATCGGATGGTTTTTTAAATTTGCCATGTACTCCAGCAATAACCTGCCTGGTATCTCATGCGCACTCCTGTCGAACTGTTCACGACATCGTTCATCCATTCAAAATGCTGAATCCTGTTCTGCTTCAGGATAATAAATCAACAACAAATCAATAAATCCGATAAATTATTGGACTTCGGTAAACAAGGATGAAAATTCGAAAGTAAGTTGATCTAGGCATCTTGGAACAAGAGGAATATGTGCTTAAAATCAATTCCCTCAACAAGAACTAGTCAACCTTCTAAACTTGGTTTGATTGGTTGCCTCAAGGTCACAGTTTAAGATCCATCGAAGCAATGGTGCAGGCTTTCCTGAGTGAGATACAGCCAACTGAACCGTCCACGTAACCATTGATAGTTTATATTTGTTAGAGTTTACCTGCAATCGTTTTGTTTTCGGTTGTTCTCTGCCCATCGACAAGCACAATTCCTCATTAAAAATTGGCCTGAGGTTTTCTACAGCAGGAGAAACTGAGGATGCTTTCCGAAAGGAAAATGTTGGAATCCAAACTCCAGCATTAACCTATTAGCATCTATTGTGTCATCCCAAACTACCCGCTTTATTTCATATACTTGATTTACACTATTTTATGTCCAAAGTGGATCGTCACTCGCAAGCGAAGACCAGTCCAAACCGGCTGAATCCATTGACTGACAGGATTTTGGTTTCCGAATCAGCCAACACAAGTAACCACATTTCATATCGCATGGTAGTATCAGTAAGTAAACCGGCGGAACAAACGCACGTGATTATTCTCGAGATCAGCTATTCACCCCGCGAAATTTCCGCGGAAACACTCTGGCGTTCGTAGCGTTGAAAATCCATCACGCCGGAGTCTTGCTGTATAGTACATATTGTGTTCATTCAGCTTGTTTACAGAAAGGCATCATCATCAGAGACGGAGAAATGTGTGTTGATAGTGCCGCTCCGTACATTTACAAAGCTGACTTAATTATGAAGGAAACTACTCAAAAGGTGGCTAAAAACTCTTCGGCAGTCCAGGATCGGTTTCAGCATTCTTCTGCCTCATCGGGTAGGAGGTAGCCCCGAGTTTCCTTCAAACTAATGTGCTGTTTGAATCCAAATTGATTTTCCCATGAAAAACAAAGTGATACGCAAATGAGTATATTCGTCGAAATCTGTCCCAGTTGAGATCACGTAGAACGCAAAATGGGGGACGGCTTCCAACTGATGAGCCCTGTCATGGGCTGTCAAAGAGTTTTCAGATACCTTGTAAATGGTTTCCCTTATGAAAATATACTGCAGTACCTCAAATATCGTCACAGTTGAAATATAAGGTGGCCTGTGTGCAGCACATTCAGTTGAAGAATATCACAAAAGAGAGATCCAGTTGAGTCTGCTGTGAAAACCAAATTGATATGCAGCTGAGTGTATTTGTCGCAGTCAGTCCAAGGACTGCGCCTACCTGATGAGCCCGAAGAAGGGCGAAACCGGTCGTGGGCTGCCGAAGAGTTTTCAGCAACCTTGTGAGTAGTTTCCCTTATGAAGTTCTACATAGTCAGAAGGGATAGCCTCAGTCGTTTGGAGAAAAATGCCCGGTTGAGTAGGCGAGGATGCGTTTACGGTGCGTCGTATTACTACAGAAGGTGAGTTTAAACTTTGGTCGAGTACTGGAGGATGAAACGGCCTTAAATAGACAATGATGGATAAAGTGTTGGACATTCTATAGAGGCTTCATGGGAAAACTCTAACCTGTACATGCTGACGTAATTGCTTTATGTGGTCCACAGCGAACCAGTTCGGATGTGTTCGGTGACTCCGTTCCAGTTTTGTCAAGGAAATCAACCGAAAAAATCTCCATTTACGTGTTATTGTCGCCAAACAGTTCATACCTAGTACAAAGACGTTTTCTTGTAATATCTGGTACATTTGTCTTTCCGATGGAAGCTTCCGGTCTCAGCACTATTGCCCTTAAGATCCAGACCTATTGGGAGGAAAACGTTTTGGGCGTCGTCTGTTTTCATCCTGACCTGTCAGACGTCATGCGTGCAGAGTGCCACCTATCACGTGATGCCTGTTCTCCCGACCGGTTAGGTCTTTAGGAAGGCGACATCGTCGGAAAGAACCATACCCAGGTGCTTGTCCTTCGATTTGCTCGGTAGTTTCGAGGTTTATGAGCAACGAAGCTTAATTTTGGGTAATACAAATCATGTTATCCGCAGACGTGGGGTTGGTTACCTGAAGAAACATAATTTGTCCTTGTGCGAATGAGACACTGGAAGTTAGTTTTTCCATTTCTGTGCGGTCATTCTATGACGAGTATTCACATAGGAGGTGATTAGATTTTTATGTTGTTTTGCTTCGTACACCATAGAACCGCACAAATGTTGACAGCAGTATTGTGTTCTTCTGTGTCGGCAGGCCATTCGTGTTTTGTGTTTTTCTTTGTCCACCGAATGAATCGAGGAGGACGCAGGTGTGACATCTAGACAGAAAGCAAACAATCCAAATCAGAAAATAATCATTCACAACGGTTGTCTTGACAACGGAGCACGAGATTCTAGGGCAAGTAAACACCAGTTACCTGAATGTGTCTACTAGCTTCGCCCTGTATCCGCTTGGATTCAACGTGTGCGGTCTTTCAGCAGCATGCTATCCTATCGGTGATTTCTTTTTCGTAGTATGTTGGCTTACTCACCGAAAATTCAGTGTGTGGTCTTGGAACCGTGACCTTGGTAGCCATTCGCCGTGAAAATCGGAACTTTGAGCTTTCATCTCTTGTCCTGTTTGAAAAGGCTATTCCGTTTCGGATCGATGGACTAGCTGGAAACATGATTACAAGGGGGCGTAATATCACCTTGATATATAATAATATAGTATATATAATATAATAAGGTCTGATTAGATCATTTTCCATTGAGATGAATTTTCAGGTCCGTGGACTTGTAAGGGAGTAGCATCTGCTAGACTATGAAAAACAAGCAGATGTTCCTGTAGAAGAGTAAAATGCGGATCTTGCATCACACCTCACAGCTGTCGCCGAGAAAATCCTGGTGTCCCCCTCCACAACAAAACACAAGTTTTGTGTAGGCCCTGTAGGACCATGACTTTGCTGGAGACCTGTCGATAGATTTCTTCTAGTCACAGTGCATCATTTCTACGCGTCATCCGATGTCAGGTCCGCGTAGGCCAAGAAGGTTGGTGGGCCCGAAAGGCTGAGGCAATGGAAGATGCAAAAAGTACTAGAAAAATCCGCAGGCTGTTCCGCTTGATTCTTTCTTCTGGTCCTTGGAAGCCTCTTATCAGTGAAACTGTCAGGTCCAAAATGGCTCTATGATATCTAGTAAAGGAGAACTTTAGGGCTGTTGGGTAAAGTACTTCGAACACGAATCCGTCTAGTCAACTGCTACCTCCAATTTGGACTGCCAGTCTTCAGCAGAAAGGTGGACTGTGAATATGGAGCCCTCTTCAGTCCCAGAAGTGTGCCAGTGTATACGTCTACTCAGACGTCATCGTGCTTCTGGTCCTCATCACCTTCCATCTGCCCTGTTCAAGTTCGACGGTGGATTCTGGTGTCTGTCTGGTCTAACTACCTGTATCTGAGAGGAAGAGATTGCCCTAGGCAACTGGGGTGAGTCGATAACGCTACCCATTTTCAAAAAAGGTTCTCGCATTGGATGTAATAACCACAGGCCGCAAGCCTGATTCCCATTGTAACAAGGCTTCTAGCATTACTGAGACTCTATCGTCTTAGGGCGTCACGCAAAACTTTGACCCCTGGGAATCAGGCGAGATTTCGACCGGGTAGGTGTTAAAGTAACGCCATATGTGGAGACAATCCACAATCTTGATGTTCATCAAATTCAAGGCTGTGTTCGATTCCGTCGGTCGGTCAGTGCTCTTCACCACACTCGCCCAACAGGAAATGCCCAAGAAGATGCTGAAAATAATCCAGTAACCACATTCACATACTTCTGGGTGTGTGGGACTGTATGGTGAACTCTCCAAGAGCTTTCCTACAAAAAGTGGTACCCAAAATGAGCGTCCATTCTCCCTGTCCTTGTTTCAGTTCGTCGCCGGATTGGTGTCCAAATCGCTACTACAGGGAACCTTGCCGGTATGGAGGAGTGGACGACATCGTTTTCATCTATGAAGACGAAAACGAAGGCGAAACACAAGCCCTGTTGAATAACCTGACTACCGCCATACCATCTTCCAACATGCGCCCTACATATTCAAAGTGCAAATTCATTGTTCAGATCGTACAAACATACTCCTTATAATTGAAGGAGAATCACCGGAGGTTGTGGAATATTTGACATGTTTCGGTAGTTGAGTTAGTCCTGACGGGAGTGTGCCCAATGACGTCAGTGCACGAATCTCGAAGCGTCACTTTTGGCATTGAGAAGACATATCAACGAGTCTCAAGGTTACAGTAAGGGCTGTATTTTGTATAGCTGCGAGACATGATCCTCGCCAGCATATGATGTGGGGCACTTAGAGGTTCTTGATCACCGACGCACCAGAACCTTTGCTGGTATCGAATGGCTTCAACAAATTCGTGACCAGATAATTAGAAAACGGGTGTTTGGTTGTGCGGTGGGTACTTCAATTGTCGGAAACATCCGGATATCATCAGCTGCCATGGCTGGGTCATGTCTTACGCATGCCGAAACATAGTCCACCGAGACGAGTATTGCTCTCAGTGCTTCCTGCAAAATGGCGAAAACTGCGAGGTGGACAAGGTGTGAATTGCTATAAGAGGGGTCGCGAAGAGCGTAGGTAGGTATTGATTGTGCGGTTTGTCTTCCTGAATGGGGTCCCCATCACCTCTCCGGCCTTTGACTGGCGGCACTGCAATAAATTATGGCTAATCGATGTCGCAGGCATTTGTGTTGTCAACTCTTCTCCAGGTTGTCTGTGTGAGTGCTTCTATTTGTAGGTACCTCAGAATTCTTGCAAATGATAGGTCGGTATTATTCTTTTATCTTCTTTGTAGTCTAAGGCTTTAAATATAATTAGATGAACACATACACTCGTTGGCATGTCAATTTGGTTTTTCACGGCAGACTCAACTGGATCCCTCGTTTATGGTATCCTTCCAGCTGAGTTCAAGTAGAACACGGAAACTCTGGAATTGCTCATGCCTATTGAGCCCGAGGAAGAGCGAAACTGATGATGGGCTATCGAAGAGTTTCCAGAGACCTTTTGAGTAGTTTCCTTTATAATTAAATAAACTTTGAGAGTCTGTACGGCAACGAAGCATCAGTGGCAACACGTACGTTTCCAGATCTATCTTTTCTCCCTTAGCACTGAATACTACTCACTTAATAAATAAGTAATCCTTAAAAATGCACAACAGTACTTCTCCCGCGTCTCTTCAGCATACCTGGGTTTGTCTTCTATCGCACGTTAATTTTCCGAGATTTCTTTATCGCATCGTTTACTGCGCAACACCACGTGTAGGTAGCGGAGCCATCAGATAAAGATTAATCACATTACTGAAGGACAGCTGCTCGAGTGCCCGAAAGTGTGGAGTAAATATCATTCTTTACTTCCGTGTTAATTAGAATAATCATTCAGCTGTGACACCCTTTCGGTGCCTAGCTGCCATGCCACCCGATGGAAGCACGAGGACTGGGAAACTGCCAGGTTGCCCAAGCCTAGATAGGGGAAGTCGAGAGGCAGAGGTCGGGTTCGAACCACGGACCTTCCGGTCAGCAAATTCGCGCTCTATCCACTGATCCATCTCGCCCTAAAATCGTACTTCTAGGGTAATTAGGATGACTAGGATCCACTGCGTCACCATATCAACAGCCCTGGGTTTTCGCTCCCAATAATGTCTTTTGAAATTGTTTTTTTTGTTCAAGCGTAGCTTCGCATTCCTAAATCATGTCTAGCCTGTCTAAAAGTCATTGGAACAAATCCGGGAAAGCACAAGTCGATTCAGTTCAATTGATCAGCTACTACAGTTTCCATCACCCGAAAGTGAAAGGGCTTGAGAGATACAGTTATGCATTGGAATTGATGGCATGTTCAATTAGCTCAAGAGCTGGATTGCTACGCAGTGAAGGCGATGGCTTTGATGCACGAGCGTCACTGACTGCGTGATTGGTCTATGCCATTGTCATTAACCCATGGTGAGTTGAGTCCCGGGGTCTTCAGCCAGGAAGGCAGCAGCTGTCAACCCGACCGAATTGAGTGGTTAGTGTTTTCATACTTAGTTGCCAAGTCATACACAGTCCATCCCATGGTCGCTTCCACTCAGCACAGGGCTGGGCGAAAAGAGCTCTGGGAGGCAGACGGCCCTCTGGCATGCAGAAAAGCACATGTGTGACGGTGTTTTTCACCCCTGCATCATCAACATCGCGAGCTGGATGTTTATGATCAATGGCTGTTTAGTGAGTCGTCCACCAAGATGTACCGGTTTACTTTGTAATACAATACTCTCAGATCGATGAGGAACACATATCTTCAGGTTTACTAAAATATCTTCTAGACGTGAGAGTTATCGCCTTGAAGAGGCTATTGGTATGACGGAAATTCCACAGTCCACGGATACTTTCAGGGGAATCTGACAGAGTGTAATTAAATGCTTAACGGTGACTTAATTATATGTCCCAACCAACCAGTTGTCTGACATGTTTTCAGTTGAGGTTCCCTCCTGTAACTGAAGCCAGTGTATGCTGAAAAGTCTAGAAACGCTGTACGGTTATTTCATCCTCAGCTAAAATCACCTTTGTCTGAGCCTCTTATAAATTGACAGATTCGAAACATCTGTAGCGAGCTAGGAAAACTGACGCATCATTAGAGACACTCATTTCAGCCAAACGGAAAGAACTAGGTAGTTTGGACCCCATGCATCTTTTGGATATGCACGGTAATTATGCAGCAAGGCGGTTCCGAAGCAGAATGGCTTTCGCTGAACCTCTGTAAATGACTTGGTTGATGGAGGGCCATTTTTAAAGTCGGCGCTGTTTGTGAATTACAACGATGTCTGACTGGGAGTCTTATCAGTGTCATACGGCTGGTTTGTAGTTAAATGAACCTGGCCATCTGGGCCAGAAGATGGACAGGACAGGTGGTGGTCCAAAACTGTCATTTTGCTCGGAAATTTTGGGGGAAATGGGATCACGGCTTTCTAGATGCATGACACTTCATACCTGCCCAGACATCAATTCACGTTTTTAGATGGCAAACGATGTGGAAACAGTTATTCTGCCAACCGAAACAGCGGGAGCTAGAGGCCATTTTGGGTGGTGGCCATCAGTTTAGTAATTGCTAAACCAAGGACAAACTGTCAAGCAGTGAGTGATGTAATGGGCAAGCTAGCAAGACATGAAACGATGGAGAAAGTTTACGAGCAAGGTGGAATGTTCAAGAAAACACTCACGTTTGAGTTTGTAGAAGTCGAGGTAAAACAAGGGAAGCTGTTTGCACTTCTGTAGTTGAACGAGAGTGCATAGACAGTTCGAAAATTTTCAAGGCTACTGATCAGATAGCTTTTAAAAAACGAATTTCAACCCAGCAGTGAGTGAAATTTTTTTACATCATGTCAGATGTCTGAATATCGCCACGCACTACGTGAACATATAGTTCTGGTTCACACAAGTGAATTTGGTTTGATTTCAATCAGTTCAACTAAACTCCAAACATTGATGACGACGTAATTCGTTTTACCGAATGACGAAGATGTCTCATTTGCGGTTTTTCTCAAATTCAAAATAACTCTGCAATCTGAAGATAGTATAAAGATAACTGTTCTACACACACTCACCAAAAATAGTTCGCATTGTTTATCCTGAATGCCACAGCCAGCCCTCTCCGTCGTTCTTCCTATTGGCTCAGTTTTGTCGGCAATATCAGCAGGGCACCACACCTAAATAAACATCCACAGCAGCGGTATGGTTAGCGAGCCACCACACGGGGACAGGCTGGTGCTTCTGGACCGGGCAGATGACGTTATTTTATGATCGTTTGCTAATACAGTGTTATGAGTCTTTCCTGTTGGCTGATGTGACGTCAGTCGGGAACGTCCTCAAGCCCGATACACGTGACACAAATCAATGGGAGAAACAACCAATCAGGAAGGGAACGCAGTCATCTGATGTGGCGAATTGTCCAATCAGCAACATATATGATGTGTGCATTGACTGACTGATCGATCGACAAGCCAACTCAAAACGTGAATGATATGAACTTTGTTTTCGGAGGCAAGTTGGGGAAATAATGCCGGTCAGTGTTAAGATGTGGTCCTTTCTAAACAAGATAATGGATGTGGCTCTTGGAATAAACATTACTTCAGGCCTTCTAATACCTTCGTAGCTATTGGACCGTCAAGAATGCTTGTAATTTGTTGGTAGGTCCACTTGTCTGGTTAGATTCATGCGTTTATACTACTCTGTGGTCAGTGAAAATGAAACAATTATAGATACCTCCTGGAACGGCTCCGTAGGGTATGATCAAATTCGTTCTTCCATGGGTGAGGATCCGTTAAACTTTCAGTTCTACGTGATAACTGAATGACCCTTATGTCAGATTTGATGCTGGTGTTTAAGTATTACATTCTTACAAAACCAGTAAACTCAAAGTGTTCTCGACCCTACTTGCCTTTCAGGATGGGGATGCATGATACCCATTGCGCCTTGTATGGAAACACTGCCAGACATATCTGCTAATCGATGTCACTGGAGCTCTAGTTGTCATTCTGTCCTTGCGCAATTATTCTGGCGAGTCCACACCAAAGGGGGAAGGCACTGGACTCGAGTTTCGCTCTTATTAGAGACCATCATCAGTGCATATCCAACGGCCATGCCGTTGTTTGAACCCCACCAGTGCATGTTGGAAACATCTGAATTCTCACATCTGAATAGGCGAATGTGTTCACGTTTGAGTGATGTCATTGATGTGACCGACTCATCATCCACCCTGCTTTTGCGCTTTCCTCTATTCAGAAACTGTGTATCAAACCTCTGCAGCCGTCATTTGAACGCCAATCAAGGCGGAAAGATGGTGCCGCGCTTAATTCCTGAAACGGCGTACTTAACTGCCTCATCCATCACGTCGAAGAACATCATCGTGGTCCTTCTTCGATCTCCTGTTGAGCGTTTAATTTTAACACATGGATCGTTGTTGACACACTCTACTCAAGGAGTTACAGTTGAAAATAAATTTAAATTACATGAAAACTAAGTTGGTTTTATGATCACCAGACTTTCTCGAACATAATATTCTTCAGCCGAATGCGTAGCGTAGATGGTGACTTATGTTTCATTGGGATCCATATTCAAGATACAAAAGTACGCCCAAATACTATTCTAGATTTTGCTGTGCTATACCATACTGTAATGCACTATAATATAATATAATATAATATATATACAATACTATACTGCCATATGGGGGAGCTAGATGGCTGAGTAGTTGGAGCGCGAATTTACCGACCGGAAGGTCGGTAACTAAAGAAAGATTTACTGTGATACACAAAGGCCATGAAATCACTCCTTTGTACGATACGTTCAGAGGCCTTGGTTTTATGCACGTCACTCCAAAGGTGGAGTCGCGGAAAAAGCACAATAAACTCCCGTTAGCAACGTGGTGAGGAAAGAACCAAGTGGCCAGTACAATCGGCAATTAATCAGACGCATGTCCAACTACCGTCCAAAGTGAGATTGCTGGTTTTCACACCCAACTCCCGTTAGCGAAAGACCGATGGAAGACCTTTTGTGAGATCGCGAGACGAATTAAGTGGACGACTGTCAGGCTGAGAGCTGTGAAGTGGTTGCACCCAGTTTGCTAGGGTCTAGCGATTCTTCTTGCCTTGGGATAGAATCACTGCTAGTCGAAGCACAACGAGGTCCTAGAACTGAGTATTTTGATACATTGTAATGAGACTATCAAATTACTTGTCGGTCGTTGCAAGCTTTGCCTTGTATTGGTCCAGGGTGTGAGAATTCCAGATGAGACTAGCTGGTGGCTTTTTGATTGCAGAGATGAGCGGATGAGTTTAATACAGTCCTGTTTAACGAGGCAGGCCTCCCGCTTAACAAGTATACACGAATAAGGAGCATTCGTGTTTTTGGCAGCATATTTCCAGCGGTTTCCAAAATGAGCAGTTCACATCGGTTCGGTGGTGAAAATATACCGGAGAACAATGCTGAATGGATGGGAAATATATTCTCATCTGATTGGCCACAAGTCCGTATAATGGTCCGCTGAATAAGTGTCTGAAAGCGTCACGTGGCCAAGACTAGTTCAAAATTCGTGCAACTCGATTTTGACATTATGGTGAGTGCACGTTGTGACCGATTCAGCTGTTGCTAAACCTCTTTGGATCGATATCCACAACCTACGATCAGTTAACCAGTCTCAATGATGTGTGACGCAGTTGACGTTAACATGTCGTGCGCCAAACGTATGCTACTAAACAAAAACAAGAGAAATCATAGGGGATCGTAGTATAGACGTCACACATCACTCATAAGTGTGCTGAAAACTTCGACGCTATAAAAGGGAAATTCAGCTTAGATTCAGGGGAGTAGCCGGTAAAAACCAAATTGGTAAGTATTTATCGAACAGACAAAGATACTTATGGTGTAGACCGGCATTTTGCTTTTGAGATCAGAACTGACTGGACGCTTTTCGGTCAACCCTTGTACTACTGTTGCTGCCAGGAAAGCTCTTTGTAATGATCCGAATGCCTGTCTGCCAACAGGTCGCCTTTACGTGGTAGACTGAATTCTACAGAATGATTGTCGGCTTTGCAGGTCCTGGAGTCACATTCCTGAGGGTAAATCGGTCTGGATAACCATGAGCTCTTAGCACGCCAGCGATCTACTTTTTTCAGCTTTTATCGTATCATCAGAGCGGAATGGTCTAGCTGTGTTCGTTAGGATCTGTACCGGTCTCCATGGCACAAAATACTGAAGTTCTGCATTTCTTGTGAGCTATGCGTTCACAAACATTTGTAACGAACACGTCTCATGCGGAATTTGAAGAATTCGCGTTCACATCGCTCTCTCTTGAACAGTTCTCCTCCTGTCCAGGCAGAATTACTCTCATGAGTCCACACCAAAGGGAGGAAGCACTGGACTCGAGTTTTGCTCTTATTAGAGCTCATCAGTAGTGCGTATCCAATGGCCGTGCCGGGATTTGAACCCCGGGTTATCTGACATGCTATGAGAATGTGTTATCGCAACTCTACCAGCGCACTTGTAGAAAAATCGATGCACTATCGGAGGGATACATAAATTTTGAACAGACACTTAAGTTCATCAACGAATCTAAAATAGTCTGACCGTCTGCACTGCAATGGGTGGGCAGCTGCCGCCTCCGTGGATGGGGACTCCGGGACTCAAATCACCAGTGGTTAATGACACTGGAAAAAATGGCCCAATCGCGCAGTCAGTGGCGCTCGTGAATCAAGGCTATCACTCTCAATGTGTAGCTACCCGATTTCCGAACAAACTGAACATGCCTTCGCCTCCAAGGATTCGTTGTACGTTCCACATTCCCGTTTTCCGGTGATCGAAACTGTAGCGGCTGGAAGTAATGTGCCTATGGTACATGGTTTACAGCTGATAAATTGAATTGAATTGATTGATTGGAAGGTGACTACGGATTCGAAAGTTTGGACACTTGTGTGGTATTCACATCCAAGACGGATCTCAGCGAAATGTCCTTCGTAAGGCCCTAAAATTCTCGAGATTACACAAACCATAGGCCCATGGATACGGAACATGCTATCTGCCAGTAGACCATCATTGTTTAGTCAGACAGAAAGACAACTGGCTAGCTGGCACTTAAATGATTACGTTTGGCCCCTTAGCCTTCACTCCGCGGTGTAGTTTGGCGTGTTTCTACAGCTATGATTAATCGGGTTCAATGTGATACGGTCTCCATTGGTCATTGCAGTTAGTAAAACGTCACTGGACCGATCAGACAAATTACGACAATCTACTGCCTCTGCTGCGTTGAAGCAGAACTTTGGCCTTAAAGAGCAGGGCAGATTTATCAAGCGTAACACCAGAACAACTCTGGGAGTACCACTCTGGGTTTTCGGGGAGTTTGCTTCGTACTTTTGAATCTAGGAGAGTTTCTCTCAAGCTGGATGATTTCGTCGCCGTGGTTTGGGTAGAAATTCTGTCCGCGTGCGATAAACACACCCTAAGCCTATTATCAACGGACGCGCTCTTTGAATTGCAAGGCGTTGGCACTTGTTTGCTTGTTCACATAGAGTATCTAACTGACTACGCACATGACGCTTCAGTGATGTTTCAGTGGGTTTGATATGGTGATTCACTGCTCTGATGTTCAACTCTATGTTTCATTTCTCTCTATGCTTTCCTATAGATGATCTGGGCTCTTTTTTTACAAAATGTTCCCTTTCCTATCACATCTGACCATGCCTTCGAACAAGTCAGCCACAGTACTTGCTACCTCATCATTATCATCATCATCATCGGGAACACGACATCAGAGTCCAACACTGATGCTTCTATGCCGTACAACCATACTTTAGTTGAAAGACTTATTTTGAATAAAAGAATGAAGATGAAACGAATGAATAAAACACTGAAACCTTATCACAATTATTTCCAGCTGCCTATATCTTCAGATGCGAAAAAAAACCGAAAGACCTGAATTCCAGAGAAAAGACTCCGACGATACGCTCCAATCTCACAAGCAATGAAAACGCTTTTTTTAAGAAAACACACTGTCTAGTCTCTAACAAAATTGCTCAGAATCACGCAGTAAATGTCTTGTGGAATCGAAAGCATGGAGGTAACATATGTCACTTGCCACTTCAAGATGAATGACCAAGCAAAACAAATAGATCCTGAAGATCCCTATGACGTTTTGACAGCCGATTATCTCTTGATTCTAAGAAGAGTTTGCCTCTCTCGTCTCTAATTGGTACTACTAGCAACCGTGGCTAGCCGGAGCGGGACCACATGCCTTCCACTCTTTGATACGACTTACTTCCTTGGAATCTGTCTTCTTTGTGGTATTTAGAAAAAGTGATGAGCATGGCGCAATGCATTCTGATTGACGTTCAGATGATGCCAGCCAGATACAGAAGCTACTCCAGTGGCGACAGATTTCAAAGCAACTCTAGACGTGCACATTCATGAATGTGTATGTACATTCCAGGGTTGGCGGCGTGACCCACGGTCCGGAGAAGGCATTCTTACATTGATGATTTGTTATTGAAATCGAGACTTTAATTGGAGTGCGATTCATTGTGGATTACATGCTAGAATATTTCAACAACCATATGAGTCGTTTTCGGGCTCATCATCATCATCGTCGACAGTATAACATCAGTGTTCATCACTAAGGCTTCGCTACCGTACAACCATGATTTATTTCTAGGGAAAAGAATAAAATTGGACGGGGGACTTGGTGCTAACCCAACACACTCATTCTGAGTTGCCTACATCTCCAGACACTCATTCAGGCAAACTAAATAGAAACTGACAACAGAAATGCAAATGATATCGAATAGCAACAACCTCTTGCAGTGTCTCCAACCGGGAGCGGTGGGGATCACGTAGTCCTCAGCAAGGAAGGCTGGTCCCACTGAGAGCACCCAAACTTTCGTAATCTCTTTCATACCCCTTTACCAGTCAAAGGTTGGACACGTCTCTGCCTCCGCCACTCTGAATTGAACAGGGAAAACAGCATTCTTTTCGGTAAACGATGGTTCGGCATGCACAATATATGGCCTAACCAACGCACCTTTTGGTTCCCGTCGCACGACCGAACACTCGCTTTCTAATTGCCTCGTTATGGATACTCTGACACCAACCCACACAAGCTATGGTTCTGAGACAACAATTGTCGAACACCTGAAGACGTCTCAGTTCCACTGCTCGAGTAGGTCAAGTCTCAGCCATGCAACAAAACAGCCCGTACTGTAGCCTGAGACACACGTTCCTTGAGATTCAGGGATACACTACTTTGACGCCATAGGTGCCTCAAATTAGCAAACGCGACCCGAGTCTTGCAGATTTGTGAATTGTCTGTGCATCTGTCGCACTACACTGAGAACTAATAGAACTTCCAAGATACGTGAAACGCTCCACAACTTCGAGTGCCTCCCCCTGGATTGTAAGTGGTGTGTTCAGTGACTACATGTCACGAAACATGATCTTACACTTTGTGGGTGCAAAGTGCATACCAAAGGACGAGAGGAATTCGGTCAGTTAGTCCAAAAACACTTGCGCCTTCTCCTTCTCAAAGATGAGAACAGTATCGTCTGCATCTTCCAGATCGACGAGGTATTTTCTACCAACGTACTGAGGTCTACGAAGATGACTCTTGGGCAACCGTCGAGCAAACAACGCACACCGATTAGCATCTGGGGTTAAACACACACTTGGAAAAAGCACATTACTAGATGCAGCTTGCCTGGCTTTGAATGATAAGATACTACTTAAAAAGCAAGCATAGATCAACCTTAACCCCAAGGTGGACCGGAGTTTCGTGAGTTACCTTCATTCTAGTTGAACCTCCAAAAAAAACTATACAAAACAGCAGTAAGTGGCCAAGTACCATCTTCGCTTCACAGCTTTTCCGAAAAACAGCGGGTTATCTGTGTCCGCCAGTGTATTTAAACAAACCTGACTGCGCACGGTTTCATCCGGAACGAAAACCCTATTCTGAGTAGCTTTGAGAAGCAGCGATGCATCACGAGGTCACAGACATGTTTATAAGCAATCCAGTGGAGCGAAACTTGAAACAGCAAGACAGGGTCCAAATGTCATTATGACGTTTGTGCCTGAAAGACTTATGGCGGGAAACATGATGGACAGTTACAAACCACAGGTTCTACACTGAGTTCTCTATTTCTTTGGGTTACTGCTCAGTGGACTCATATTCTACAAACTGTCCTGATGCCGTCTAGCAAATAAACACAGCTATGCTCATCCACTTTTCCATGGAGATATTAAAAAAACTGGAGCCATCCAGATTTTCTTTTAAACTGGAAAATCATACATCAAATTGTGTGAAATGTAAAATGTAAGATCTGTATCCAAGACTGGGTGGTTCTACCGGTTTTTCCGACGTTTGGACGCATGATAGATTCATCTTAATGTTAACAAGGAAACTTTGGTGAAAATTTATTGAACCGAAGCAATGCACTTTACTTCATCGTAGATGGTGACGTTCATTTTCCAAGATCTATTAGATTAAGGTGCTTCAGCTAAACTAGTCGCGTTTTCTCTGTGGCGGTTGTACCCTTAGCAGTTACCAGTTGGCTTGGACGTTTGTTTAATTTGCTGTGTCGGTGCTGCGCCCGACTGGCTAATGAACGAACATTGTTCACTGTACAATTTAGCAGTGTTCTAGCAAAGAACCTTGAGGAGAATTTTCTTCAACTACCTTGGATGGAGTTGTCAACTATGAGGACAAGCGTAAGATGTTTGTCAGGTTAGTGGCAATTCCAAATGTTTGCATCAAGTTTTCTGGGAAAGCCCTCCGTCATTCTGGGTACTTCAGCTATTAGTTGCCGGTTATTCAATGTTATTTGATCAACCAACCAAGTAAAACGAAATCAGCAGGAAGGAAACGACCCATTCACAACGGAAGAACAGAACCGTCCAATTGAATGTGTACAAAGGACCAATCAGATACAAGCTAATAAGATCACAACGCAACCCACATACCAAGCTGGACAACCAAAGTACGCGAAAACAGCCTCGGGAACAACCAATAACGTTGGAGCCATTAGATACTGATTGAAAGGGAATTTCAGTCTGGCCGTGGAGATTTCACCTTGGTTGTTGGTGAAACGTTTACAATCCAAATGCCAAGCTCAGCAACTAGACCAACAACCAATTAGACGCTGGCTTCTGGCGTAATACACCTGGATAGGACATGAATCAATGAACGGAAACGGTAGAATGCTTCAATGCAAGTCAGATGACTGGATGTAAAACTCAACTGTCCCAACTAGTGCTTAGCAAGGTCTTAAAACCGAGAGCGTTGGGTCCAGCTCAGAACGTTTCAAATGAACACCTGCTCATCTTTCAACGTCCACCGCTGGTGTTCCTGTCTGTTCCCATCAAAGATTTTACTGGTGCTTCTTGTAGAAGTTCGCGATGTCCTTGCGTAAAACCGCTACGGGGATCACTTCATAAGTGAGGGTTACGTGTTGTCGCCTCTCCACGGATGCAATCTAGGCACATCTTCCCCAGGACAGGAAGATATTTGTAATTCACTGATATTCACCTGTTCACCAAACCCAAGTGCTAAACAGGATGCACTCAAAGAACATTCCAAAGCAAACGTTGTGCATAAACACCAATCGCAACCATCACGAAACAAATGCTATTTGATCACCTGCAATTCTTTTATGAATGCAACGTTTGTTTTTCAACCGTCTAGGATTTCTGCTGTTCCCGACATGCACACGTTGGCTTGGCTCGGTGAATCAGTTTCAGCGTATTTCCCCTTTTAACAGTTGTGCCGAATACTTCGGGTCCTAAGCTGACGAATAATAGGAGCAACCCAAAGGGGACACAGAAGTCTGGTACTCAGAATAAGGGTAACCTATAAAGTAGTTGCCTCATGCCTTTTTTTCGGAAAAGTTCACAACTTAAAGAAAAACGATGCAGAATCCTGAAGAGGTCTTGTAGAGGGCCTTAGTAAGACTCGTTAAGGGGATGTCGAGGTTTGTAAATTCCTGCCAGTTCCATCCGTCCCACGACCGGTTAGCACAGCTGAGGATTTAGTGTAAACATTGGGGAGTTGATCATACCTTTATTAGTAGTAGGATGACTACATCCTCACTCTTGGCCGACTCTTGAACGAACAGATCTGCAAAATTACCGCATGTATTTCTGAGGAATTTCAAGCTTGCATTCGGTGACCATTATGACATATGTACAATGAGACTACTCTTGGACAGCAACTTTATGAGTAGTGCATTACGTGTATACATGTATCGCGATATCTCGAATATCGTAGCAGCTGAAACATGAGGCGGCCTGGTGCAGCACATTCAGTTGCCTGAAAACATCACAAACGAGGGATTCAGCTGGGTTCCAGGTGAGTCTCTCGCAAAACCAAATTTATTTGCAAATGAATGTATTTCACTACAATGAGACTAGTTTGCGAGAAATGAGCCCAACTAGTCCCAACGGCTGTCAGATTGGTGTTGTGCGAATGCGTGTTGCTAGCTCCCGCAAAACGCCACTGACAGACTTTGTTGAGCACTACATAAAAGGATCAAACACCGCACTGTACCTGCCAAGCTTCGATTGTCTCGCCATATGGCTAAGTCCTCACAAATTCGCGTGAGTAGGCAGCCGATGACCAGGATGTATGTGAGAAACAAGTTACTTTTTATTGCCTTATCCATAAGAGGTACTCTGAATCGGATGAGGTGGTTGCAGGGATGCGGCTTATCCTCTTGAAACCTCTAGTTGGACTCTTCAAGGTGACAGCTCTCAGTGAGCTAAGAACAGCGACTGGCTGGTGGTTTTCAACAAAACATTGCCGACGTAGACTGGGCATTTCCCGTCTTGCATTTCAGCTTCAGCCGATTAGTTTTTATGAAGAAAATGCCCGTTTTGGTGCAAGCCTCCTGAAGACCTGGAAAAGAATACAACACCTAATGTGCACCGTTACTGTCGTGTATGCCTGAGTACACCGTGGGGAGGTTCTGGGGATCCGTACTATCAGGAGGGAATTCCCACTGTGAGTAATCCGCCATCTTGTGAGATAATAATAATAACAACTATCCTTGGATCTGGTGCGCGGCAACAGCTGATCAAAACGGCTGGCGCTATAGAAATGTCACCAGTTGTGCACTTTTTTATGGCGATCGACCAGCTTTATCATCCTTCCCGTATGTGAAGAAATTTCAAGGCAGCTCAACACAGCCTCTGGTACTGGCGTACTAAGCCCATCGAGGGGCAATCAATTTGAACAATTAACACTGGAGTGCTACTTGGTGGTCGAATGGTATTTGATTCAGTAGTATTTTTTGTTTTTAGTTTTATCAGGTATACTGGCTATTGGGAGTGAGATAGCTCAGTGGTTAGCGAGCGAATTTATTGACCGGAAGACCCCTGGTTCGAACCCAACCTCTGCCTCTCGATTTCCCCTGTCTATGCTTGGACAACCTGGCATTATCCTAGCCCTCGTACTTCCTTCGGGTGGCATGGCAGCTAGACACCGAAAAAGTGTCATAGCTGAACGATTTATACGATTTATAGTGACCACACCATTAAATATTTGTGGATTTTAATGTAATACGTACAGCGCAAGCCAATCGGAAACTTACGAAGCATCCTGCGACACCTGGAGGATTTACATTCACGTCCATCTCTTTCGAACAGTCCTCTTCCTGTCCTGGCGCGATTATTCCTGTGAGTTCATACAAAGTGGGGACAGCACTGAACTCGACCGGGGGCAGCCCATTTGACAAGAGATCCTTGGCTCTTCGGTAGAAGGTACTATGTAGTTGCATCAACATCGGTCAGTTTCAGCCACGGTCATCCCAATACCGTAAGCCTAGTCCTCATAACTATGCGTAATTGATTTTCTCTTTTCCACCCGCATCTTGCATCTGAATGGAGTCAGTTCCTTATCCATTCTGTGACAACATCCGCTATCTATGTTATGACCACTGTCGCCTTTCACAATCGGTTCCCCAGTTCGTCGGTGCACATCATACAGACCGTTTTCTCACTTGCTGTTTTCAATCACCACTCATTGATATATTTTTGCAATTACCGCGTGTGTTCAGTCGTTTCGTCTGCCCGTTTCAAACACTTGCGCCAACCCCTTCCGTGAAATGACCTACTTAAAATCTGCGAGTTCGCTTGCCACTTAGTCGCTATAGGTGACATCGAAGGAGTAACTGGTGCGTTTTGATTGCAGTATCCATGGCCAAGATATCTTACATTTCTAGCTTGGCTCTTTTCAAACCAATCTCTGAGAGTCGTTCTTTCACTGAAATGAACGGGCTCAAAGTTTTTAGGAGGTAAGCCATACTTGCTAAAAGGACAACTCTGTTACAAACAGAAAGTAGAAAGGGATTTTGTCTAGCTTGAAGCGAGAAGTCTAGAACAAAAAGACAGGCTTCGGGACAACCACGAAGTGTCAAACTCTTGCTTCTCGAAACTACACCCCAACCAATCAGCTACCGAGCACACTCGCTGTCCACCACACTTAGGCACACACACACAGAAATTTCTTTCTTCAAATAGACTTATTCGCACAAGAAATTGGTTTTGACCGCAGACTCAACTAAATTCAGCCGAATCTCTCGTTTGTGATGGTACATTTCAAGTACAACATAAGGTTGACAAAAACTTGAGGGCACGCCTACCTGATGAGCTCCGGGAAAAGCGAAACCGGTTGTGAACTGTTGAAGAGTTTTCAGCGACCTTGTGAGTAGTGTATTATGTCCTTACAGTGTAGCGTGATATCTCGAACATCATGGTAGCTGAAACATGAGGCGACATTCATTTGCTTGAGAACATCAAAAAAGAGAGAGACTTGGCTGAGTTTCAAATGGGTCTGACGTGTAGATGAGTGTACTAGTCGAAAGTCAGTCCTTGTTTTTCACAGACCAGTAAAATTTCGAACACACCTTAGAATGTGTCCGCATGCTGTTGAACCAACACAAAGCTCACCTTGTTTCCTCCTCAACGTAGCCCTCTAAATCAACAAGGATTTCAGAGATGGAGTGATTAGTATTCCTTGGGGTCAGTTTCCTGTAGGCCACACTAGTTTGAAAACAGCAGAATTGTTTTTTTTGCCAGCCTATGAGTACGTGGACTAACTCAGTGTTGTCAATCAAAGTGCGTTTTCACAACGGAGTGGCCTCAACCTAATTTGGGTCGATTCCGGATTGTATCGTCTCCTTTTAGGTCAATTCACAACTGTTTGTTGTCAATCAGCCCCGGAAGTTGTTGACCGGTTTGTTTAACAAAACAACATCTGATGACGGGCAGGAAAATGCATTGGTGGTCCATATCTCAGATGGTAATTGAGTGGAGCTCAGGCAATTCATGGCTTATGCTGATTGACTGGAGCCAATTAAAAAAAAGGCTGGCTAATTGATTTTTTTCCGAATATAGCCCTTTAAAGCTGATATTGATGTTCTTCCTAAATGTTCTTAATACGCATGGGAAGAGATCACTTAACTTGGTAGGACGTTCGAAAATGCGGCCAGGCATTCCTGAACAAAGGCTTCGGTTTGGGCTGAGACTGTCGGGCTTTTCTGAGGAAAAACAATGTATAAAACATCTTGACCTGCAGTGCGACGAATCATCCGGAAAACCTGATAATATCCGTCAGGGCTTGAAACCATTTCTGACCAGCAATACATGAGATATTTTCTGACCGATGATGTGAGTTGCGGTCGTATGTGGAGTTGGAGTAACTCTCTGAAGAAGATGGATCATCCTTTCAAATAGCCGACCTAAATGGGTCGCAATAGGAGATCCAGAGAGTTGCTGCAACAACTGTGTATGGTGGTTTTGACTCATACTAAGACAAAAGTCGGCTGAACTAGAGGAAATGCTAAAATCTCAGAGTGGTTATCACATTAAACAGAAAAGTTTAAAGGTGGACCACCGTTTGGTAGGTAGCAGTCTGTGTGGAGCAGTATGGTGATTTACGAGTCTTCGCTTACAAGAATATCATCATTACCGCGTTTGTTCTCGGTTTTGGTTCCACAATGGGACATGACGAGTCTCTTCGGGGTTTCGATGGAACCCAGGCTGCTTGGGAAGCGGTGAACCTTTCTTTGGAATAGCTTGTGGATATGAACGCCTCCTCGAGTGTGGAAAACGTGCGTTGGGGACCTAAAGTCCACTGAAGTGCCAAATTTGATCACTCGTCGAACGCCGTTCTCTCCATGTTTTCATCATCATCATCATCATCATCATCATCATCATCATCATCATCATCATCATCATCATCATCATCATCATCATCATCATCATCATCATCATCATCATCATCATCATCATCATCATCATCATCATCATCATCATCAGCAGCAGCAGCAGCAGCAGTAAAAATAGCGTACTTGCCGTAAAGTGGTTCTAGCTGCCACAGTTACTTTCACCGACGATTTGTGAATGTGCAGTACATGGCTGAACATTGGAGGCGGTTGCTGATATAATTGATGAGTGAGTACAAGTGTCTGTGGACTTTTCATTTGGGAGGGGAGCTATGCATTGAAGGCAGTAGGTTGGATGCACGAGTGTCATTGAGGGTGGAACCGAGTCACGTCTGACAATGTTTCTAACTAGCACGGTGTTCCGTCTCGGGGTCCCCATCCAGGAGACGGCAGTGACCAGCGCAGCTGAGTTTACTGGTAATGAACTTCAGACTTCGCTTCCAAGTCACTGTCTGACCTCCCGTGGCTTGTTTCCGCCCTTCCTGTACTTGTGCGAAAAAGCTCTTCCGGAAAGTCAGTCGACTGGCATACGGAGCACGTGACCGAACCAGCACAACCTGTGCAGTGTGATCAGTTCACCTATCATGGACGAGTTATTTTTTCAAAAATCATTCGACGTACTTTAGCATTACTGATTCACATTGCTGTACAAAAAGCGTGATGAGCGGCGTCACCTAAAGCACTAGCTCTCCCGTTCCGGTATCGGACATAGATCAGGATTTCGCGGTTTCTTAGGTCACCTCTGATGCAGAGGTCCAATAAAGAGGTATGAACACAAACGCTGTCGAAGATCGATACCGACTGCAACGGCCCAAGATGACATGGACCTGGTGGATAAGGAGGAACACCGCGCAGACCAAATCTCTCAGATGGGACGCTGCGGCGCAGCCAATAGGAAGAAATTGAAACCCTGTATCCCGAAGGTCAACAATGTCGACTTGGTAGCTAAAATGATTCCGCCTGGTGAAACCATTACCCGAAATGCAGGAATATTCCAGCAGCCTATATTTCGAGCGTTTTCGACTCTGGGAATGAGGAATAGAACTCAAAGTTTCCTAATTGTCTTAGTGATGGTGAGCTAGAGCCGAGCGGAAACTCATCAGCATAAGCAGTGCTTTATGGATGGGGAATAATCAGAGAGTTATGTGTAGATTTGTGTACGAGTGAATTCCAGAGGGTCACGCCTCCTCTACTGGACAGGGCAACCATAACGTTTGAAGGCAGCCAATCGCGGACAGCAAGGCAACAGGGATGGTGTGGTGAGTAGGGCCTTCAGAAAGACCGTGGAAGCCTGCGGTCCCTGTGACAGCAGATTTCCATGGTTCCCCGCTAGATGTGTACACCAACTAGGTGCTACTATGTACCGGCCAGGGGTCCATGTTCATCTCGTGGAATATGAAATCCCTTTGCGACGGGATACGGTTGCCGTTCCGTAGGGACTGTCACTGGGTCCATGCATCATTTTGTGAGGAATTCAGAAATACCACGCCTCAATTGTACCACCATCCGATCCCCGTTAGCCCGATGCAACAGCTGTCACAGTATGGTTAACCTCGTCATGAAACGATGAGGAAAATGTGGGCTTCGCCTCGAGAATAGCCAGACGCTCTTGAAAGGTTCAACTCTGATCGATCCAATAACCATTTGTCATTGTATAATGGCCACGAATTAGTGAGATAGGTGGTGCGTTTAGGTGCCTTGCAGAATCGGAATATTGGTAGCTACCCAGAATCGCCATATCTGTATGTTAGGCGGACGCTTGACGGTCCGGCATCAAGCCGAGATCTGATTGGTCGGAAGTCTGGACTCAACGGCCAATCATAAACGAGTATTGGCCGAATGCCGGTTGCCGATGCCGCATCCAGAAGGCGTCAGAATTTCCAGAAGGTTGTCGCCGCTTACACTATATATTTGACGCGCTATACGGGTGTTCTCGACTCAGTTTTGGGCGTCAATATACCTTGTGCACTTTGGTGGTTATTTTTGAAGTGAACGCTGGCTTGGGAGGCTTATACCGAGAACCAAGCTAAGAAAAATACCTTTACTACACTGTGTCTGACGACCAGTTAGCATTGTCAGTTGGTTCATTCATTGTATCGAAACACTTCCTAAGCCACCGCCTACGGTCACTTAAAGCATTCGCTTCCTTGCATAGCACACTACTTTTAGGGTTTCTGAAAAATCTTCGACAGTCTACCACGGGTTTCGACCTTTTCCGAGCTCATCAGGTAGGCGCAGTTCCTAAGTTTCCGTCAATCTTATGTTCTACTTGAACCCAAAGTGCACGAGACTCGACGAATACGCTCATTCGCACACCATGAGAGATTCAGCCAAGTTTCAGGTAAGTTTCCAGTGAAAAGCCGTTCTGTTCTCTATTGAAGACATGACAGTAGTAGACCATCCAGGATGACCTGTTTCACACACTCACTCTCCCCACTAATGTGCTCAAGTTCCGGGTTTCTGTGGCTACTTCAGTCTCTGTAGAATGGCAAGTGAATCCAAACAACGAGCCATCATCGTCCTCTTATGCTTTCAGTAGATTTTGGCCTCGTCTAGCCCCCCTCCCGTGTTCACTTCTGAAGGAAACTTCATATCTGATGGACCTGAGCATATCTTTTCCCAGTGGGTGTCTGAACTCCTCTTGACGCATTCGTTGGAAAGTTAGTACAAAAAACCTGCCTTGGGTTGCAACCTATGGTTTCTATCTTGTCAGCCGTTTATAGGCAAATCTTCACGTTCCAGAGCTCCAACCATTCGGAGCAACTACTCATTTCCACGTGATCTTGAAGGAATACGTAGCTGAGTCATAACTGTCCGTATTCGCGTTCAACCTGGATGCCGTTCCTACAAGTTTTTTCTTCAGGAACTATTAGGGTTTGAGCAAACTGATTAGAAATTTGCGGATCTTAAACTGACAATCAAAAAAAGCAATAAAAAAACAATCAAAAAAACAATCAAAAAAGCAAAATGCTGCGCGTGGTTTATCAGTAATCCGAGGATGCTGGATGACACTGCCGTTGTTCCAGTGGCCTCCTACCTAAAACGTCGTCAGAATTGGTCCTGTAAGGCTTTACTGTATACGGGGTCAGCTTCGATCTGGCGGCGATTCGTAGATCACCTGATGTGAGATGCATTGAAATATCCTAGGTGTAAACAGTTTCTCCTTATCTAAACGTATCAGCTCATTCCATCGGGATTGCAGATATGTACTACCTGGATAGATAACACCCATATTCTCATTTCCGTGATCGGTTAAGTTCACTTTGTATCAGCAGGACTTGTACATTCCACCAGGACTGGATGGTGTACATATGGGTTTAACGCGGATACAGAGGTGTATCCCCCTTATTAACGTTCTACGCGTTCCATCCAACAGAAAACGTTTAAGTATCTTGAGACTGGCCGCTGAATGAAACGCTGCTGGTTCACCAGGCCAGGAATCTCGAACTCCAAACGTTGAAGCTCATCATGCTTGCCCCTGATAAAATCCCCGTCTGTAGGCACAACCGTGTCACTACGACCGGTTCCAGCTGCTAACCCTCCACGGATTCGGGAGATATGGTCACATTAGCGACTGGCAAGATACCCGAAAATCTGCCGTTACGTCTTGTAAGGTCACCTGTGGTCGTTGGTCAGCTATCTGTCGATCTGTTCGCTGGGCTTGCTCGCAAACTTTTCGTTGGTCGTCACGAGTCACCCAACCTTTCATTGATGATGCCCGACGAAACATTTGTAATCAAACCGTCCAACTCAGCAAATGAGAGTTACGGCCAATTAACGCACCCGGGCTACCAGTATTCTGATTTGTTACCAAATAATTTTCAGTTGACCCTGGTCTTGTGAAGCGAGATCACGGAAGACAGTTTGACTTGTCACCCAAGACCCGCACTTGATTATTTCTGATTCCTCTTAAGCTGGTCGGTATCAGTTGACCCACACAATCCCAGGCACCGACACGTGATACGGAATATCAGTATGCAACACCTCTGGACGAATCTGCAGACGAGACTGAATTACGGTGTAGATGAGCTACAAAGTTGATTAAGCGGCATGTTTTTACTGGTAAAATAATTTGAACCATCCTCCTGACATGCCAGAGCCACTTGTATAATTAGAAGCAAACGAAATAAGGAACAATACACTCACTTGCAAATCAATTTGGTTTTCGCGAGACACTCGAGTGAGTCTTTCGTTTATGATGTTCTTCAACCTTATGAGTAGTGCATTGCGTATATACATGTATCACGATGTCTCGAATATCGTGCCAACTGAAACATGAGGCGGCAACACATTCAGTTGAAGAACATCATAAACGAAAGACTCACTCGAGTGTCTCGCGAAAACCAAATTGATTTGCAAGTGAGTGTATTGTTCCTTATTTCGTTTGCTTCTAATTATACAAGTGGCTCTGGCATGTCAGGAGGATGGTTCAAATTATTTTACCAGTAAAAACATGCCGCTTAATCAACTTTGTAGCTCATCTACACCGTAATTCAGTCTCGTCTGCAGATTCGTCCAGAGGTGTTGCATACTGATATTCCGTATCACGTGTCGGTGCCTGGGATTGTGTGGGTCAACTACTGTGCCTTCTAAGCTTCTCATGCGCTCTTTGTGGCGTTCAATTCCAGAGGCCCTGTTAAGGCTGAATTCAGTTAATTAGACTTTTCACGTTCGCCGTATGCTTTAGGTCCGAGTAGTAATCATGGCAATTACACTCGTTTCATCCTGCCAGCTTGTGTTTGTTCCCCCTGGTGTTCTGCTCTAAACACAGTTCAGCTCGCTCACGCCTTGATTGGGCTGATTCATCGATCGATCGGTCAGCTGATACAGATGTGAATGTTTGATTACCCAATTCGCCCAGCAAGACGTTTGTGTCCCCTTCACGTGCTTGGTTGATTTCTCTGTTTATTTGTATCGTCTTTATTTGAATCTTTGCCCGCCTGTTTTGCATTACAAAGCGTTCCTGTCTGGTGCATCCTGATTTCGCGTTAAGCTGTTCCGGTAAACCGTAGAGGGCGTCGTAACAAAAATATTACGTAAATTGAGCGCTGAAACCGCCATTCGGTCCGAAACACCTTCTGCTGCGAAGTTGGCCTTGAAAAGTTCTGGAAGTCTCGATCGTTTTTGTTGTGTAATTTGTACAGAAAGACAACGCCATACTTGAAAAGGCCAAGAAGTCGCAATCAACCGGCTTTACTATCGTTTTATACTCCTGAAAAACAAACCTAAATACGAAATTTTGGCGGGATGTTTATGGGAAACTCAACCGCATAGTTGGACGTAGACGTCATTTCAGCCTTGTGAACCTCTGGAGGACCGTAGCGACGCGAGATTATGTCCCCATAGATTTGGGTCGTTCACATTTCCGGGCACCGACTATACCACTGTCCCCCAGTTGGTTTAGTTAATTTGTTACTTTTTCGATCACTGGTGTATCGTCTTTCATATTCGACAGCAGAGGGCACTTGAGCTTGTCACACGGCATCGATAAGTAGTATCTGTTCCACGTTTTTTTGGTTTGATGCCGACAGAGTGATTTTTATTTCCGGGTTATCACTCAGCCACTCGATCGCGATTGTTGAGAACACATGTGGTACCCGTACAATTTTGTGACTAGTCAGAACTGGTACTGTCGTGAACAAGGCCAGAGGTGGCTGTCTGCTATGTCTTCAGTTGGTGATACAAAGTTTCGAACTTGGTCTCAGTGTCATCTCGGCAATCATCGAGACCAAAATGCTACGTAATTTCGTGCAAAACTGACGCAACTCCATCTGAGTCACGTAGAAAGCTGGAGAGTTGTGTTGCAAACGAATCTCCTTTTCTTTTGCAGGCTTTCATAGCTCAGTCGTCCAAACTGTGGTCAACAACTCACAAACGGTTCCTCTTCTAGCCTTTATCGGTTTCAGTAGCAGCTATGACTGCAATCAGTGTGACAACCTGTACCCCATGTGATAGCCAATCATGATGCAGCTTAAACTATAGGATACGATTAGAATTGATGCAGTCAAGAAGGAAATCGATAATGACCTTGGCTTCAACGATTTTAGCACATTCAAAGTTCTCAGCGTCTGAAGACACCCCTTATTGTCTTCTAATCTGAAAATTTTCTCATAGTCTGGTTGAGAACAACACATTTTGAGTGAAGGCTAATTTTTCAGTAGCTCAAATACGCAGGACAAATGAAATTGCTCAAAAGTGTGAATTAGCTTCAGTGAAACGTGTAAAAGCGATATACGCGACCGACGTGTTTTTCAGGCCTGATAGAGTGGTTGACAGTCACTTAGGTCTAAGCGAGCACTGCTCTCCGAGTTTGGTTACTAAAGTGAAAACGTAGAAACACCGACATCACAAGGAGAAATGAGTGTATTTCACTAAGTTCGTACAATTCGGGTTCAAGTAGAACTCAGGAGTTACGCCTTTTGATCAGCTCAAAGAAGGGTGGAACAGATCGTGGGCGGTCGAAGAGTTTCCAGCCACATTATAAGTAGTGCATTATTCCTATACACCGTATCGCCATGTCTCAAAAATCGCACCAACTGCAACATGAGGTGGCTTAGTGCAGCACATTCAGTTGCTTGGAAACACTGTAAACGAGAGATTCAGCTGCGTTCTAGGCAAATCTGTCGCAAAACCGCATTTGTTTGCAAATCCATTTCGCTAAGTTCGTGAAATTTGGGTTCAAGTAGAACATAAGGTCGGCGGAAACTCGGGATTTGCGCCTACCTGATCAGCCCAAAGAAGGGTGAAACCGATCTTGGGCGGTCCAAGAGTTTTCAGCCACCTTATAAGTAGTGTATTACACCTATACACTGTATCGCGATGTCTCGAATATCGTACCAACTGCAACATGAGGCGGCCTGGTGCAACACGTTCGGTTGGTTCAGGACACCATCTGGTTTCTAGGTGAGTTTCCCCTCAAATCGAAATTGTTGATCAAATGAATGTATTTGGCTGATTGTACTGCTCTGTTCAAAAGGTAGCCTTGCGTTGAAATGTCCTTAGTAGTAGCGGTGGTTCTCTCCAGACCCTCAACTGCTGATGGATTGTTGAAATGGCCACGTAAAGTACGAGGTAGTTCTGGGGAATTTGGCGGATGATTCAGATATGAGCCAACCGTCGAAAAGATAAGAGTAAAATTTCGATTCAAATTTCTTCCTGTAAGTGAAGTCGGTCTGTGCTGAAAAGCTAAGAGGCACTGTTTAGTTGTTCCATCCTTATTTGGAATCTTCAGCGAAACACATCTCACGAAACACCAGAAAGTTTTGAACCCGTGACTTCCTGACTAGTACTTTGAACACTTAAGCGTTTGGCCCGGAGCCGCTGAACAGCAGCTCTCACACAGAGGGGGTAGAACGAGGTGGGGACGAGATGGCCCAAGTGGTTAGAGTGCGAATTTACTGACCGGAAGTTCCATGATTCGAACCCGACCTCTGCCTCTCGACCTCCCCTGTCTAGGCTTGGGCAACCTGGCAGTATCCCAGCCCTCGTGCCTCCTTCGGGTGGCATGGCACCTAGGCACCGAAAGGGTGCTACAGCTGAACGATACATACATACATTTGGTGACATGTTGTCTAGCTCGTCGAGTGACCACTTCTCAGATGGAAGTATTATTCCTCTGAGCCACATACTAATTGTTTGTAGTTGGCAGGAATGATTTCGTCACAAAAGCGGACCAGGCGTGCTACCTGTTTTGGCAGATGGGATACCTGCAACTTCGGATTCTCAGTCCGATTGTGAGGCTCCATCTAAGTAACATCACCTAGTTGTAAGGTAACACCACAGCCAGTTGTTCGTCAAAAGTCAACATGTCCCAAACTGTGCTCCACAAAGTTCCCTAGGACGACGCCCATTTAGTCAAGTCTAAAACTACATGGCAGTCCGCGGAAATCCGTATACGTTCGGGAGCGATTCGCACGCCCGAAAATAGGCACTATGAACCCCTATCGAAGGTAGAGAAATTTTTTGATAATTTCACTTTTGCCACGTTTGTAAACTACTTCACAATGTCTCCGGTAATAATCAATTTGCTAATTACACGCCCCTTTGAATAGCCATCTGGGTACCAGCATGCTTGCCAAGTCATATAACCAGAAAGTGGTTAGTATACAGGTCGTGTAAAGTTTACGTTGATTTACGTGTCCTAAAAGGGCGGTCCACACTGATAATTTGGACATATTTGAAAGGAAAGCGGCGAAACTCAAACCTCCTATATGAGCTGAATCCGCTTTATCCGACTACGTGTGATCGGTAATTACCGACAGACAGAACGTCAGATTGGTGGGTTAGAGATAAATAAACGAAGTGAACAAAAGTTCACGTCAAATTGGATTGTATTTTGTGTTGGTTTTTTTTCGATGAAGAAACAACATCTGCGTCTACACGTAATGCACTCCTCATAAGGTTGCTGAAAATTCTTCGGCAGCCCACCTTATGAGTAGTGCATTACGTATATACATGCATCGCGATATCTCGAATATCGTAGCAACTGGAACATGAGGCGGCCTGGTGCAGCACATTCAGTTGCCTGGAAACATTACAAACGGGAGATTCAGCTGGGTTCCAGGTGAGTCTCTCGCAAACTTACTGATCCAAAGGTCTATAGTTCGAAGCCCACCCAGGCATCTCGACTGGTCCTCTCTAGGCTTTGGCAATCTGGCAGTATCTCAACACTTGTGCCTGCTTCGGGTGGCATGACAGCTAGGCCCCGAAAGTGTGTGGTAACGTTGAAAGATTATTTTTTCGAGAGTTCTGATAAATAGCTATGGTAATAGCCCGCCGAAGGACCATTTTAAGAGTGTGGTTTCGTTGTGACTGCCACTCACTGATGTGAGTCGGAGTTCGACAAACTGTTTTCTTTTGTCGTCACAAGATCTTGGGGGACAAGAGCTAGTTAGCAGAGGACTTACCAAGACGACTGATAATAAATTACTGTCAAGTTTGCGAAGACGTGATCAGCTAAAAGTGGAAAACGGTTCCCGGGAATCCAGATAAAAAGAAGAACTGCATTCATACGTAATGCACTACTCATAAGGTTGCTGAAAATTCATCTTGGAAACATCAAAAACGTGAGATTCAGCTGGGTTCCAGGTGAGTCTCTCGCAAAACCAAATTGAGTTGCAAATGAGTGTATTTCTCGAAGAACCGCATTCATTTTAAAAGCAGTTTTGAACTGGGACTCATTCCTGCGATTTCCCACATGTTTGCGTCAGCAGTGGTAGGGATCAGATTTTTAAGGAAGCTTAAACGGACGGAGCATTTCCATAGATTTCATACTGCCAGCAAAGCTAGTCTGTACTGAAAAGCTGAGAAACACTATACAGCTGTTTCATCCTTGTGGACATTCACTGTCTCAAGTTAGGTCACATGATGTTATGCTAGTGGCCAGTGCATTGGGCTGAAAAAATCAATATTGAAAAATCAACATAAACGAAGCCGGGTGTTACGTAGAAGAAAACACGATGTAAATGAATTAGTGGGCACAAAAAGGGGGATGTAGGCTGGAAAAGGGAATGGGGTTGCGATGTCCGATCACCAAGCCAGCGCAAATTTGTTGATTAGTTGTTTCTACCTGTACAACCGGGTTCTAGGAGTTTGAAGACAACAACCTCGGCAAATACACTGATTTGCAAATCAATTCGGTTTTTGCGAGAGACTCACCTGGAATCCAGCTGAATCTCCCGTTTGTAATGTTTCCAGGCAACAAGGTTGCTGAAAACCCTTCGACAGCCCAGGACCGTTTTCGTTCTCCTCAGGGCTCATCATTTAGGTGCAGTCCTCCTAGTTTCCGTCAACCTTATGTTCTACTTGAACCCAAATTGCACTGTTTTCGAGAAGTACACTCATTTGCATATCAATTTGGTTTTTGCGAGACTCATCTGGAACCCAGCTGAATCTCCAGTTTTTCGATGTTTCTCGCAATTTGGGTTCAAATAGAACATAAGGTTGACGGAAAGTCAAGGACTGCGCCTACCTGATGAGTCCCAAGAAGGGCGAAACCGGTCGTGGGCTGTCGAAGAATTTTCAGCAACCTTATGAGTAGTGCATTACGTAACAACCTCAGCAGTTTCGAAGAGTCAATCGTACCTGGTTTTAGGAACTTCAAAAGGTGTTGAAAGGTTTCTAAATGGTAATCACTTTCCAGCCCTGGACAATCCTGGCCTTTCTGGAACCATCTGGGATCTGCTCGGCATCACGATTTCCGAGATGCCTCCTAGTTTTGCCGATGTACCTGAATACGCAGTTACCATCAAATTGATAAATAACCTTAAATTTGGCGGGTTGTATTTGAAGCGCGCGTGGTTCCCCCACTAAAAGCAAGTCGGGCTGCGCTCCAAGTCCGTTACTGTACCGTGTTCGAATGGTGGACACGTCATCACTTGTCAAAAGAACTAAAAAGTACATCGCTTTCCGGGGAATGGCTAGAACTCCAAAATGGGTTGCTCCGACTTTTTAGCATCGTTTTTTAAGCTTCAACAAACACTTGTTTTTGTGACTTTTGATGAGCTGCTGCGGAGTTTGACTGATTCGGGGAGGAAACAACACAATCGGCCGACAGATTGTTGTGTGCTGACTGAGAAGCATGACCCAAACAAATTAATAGTGCATAACGGGATCAAGCACGAACAAGGCTCGTGTGAAAAAACTGGCACTTCAGGTGAACCTAGACACACACAAACACAAACACACTCACAAACACGACCAAGTATGCCACGCATCAGTCGACTTGGCCAGTACATGTGACATGGCTGTTTGGAATTTTGAGTATATGCGATTTCCGGTAAACAGGTACGTAACCTCATAGGAGTAAGGGTTCAGCTTTGATCCAAATTGCCCTGAGAAAGAAACCTGACATCGTGAATCTGGCTGCTTTGAGAGTAAATAAGTAATTTTCTGACAAAGACAAGCCGACAAACCACCGAGTGCGCTGTGTTCCTGATCAACCCTCGCCTCACTCTCAGATCGGTTTTGACCAATAGGTATCATTCGGAAAATCGAGCTAATGTCTTTGTCAACCCGCAGAAGTTTGCTACGGATTTGGTTAGTATAACTCTTCATTCGATATTGTATATTCAAAGCCCTGGATTTTTTCATTGATATCGTCCAAGCAAAACACATCTTCATCACTGACCTTTACTGTCCCTTGTTCATGTTATATATTATCGCGCTAATCATGTGTAGACCCCCAATGTACTCTTCCTAGAAAGAATAAACCAGTTTTTCGATAAACATACTCATTTGCAAATCAATTGGGTTTTACGAGAGACTCACCTGGAACCCCGCTGAACCTCCCGAATATCGTAGCAACTGGAACATGAGGCGGCCTGGTGCAGCACATTCAGTTGCCTGGAAACATCACAAAGGGGAGATTCAGCTGGATTCCAGGTGAGTCTCTCGCAAAAACCAAATTGATTTGCAAACCAGTTTTATTGATTTCCGGTCCAAGAGGCTCTTCATGATGACTTTACCATTGACCTAGTTTAGACATAAAACACTACTCATAAGGTCGATGAAAACCCAACCCACTACCGGTTTCACCTTTTATGAGGCTTATCAGGTAGGCGAAGTGCCTGAGTGTTCCTCAACTTTGTGTTCAACGTGAACGCCAGTTGAACAGGTTCCGACGGACAATTTCATTTGCACACGAACTTGGTTTGGACGGGGGTATCACCTGAATCCATCAGAATTTCTCGGTCCGCTTCAATTGAATGCGCCGTCGAAATCTGCCAAAATCAGTCTCAAGTGGAACATACAGTCAACAGAAACTTGGGGACCGGACCTAGTTGATGAGCCCGAAGAAGGGCGAAACCGGTCGTGCACTTTCAAAGATTTTTCAGCAACCTTATGAGTAGTGTATTCGGTCTGGAACAGGAAATCTTTAAAACTGGTTAGGTTAGCCCCATCTAGCAGCACGTGTATTAGCACACACGCACCCTTGTTCAACACACAACCGCCACGCTCCCTAACAACCAACGAATGATATCACCTCGTTTGGTGATGAAACTTTTGGGGCCATATTGCCCAACTCAGCGAACAAACCAACAACCATGTAGTGGAACCACCGTGCAAAACATCTCGTCAGACACATCCTCCACTGATGACAGTGGTGTCCACAGCAAATTCCACTGACCACACACTAAGCCATTCAGGCTTTTCCTGAGTTACCTACGTCAATGCAATGTATGACGATGGTGACGTATCGTACCAACTGGAAAGTGGTGCAGCCTGATTTGGCACATTCAGTTGGAGAAGAACGGTAAAAACGAGAGATTCAACTGGGTTCCATGTGAGTCACTCGTCAAAACCAAGTTGGTATGCACATGAGTGCATTGGTAGAACAGACTTAGCTTGTTTGCTAGGCTTTTCAGAATCCGTCAAGTGATTAGCAGTTTATTAGCTTGTGTTGTGAACATGTCAAAGTGGCTTGCTTCACCACTCGAAACGCACAAGACTGGCTCTGTGAGTGCCGTCAGAGTGTTACATAGGTGCCGTGTGACATCCGCCGCTGCAAAGAGCTTGGCGGCATGTATCATGAAACAAAAGACAGGGTTGGTTGAACCGATAACAGGTGAGTAAGTTGATTAGAGCAGCACTTGAGTAGTTTTTTTTACCAGCACCCCAAGCCGACTTGTTACTAAATTCAGACAGGAAATCGAGTTGAACAGAAGAAGCGGATAAGTGTGAATAACACGGTGAATGTATCTCGGCAGAATGAGGAAACATTTCAACCAAATCACGAAAACCTTTAACCGAGGTGACAGTCCGAGAACATTAAATTTCGCAAAAAATGAAAATTAAGCCTCGTGAAGGGTACTACTCACAAAGTTTCTGAAAACTCTTCCACAGCACACGACCGATTTCGCTCTTCTTTGGGCTCAGCAGGTAGGCGCGGTTGCTGAGTTCCCCTCAAACTTATGTTCCAGTTGACAGGAGACTCGAATGAATTCCGATGAAACTCTCGTCTACGGTGGTCCGTTTCAAGTGAATGTGTTACACAAAAGTCTCCTCATGTTTCGGGTGATACGACATTCGAGATATTGCGATACATTTTATGGACTTGACACACTACTCATAAGGATGCTGAAAACGTTCCGACAACACTCTAGTCGTTTCCTACTTCTTGAGTAGTGTGTTCTGTGGAGAAGACGCACTGCGGTATCTCGGATAGCTTACCAATTAAAACATGAAACAGCATTTATGTGGCCATAAACAAAAGTTCCAGGTGAGTACCCTGTAAAAAACCAAATTGGCATGCAAATGCGTGTACTTGTCGAGAAAAAGCCAGTTGTTTTTATTCCTGTATGGGGGGTAAGAACCATTCGAGGCTTCATCTGGTGTGACTTCATGCCCATTTAAACCCCATAAACTGGAGCGTTTTTGAACAGCGAAAGAGCCCAAATGTATCAACATCCATACATATGGATTTCTTGTATTTTACACGAAAACTGTGGGAGGGGGGTGGTCTGATAACTTTCGTACATGTAAAATACATTTGAGTGGATTTGAGTACCACACACTAAGCTTTTGTGCTTCTCTCGGTCTTGCCCCAAACCGAGCTGATCCCCTCAAAGAATTTATGAAATCCGAATTTTCGCACCTTGAAAGGGCGCGTTACATTTCATCAAACGCATCTCCAAAATCCAAACCAGCAGCAAGAAAAAAATCACAGGATGACGTGCAAGTGTGTGCAATGTGTGCCACTAGAATACACTAGCACAAGCTTCCGGGCAGAAGACATGGCATAATGCCAGTTGTTTCAATCCATGATGACAGAGAAGGACATTAGTCCAAGGGGAATAATGTCCTCACACAGGAACAAAACAAGAATAGGCGTTTGCCGATGAGTGGTATTCCAGACAAAATTCAATCAATAAACACATCGAAATCGATCGGCCGCTGCGAACAATATTGATTACACGGTCGCGAGACTCTGAACCACATGGAAATCAAATGGTCTAACAGCACTAATTGACCAATCAGATCAAAGGAAGAAAACTGCTAAAAGGTCAGAAGGCTGCTAGCAGTTCGTTCACTCAGCAAATCAAGCTGAACGGAATCAGACTACAAAGCAAGAAGGATATGACCCAATCGAAACGAAGGAACAAGACTGTCGACTCGAAGGTGCACAACAAACCAACCGGACACAAGGAAAGGAGAACACAGCGCAATCCAGATTCCAAGCTGACCAGCCAAATTACGCGAAAGCCAGCTGAAAAACAATCAAATCTTATTAGATTTATTAGTTACTGCTTAGAAACCACACAAACACAGTTAGAGGAGGAGGATTTTACCTACCTGATTTCGCAGTGACAATGTCATTTCGATTAGTGATGAAATGTTTGCCGGCGAACAGAATTTTAACCAATCCAGATTCTCTCAGAGGACGCTGGGGACTTTCACAGAACGGAATGTCCATTTAGGCGAAATAGGTCGTGACACCCAAAAAACCGGTAAGATAGAGTATTAATTGTAACTTTATCAATACAAAGAACAAGCCGGGTGTCGCGCTGTACTTGGGGAAGGTGTTATCGAAATGGACTCACGGATGCTAGGATTACGGCACTTGGGCACATGTCTCAAAAAGTGTACAGTCCCCCATTTTATTCCCATTGTTTGCCACTAACACAGAGCTGAGCAAGTAACACTTTCAATATAGCATCTACTGTTTGTCACAAGTGTAGACCAAGCAGTAGGCCCTTCAGAACCAAGTTAAAGACGATGGGAGACAGCACTACAAGCGTCAAGGTCAAATTAATGTTCGCAAGTACATAACATTTTTTCCTCTGACGTTCTCTCCAGCAGTCCTTTGAAGTAAGGCTGATCGGATGTGGTTGAACAGTAAACATCAGGTCGGTCTGTCAGGCCACTCTGCATAAACTACTTTGGAAAGTAGACCGGTTAATGGTATAGCTTCAGCTGCGAACATTAGTTGGATTCTCGTTTTCCATGGCACTTTTGAATCATCTGACAATCTACTCGGTGTCCTCCTTCTAGTCGATGGACTGGAACCGACTTCTTGCACATGTTGGTTAGTCCCATTTGAAGAGGAATGTGGTCAGAGGTCCTCTTCTTTGTGTCGAGGAACTTGCTCCACTGGACCAAATGAACTGATAAACACGGGGAGTTGGTTCGACAACCCGCTTAGTGTTTGTCTAATCATGAGGAGGACACAGTTAAACTGATGCATAGTTTGGCGCCAGGAAAGGTATTTTTAAACAACTTAGCAGCTCGCGTGATTCGTAACACGGGTATTCGAGTTTTACCTATTTTGTCTCACATTTATCTGCGAAAATCGATCCGAATGATTAACCTCACGCGTCCAAAGAAGGACGAAACCGGAAGCTGCTTGTCTAAGCATTATGAGAGGCATAGAAATACAAATTTATCGTCCTCTCGCTTACCCATACGTTCTTCTCCAATGCTGATCTGATCCTATGCATACTGTCTACACTTACGTCACATGCATGACAGATGGTTTTGGGCGCGGATCTCTCCTACCCGGGTGACACCCCGTTCCAGATAACTTTACGCCTAGTATCAGGTATTTATAATGCCAACTGAAAGTCTGAGCTGGATGCAGTAAAGTGGGGCAACTGTGCGCATGCTGAATCAACCCGACAACGATTCTCGCACAGTACGATCTGCTCTCATTCCAGTTTCGAGGTTGGAAGCACCTGAAAAAAAAACAGAATTAGAGTTACAGCGGTTTGTGGTTTCACCACAAAAAAACGCGAAATTTATTGTTCTATCTGGAGTTAGTAAACAGCATCTGTCCAAAATTTTCATTGACCTTATGAATAGTAGTCAACGTCTGTAATTGTTCCATTGGACTTTTGATGAACTTGCGAAAACAAATACACATATTTGGCACTGACGATGTCACCTCGATTGGTAATGGAACGTTTGCAATCCAACTGTCAAGCTCGGCGAACAGAGCAACAACTAAGCAGTGCACTCGAACTACCTATATATTTCACAACATTGCAGCTAGTGCAAACTGTTCGATATCCCGGCTTCGTCTTCTTGAGGATCGTCAGGCAGACGTAGTCTCCTAGTTCCTGTTCTACTTGAATAGATGCAGGTGAAGAGCTGCACTCACTTATTTCCGTCCTTTTAAAATGGGACGAAGTGAGTGAGGTCGACACAACAAGTGTTTCGCTTCCCCTTGTAATGAGCCAATTTCGACGTACAACTTATACACCACAGTCGACTCCATAAATGAATTAAACAGATGAGGAAAACTGATTCGGTGCCAACTTTGAAGGGCGGTTCAAACAGTGCAACAGAGCACAACGTAAACAAGTTAAATTTGGGATAACCACAAAAAACAACCGGAAAACTAGGAAACTGAAACCAGATGCTCCTCTCTCATTTAACCTACTTCCCGGGTGATCACGATTTCTCAAGCAGTGTTTGAAAAAATGCTCGCGGATTGTTTTATTCGAGGTTGTTTCAGAGGAATGACATTTCCCAAACAAGAAAACCATCCAATGAGCTTGCAAGCTAACAGATTATCAGTTGTTAAAAATGACAGTTATCTTCATCAAGTAAATTCCTCATAAGGTTGCTGAAAACTCTTCGACAGCCCACCACACGGGTTTTGCCCTTCTTGGAGCTCAGCAGGTAGGCGCAGTTCCCCTTATGCTCTACTTGAGCTCAAATTGCTCCACATTCGTTTCTTTCATGAGGACGTTTTGTGCCATCTCGAATATCTTACCAGCTGAAACTTGAAGCGGTCTTTGTGCAGCGCATTCATCATCATCATCATCATCATCATCATCATCATCATCACCCTCATCAGTTGAGATTCAAATGACCCTCCCGTGAAAGCTAAATTGCTAAGAAAATGGGTGCATGTGTACTTTAGTCTAGTAGCGTATTATGAATATGGAACCCACCCACCCAACTACACACTGATGATTTCACCTTGATTGGTGACGAAACGTTTGCAAGCTAGTCGGTGAACAGATGGACGACCACCTGATCAATATCAGTGAATGCATCTGAGCAGTCAGTCGCGTGTTAGACAGGTCCACTGCAGCCCAGTTTTATTCATAAGTGTAACCATGAAGAACAATGGCGGATCTGTAAAGGTAGCTGCCCATTTATCTTATCAGTAGTATTGGCAGACAGATGAAAATTCAGTGCGACCAATATCTTGATTTATTGCACTTTCTGCCTTTAAATCACACCCATTTTTCTCCGTTCTTTTCGCGCAGAATAAAAACCGTAGTGGATCCGATGGGCTAAAACACGGATACCCAGAAAAACACCAGTGTTGTTGTTATCTTTCGGCCAATGTTGAACCACCCTACCTGTCATCGTTCTTCATCCGATGGAACAGCAGAAGTCGGAAATTTCTGGTCTCATTTCGGCTGCCTTTCGTTGACGTTCTGACGGTCTGTCGCTAAAACCAGCGAGTTGCTGTTTGTGTGCACATTAGGTACATAGCTGTGTGCACGAGTGTGCATCACGTCTCTCTGCCATTGTTGCAAGTGACACATTGTCTGTCAATTTAATATTCTAGATGTCACTGACACATGTCAAGGTGTGGTAGGAACAGACAGTCTCTGACCATCGCCCAACACCTGATAGGCTGCTTCATCGACCAATCAAATGGGAGTAATTCAGCCTGCGCATTTCCTTAATCTTGATTGGTCTACGCTGATTTGTTTTTATCTCCAGCCTCTTAAATTCGGACTTCCTGCTCTCGACACATTCCTCGTGAGGCATAGCCACTTGTACTGTTGTATTTGGACATCGCTTTTTTATCTTAACTCTCGGAATCTATCTCAGGCGTGCTTTCACTTCGCCAACTATGAGGATTAGACATCCGCATTCAGTCCCATCTGCTCGGAATGCCGATGGCATAGAACTGACGACAGCTGCTTCTCATGACACATATGTAACCGGGACATCATCTTATTTGTGTTCCTCCCCGTCTCCAGTCATGCCGGATGTCGGCAATTTTGACAAACAATCTCCACCGCCGCTCACTTATAAAGGCGAGTACTTTTCCCCGAGCAATCCTGATGTAACTGAGGAAAACAACACTACTTATTTAAAACCGGATTTCCTCGAACCCCTCACAGTGACGAAAGTACGTTTCACTCACCAGTTCTGAATGTTCTCCATCATATGATGTGCAATCGACCTTGATTTGTTACAGTCAGTTGTTCCTCAGAGTGTTCACTGAATTTTTGAGTGAGTGATAGGCGAGAGGCTTAACATGAACGACCCGGCAAATTCGGTCCCCATGAACCTCGGGGTGAGATGGCTCAAGTGGTTAGAGCGCGAATTTACTGACCGAAAGGTCCGTGGTTCGAACTTGACCTCTGCCTCTCGACTTCCCCTGTCTAGTCTTGGGCAACCTGGCAGTATCCCAGCCCTCGTGCTTCCTTCGGGTGGCACGGTAGCTAGGCACCGAAAGGGTGTTGCAGCTGAACAGTTCTATGAACCTCACTATTGTCAGTTATCTAGTAAGCACCTTCAGGAAATCTCGTCGAAAGCACTGGTTCTTCGAGTGAGTTTTATGAACATGGACCACACTGCGCTGAATTATTGTCCCTTGGTGTTTTGAACGGCTTCTTCTAAGGGTGAGATGGAATTTTTCGCTTAGTTTCAAGTAGATGCTCAAACTATTCTGTGCCCTCACGTGCTCATGACTGACAAAAATGAGTACAAAGTGGCGAACCCGTGTAACGCTCGTCCGTCCAGTCCGCTAGAGCAGTACGCACGAGTGACCGTCATCTGGTTACACGAAAAAGACGGTTTGTCACGAACGCGCATGCGAGAAAGAAAACGATGATGATTACCACGAACTCGATGGCTATCCGGCTGTCGCTTGTGGTCTCATGCGATCCTTCAGTGTTATTACATTCGAGTGGGGGGATCTGTGATTCCGTTCAGAATACCAGTGCTGCGTTTGCACTCAGGGTCTAACTGTCAGGGTAATCAGGCCCACTTGGTCAAAGAACATTTTTGGTGGAATAGTCTATTTGTTGTGGTAAAAAAGTTGTCTGTCTAACCTCACGTTGTTATCTTCCTCATTTCGAGACTAGAACGTTTGTGGCAGCTTCATACTGTACTACATTGGTAGACCAGGTTTTCCTGTTTTGGACCGCCAGCGGTCTGTGGAACCGAATCGCAGCTTATATGCATCGTTGGCATTTCCATTATAGTTAATCCTCTTGAGGAGTAACTCGGCCTGCTCTATGGCTCTTGAGAGACTGCGAAGTTGTTTGCTTGACTATCATGCATATTCCGTGTTTTTTTCTACTTGGCGTCCAATTGGTTCATCCCAAACAGGGACTGTAACGGTTGTCAGCCTGAAAAATTTTGTTTCACACCACCGCGCATTTTGATCTCTCACGTGAGCATCTTTTGGCACCGTAATATCTCTACGAAACTGACCACATATTTTCTATTGGGTCCCCAAAAAGCGCGGGGTGGAAAAGACTTCCGTGTTTTAGCCGGGGATTGCGGCGACACACTGTAACTAGCAAGATCGCACTAGCTGGTGACATTTTTAGGAATGTTTATCTTTCCTCACGTATTTTACTCCCATCTGCAATCTCTTCCGAATAATGGGCCTAGTTCATCTTGACAAGCTTCGGGTGATTAGGCTTTTCAAGAAGTTGCCACCGCTTGTTTGAACTAGCAGTCAGTTTTTCAGTTTTTTCACTCGAGATAACTCAGTGGTTAAGGCACGAAATTACTGACCGAAATTTCCGTGGTTCGCACCCGGCCTTTGCATCACAACTGCTCTTGTCTAGGCTTTGGCAAACTGGCAGTATCTCACACATCGTGCTTTCTTCGGGTTGTATGGCAGCTAGGAACCGAGAGGGTGTTGCAGCTGAACCACTATTATTATTATTGTTATTATATTTATTATTATTAGTAGTAGTATTAATATCGACATTGCTTCGTATCTGCACCAGAAAGAGACGTTTGGGCACCCTTTATGGAGGTAATCATCAACACTTTGTATTAAACGTCAGTATGATGGGTGTACGTACGCTGTTTGTCAAGAATACCTGTGGGCTCGACATACCTGAGCTCGAGGTAGCTCGGCGGTTAAGGCGCGGACCTGACTGACCTGAAGGTCCGTGGTTCAAACTCAACCTCAACATCTAGACAGGTCCCATCTCGGCTTGAGCAACCTGGAAATATCTTACCTTTCGGGCTTCCTTCGGATGACATGACAGCCGGATGCAGCAAGAGCGCTACAGTTACACGATTAGTTATTTTTATTACTATTTTAGGTTGGGTGTTTATTAGAATATCGTATGCCCCACTCGGCCCTGGGAGTTCCCTGAAGTTTAGCTGCCACTTTGATAAGTCAGCCTGCCTATTTCGACAAGTTAAATAAGCGTTCAGGTGTAACACCCTTTCGGTGCCTAACTGCCATGCTACCAGAAGGAAGCGCGAGGGCTGGGATACTGCCAGGTTGCCCAAGCCTAGACAGGGGAAGTCCAGAGGGCGAGGTCGGATTCGAACCACGGACCTTCCGGTTAGTAAATTCGCGCTCTAACCACTGACCAGCTGAAAGCCAGAAAGCTCCAGTTGGCCATTACAACCCAAGTTGTTGTGAGCTTTCCCATACACTCCCATGCGAAGAGCGATATTCACAACCTTACTGCCAAATCTGTTTTGATCTGAGGTACGCATGTTGTGCTGTCCCAAGTCAGATTGCTACACAATTACTACCTTCCAACGCACAACACCCCGAAATGCACGTAACCTTTAGTCACCGGGGGACCCATCTGTGCAACGTCCTAACTTGGAAACTCCACATGTTTTTCAGAAGACAATGATGACATTTTGTGTGTACGTTTGGGCAAAATGTACATCTACTAGGGCCTGGTGTGTCCAGCAGACTTCCATTGAAAGATCCACAGCGATAATTGCGTAACAATAAATCAGTTCAAATTTTATTTCATAGAATAATCCACCTTCATCCGACTGCCATCCATGCTTGACCAGGCTACGTCATTGACAAACTGTGCCGACTCTTTTCGGTTGAGAAAAACTGATCGAGTATATGTCTCTTGAAGGCTGCGCTTTGACTTGTTTCGAACAAAGGTATCTTGTCAGAAAACATTCTTCACTGGTTGCTCTTGGTACCTACTGGTGAGTGGGAACATTCTCTCTCTACGAAACCGTTCATCCTGCCAATGAGGTAGGAACCTGGGAACAGAATTCTGCTTTTGTAGAATTCATATCTTTGATTTCATGGTGGATGTCTTTCGAGGAGAGGAGAAACATTCAAACTCACGAGAACAAAAGCATCCTCGATGGCCTACTCAGCAATTGGGAAACAGGATAAACTTCGATAATCGTTCAGCTGTAACACCCTCCAGGTGTCTAGCTGCCATGCCACCCGAAGGAAGCACGAGGGCTGAGATACTCTCGGGTTGCCTGAGCCTAGACAGGAGCAGTCGAGATGTCCGGGTTTGAAGCACAAAACTTCCAGTCAGTAAATTCGAGCCTTGACCTCTGGACTGTCTCGAGCTCAATATAATCACCGGGGAATAGCAAGTGGTCAGATTTAATACTTCACGAAATCTGTCTGAAAACAACGACCACTTAGAAGTCCTCACTTTCAGTGTCTTAGGGACAGGCTTCTTGTACACACCAGTTAGTCACGAGATGGCTCAGTGGTAAGAACGCGAACTTACTGACCGTGAGGTCCATGGTTCGAACTCGACCTCTGCCTCTCGAGTCCCCCTGTCTAGGCTTGGGCAACCTGGCAGTATCCCAGCCCTCGTGCTTCCTTTGGGCAGCATATTAGTTAGACACCGAAAGGGTGCTACAGCTGAACGATTTTTTTGCCGTGCTGTTTGCAGAATAATTGTTCTCCGATCTGTGTACATGACATCGAAGCAGACAACCTTTTCTTGAAAATTCCACTGACCTAATCGGTGAAGTGACTTGAAACAGTTCGCCTAATTTGGCAGAAAAATCCTACTCTCTTTTGTGCTTAAACCGTTCACTAAAAAAGAAGCAAACAGAGACGAACTATTTCAGCAAATTTCGGCTACTCTAACCTCACCCATCCAGATTGTTGTGGATCAATCCGGTGTGTTTATGATCGATACATTGTCATCATCCCTCCCCCCCCAGACGATGAGGAGTGGAACTAAACAATATAGTGGTGCAGTTACCTGAACAATGAAAATCGAAATTCACCGGATAAAAAAACAGGTCGTTTTGTAAGGCAGCATGTTTAACCGTTCGAATAAGCAACCACTTTTAGAATGCGGTAAGCGTGATCTTGCGATATTATCGGTATTAATCGCTAAATAAAAACGTGATATCTAAGACACGCATCACACTGATTAGCCAGTATGACCAGTAGACGGGGCGAGATGGCTCAAGTGGTTAGAGCTCGAATTTACTAACCGGGAGGTCCGTGGTTCGAACCCGACCTCTGCCTCTCGACTTCCCCTGTCTAGGCTTGGGCAACCTGGCAGTATCCCAGTCCTCGCGCTTCATTTGGGTGGCATGGCAACTAGGCACCGAAAAGGTGTTACAGCTGAACAGTTTATGACTAGTAGACAGCATTCTCAATAACGAAGGTACTTCCAAAAAGAGATGCGACCAGAGGAGTTCCCGCCAAATACGGGTTCACTGCATGAGCAGACCAACTGCCCCTTCCTCCGTCTACTACCTTACGGTTATTCAAACATGTAGCATGGTGTGGCGTGCATTAGAGATCGCTCGAGTTTTTGGCACCTGTTCGCCTATTTTTTACTCACAGTTTCCTTATTCAGTCGATTGTACTTATTTAAACTGTTAGATTGTTGTCTGCGAGGGCACCACCCTATAGTGGGAGCCATTCCAAGTCACCATCTGGATTGGGTTGCCTGTACTTAGTTTATTCAAACAGCAGAACAGAATGCAACATGAATGAGATTAACCAAATCTCCGGGTCTACCGCCGACTTTTATGATGGCCCAAAAAAGACATATAGCTCTCTGTCACACAGTGGTTGCTCCTCAACGTTCCTTTCCTCAGAAGTTACCAACAGACTTTTATTACCTGCGTGAAAAGTTGACATCTGTTCAAGATAGCTCAGTGGTTGAGGGGCGAATTTAATGACCGTGGTTCGAATCCGACCCCGGAATCTCAAATGTTCCTGTTTACGCTCGGACACGCTCTCGTGCATCTTTCGGGTGGCACGGCAGCTATATACTCAAAGGACATGAAAGTTGAACGAATATTTCTTGTGATGTTTTTATTAGTTTCCTACAAAACAAGTTTTTGATGAAACAGTAACCTTTGACTGATGGACTTCGCAAAATTGAACCAGGCAATTTTTCGCAAACAGGATTCCAGATTGGACATTGTCGTGCAGATGAACAGACGGGTACTTGAATCAATTTTTAAGGTATTCTTTTGACCGTCCAGAAAAAAATCGTTCAGCGGTAACACCCTTTCGGTGCCTAACTGCCATGCCACCCGAAGGAAGCACGAGGGCTGGGATACTGCCAGGTTGACCAAACCTAGACAGGGGAAGTCGAGAGACAGAGGCCGGGTTCGAACCATGGATATCCCGGTCAGTAAATTCGCGCTCTAACCACTTGAGCCATCAGGAGTAAGGTTGAGTGAAGCTCAGTGTGTCTAAATATTAGTAGGTCTGGTTGATTCATTGGTTGTTGATCAGGTTGCAGTTAGTACGTTCCGTGATCTTGACACTCGGTTAGCAGACGCCTCGTCATCATGCGGGCATATATCGTCGGTGAGCAGTGCACTGACGATATCTGCATGCACGATAACGAGATGTTTGCAAGCCCATGAGTGAAGTTCATTTGTTCACATAAATCAAGAAGAACCGTAACGTGACTGCCAAGCACTTGTGACCGCAAGGAGTCAGCTTGCAGCAAGTAATCAATAACGAAAATAATTAACGGTCGATTACATCACACTAGAGCGGAGGAAGTCCAGTTAATAGAAAATAAATGGCCAGTGTTTTTAGAATGGGTCCAAAAGTCAATCAGGGCAGATTTCGACGGACTGTCCGTTTGGTCTGACCCGATTTAGTAACCAAGAGAGGGGACGTACTGGAGCCCCGACACCAAGAAGAGCTCTGTCCGTTCGTCATAAATAACATCCACCACGTGTGGTTTACAGAACGGCGAGATTATTTCATGTGCCTGGGGAGCTGTGCATGCGTACAAGAGCTCTCCGGGCTGCGCTACATAATATATTCCGCTTAGGGCAATTTACAAGGCCGTTTTTTATTACGTGGAAATGCCGCCCGTAAAAAACAGCGTCAAATAGGCCAGTAAGTTTAGGACGTCCAGAGTAAGCTTCATTTTGGGTCCTGGTTTTCTATAACGGTTTGTTAAATGTACATGAATAGCTGATTTTTTGTAAAGCCCTCTTAAGAGCTTGAAAGTAGTTAAAGCGCGAACTTACGAACCGGAAGGTCCATGGTTCGAACCCAACCTCAGCATCTCGAACCGCTTCTGTATAGGCTTGGGCAACCTGGCAGTACCTCAGCCCTAGTGCTTCCTTCAGATAGCATGGCAACTGGGCTTAACGATCGGTACTATGTGTCCTTCATCGGATATCTGTTCTAGAATAGGTCCTTTTGAACTGCTGAAATGTTCGGAAAAGTCACGTGACACGATCTGTTTAAACGAAATCACGTAAACGCACGTGATTCGTTTCCCAAATTGTCGGTCACGTCAAGCCACGCCGATGATGACATATGTCGAATAGGCACTAATACCAGACTTGCTGTCAACTAAGATGGGGTCGATACAATCCATGGTTCACATGTGTGAGAAACCATATATAGCCATTCACTCCCAGCAGTATTGGTTTTGTTCTGCTGCCTAAAGTTCTCTGAACACCTGAAACATATGTCCGGTTTTGCTTGCTGAGAAAGCACCTGTTCCATTATCGCCGATAAAGCTTCGAGCCCTCTGGATGCCGAAATTTACTGCTGGGAGAGATTCGCAAATCACACTGAATAGAAAATCTATATTTTATGACAATATCACATAAAAGACAAGAGGAACACAATTTTTTTAGTATGTCCATGAAATGCGACATCTAACATACGCAGTAGTTATTGTGGCCCAGTCTATAAACGAATTTTCGAATTTCTCATCTCATCAGTCTTCTGTCCAGTTTGTGGTCAACATTTAGCATTCACTTGTGTCGGCTGTCTTGCAATCGATCAAATGCACATCCCAAGAGAATGTCACTAAGTTGTTTCTGGATGGCTGCTCACCGGAACGACACATCTGCGAGTCCCGATTGACCTGGTTTTCGGATATTGCTCCAGACACACGTGGGAATGTTGTACAAGGAGCGTCCATTACACGTTTAGTTCACACGATAGTAGAAGATGGAGAAGAACAAAACATTCATCCTGGCGCTTGGCTCTAGCCATATATCTGTTCGAATTGGGAGACGTTCTGCCGGTGTACGAGTGTTACCACTTGCAGTTTCACAGTGCTGTAGGAAGCCAAGTGAAGATTACTTACAAGTGGGCTTCGCTGTTTGGGCATAACATACCGGCTGGAGTTTCAAGCTGTTAGTGGCGAAAGACCTTCCTAATCAATTTTTTCCAAACAGAGTATGTTAGAGGTGGAACAAATGGACTGAAACTGAGGGTGCCAATCGGTATCACGGTACAGCCCAACTCACCAAGACGATCCACTGTATTTTACTTCACGCGTGTCGCGTGGCCTTGACAATCCATAGGGGGTTGAATCCAAGATGAAAGACTGTGAGAAGACACCAGAATATGTCCAACCAAATAAACCCTCGCCGACATTCAAAGAGAAAACAACTGTGTTTGGAAACGTTGTTTGTATGAATGGATGAGTGAATCGTTCATCTGTAACACCTTTTCGGTGCCTATCTGCAGTACCACCTGACGGAAGCTTGGTGACTGAGATATTTTCGGGCTCCCCAAGCCTAGATAGGAGCAATGGAGGCCCGGAGATTGGATTCGAACCACGGACCTTCCGGTTAGTAAGTCCACGCCTCGAATATTCAACTGTCTCAAGCTCACTGATTTCGAATCTGCTACAAAATTGTGCTTGGACTCTTCACGATCGGTAGGTCTGTGAAAGCTGTTTGCATGCTCGGAAGGCATTAGAACAACATTAGGTCTATCACGTCATTTGACTACTCCTCGAAAAGTCATCTGTGACCCACTGTGCCGACAACTTGTTCATTTGAAGTGTTGAAGCATGCTAAAACATTTGCATCAGTTTCATCGATCGATCTTTCTTCGAACAAAGCTCGTACCTTTGTTCGGAGCAGCACATATCAGTATCTTGCTCTGTTAGCTGCCTTGCTACGTCGTGATCTCAAGTGGAAAAGCTTGATTCAGATGGTACTATGCGAGATGGCATGATGCTGTTGGTTAGGATGGCCGCCTACACATATGCTCCATATATCTTGCAAACTTTCTGGCTTGATAAAAGTTTTCCGCTAAGGCATTTGATTAATTTAACCCGCCGAAAAGGTGCTAAATCCTTGTGTACACGTGTCAATGCCAACCAATGGTGAACGGTCTGTGTACTGACGCATAGTGTAGCACGTCAAACTAAATCGATGATTCTATCTTTTGCTATGGCATTTCCAGTGCTGCTTGGCTATCAGACTGAACTGTGTCATTCCTGCGTTAGTTTGTCGTGCTGAACCGCCTCCCCATTCCCCATAAGTTGCACACAGACCAAACGCGGTCACCTGCGACAAGGCACACCCATGTCAGTGCACACGTCTCACCAAGCCATCCGGCGTAAGGTCATACTCAAAGTGATTGAAAACTGATAAAACACCAGGTCACATGGTAAAAGTGCACCAATATAAGATTAGTGGCACTTTACATGTTCGTTCCTGATAATGAGTCCGTGTGTCAAACAAAGATTGTGCCACCCCCTCTTTCCCGCGACTAACTAGCACATGAAGCTATGTCCATATTCGTTTCTGAGATTTAATCACATACCTAATCAAACGCAGCAATGCGCTGCCTCCAGTGAACGGAATAGCAAAATTACGCACAACGTGACACACCCGTCAGATGAGTTTTCGAACTGACTTATGCATAGAAAATTTGACTCTAGTCGTATCGATGCTGCGGAATTTGAAGCTGCCTAACTGTATTAGACTGACAATTTGTCATACGCGGCTTGACGCGTGACGCAGTTTCTCATTGATCCAGAAAACCATTTTCACGTGATCGTTCCTCACACTGCAAGTGACTGAATAAACTGATCGAATTATGACAAACTTCACAAGCCTCTTCCCGCCGTCACCTTGGCTACGTTACGCATACACTTGGCCTGGAATCGGGATCCTTGACACGATCACTATCGTTGGGATCACTCTGAACCCGGACTGGATTTCCGAATCGATACCTCTGTAACCAGGGCCGCGCAGGAGGAAAAGGATGTCACTAATACAACTGACTGCGGTCGAGTCTGGCCAGTTTTTTCCGAATATTTGAATCCCACAGTTGGCTAACCTTGAAGAATAGCTTAACTGGTTGGGTTCTTTCCTGTAAACCAGTCATAAGACATTGTGATGTTGACAAATACTGCCTGGAGGTAGTGAGAATAAGCCAACCACACCAAACGTGCACGCAACTCACCGATAGTTGCTTTTTTAACCCCATCAAACCCGAAACCCTGACCAAACAATTGCGATCGATCACCCAACGCAGTGAACATGACTCACACTTGTGACGTACAAATCTCCTCGGGCTTTGTTTTGGCGTAAACAGGCATCAGCGACAGTGCCGAGTTCGAGTTAGTCAGCGGTTAAGGCGCGGGTTATTGACCGGGCATCTCGGCTGTTCCTTTCTAGGCTTGGGTGAACTTAAAAAAAACTGTTCATCTGTAATACCCTTTCGGTGCCTAGCTGCCATGCCGCCCGACGGAAGCACGAGGGCTGGGATACTGCCAGGTTGCCCAAGACTAGACAGGGACAATAGAGAGGCAGAGGTCGGATTCGAACCACGGACCTTTCGGTCAGTAAATTCGCGCTCTAACCACTTGAGCCATCTCGCCCCGTAGGCTTGGATGAGCTGACAAAATCCGAGCCCTCGTAGTTCCCTCGGATGGTATAGTGGCTATGAACCGAAATGATGTTACAACTCTAAGATACGATGTTCCGCAACAGCCCTAGAGGTAGTAGCCATGACAGAATTGTCGTTATGGTTTTCGAGGGAGACCTCTCTGACTGTGGTCGTCCGAATTTAAACGAACAAACAATATGGTATGTTTTCAGTGGTGTGTTACGTTTTACTGAATCGTTCGCAATCCACATACTACTAAGTGTAAAGGAAATTGCTAAATAAGGCAAGCTACGACGAAACACATCGGGATTATGAATTTGCTGTTTGAACCGATTTACTGGTCGTCCTATAATCGAAGCCAGTCTGTGCTGAAAAGCCGAGAAGCAATATACAGCTGTTTTATTCTTCGTGGGAATCAGCAGCAGCGCGCATCTCACGAAACTCAGAGAGTTCCAAACTGGCGATCTCCTGAGCACTTACTCGGCCAGCCACGAACGGCTGATGAGCGAGGTGATTAGAGGAGGATATAGCGCCACTCGACTTCCAGTCAAAAGAACCAGGTCACGTGCCTGACTCTTCGGGTGACGATTTCTCAGAGGGAACTTCCACTCGTTGTACGAATCATTCTCCTTTCTGAACTACTCATAGTTTGTCGGTTAACTGTTCACTCGGGAGGTCGCGGATTCGAAACTTTCTACTGGAATTTCGTGACGAAACAGCTATACGGTACTTTTTGACTCATCAGCATAGATTGGCTCTACTTACAGGACGAAATATCAGTTGGAAAGTGGTGTGTCTCAAATAGAATATTAGCGCTTGGTCCCGCATACGAACAGAAAATATGCAACGGCACCACGCTGTAGGTGCAGTCTTCGTGGGCTGATGTGGAGCCTAGGGAATAACAACAGAACGGTGAGGAGCAAGCTTACCATGCTAAGACGACATAATAACAAGGAACTGGTCAGTAGTTCCGTAACATGACCTGCTTGATAAATAAATTTACCTGCTTTTGTTCTCCATTGGATTAGTCGCAAAGCCACAGCTAGTTTTCACAACCGTAAACGAAGTTACTCAGACACTGCATAGGACCCAGTAGGGCGACCTGAGTGTTCTGATGATCACTGGCTGTCAGGTCCCTGATTCTAGTGCTTCCATTCAGGCCTACACAGTGTGGAAACAAATCTGCCTTCATCCTTTCTTCGTCCTGCCCAGTAGAGGGTTGCCTGAAGAAAACAGGCTTGAAAGCACGATGAAACGCTGGTCAATATCTCTCCCATAACTGACCAGCTGTCAACTATATGGCTGACCTGAAAGACCTACTTCTCACCAACCTCGTGACCTTAGTTACCACGCAGGATCACCTGTTGAGCTCGAGAAAGCTTAGTACTTAAGGCGCGAACCTACTAACCAGAAGGCCCATGGTTCGAACCGAACCGCGGCATCTCAAATGCTCCTATCTAAGCTTGGGCAGCTTAGCGGTATCTGGGTCCTCGTGCTTCCTTCAGGTGGTACCGTAGCTACGCACCTAAGTACTATTATTCTTATTATTAGTATTATTGAAGGTCATCTGGATTGGTTTAGTTTCCCAAAGCCGCCACCGGACAGCCAACTACTGTCCTTTGAAAAACGTTCAGCTTCCTAGTCACCGTTAAGTCACCTTGCGCAGGAATGGACCTTGTTGAAAAATCCGTGTACGAAGCTGTTCCTGCCCACAGTATACCCAGCGTTTTGCCATCATGTATATAACTGAGCGAGCTGATGAGCAACTCGACATAGACAACTTTGCGAATGGACTATCCACAGGTAATTTTGAGCGTTTGTTTCCTCGGCGGAGGTACCCTCAGTTTGAGTCATCTGGCTTCCTTGCCTCAGAGAATGTCGACTTCAAACCTTCGATAACGTCCCCACCTATCTGTTTCACCTCTTGGGTCTGAATTATCGACATTAGGTGCAACAATCCCAGAGTTTCCTCAACGTGCCAGGAGACAGCAAGAAGAAAGCTCCGACCCAGAAATCAGACATTTTTTGCTCTTTCACAAAGTTGCGCCTCACACACTGGATGATTACACTACACAGATGCGAAATGGTTACGTAAGTGTGGTTCATACCTGTCGGAAACCGACAGTTTTGTGTCACAAACAAAACGATCTCAGACCTTCGTTTCCTACCCCTATTGCAATTGACCAATCTTGAAAACTCACGATCCTGACAGAAAACTGTTGTGTCACATCCTGTGCTGGTTCCCGATCGCATCGTCAATCGTTTTATCCCGATGATTGGACAAGCAGTATCAATTCAAAATGACAACAAACCAACCTGGTTTAGGCTGAACTCAAATCTGGACCGGATGTCTGACAAGCGTAGCAAAACTGACAGCTCTGCGCGTCGGTACACAGCAACTTCCAGCTGTTGTATACACACCCGCACACAAGCATAAAAGTCAGTCGCATCACACAAATCAGTGCCTACTTTGAAAAAAGCATTTGGTTTATCCCTTTACCTGCTCGCTAAAACACCTTACGTACGAATACCGATTCTGGGCTTGTTCAACTGTGATGATAGTTCATCTCATCATTCAAAAAGACCCGGTGCAACAGGTGTTATCACTAACTAACCAACCAAATTTATGGATTTAGTTCCTTTTTTTAATGACATCCACACTGTCCAGAGGGAGCATTCCGTGAACAGGTGTTGGCCAAAAAAACAGGATAGTATCGCCTGTCAAGATCACATTTCAAACATAAAGCTACACAGGCATACATGATTGTCTTGAAATCGGTTTAGATGGATGCTTCTTTCTGAGTGAGTTAGTGGGGGGCGAGATGGCTCAAGTGGTTAGAGCGCGAATTTACTGACCGAAAGGTCCGTGGTTCGAATCCGACCTCTGCCTCTCTATTGTCCCTGTCTAGTCTTGGGCAACCTGGCAGTATCCCAGCCCTCGTGCTTCCTTCGGGTGGCACGGCAACTAGGCACCGAAAGAGTGTTACAGCTGAACAGTCTGAACAGTGAGTTAGTGAGTGAGAAGCCAAAGAACATCTTTTGAAGACGAGAGGAAAATGTCTATTTCAATGGGTGCTCATACTATCCGGGCTACCGTGGACAGTGGCTCAGACAATGTGCTGTCACATCCGAGAAATGCATTTCGATGAGCCCCTTCCATGGCTGGCCAGACTTTGACGTTGTCCAACTAATCGAAAAATGCTGGTCCATCCTGACCTGGAGCACCAAGGGTTAAAGTGAATACATAGCTTAAAAAATCCATTGAGCAAGAAAACGGACAAAATACTGAGGGAAACTGAACCGATCGAATGAACTCGAGATGGCTTACTGGTTAAGGAGCTTCCAGGTGTAACATCAGCTGCCATGCCACCCGAAGGAACTAGAAGGGCTGAGACAGTACCAGATCCTTCAAGCTTAAACAGAAGCGGTTCAAGTGCCGGAGTTGGGTTCAAAACTTCCGGTCAAGACATCTGACCTCATCCTGCCACGTTTTTATGTGTTGGTTCGTGGAAACTCGTGAGAAAGCCTCTAGATGGATGTAAAAAGCAATCTGTCAATGGTGGATAGTTTCATAGCGGATGTAGACATTCGTTTGTCAATGTGATCGAGCCGATAAAGGGCTGATTGTATGTCCAGTGTGCCGTTTTCATGTCAAGACATCCTTGTGTTTTCCATAAAATGTGTTGACTACCCCACAGGGATCTTTGGAGTTCAGGTATCTTAAGGTATGTTCGACCTCTTGCCTAAAACTAGAAGAGTTTCACACCCTCCAGGAGCACCTGATTTTTAACTGTGACCTTGATTTTTTTTCCTCTAACCACCCCGAGATTGTTGTTCCGATGCTTACCGTCGAGATATTCTTTGGGGCATTCTGGAATATGTAGTAACATGGTCAAGTATAGTTGATTTTCGCGTTTGTTTGGGATTTTCACCTTGGCTTTTTCTGTGATTGCCCCAAAAAACACAAAGTAGCTAACTGGCAATGAACTACTCATTTACAGAGTGTTTTTTTAAATGAAGAAGCCATATCATGGGGCGTTTCCCCCCAATATTCGCATTTTCTTGTATGGGGCCACTGTTCCACTAAAAATTAAGTACTATGGGGGAAAGTATAAAAATAGGAAAATTGTTTCCTTGTCAGTTTTATATTTGTCCTTAATACGAAAGTAAGACCTTCCTAGTGCATTGTCGTTGCATCGAGACCGCTTGAAATAGCACAGTGGTTAATAATGCTGAACGAACCTAGTGACTAGAAGGCCTGTGGTTCGAACCCAACCTCCACGCATCTCGACTGCCTCCGTCTAGGCTTGGGCAACCTGGCAGTATCCGAGCCCTCCTGCGTCTTTCTGGTGGCATGGAAGTTGGGCAGGTACAAGAGTGTTACAAGTGAACGGCCACGGTCTAGAAATATTCTCTGTGGCAGGTTGATGGACCGTAGCAGAAAGTTGACTGATTTTGCTGGATTCCTAATAGATGCAATCTCTCATACAAAAAAAGCAGGGTAAGAACAATCCTCCAAAGAGAGGAACAAACCGTGTACCTAGCCCCTACCACGGAACGTCAGACATCATTTGTTCCACTCACGTATGCTCCACTCTGTTCGAATGAAAACTGACATTGCCAAATTTGTTACATATGCACATAATGAGAAAGGGCAGACAGCGATCATGAATCGAATTCCCAGCCACCCTTGTACGTGGTCGTATTTGTCAGTTCATCCTGACAGGACACTCACGACAGGGCAGTCAGTACCGACTCCCTAAAGCCCCCTAGATGTATTCAATTCCTTCTGAACGATTATCTCTCCAACTGTGAGCGACTAACCGAGCAATAAAGATGAAAGTTATTCCCATTGTTAGGATTGAAGAACGCCAGTTTCAGGACGTCTTCATCATTGACAGTAACACCAGAAAACACTGATGCTTCACTGCCAATCAATCAATCAATCAATCAATCAATCAATCAATCAATCAATCAATCAATCAATCAATCAATCAATCAATCAATCAATCAATCAATCAATCAATCAATCAATCAATCAATCAATCAATCAATCAATCAATCAATCAATCAATCAATCAATCAATCAATCAATCAATCAATCAATCAATCAATCAATCAATCAATCAATCAATCAATCAATCAATCAATCAATCAATCAATCAATCAATCAATCAATCAATCAATCAATCAATCAATCAATCAATCAATCAATCAATCAATCAATCAATCAATCAATCAATCAATCAATCAATCAATCAATCAATCAATCAATCAATCAATCAATCAATCAATCAATCAATCAATCAATCAATCAATCAATCAATCAATCAATCAATCAATCAATCAATCAATCAATCAATCAATCAAGCATGCGGAGTACATGTCCCAACCAGCGCAACCTATGAAGCGTGAGTAATTCATCTATCGCGGAAGAGTTCTTTCTTCCTAAGATCATCTGACGTACCTCAGCATTACTAATCCGATGTTCCCACCAGACCTGACCAATGCTGCGGAGACATCGATGATCACTGCCGTACAACCATGTCAAACTTTAGGGCGTAAGATGTGTTGTGTGTGGATATTTGACCCACAGCTCAGCAGTTACTCTTACAGTCACATGGAAGCAGGTGTATTTCGAAAGATTACAAGGTCGTGTCACGTGTGAGTTGCTAGACCAGTCACTGCAGTGAAAGCAGAGCATGTGACCTCAGCTGGGCGAACGAAGTCGATCAGTAATGGAGAGGCAGAGAAAGACACATGTCGAATGTGCCGTCGTCGTCGTCATCGCTCTCATTATGCTTCAGGGAGATCCATACTGCTTTATGGATGAGAAACGTAACCTCTTCGCGCAGAGGACATGGGAAAGTTGCCGGTGTTTGACCATCTGCGAAGTATTAGTTGGCCTCGGTGGGAACATCGGATTAGTAATGTTGAGGTACGCCAAATGGTTTGGGGGAGAAAAACCTCTCATACGATAGATGAATTACTCAAGCTTCATGGATTACGCTGGTTAGGACATGTACTCCGCATGCCTGAAGGCCGTCTGCCTCACAGAGCTCTTTTCACCCCACCCTGTGCTGAGGTTAAGTGACCGAGAGGTGGACAGTGAACGACCGGGCAACGAAAAATGAAAATACTAGCCAGTAAACTGAATTGGGTCGAGAGCTGCCAGCTTTCTGGATGGGTACCCGGGACTCAACTCACCAATGGTTAATGACACGCGCAGTCAGTAGCGCTCCTGCCAACCTACTCAGTTCCCGAACTAAGTGGGCATGCCATCGACTCCAATGCTTGGTTGTATCTCGCACGCTCTCCCACTTTCCGGTGATTTGGAACCAGTATACCCACGGTACATTGTTTATGGATGACAAACTGAAATGAACTGAATCTCATTGTGTAGATGACGTTCCGCTTTGACATAGAATCCAGTTTTTCGTGTTACCGCAAGTGTGTCGTTCATCTGTAACATCCTTTCGGTGCCTAGCTGCCATGCCACCCAAAGGAAGCACGAGGGCTAGGATACTGCCAGGATGCCCAAGCCTAGGCAGAGTTCGGGTTCGAACCCCGGACCTTCTGGTCAGTAAATTCGCGCTTCAACCACGGAGCTATCTAGCTCCGCAAATGTGTGATCTTTCGTGCCTGTGTTCCCCACGTTCTCCTGGCCGTGTGTGCTCTAAGGTAGGCGTAAAAAGTCACTATTCCTCTTGGCTTTGTTCGAACTCACGCGGCTACATTCCCTTCCCACACATATTCACCAATTCTTGTCGTTGATAAGACAATGTTTGTGAATTATGAATGACAAATAGGAACCCACGCACAAATAAGCAATCCATTAGCTGATTAACTTAAGCAAGCTACGGTGAACGTCATTCATCCACCAATGTGCCCAGGTAACAGAAGTGATTTAGATTTTGTCATCTTTATTTCCCACACGCTTCACTTGTTCCTGCTCAAACCGTCTTTACATCAGTTTTCGAGGAGTCGCGGAGAACATTGTCTGACTCTAGCGCACACCCTCATGTTGACAGACGTGACCGATTTCAATGTAACTGCACCACACCGTGCCTCGCCACTGCCACTTGCATTGCAAGGTTATTACGAAAGTATTATCCCCGTATCTATTCATCATTATTTTTAATGCTTATGCCCCTTGTGCACACACGTCAGGCACATAAAATTAACCTAACAGCAGACACCACCATCACCAGAGCGTGCCAACTGAATGCGGAGTTGGGAGTTCACGAAATTGGGTGGGGTGGATCCTGTCTGCTCTTCAACTCGTCTGCCCATCCAGCTGTAAGCTGTGTCCAGTTTCTGCTGTTTCGTTGACTGACATCTGTCAATCCTTGAGCCAAGGAAGTCTCGGTACCGCCAAGTAGATTGACAGCCGCTTTGCAGGCGAATTCACCTTGTATGTACACGTGTGTGCTTATCCCGGCATGTAGTCAGACGGCTTTTAACACACACACACACACACACATGAACGTACATAATAGTTCGCATCAGTGCACACGTCTACTGCCCCTGCTTCTGTAACAATCAGCACGGCCGCCTACCTACCATCGACTAGTGTGCGTTTTTGCACAGGCACGTTATTGGTTCATAAGAAAGTCTGATTTAACGAAATACTCTCATCTGCAAGCCAAGTTTTTTTTAAAGGCCAGATCAACTAAATCCCAGCTTAGTCTTTTTTTCTTCCGTTGCTGTACCAGGCCGCCTCGTGTCTCACTTGGTACGATATGCGAAACATCGCTACAAATTGTGTAGACTTAACACACTACTCTTACGGTTGCTGAAAACACCTCGACAGCTCACGACCGGTTGCGCTCTTCTTCTTGGGGCTCATCAGGTAGGTGCAGTCCCGAGTTTCCGTCAACCTGATAAGGTAGCTTCTATGCAACACATTCATTTGAATGATGAGATACAGCTGAAGTTCAGTTGAGTTTCCATTTCAAAATCAAATTAGGCTGCAAACGTGTGCATTTCGAGAACCGAAACCCATGAAGGGCGGAAGTGGTCGTGTGCTGTGGAAGATATTCCAGCAACGTCAATTTCTCCTCTGAAGTCAATGCTCCAGCTGGTCAACAATCTTGACATCCATAAGGTACACCCACACAAGCGCAGCATATCAACTCTCTAAAACGTTCGTCAAGTCTCTGGCTTATGGTTTGCTCATCCGACTGGAGCCGAGTAAGAACTACTAGGCAACACTGGAAACTGCGGAGTTATCATGCCTCGTCCAATCCTGTCCTTCAGTTCAAAACGATAGTTCAACTATCCCCACGAAAAAGACAATGTGACTGAGGTAAGCCCCATCGGAAATCACTAATTTGATGGGTTAGGATACTTATGAACGATAGGCAACTAATAAACCTGGCCAAAGGCATTGAGTTGTTCCCCGTCTAACAGCTAATCACACATTTTGGAAACTAGAAGATGTTTCCTATTTGGCTCTGAGGGAGGTTCTTGGTTTGCCCATTGGAGATTGCGAGAGAAACAGATCCACGTCCTCTAAACTGCATCCTAGATTTGGCTTTGCTCGACCAGGAAAGTTAAGATCTTGAAAGTACTTGGGCTACGTTCATTTCACTTTTGGTTGTTGTGCCAGGCTCTCTTCCAACATCAAAGACAATTATCTGTTTTCTTGTCAAACGAAAATTTTGTTTGATATCATGCTGCTAAAACCGTGAAGGACTTCTTCTCAAGAAGCTGACTTCACTGGTTTCCTGCGGGGACTCGCGGTCCAAAATTTCGGAAACTGACTTTGGTTCCGATTCATCTGGTGTTAGAAAGACTTGACTCACAGTAGTGTCGTCTTCTTTTTGTGTTTTGTTCTTTGCACATGTCCTCTCGTGTTGTCGTTGGCGGTGATAGACTTACGACATGAGTCTGCTTTCAGCGTTCAACTGTAGCACCCCTTCGGTACCTAGCTGTCCTGCCACCCAAAGTAAGCACTGCCAGGTTGCTCAACCATAGACAGGGGAAATCGAGAGGCGGAGGTCGCAGCAGTACGTTCAGAATCAAAAGGATTCGTCAGAACCCCTTAAGAAGGGTTCGATGGTCCCTGTTCTATGCAGAATATGGCTTTGAGTAACACAGTACACAATTGAATAACGCGTGAAGGTGGACGACCCACCGACAGGGCTCCAGAGTCTCCAGAGTCTCCCACCAGAGTCTCACAATGTCACCCATCCAGGACCGGTCCAAATACAGTTGTACCAGACTATTCATCAGACAATGATTTGTGCGCCATTTCCCCATTCCCCCGTCACATGGCTGCTGCGTGTGTTGTCTGGTGAACCCATTTTCATTGTGTGTAATGTATACGATATATGTGGTGCTACGGGATCGCAAGCGGTGAAGAGCACTCAGCATGGTTACCTTTATCAGGCTGGTGGTTTGCCTACTGGCGGCAGATGTACTGTATGCTGCGAACAGTCTATGATATCGCAAATTGGTTTGCGCGTCGTCGGCCATAAATGGTATGCTAGTTCCCATCACAGTTTGCTACTTTCAGTGGAAGTCGAGACAGCCCATTTGTTTACGGTAGGAAATTACTGGGCTTGTCATTCGAGCCCAACTTCTGTATCTCGTTTCGGCGGTACACAAGCTAAACTTGGAACGATACGGAGAAGGTTGACATGGTCCCTACGCAAGGAAGACACGCGAAACCGTGAAGCGTTTTTCATATTTTTTGAGCCGAGATAGCGCGGTGGTTAAGGCGTGAACCTACTAACCGGATGGTCCGTGATTCGAACCCAACCTCTGCTTCTCGACTGCTCCTGTCCAGGCTTGGGCAACCTGGCAGTCTCAGACGTCCTGCTTCCTTTGAGTTGCTTGGTAACGATATACCGAAAAGGTGCCACAGCTAAACGATTACTATAATTATTGTTATATTTTAAACACCACATATTGTCTCTTGGGGGCGAGATGGCTCAAGTGATTCCAGCGCGAATTTACCGACCGGAAGGTCCGTGGTTGGAACCCCATCTCTGCCTCTCGACTTCCCCTGTCTAGGTTTGGGCAACCTGGCAGCATCTCAGCCCTCGTGCTTCCCTCGGGGTGCACGGCAGCTAGGCACCGAAAGGACGTTACAGCTGGACGACTAACGCTGCACAGCAAGGAAAATTCAGAATTTTTCTCCTGCCATTGGGAAAGCCAGAACACATGTGAACTCACTCGCTTAAGTCTGAGAGACTGTAACTAGCCTGGTTTAGAAATCCTTCGGGTCTGTAAGCGCGATACCATGGTCCAAATCGCACGGTTTTGAAGCCGACTTGGCACTCTCCACAAAGAAGCTCCGATTACGTGGGGTCGCTCAAATGGGTCTTCTTCGTAAGGCACGATTAGATCGAAGTGAAACTCAGCAGGCTAGTTTATTCGTCTTCTTCCAAAGCGAGCAGCGCATCCGCAACAAAGTCAGCCTTTTCCACATCATTTTTAACCGTCTGCCTGCCTGAGCAGTGGCGAAAGATTAGGGTTGCGTCCCGCCCTTAAATTCGGCTGTACTTGTGTTTGTATTGAGAAAAAACTCACCGCTGTATGAGCACCGCGGTTTACAAACCAAACCATGTCGGGAACTAAATACGTATAACATCCAACAGCCGTTTTACCTGATGTACAGAGGGATTTTATTCTCCCAACAGAAAACCGTATTCCACCAATTTACGCGACCCATCGCGTGATTGGCAGTCCTATTCGTCCGGATTGCAAAGCGATTACGCATTTTTTTTATCCACCAACCACCGACATTGTAGACAAAACTGACAGTTGAGAAATTCTCCGGGACAATGCATACGCACCATCGTCGGGTACGCTGGACCACAATTCCATGTTAACTACAGAGCGGCAACCGTGCGACAGTCGCGCACGACACCGGGCTATTATCCCGCACAAACACTGTTTCTATATCACGCTCACCGCGACCACCCGAAAGATTGACACCCGAGCCGCCACATTCTGTCTCCGACGAGCAACGGAAAAGAAGTGTCCTTCAACATTTTCATGCAAAATTGCAGATGATTGATGCATTGGGAGAAAGTGACAGAACGGTCTCCCACTTTGACGATATGATGTTTCTACAACGGTCGTAAAAGTATCACCAGGAGAGGTTTCTGATGCTTGTTCTTGGTGTATCAGTCAATCCAGATACTGGTCCTTTCTTTTATCAGAGAGAGAGAGGGAGGGATCATCTCATTCCACAACCATCACCTAAAAAGGCCAACCAAAGGTAGTTTCTTTTGGAGGATCAGCCCTCCTAAGGGCGAAAGAAATTTTGACCAATGAAAAGTGGTCCGGGCAATGCAATATGACCAGACACGAGTCAAATTGTTGTAGACCTCTTGTAAACTAAACGGCAGTTGTTATACTTCGTAGTCTCGTTAAGACTTGGTCTTGCCTTCAGCCTTCGATTAATGACGCCTGGGAATGATAAAAGTCCTGTGGCACAGATCAAGCAGAACTTAATAGCAAACCAGTGAATCAACCTGTGATTTACGGACGAATACTTGATAATCTGTTGGCGCCCATCCATCGGGTGTTCTGCAACGGCTGTCATAGAAACATGTTACGAGGGGTTTGTTAGGGTTGACAAAGGAATGCCGCTGCCACTTTGTACTTTTGACATTCAGAATTACATATTATGGCGCCGTGATTTGGTTCCTTGTTACAATCAATCGATATGACATTTATATGCGATCTTCGAATTGCATCGATTTGTTGTCATATTAGTGTGGCTACTTTCGATTATCTGATAGCCCCTTGGTTTGTTAAACTTGTTCGGGTGTGCCAGCGCACCGTTTAACCTATTATCATTCCTGTTTTCTGCCCAATTCAGTCCGAACCGGTATGCCCAAGTCCACTGGCTCTATTGGCGAAGACGTGTCAGAGCATCGGCCAAATGATGGAAGCTAGTGTGAATGGACTGGGTCCAACACAACCTGCTGGTGGTTTGCAGCGCTCGGCTGTCAACTGTTCTGGCCCTACCAATCAACTTAGCCCAACGGCCTCCACAAAACACAGCAAGATGAAAAGTCACAGTCCGACAGAATCGAAGCCGACAGTCAACACCAAGCGACCCGTTACTGGACGCACAAAATGGATGAAACCGGATGGTTTGTCGGCAGCTAGTAATCCCGTGAATGGGTTATCCCCACCGACGACATCACATCATGGTGATCCCGTATCGTCCTCGCGTCAGTCAGCTCCACCGAGGGTACCTATGGCCGGATCGATAGATGGGATGCCTGTTTCACAAAGAGGAGCGACATTACAACATTGCGTAAAGTTTTCGAACTTCTCCTGCCCAAGTAATGGTTTAACCCAACCCGGACTAACAATGCATTCCACCGCAAACAAACCGTTCACCAATGACTTCACGCGCACATCTAACCTGGCTATCGAGACACAGACCACGTCGAACGCGTTGGCTCAGTTGGCCCGCCTATCATCTAGTCTTTCATTACCCGAATCGCCCCAGGCTCACACGGGTGCCGGTTTAGACAACTCAACAAACAAGGGCCGTTTCCACTGGACCGAACCACTGCGGGTGCAGACGGGGGCGAAACGAGCGCGACGATTCAGTGGGCCGAAATGTTACACAAATGCTTCTTCGTCCGTGTCTGGCAATTCCGCAAACATTCCCAGAAAAATCACACGGGAGGCGCTATACCATTCTCAGCCATACATTGACTCGAGCAATGGTGCCAGTTATTCCCGCCTAATGAATCCTTCTGGTTCTCCACAATCCACAGTGAGTCCTCAATCCACCGCAAATTCTCGCTGTTCCACCAACTTTCCCGCATTCACATCGTCTTGGCTAGCGTTCACACAGTTTATGCAGCAGCTTATGGAACAGAAGGACAACAGCGCACAGATGAGTAGCTCTCAAAACCAGGAGATATTTTTCTACGGTTTGGCACGAAGTTTTATGGATTTATTCTATGCACGATTGATGAGCACACAGTCATCGACGCCCAACACTTCCGTCGGCTACCATCCCCCAAAAGATACGACTTCTACGTCCCAGATGCCAGTGCTTAGTAATAACCCTGGACAAGTGCTCTCAAATCCATTCGGATTCCTATCCAAACCTTGTCTCATCGAATCCGAACGTCCGAACGCCTCTGATCCTCTGAGTAGCAAATGTTTCCTCTGTGGGCATCAGTGCTCCAGTCAAACTGAACTCTGCCTACACGTCTACTCTCATCTACTCATGTCCGAAAAAGAACAGACAAGTACAAGTGTGTTTCGGAATGGCGTTAATGCGGAACCGAATTTTAACACTGCCTATCCGTACCCTGCATCGGTCTCGCCACCTGACCGGAATCTGTACACTGGGAACTGTAATTCCAACCGAACTGTCCCCTTGAACCACCTTCTCCCAGCACCGAGCTACCTAAGTGAATGGGTGTCAAAACAACGAGATTTTGGGGTTCCCTACGCGTCCGGAAATCCGCCCGAGACAACTCATGCGTCATCTGTTCCCAATGACACGTCACCTGCGTTTTCCGGTTCCAAACCAGCCCCCCTTATGGATAGTGGACTACATGCTTACTGGCTAAAGCTGCTTACCGCCTACACCCAGACATCTCCGAACGTCAAGTATCCTGATCCGATTATACAGCGCTTGGTGGATACGGGATTCCCGACCCCAAACCCCACCTTGAGCCACAGCCCCAATAACACCAGTACATCTCCCCCAGTCGGCGCAAACAATGACAATAACAGTTACACCCTAAACAATAACAATCACGGTTTGTGGAATCCTCTCATGTTCCCATTTTTCACATCCAACACTTCCCCACTAACTCTCTATCCGAAAGTATGATTGGATTCGGTGAACACCTTCCTTCCCCTTTGCATCACAGCCACAAGCATATACCACCTTTCTCTGAGATTTTGCTACATTTTACGTCCTTTGCTTGTTCATTCCTCACTGATTTGTCACGCACCCCACCCCCTCACCCCCCCCCAGTTTTAGGCCAAGCCAGCGTTAAGAGAATCTGTTGGCTGAATTTGTTTCTTTCCCCAGCACAGTCATTGGATATTTTCTGGTTGCCGGACTATTTTTCTCCCCAATTGTGATCGAGCCTCAGGTAATTGTACACAGACACCAACACCACTAGGCCACCTCTACATTGTGATGATGGATGTTTTTTTGCCGAACCCTGATGATTTCGCAGAAGTTCTTGCGTTACTCGTCGCCGGCTACCCGCGCGACTATCTGCCCCGCCTCCGTTGCTATCTTACCTCCAGAGACGGTGGGAAAAGTCAATCATGTACCATAAACCTGTGTTTTGGCACCACGTTCCGTTTGTACAATTTACTATGAAGAAAAAACTTATTTGGGCTTTCAGTGAGTTCGTGACTTTTTGAAATGTATCAACGGCAATGTCGTAAAGCTGCTGTTCAGGGGAGGGGGGTTAACCCCGGGGCTAATATGATCACAGTGTCGGTCAAACGTGCATTGTTGAGTTAAGTTGAAGCAGACACTGGTTGTTCATTTTATCTTGGCCGACGGCAGATCTCCTTCTCAGGAGTGGGCTACTAAAGCCAGTCGAAATGTTGCCTGAAATTCGGCCCTACATGCAACTACAGTTGAGTTGGAACTGCTAACGGGTTGGTCGGAGAAACAATAAAACCGGTTGGGAAACTGGTATTGAGATTGTCCGAACAAAATACGCCGTGCCTCAGTAGTTTAGGCAGGTATGAAATCAAGTCGGACTGAAGAAACAAACAAACGAACACAAATCCAGGGATGCCGCGCATTAGTCGAAGTAGCCGCTAGGTCAAAATTGCGACTAATCAAGACCCCCCCCCCACCTCAAAAAACCTTATGGTTGCCAGATAGACTCGGGAAACTTTTCATGAGGTATCAATTACATTTCATCCTGCAAATGAAGTTAATCTGCCCTGAAAAGCCAAGATTCACCCGACGGCTGTTTCACCTCCGCCGGGAACTATCAGGAGCGCGCATCTGGCGAACATCCAGAGAAATTTGCACCAGCGGGCTCCAGGTGAGTATAACGTGATACTTTGGCCACAACTGATTGAGGAGTAGCTTGATTGATTTGCACTTAGATGGAACCACTCATGATTCGCTTACGCGATTCATATCACGTGATCATGTCAGGAAAAGCGTTAGTGTTTGAATACTTACGTTACCTTGTCGATGATGATGATGATGATGGTGATGATTATCATGCGGTGAGTGGCTCCTAGGGTGACGACTTCTAAGTTGCAAAGCCCATATCAAATGCTTCTGTGAGGTGAATTGCTCTATGTAACGCAGTTGAACTCACAATGCACAAGTTTTCATGTCAATAAAACTTTCGCTATCCAGCTCGACGACCCTAACACTAGTTTATGTTTGACCCGTTTATCATCGTGCATTCCCTGTAAGCTTCTAGTTAAATGGTCATTCACAGTCGGTTTTACGCTGGTTTCTCAGGGTGAGAATATCGTCTGCGTACTTTCAACTTGACCATTTATTTCGAAAACCGGTGGAACGTTTATTATTGTTTTGCAAATTCAACCAATGATTGATGCGCAGAAGCAGGTCATGTGATATTTTACTCCACAATTCACCTGTTTTTGACGGTTTAAACAGAACAAGTCTTCCAGTTTAGGAACCTTCAGATCCTGCTTACCGAACAACGTTTTTACTGACTCCCTGAAACGGATTATGAATTGTCAGTTGAACCCTGGCAGCCCGCACACAGCAAGTCTGAGAGCATGATGAATTAATATTTGTATCTGAGCCTCACTTCCTTCCAGCTCACCGGTTATCTGGAATTATGCTCATTGTAGTGCTGTTTACAAACGGAGGTGCATATTATTAAATAGGATGCACAGTTCATTTGTGTGGGTCATCTTAACACTAATGGAGAGGTCCATAAAATAATTAACAGGGTGAATGTTTTCAGGGGGGACATTTTCCTCTCATTTTGACGCTCCAGTCGATATCCCAGACGAACCAGTCAATCGGCACCGATTCTAGTCAGGTGTTGTCGGGTGAAAATGACCGGCTCGGCAATGGCCATCAGCTAACAAGTTCGATCAGTAGCAGTTCTACAAAATGCATGCTTTTGACTATCCTTTGCATCCCTCAAAAGTGCATAAGCGTTGCACTTACGTAGGTTGCTGTGAAAAACATTGGGCAACCGGTGCATTAAAACTTTGAACTATTGAATTATATGGGTGGAAGCGAAGAAAGTTGTATCCAAGAAACTTTTCCCGGTTTCTGTTTGGACGGACAAACAACACTAAAAGTGTTTTTTTTTCAACACTGGAAACGTGTTTACCACTGATGGGAAAAAACACTGAATATTCAACTTAAAAACATGGGAGTTCGTCCTTTTTGTATTAATCTTCATCCAGTGGTGCTTGGGCTTATCCCTATCAGATCCTCCCAAATGGGGGTAATAAAACTGTGCATCAACATAAAACTTACATGCAGTAATTCCTCAATAGCTCATCTGGAATGTCTGCCGTACCAGATTTTGCAACCGTGAGCTAGAATGATGTTGATTGTTGTGTGACACCGAAAAAAATTGAGAAGAATTGCGAAATTCATTGTGCATATTTGGGTTCCAAAAATATTGAGATAAATTTGTTTACCTATCCGTTTGCCTAGAATGCCATCAGTCCAAACAGTCGGGTCTGGCGTTACTACTTAATAAACCGGTGTGGTAACAGGATTACTGACCGTGCAGCAAGAAAATATGCAAACATCTTGTGGGGGACGGACAGACATACTTGCAAAAGTTTATTGTACTATTTAGCTACCCATTCCTTCATGCCGAACTTATATGAACCGCTAATGGGGACGTATGGGAAGCTGCAGAGGTCTGAGTGCTTTGAAAAAATGCATATATATATATATATATATATAACTTGAATTTTACAAATCTACGTTCCAACGCCCGACAAAGTTGTATTTCAGTTGGTTGCTTTCACCTGCGCTTGGCTGGATACGTTGGAAGAAATTGTGGCCAATCGATGTCAGTGGCGTTTATGTTGTCAGTTGCTTTTCCGATGGTAAAAACATTCGTCACGTTTTATGCGCCAGTCAACGTTTTGTAGTTTACACCCAAAGAGGTACAACAAACCACATCAGCTGTACCATACAGTAGTTAATTTTTTTTCAAGTTATAGTGATGAGCCGTAAGTATCCGATTGATGACTCATCACAGTAGGGTAGGTAGCCAAACTGATAGGCTCCCCGCTGCACTACAAACGTAAGACGAGGCTGTAAGTGTTGACACTGATGCTCCACTGTCGTACAGCCACACAGTTTATCTAACTGTCTTTGAAGTCTTAGGGTGAAAAGGAGACTAATGAGTCGGTGAGAAGGGGGCTGGTTTTGGTGGATCACATGCATTCTCAAACGCTTCCTGCAAACGCTCATTCAGGAAATCTGGAAAGAAACTGGCAGCATGAGAGCCACTGGCATCGATCGGTCGCAAGTTCTGAAATATCTCCAACCAAGCGTAGGGAAGGTCACGAGGACCCCATCCTGAAAAGCGGGCCACATCAACGACACCCGGACTCTTTGTCATCTCCTTGACAGCCTTCCTGTAAGTCATATTTTGTCCAGTTCGCGGTCTGCGCCATTTTGAAGGAAACAGGCAGAACAACACTCGTCTCAGTGGACGATGTTTCAGCATGCGTACTACATGACCGAGCCACCGCAGTTGATGGTACCCGGATGTTTTCCGCCGCACAACCAATACCCGTTTTCTAACTACCTCATTACTATCCGACACTAGCAACGTTGCCGAAGCATCGGGGGTCAAAAACCAGAAGCCACTTCACGGGGATCACGTCTAGCAACTATTCAAAATACAGTCCTTACTGTAGCCTGGTTCGCGCGACCCTTGAGACTTGGTGATATGCCTTTTCAGTACTAAAAGTGACACAAATTGGCGAGAGTGATTCTAGGCTTGGAGATTCGTGCACTGACATCAGGCACACTCCCGTCAGGACTAACTCAATTACCGAGATATGCCAAATTTTCCACAACCTTCCGTGATTCTCCTTCAATTATAAGGGGTATGTTTGTACGTTCTGAACGACAACTTTGCACTTTGAGTGTGCAAGGCGCATGTTAGAAGATGGTATGGCGGTGGTCAGTTTATTCAACAGGGCTTTTGCTTCGCCTTCGTCTTCATGGATGAAAACGATGTCGTTTACTACTCCATATCGGCACGGTTCCCTGCAGTAGCGATTTGGACATCAATGCGGCGACGAACTGGGAGAAGAACGGGGAGATTGGACGTTCTTTTCGAGTACCACTTTTTGTAGGAAAGCTTTTTTAGAACGCCCCATACAGTCCCACACACCCAAAAGTATGTGAATGTGGGTACCGGGTTATTTTCAGCATCTTCTTGGGCATGTCCTCTTGGGCGAGTGTGGTGAAGAGCACTGACTGACCGACGGAATCGAACACAGCCTTGAATTTGATGAACACCAAGATTGTAGATTGCCTTTACATATAGCGTTACTTTAACACCTCACAGAGTGTGAAGCAGTGGTCGATCAAGCCGGTCGAAATCCGGCTTGATTCTCAAGGGTCAGAGTTTTGCGTGACGCCGTAAGACGACGGGGTCTCAGTAATGCCAAAAGCCTTGTTACAACGGGAATATAACTGAAACCCCTTTCAAATGAGTGGTAGATTTCAAGAACTGTTCTGATTGTCGATGATACCGGTGTTCGACCCGTTGTTTGTCAGATGACCATATATGTCAAGCTATGAGAAACACGCTTCGAGATGCCAAGTGTTCTGCCCGTCCGGCACAACAATAATTGTGGCGTGGGTCTTCGGGTAGGCAAGACGAAGGTAGTGCTTTGAAGCATTGACCTGATGAGTCTGTGCACAAGGGTTGTCTTGTGTGACGCCTCGCCTGCCGTGAGAATGCGCAACGTATGAGGACTATGACTCATGGACAGCGTTGTCTGTCGAGTTAACAGACTGGGAGTATTCACAAACTGCATGCGATAAGTACGCAGTGGATTCACCGTGGAACTGGTTCTCTGAAAGCAAGGTAGAACGAATGATCAATGCTTACACAGAAATCCGTGCGATGACAGTCGTATCATGCGCTACAAGCCCCCTCCAGACGCCGGCAAAACAATCAACCAACGTGTCGAAATACTGGTAGCGCGATTGCTGTTGGTCTGTTCGTCGACGTCGACAATCAAATTGCAGATTTTTCGTCAGCAGACGAGGAGATACCCTCAGTGCATGTCTGAATGAGTAGTTGTTCCTTACCCGAGCGCCTGAAGAGTATCTGTTGTCTCTTGATATGATTGGCTAATCGGCAGAATCTTCTAGTAAATCCATTAGAAGAATAGGAAACATCGTTGAGTGCCAGAAGTTGAATTAGATGTGTGTGGGTGGGGATATTGGGATTTTGGCTGTATGCGACGGATTGTATTCTTTCTCACGTTACTTTCATGAAGGTGGATGACCACCTGAAGTGAAACGCCTGATGAACACCATTCGACCGAAGACCTCCGGTGCGATGGAAGACGAAATTTCTGTTGCAAGAATTGAAATGAACCAATATTTTGGCGGAGAATAAACATGATTAGATGAAGGGTTGGTGCAGTTGCCGAACGCAATGCTCAATTGAATTTCCTTCAGTATCGGCCTTGAAGACCAGATACATCTACAGGCGGTGTTTTTTGGAGTGAGAGCACGTCTCCAGTCAACAAGGTCTACAATCCAAATAAAATCTGTTCCCGTAACCACAAGGTTTTACAGGGCGAAAAAGTAACACACAGATAAAAAGAACGACAGTTGTGACGTCCAAAGTTTTCTAAAGGAATTTGCTAAAGCAGGTCAGGATTCAAGAGCATGCGCAGTAGCGTTGGAAGATAAAACACACTGGACTTTATCAAGTCGGTTCCAGAATATTCCCCAATAGACCCACATAAGGCACGCCGTTTGAAACAAGTGAACCGGGGAACTAAAACTGCTTAAAGCTTACTGTGATTAGATTGTGTTCACTTACTCAATGAACTCGAACCAAGTGGGTTCTGAATAATTCATATACTTGTGACTCTTTGTAATACGAATGAGTGCTCCGTATTACTAGGCACTCTCGCACAGTGATCTATTCCGATTACGAAAAGACATTTTTGGAGGTTTTTGTTTTCTGTGATCGTCTTCGGCACCGCGTCGATTGTTGTCTTTTGTACGATGGTTCTTCCTGTATAGAAATTATTTTGCTGTTACTGATTCGGAGTGTCTGTTATTACAAGTTTGAGCGGCCTCATCTCACATTCTTTCTGAAGTTTGGAAGGAGCCAAGTTTACCAAATCGATTTCAGAACTTGGGCGCTTGGGTTAAGCCATAGTTAAGACCAACAAGAAATTTGGACACAAAATGTTGCTAGTCATCACTCATTAGAGTGCGCAATCTGGAAAGGCCATAATAGCGTGCCGCACAGATTATATGATGTAGGGAAAAGAGCGACCAATTGGGGTCTGCATGGATGACCATCTGGCGAAAGCGTGCTGACACCGATCGTGTGCCGAGGAATCAACCAATCAGAAAACGCGCGCTTCATGTCAGCTCAGTGAGCTTGGTTTCCTAAATTGATCGATATGTATAGGCTGAGCAGTCAATAACGTGGCCGAACAAATGAGCCAGGTCAGTCACGAGTTCCTGTACCCCTATCCTCGAATGGTAACTTTCCTAGCAAAAACGCATTTTTCCTGGTTACATCCACTCCTAGGACAGGTCACCGTGGTGAGCAGCTACATTCATTATCTAAGTTTACTCCTGTTGTGTTTGTCTCTGTTCACAAATCGACTCTGCCCCCTCGGTAGTCGGTCCAAGCTGTTTTATGGCGGTCCACAAAATACTGACATTTCGTCCGGATATGTAGGTTATACGCTGAGAGCAGGGCTCGAGTTTGCTCGATCCAACGAAATATTTTATGGTTTCCTACCTTTATGCTTTGACCTCGTCGTCAAGTACCAGTAAACAGCAGTTGTATTTAATATTCATTTTCCGATAATTCTGTTGCCATTCTTTAGAATAAGATCTAAGCGCCTTGAATGAAGTCGTCGCCCGCTATATTTCGGCAGAGACAATCTCAATCAGCACACTGCAATCCTGTATTTTTCACTAAAGAAACACGTGGAAAACGTTATTTCCTTGTGGTGAGGCTGTTGGCGTCAAATCTTCATGAATTGTGTCTCGAGGAGCTGCCTCTTCCCCTGCCAACAGGTAGCAATATGGGTGATCAGCTAAATAAACGGCGATTCCCAGTGTTATGGAAGAACTACGTCGTCTCGTGAATCAACCGGCGTTTCAACCCCATGCTGTCCCCTCAATTCCTTGTACAAGCGTATTCCTTGAGACTGTTCAACATTTACCAACTGCTAACACCCAAAGCTCTTGTGTTTTGCATCCATACAGGCACACCTCTGGGTGTTGTTACTAATGTGGGTCAATTCAAAACGAGACGTTCTGTCCCCAAACATTCCCTAACTCTTTGCTCACCTCAAGGAAAACTTTATCGCTACCTGTCAGGTGCACAAACCTATAGTCATAGGCGCCTAGTCGAGTCTCCTGCACTAATCATGTCCGTTTTCTACGACCAAGCGCCAAATACCCACATACAAATTAGCCATTCGATTAGGTTGCGACGCCTCATGATAAATTACCTCGCCGTTTTCTATTAGCGGGGCGGGGGGAGGGTGCAAGGAAAACCTTGACATGCGGGGAGGTTGGGAATGATGACCACTGTTCAGTTTGTGGCGGATCTGATGGGCTTCTGATACAGTGCAGACAGAATGTCACACGACTATTTGGCTTGGAGTGGCTGTTGGTGTACACACACACACACACACACAGTACTCTCATTCTCACGTACTGATGACAATTGGTGCAGCCTGGTTGTGCATCAGTGTGTACACAAGTAGTGCGCGTGAGAAACCATCAAACCCACCGTACGCATATTTCAGAGGCAGTATTTGGACAGTGCCGATTAACATCAAAAGGGTTTAAAGTGATCGCCGTCTCCTGATGATGTTGATGAACAAGATACGACAATTTCATCAGCTAAGCAGATGAGATTAGCGGTAGTCGCAGTTGTGTTTTAATTTATAGTTATGCTAAAGTACCCGTACCGCAATTTGCGCGATGTCCTCCTAGCTAGGACTGCAACTATACGCTTGGTGAAGATCAAACGAAGCCGCCAAGACCAGGACAGGCCATTTCTCGCGTAGACAGTGGCATATTGGGCTTTGTTGTAAATTAATATGACTGCCCTGTTTTCTAGCCGCTTCACATCGAAGCATAACAAATCGACTGTTTATACCTCTTTGCCGAACGTCGTGTTTTTGTTCACATGAACCTCCAGGGGACAGCCGGGCGAAAGCCGAAAGTTACAGTCTTTCATCTCAGCTGGGACATCAGTATGTGGATGAACCAATTTTTGCATTCAAAAAGAAACAAGGTAGCTATCCATGAAAAACTGACCGGTACGTAGATAGAGGCACAGATCAGGATTTGTCTTTGATTCATACGTGCAGCCATTTGTGGCAACTGCATTCAGGTGATCCGTAGTGATGACTAAATTCAGTTCGTCACCAATCAGTGCGGGATCTGGTTCCGCTGGAGGTTTTTTACACGGTCCGATTACAGCAGTCAGGAGGTTGGCAATGAGTCGAAGATGACCGAGGTTACCGCGAGAACGTCTGTTGATGGATACGGATGAATACAGACATACCGACATATTATATATATGTATATATAATAGTCATTACCTATAGTATAACAATAATGGTAGTAGTATCGTGAATATCCAAAGATGCTGAATGTCCTGAGAAACACTCACTGAAATGACGTCATACGGTTATGACGCACCCTAACCAATCACTCACCACTTAGCGAATACCGAAGTGGACAACACAGGGCCTCATGTACCAAGATGACCGTTGCGTTGTGATATGACAAACGCTATCCTGGGATGCGCGATACAATCACCGATGCCTTGAAGTCATGCGGTTAGGACATTGACATATACCATGCCCTGCTTTCTGAGTCTGCGAGTCCATTATTTGTCCTATACTTTTCAGAAACCGAGACATCGAAGCTCGAACTTAAGATATGGGTGACCTCGGCACAACGAGTGTCGACTTACCTTAAGTGAATACCTGTTCGTGTTTACCTCAAAACTGTTCGAAAGTCCAAGCATCGGCTAGTGTTATGACATTTGTAGACTGAGCTCCGATCTTGTTAGGTGCATTCTGCCGCTGACGCAACGATGATGATGATTATGTCACTGATGATGACGACGCGTCCACAGATTGGTTACGTCGTTTTTAACCACTCTGAGCCCGGTGTTTGATTATTGTTTTTGGCCACTCAAGATTACAAACTTTCATCCAGTAAAATGATCACACGTGTTCTCACTAGGCCGACCACATTGGTAAATTGACTTGAGAAGTCAGTCAAGCTGAATAGGTAGACCCGCCCACAGCTTTGGCTCCGGGTTATAAACTGTGGTTGGGCGATATCATTTTTCGTCCGAAAGAATTTGGATAGACCAGAACACTGAGACATATGCGATCCTCATTACTTTGGGCAGGAGTTCAAAACAGGTAACCTCTCAACTAGATAGCTCTTTAAAGTCTGCCGAGTTCCAAAAGGTCGCCAACTATTCAAACCTCTTTGGTTGCAGTTCGGCTTCGCTGAGTGCCAACAGATTGGCTTGCCGCTGAGCTAAATTTCTCACAAACCAATACAAATTTATTCAGTCGAACTGAACAATTACCTCACTTTCGTATATTCCCTGCCGAACACTGATCACGTACCTACTTGGTGGCAACAGTTGCTTTCATCTGGATTGCTCAAAATTAACTTTGAAAATAACAATGTAACGTGAAAACAGTCCTGGTGTAATCTGTTCAGTTTACCGAAGTACAGTGCCGTATAGCTCCCAGCTACATCCGTTCACACGGGCCCAATCAATTAAATAATGATCAGAACTGACCGCAATTGGCCGTAATTTGATGTATCGTTTTCCAACAATGCCCAGTCCAAATGATGCGCATATCTGCATTGAGAAAACCAAATTAAAGGGGAAAAGTATCCCATTTTCTAGCTAGTTTCCTTTAGCTGTTGATTTAAGTCAAAAGAGACATGGGGGTCACTCCATTGTTGAGAAACTCCCAGATCGCTCCAGCGGCCGATCACAACCGATCCAGTCTACCAGGCGGTTTCTCGCAGTGCCTACCAAATGCCCTTTCCCCTGAGGGGGCTAGCATCCGAACAAGTATATTTCATAGGGCTATGAAAGTTGTTGGTCGAGAAACTGTACGAATCGAGCTTGGACATGCAAATGCACTGAGTTAGCCTTTCTCTTCCCTAGGTCCTTAGGTCCTCATTGGTTCTAATCACCTGTTTCTTGAAACATGCATTCCAAAACCCCTAGCTTCTATCTAGAGAGGTGCATAGACACAAAAACCTCGAACTTCGATTCCACTGATTCTCACGTGCCAACGGCCCATTTTTATCCACTAAGTTGGTTGGTGTCTCAAACTGGCAGTCACTCCGCTGGACCGAGCATTTCAGCTGCTTAGAGTTGATGCTTTATGTTTAGTACAGTCCAGCGGGGTGATTTCAGGCCAATCAGCTTGATGAACTAGTCAGGAATTCCATTAATTTGGGGTTACTTTGAATCTCCACTTGGAGAATTAGCAAATATCACCCACAGGGTTGGTAAAGACCATATTGACTTTTCAATAGAGATCTTCTCCTCCAAGTCAAGCAAATCTACGTCAAAAGATCCAAGAGCGGTGTACAGATGGCCCGTTTTTCTTGGGAATCATCAACCTTGCGAATCTCACGTGGTCTTAAACCCGTGAATTTCCGCCTAGCAGATGAAGACGAAACCCATTGGCCGCGAGCTGTGTGACTAATTCGAACTCAGAGAGGGCAGCGAATCCCAACACGTGGTCACGTGTTCAGTGGCTCCTCCAGCGAAGATGCCTCTTACGATGGATTCACTTGTCGTCCTTCTGAGTTAGTCGACACGTGACCAGGTGACGTGAATTCTATGAATGACTTACGAGCTACTCACACTATACTGACCAGTCGCTCCTAGCCAAACGGTTTCCCTTCAACTGCTGGCCGAAAGGTTCAAATCACCTTGGTGATTCGTGATATGCGCACTGTTGGTGGTTTTCAACAGGTGTACAATACAGTGTTCACTGGATATTCCCGAATCTCCTCACACTAAAAACAACCCATCCCATGGTTTCAGAAGAGCTTGGTAAACAATCGGTAGTTTTTATTTGGGCAACGTTTCGCTTTTGACACAAAAGCTTCATCAGGCCAAGTAAACAGGTCATCAAGTTGGCCAGGTTATAAGGCAGATGGGGCACCAATCAGGAGGTTCTCTTCAGATTATCAGACTAGGTCAGTGATGAGTGTCAATTAATGGCTCTTGTCGGCTCTTGTGGTTGCCGAAATCTTGAATTGATGGTTTGGAGGAGTTTAAAATTAGTTCCGATCAGTTCTTGTTCCTTAATCTTCCACTTCAGGGTGCTTCAGTTGATTATTCACCTCGGGCGCAACTGGTAGATTTTTCTTGGTCTTCGTGGGCTTGTGATCGATCGGTGGGAAACTAAAGACCACAGTATACGAGAAGCCAACTGACACTGGGGCAGTTTTGAACTACTCGTCTGCCCATCCAAAGTCGGTATTCGCTAGTATTGCCTCATCAATGTTTCGGCGTGTAAGGGTCCTGTGCACAGAGGAAGTTGATCGGACAGCGGCCCAAATTGAAGTAATCAACAAACTTCGGGGTAGTGGATATCCAGCCAGCTTGATTAGGCGTCAATTGCGAAGGGTGCTGGTACCGGTGGAGAAACCCAAACGAGAATGGCTCGGGACAGCTGTTATCCCATATAAACCAGGGACATCGGAGACCATTCGAAGGATTCTAAACACGGCCAACATAAGAGTAGGTTTCCAGAGGGGAAACACTCTGCGCTCTGCACTGGTGCAGTTGAAGGATCGCCTCCCGGCAAACAGAACTAGGGACTGTGTCTACAAAATCAAGTGTAGCGACTGCATTAAGGTCTATATAGGACAGACGGCCAGGGAGCTTCACACCAGAATCGTGGAGCATAAGAGAAAAATAAACAAGCCGCCGAGAAACGCAGATGAATATCGAGCGTTATTAAAAGACTCGGCAATTGCAGAACATGCACTGGATACGGGGCACAAAATAGATTTAGAAAATGTTGAGGTTTTGAGACGAGGACTACGGTCCACATCACAGAGACTGATGGCTGAGGCGGTAGAAATCGCCAAGCATCCTAGTGTTAACAGAATAGAAGGCGTGGAACTGGCAAGAGTGTGGAGAACGGTCTTGGATCAGTCGAGCTGACACGTGTTGGTGTGCGGTCACCAGAAGGAGGAGTAGTCATCATCTAAATTCCACTTGACCTCACATCCCCCCCCCAACTAAATTGCCACAGGAATCACAAGCCCACGAAGACCAAGAAAAATCTACCAGTTGCGCCCGAGGTGAATAATCAACTGAAGCACCCTGAAGTGGAAGATTAAGGAACAAGAACTGATCGGAACTAATTTTAAACTCCTCCAACCCATCAGCTCAAGATTTTGGCAACCACAAGAGCCGACAAGAGCCATTAATTGACACTCATCACTGACCGATTGTGATAATCTGAAGAGGACTTCCTGATTGGTGCCCCATCTGCCTTATAACCTGGCCAAATTGATGATCTGTTTACTTGGCCTGATGAAGCTTTTGTGTCAAAAGCGAAACGTTGCCCAAATAAAAACTACCGATTGTTTACCAAGCTCTTCTGAAACGATGACTTCTCAATCGGTTCCAAACTTTTTCCAACCCATTCCATGATTTATTGCTTCTATAAATGAGAAAGCACAGTAATGTTGCATGATAGGAAAACGAATAATCTAGACCAGGAGTGGTCGACTGAAACATACAATGAACTGACTGCCTACGTAGGCACCAGGAACAGTAACTGAAGGGAATACACCTAGTCAGGTTACATAAAAGAGCAACATAGCCTTAGTGAACATCAGGCTGATGGGTACTCGGGGACTGCGCCTACCAGATGAGACCCAAGAAGGGCGAAACTGGTCATGGGCTGTCGAAGGGTTTTGATCAATCTTGCAGCTAGTTCACTCAAGAAAATACACTGTGATATTTAGAGTTTCGCACCAACTGAAACATGGGGCGGCCTTCGTACAGCACATTCAGTTGAAGAACAACAACGAACGATTCAGTTGGGACTTAATTGAGTCTCTCACGAAAACTGAACACGTGCACGAAGCAGGTAGTCACGTTTCAAGAGTGGAGCACAAGGCCATTTCTGTACCAACAACAAATAGTTCTCCTATTTTCCGATGGATGGGGTTATATTGATTTCCCCGTTAACTCGGGTGTGGGCAACGCGATGCTACCCAGAAAAAAGATTCACTCATTCGGGACAACATAAACCTGAGATTGATTTCGCGTCTCTTGTGCTTTCACAACGAATAGCCCCATAACGAGAGAGAGAGAGAGAGAGGATCAAGTGGGATTCCGAGCGGGTAGGATTGGCGTTGACCAAATCTTCACACCCCGTCAGGTACTAGAACAACGGCATGCTTACAAACGACCCACGATTTTAGTATCCCTGTACTCCAAAGGTGCATTCAACCCGGTTGCCCGACGAGGAATTCCCAGGAAGTTTGTGAATTTCTGACTTCCGGACGTGTGAGAGTGTAAGAAGAGCTCCCCAAAAGCTTCCGTACACAAAGCGGTGTCTGTCAATGATGCCCACTCCGTCCATTCCTATTTAATTTCGTGATCGATGAAGTAGTGAGACAAACTCTGGACAGTCTTGAAAACCCCGGTGGTCAAATAGTTACTGACAAATCCTGGTCGATTTGGAATATGCAGATGAGATCGTTTCATCTTTGAGGAGAAGGAGAAGGCTCAGGTGCTTTTGGATGAGCTGACCAAAGTCATCCTGTCCTTTGGTATGCACATTGCACTCACAAAATCTGTGGTTATCCTCCTAGACATGCAATGACCACAAACGCCACTTACAATCCAGGGAGAGGCACTCGAAGTTGTGGAGCGTTTCACGTATGTTGGAAGTTCTGTTAGTTCTCACTGTAGTGTGACAGATGCACAGGCAATTTACAAATCTGCAAGGCTTGGATCGCGTTTGCGAATTTGAGACACATATGGCGGCAAAGTAGTGTATCCCTGAATCTCAAGGAACGTGTGTACCAGGCTACAGTACGGACTGTTTTGTCGTGTGGCTGTGAGACTTGGCCTGTTCGAGCAGCGAAATTGAGACGTCTTCAGGTGTTCGACAATCGTTTTCTCAGGGCCACAGCTCGTGTGGGTTGGTGTCGGCGTATCCGTAACGAGGCAATTAGAAAGCGAGTGTTCGGTCGTGCGACAGGGACCAAAAGCTGCGTTGGTTAGGCCATGTATTGCGCATGCCGAACCATCGTTTGCCGAAAAGAATGCTGTTTTCCCTGTTCAATTCAGAGTGGCGGAAGCAGAGAGGAGGCCAATCCTTGAGCTGGTAGAGGGGTATGAAAGAGATTACGAAAGTTTGGGTGCTCTCAGTGGGACCAGCCTTCCTTGATAGGGACTACGTGATCCCCACCGCTCCCGGTTGGAGATGCTGCAAGATGTTGCTGCTAATTGATATCCTTTGTATTTCTGTTGTCAGTTTCTATTTAGTTTGCCTGAATGAGTGTCTGGAGATGTAGGCAACTCAGAATGAGTGTGTTGGGTTAGCACCAAGTCCCTTCCCCGTCCAATTTTATTCTTTTCCCTAGAAATAAATCATGGTTGTACGGTAGCGAAGCCTTAGTGATGAACACTGATGTTATACTGTTGACGATGATGATGATGAGCCCGAAAACGACTCATATGGTTGTTGAAATATTCTAGCATGTAATCCACAATGAATCGCACTCCAATTAAAGTCTCGATTTCAATAACAAATCATCAATGTAAGAATGCCTTCTCCGGACCGTGGGTCACGCCGCCAACCCTGGAATGTACATACACATTCATGAATGTGCACGTCTAGAGTTGCTTTGAAATCTGTCGCCACTGGAGTAGCTTCTGTATCTGGCTGGCATCATCTGAACGTCAATCAGAATGCATTGCGCCATGCTCATCACTTTTTCTAAATACCACAAAGAAGACAGATTCCAAGGAAGTAAGTCGTATCAAAGAGTGGAAGGCATGTGGTCCCGCTCCGGCTAGCCACGGTTGCTAGTAGTACCAATTAGAGACGAGAGAGGCAAACTCTTCTTAGAATCAAGAGATAATCGGCTGTCAAAACGTCATAGGGATCTTCAGGATCTATTTGTTTTGCTTGGTCATTCATCTTGAAGTGGCAAGTGACATATGTTACCTCCATGCTTTCGATTCCACAAGACATTTACTGCGTGATTCTGAGCAATTTTGTTAGAGACTAGACAGTGTGTTTTCTTAAAAAAAGCGTTTTCATTGCTTGTGAGATTGGAGCGTATCGTCGGAGTCTTTTCTCTGGAATTCAGGTCTTTCGGTTTTTTTTCGCATCTGAAGATATAGGCAGCTGGAAATAATTGTGATAAGGTTTCAGTGTTTTATTCATTCGTTTCATCTTCATTCTTTTTTCAAAATAAGTCTTTCAACTAAAGTATGGTTGTACGGCATAGAAGCATCAGTGTTGGACTCTGATGTCGTGTTCCCGATGATGATGATGATAATGATGATGATGATGATGATGATGATGATGATGATGATGGTGATGATGATGATAATGATGATGATGATGATGATGATGATGATGATGATGATGGTGATGATGATGATAATGATGATGATGATGATGATGATGATGATGATGATGATGGTGATGATGATGATAATGATGATGATGATGATGATGATGATGATGATGATGATGGTGATGATGATGATAATGATGATGATGATGATGATGATGATGATGATGATGATGGTGATGATGATGATAATGATGATGATGATGATGATGATGATGATGATGATGATGGTGATGATGATGATAATGATGATGATGATGATGATGATGATGATGATGATGATGGTGATGATGATGATAATGATGATGATGATGATGATGATGATGATGATGATGATGGTGATGATGATGATAATGATGATGATGATGATGATGATGATGATGATGATGATGGTGATGATGATGATAATGATGATGATGATGATGATGATGATGATGATGATGATGGTGATGATGATGATAATGATGACGGTCCAGTGACGTTTTACTAACTGCAATGACCAATGGAGACCGTATCACATTGAACCCGATTAATCATAGCTGTAGAAACACGCCAAACTACACCGCGGAGTGAAGGCTAAGGGGCCAAACGTAATCATTTAAGTGCCAGCTAGCCAGTTGTCTTTCTGTCTGACTGAACAATGATGGTCTACTGGCAGATAGCATGTTCCGTATACATGGGCCTATGGTTTGTGTAATCTCGAGAATTTTAGGGCCTTACGAAAGACATTTCGCTGAGATCCGTCTTGGATGTGAATACCACACAAGTGTCCAAACTTTCGAATCCGTAGTCACCTTCCAATCAATCAATTCAATTCAATTTATCAGCTGTAAACCATGTACCATAGGCACATTACTTCCAGCCGCTACAGTCTCGATCACCGGAAAACGGGAATGTGGAACGTACAACGAATCCTTGGAGGCGAAGGCATGTTCAGTTTGTTCGGAAATCGGGTAGCTACACATTGAGAGTGATAGCCTTGATTCACGAGCGCCACTGACTGCGCGATTGGGCCATTTTTGCCAGTGTCATTAACCACTGGTGATTTGAGTCCCGGAGTCCCCATCCACGGAGGCGGCAGCTGCCCACCCATGGCAGTGCAGACGGTCAGACTATTTTAGATTCGTTGATGAACCTAAGTGTCTGTTCAAAATTTATGTATCCCTCCGATAGTGCATCGCTTTTTCTACAAGTGCGCTGGTAGAGTTGCGATAACACATTCTCATAGCATGTCAGATAACCCGGGGTTCAAATCCCGGCACGGCCATTGGATACGCACTACTGATGAGCTCTAATCAGAGCGAAACTCGAGTCCAGTGCTCCCTCCCTTTGGTGTGGACTCATGAGAGTAATTCTGCCTGGACAGGAGGAGAACTGTTTAAAAGAGAGCGATGTAAGTTACAAATACTGATGCCCAACTGCGATACAGGCGTGAGGAGAAACGTCTTTGTAAACAGTGCAAACCAGGGAGGAAGGGAGAAGAATAAATATAAGGAAGTCACATGGCTGCAGACATGTCCAAGAACAATATATCTGTAACTTTGATCGGCATTGAAACGAACACGAATGTGCACCATGTCGCGGTAGGATGTCGTCAGAACTCAATGGACCAGTACCCAAAAGCAGGCAAACCTTTACCAGGCAGTCATCCGAGAAAACGACTGGGTTCGTTTACGCGTCCCCTTCTGTGTGTGTTTTTGAGCCAGAGGAGAACTGCAGAGGACACTAGTTAGGAACGCGCGAAGGTGGGAGGGAGGGACAAACAAACTCAGCCGCAATTCTTTCACCAGCGGCTGCTCGGGAAGGGGAATAGGGCTTCTCCTGTCAGCCGATGCCGAGTATGCTCATTACGTATCTGACACTCTAGCTCGATTACTTCCGTTCACTGTCAGGTACACATGTGCGCGTCATTTCATTTGGAACATAGTACACCTACCAAACGTCTGCTTTGCTACAAACTCCCCGATGACAAACTTTACCTCGGACCGAACATACAAAGTTTTTGTAACAATCGAGTAAATATGCTTTTATCTTATATACATGGCTTTTTTGGTTCCAAAGAAATCCGTTTCTCACTCATTGTCAGTGTCACATTTTGGCGAGTGCATTTGTGTAGGCTGACCTCATCTGTCAAGTCACAATCACCGTTTACGCACCGCCTTTCTGTACAGTTTCAAAGGAATACAGTTGAGTTGAAAATAAGGGTGGGACTGTGAAGATGCAAAACACACCTGAAGAAAGAATCATTTTTCAAGCTCCACAGTGAGTGGGCTTTGTGGACTGATGCCGCGCAAATGCCACGCGAATTTTGTTGGCACCGTCCATTTCCAGTTGCGATTTCGACAGCAAGTTTCCTAGCTTCTGGAAGCGTGTATTCCACGATTGTATGGATGAGCAAAAAGAACAAGAGACGATTTCACGAACGTGACTTACTCGGTTAAAGACGATTATACAGCCCGTTGTAAATATTGTTGGTAGGAGTTTAAAGCGTACAGCAAAATGATGAACTTGAGGAGAGTTCTCGCTCGGTTATGTGTGTATGTGTGGCCAGTCTGGAGTCGAGGGAAACGGCAAGCGTTGGACGGCGCTATGCGTAATGCTGCTCAAGCACCGGTCAATTCACCGACTACCGGGACAAACTCCTGGTCCATGCTGTCGGAATTGAGTTTCACGCTCGCAGGTTAAATATTGTAGACTTACTGAATCCAGGAGAACACGGCCGTTATCACGACACCCCAACAACCGTCAGATTCACTTGATCTGGACGAGTTTTGCAATGTGACCACCAAAATTTGAGTCACCCACAAGAGTCGATTGTATGCATATCGGTGAACTCAGAAAGAGCACTATGGAGCGTTGAAATGTCTTCGGTACCTCCAGGACATCCAGACCAGCTGAAGGCCTAATAGGTCTGGAGACGTACTGGCTACTTAGAGGACAACTTCTCAAAATTGCCCAGTTATCCATCTATATTGTCTTGTATCTTTTCAACCCATCTATTTAGACTAAACTTTAACCGGCGCAAATGAACTAAAAAAGGGAAAGGCTGTCGGAATATCTCCCGAACCATTCAAGTTGAGTAGACCACTGCTGAGAAATGGAGTTTTTCAACTGTCTCACACAATCTGGGGAACTGATCTTGTGTCCTGATAGCTCAGGGAGGCCACCAGGGAAGTATCACCAGAAGGACCGTTTACCAGTACAGGACCTTCACCAACCGCTTGGCTCCGCGCACCGAGTGCAACGTAGACACGACCTCTTTGTCTTCATTCAGTGTGAAGGTTCGTTTTCTAACCACTTTATGTGAAATAAGTCTCAGTTAATGGGGTATGTGGAATTTGCCACAACCCCCCCCCCACGATTTTGGGTTTGTTCCATTTTGTCACCTTACTATTGTATTCATAGGACTACATTTGTTGGTGAAGTGCCACTTGAAGAACTCAACCTTTGTGGTTTTTCGCGTTATTCAACGTGAACAACTTGAGTGCTTGTCGCAGTCTATAACGTCGACCTTTCAAGTCCATGACCCCAATTCTCAAAGACACGTTCGTCCTTTTCCATCTCCATTTGTCATAAACGATCCAGAAGTTGAGATCATCCATATCTGACTCCAAGATCTTGGTGGGTGTCCTATGAATTTTCAGACCAGGGAGTATTGCTCTTACTTACCACACAAGCTGACCCGCAGTAATGTTGTCAACTTTCTCGGTTCTCAATGAGTGACTACAAAGCAGGTCACTGTTTTCGAGAAATACACTCATTTGCATATCAATTTGGTTTTTGCGAGAGACTCACCTGGAACCCAGCTAAATCTCTCGTTTGTGATGTTTTCAGGCAACTGAATGTGCTGCACCCGAATTGCACGAAATTAGCGAAATACATTCGTTTACAAAACAATTTAAATTTGCGGAAGACTCACCTGGAACCCGGCTGAATATCCCATTTATGATGTTTTCTTTTTAAGCGAAACCGGTCGTGGGCTGTCGAAGCGTCTTCAGCAACCTCATGAGTAGTGTATTACGTCTATGCGTGCATCGCGATAGCCCGAATATCGTACCAACTGAAACATGAGGCACAGGAGGAAACTTACTCAATTTGGACAAAATAAGGCTGCCGTTATGGATACAGTTGGACTAAAGCACGAACGGAGGCGGGACTGTTTCATGAGGACGACCCTCTGATTCAACAGACGAATATGGCGCACCACGATCCACGACCCAACCAACGCAGTGTCAGGAAGGTCAGATTCCTGAAGATAATCCCAGAATGCCCGAAACCTACTGAGACACTCAGACTAGACCAAAATCGCAGTCAGGGAAGCCATCAAGCAGTCCAGAAAAGTCGGCTTTCGATTGAACGCTCAAGCAGTCATTCAGGTCAGCAACCGCCGACGATTATGAATGTTCAGGCAATTCATAGAATCAATGGCCGATGATGATGAGCGTTCACCCAATGCCGACCAGACAGTCTGGATTGAAGGTCGAAAGTGCACTTTAAATACTGCGAGGCCCCTTGTGAATTTTGCACTCGCTTGTTCGCAATAAAGCTGCTGTGATCCTTGTTGGGGAGTGTTTTTCCGGCACGAAGTCACTGGAGCGGGGACAGCAGTTAGTTACAACACAGGATCCCGAAAACAACTCGCGACCACCAGAAGTAAACATCCAAAGTACATGCGGAAAACAAAAAATGAATTCTGGACCAGACGACGTGAAGAGCACCAGTCGCACGTGGATCGCTACTGTCACAAAGATTCTTTACCTGGCAAAAAAATCTATGGACCGAAAGTCAAATATTTTCGGCTGGTAGAAGACAACAAACTCTGGTGCAACTCTGGTCGTCTGGGAACACTGCTTTTCTACGCTTTTCAACCGTCCAGGAAATGCTAATTTGAGCTAATAGATCCCATGTGCCCAACCACAGAATGAAGACCTACTTGGACGACTTGCCCCCAGACTCAGAACTTCTGAGGGCTGTAGACAGTCTGCAAGATAAGAGAACAGCGCGACTGGTTGAAGCTGGGAAGACGAACACTGAAAAAACGATCCTTTCCACCTACTGTGCAGAATTTAGAAGATGGAAGTCATCCCGCAGGATTTTAAGGATGCAACGGTGATCCCACTGTACAAAAGGAAAGGGAGATGACAGAAGATGGACAGCTACCGCGGAAGCAGCTGCACATTCGCAGCAGGCAATCGACTAGTTTGGGTGGGCCAGGCAGCAAAACGTCCCTGAGGAGCAATGTGGATTTCGAAGTGGTCGAAGTACGACTGACTTACTTTTTGTAACGAGACAAATCCAAGAGAAATTTCCTGAGTTGAATCCAGGAATTGTGGATTCGCAAGAAACTTCGACTCAAGGAACAGAGAAGCACTGTGGATCGGCCTAGGAAAGCTTGAATTGTCAATTGTCCAAACTGGAATGAAGGCGCAATTGCGAAATGGCAGGAAGACCTTCAAGGATTTTTTGATCGATACCGGAATGAAGCATGACTGTGGTCTTTCTCCAGCCCTTTTCACTCATCTGCACAGAGGTAATCTGCCATTGCGAGGGTGGTGTTCGAAGCGCTAACCTGACGTCCTTTTGCAGACGAGTGCTTCCTATTTGCGCATTCTGAAGCACACTTACAGTGACTGACTACGGCGATCGATTCAGCGGGTTCTCGCTTTGGTTTAAATATGAATTGTTCCAAGTTACCTGTCTTTTATAAGCCTGTAGTTTAGATCCGAGATAAGACACCATGTATTCGGATAAATGACTGTGAGATAGCGTGTTGTATGGTTTTCAACTAGCTTGGCAACACATTATCCACAGACCTGCTACTTGACAATGAAATGAACGCACGGATCGCAAAAGCCGGCAAGGCACTTGGTCGCACAGTTCGATAGTTATCCAGCTGTTATGCTGTCCTCACTGATGTCATATTCGGGTTCTCAACCTAGTTCGCTCGCAAATGGAATGAGGGGAATCCCGAACACGGAAGCTCTTCGTCAAGTAAATGATGTTGGAACTGAACTGGTGTCCACCAGTGAGGGGAATTAAAACGAATGGCAGAAACTCAGGCCTGCAAAAAAACGCATCTACTGTTAGCTGGAGAATGGAGCTTGAAAAGGGGAACGCCAGAAAGTTCGCTGTTAGCATGGCGTCAGATAGGTTGAGGAACTGTAGCTTCTAGTTTAGGCCATGGGAGTACTTGACACTCGAAGGAATGGCCATCTGGGGAAGTGAGAAACGTTTTGTGATCTGTTTTACTGGAAAAAAGAGACAAGCCACTCGGAGGGACCTTCAGCCTTGTCTGCATGAGCGTGCGCAACCTACGGACGCATATGCCTTTGTGGGACTGGCTTTGTAGGTCACAGACGTAATTATCAGTCCACCTGATAAACGTGGCCATCCGGAACTGTGGTGAGCTTGTTCCATTTTCAGTGACTACCCGACTTTGTCATTTTTGGGGATGATAAGATTATTAACCGTATGGTTAATAGAATGCCATCGGGTTATCGACTAGCAACTCGACGGTGAGTGAGTCGCCCGAAGCACTTGCTTGGTGCTACACTGGGCGAGCTGTGGTATTAAGACGACATTTAATGAGCTAAAGGATGACACCGGCATCTCGGTAGTAAGCTTTTCAGTGTCACCGGCACTCATTGCCATGGTATTGTTATGGCCTCTGCATATCCACTGGTCGATTTTGTTTCCTCCAAAGAACCACATTCGACTCCACGTAAACCGTCTGCAGCATTCTGTCAGGAGCTAAACTCCAGTGGCTTGACCACTGTCAACCAGCACATTCAATTAGGAGGTCAGTCATTCCTATATAAAGTAAAGGACTTAGTGAGCTGAAAAGTTTGAAAAGCAATGACCTAAACGGAATTCGAGGACACCCACTGCGAAAGAAACAAATGTTACGAGTTTCGCCAGGTTAGTTTTGACTTCTCGCTAGCAACTATATGTTCGAGTTCTCACATCTGAGTTCACTTCGTGTAGTAACGGTATTTTCTCAGCTTAGTTCTCGGTCTGAGCCTCCCAAGCTAGCGTGCGTGTCAAAACAACAACCAAAGGTGTACAAGATATATTAACGTCTCAAGCGAAGTCAAGAGCATTTGTACAGCGCTTTATATATATATATATAGCGTAAGCGGTAATAACTTTCTGGAAATTCTGACGCGTTCTGGATGCACCATTGGCAACCGGCAATCGGCCAATGCTGGGTCATGATTAGCTGTTGGGTCCAGATTTTCGACCAATCAGATCTGGGCTTGATGCCGGACCGGCAAGCGTCCCGAATTCCTGGCCAATCTTGCGTGGGATAGGCTTTTCGGCCGAAGCAGCCCCCAATTGCGGGCGGTAAAGCGGGATCTGTGTGGAATTCTGCCTAACACTTCGGTCCATCTGCTGGGAGTGGATAACGGACAGCGTTAATTCGTCCTTTTCTGTCCAACAGGTGCCTTCGGTTGGAATCGGTGGTCAAACAAAATTCCATCTGGAAGTGGCGAGTTTCATATTCCAAGGCATCAAACAAATCCCCAATTACACTTGATAAACAAATGAAAATTAAGACAACTATTCCAGTTCGTAGGAACCTCATTGTGTGACTCCCGTCTGAGATACAATTCTCGTAACCAGAGGATCTGATTGATCAAAACAAGTCTGTCGCCATTTCACATTAATTTGTGTTGTTTTTTTCGCTTGTCGATAGTGAATATCACTTGCCCGATAAACATGCTGGTCAAATGTCAAACATTTGCAGTCAAACAATAACAAGAGAAGGACGAACTTTCACCTGGTAGTCACGTACACCAATACAATCCACGTCTTGGTTTATACATTATCAGAAATGTGTTTAACCCAAAGAGAGAGAGAGAGAGAAAGACGGGAGAGTTCAGCTGAGAACCCGTCGCAGCAAGTAAGGTTGGTTTTATATACTAGGGTTTACTCAAACAGAATTTTTCTGTGAAAATCTTTGACGAATCATAAGATCGTAATGGATCATCATAAGATCCGGAGAAGGATTCGGCGACAGAACAATCTACTCCACACCTACCAACATGAACTCACAAGCACATGACCTACGAAAGTACATTCATGAAACAGCAAGTGGAGAATTCCATGCCCTTATTAATTTGCGACAATAATGTCGCTCCTATACAACCAATTGTTAACCTGGAAACCTGGAAGTTGCCTGAAAACATCACAAACGAGAGATTCGGCTGAGTTCCAGGTGAGTCTCTCGCAGAACCAAATTTGTTTGCAAATGAGTGTAGTTCGCTAATTTCGTGCAATTTGGTTTCAAGTAGAACCTAAGTTTGACGGAAACTCGGGGACTGCGTCTACCTGATGAGCCCCAAGAAGGGCGAAACCGGTCGTGGGCTTTCGAAGAATTCGCATCATCCTTATGAGTAGTGCATTACGTCTATACATGCATCGCGATATCTCGAATATCGTAGCAACTGGAACATGAGGCGGCCTGGTGCAGCACATTCGGTTGCCTGGAAACATCACAAACGAGAGATTTAGCTGGGTTCTAGGTGAGTCTCTCGCAGAACCAAACTTGTTTGCAAATTAGTGTATTTCGCTCATTTTTCACCGCTTCATATTCACTCAATAGTGCCCTGTGAGGTCCTCCTAACCGAAATAAAAGAGCGACACTTTACAGTAAGGGACAGGAACATCGGAGTTGTCACGACCTGACTGTCGAATGCACCAGCAGCACCAGCACCCCGTTTCTGTAAGGGTAGGAATCAGCCTTCAATGCTCTGACATCCGCCTGCCGATCGGCCTGCTACGTCGGACTACGCTCATGGATATCCGTTCACAGTGGGTGACAATACCTACGGTTTGCATTGAGTCGCGCGTGCATCTCCCTGAACGCACTGTATCCGATGGAAACCCGAGGGACTAAGACCGGAGGGTGAGCACTAGGGAGCACTTACACGGGTGTCGGCATGCCCAACTGAAGGCCAAGAAACTTCAGTTCAACTGATTACAGCTGCGCATTTGGGTCTCACAGCGTTCCTTTGCAAAGGAGCATCTGGTGGCTCGCAGCACTCAGCTGAAGCAACTGGGGTACGCACATATGGCCATTGTTGGCCACGCCTGAACACACACACAGAATACCGATTAACGCGTTGGAGGTATGCCAGATAACAGTTGGTTTTGTGCACTAGAAAGCAAATTAGGGAGATTGAATACCACTATCTATGCAATAGCAGCTTTTTGTCCCCGTGACGTGCTATACCACACAGTCGACTTCTCTGTCCCTCATGGTGAATTGATTTCATTCGCCTGGATCACAACGTCGTGTCGTCACAACTTCGTTTGATTAAGCGGCTGATTAGGCCGCTCAGGTGAGACCGCATGCGTGACAGGACCTTGCTCGCTTTTGCAAATGTGCTCAATTCTGTGTACAAGATATCCCACACCCTCAAATTGGCATTTTACAATCTCAGTTGTGTGGGAGCGGATTTTTCGCGTTCATTTGAGAGTATCTCACAAACCACGTGTATCAAAGTTCATTGATATTAATCGTTTAGGATGCAAACTCGCACAGACTTCAGTCAACGTTACGTTTCAGAAGAGGGGCATTTCTACCGGACTATCTGAAAATTCTGCGTCGTCACAAGCTTAACCCAACGTCATACAGTCCCATATGAAAAGCGGCTTCGAGGCGCTAGACTGAGATGTCACAAATACACTCGTTCTCTGCGTAGTCTCAAATCAGACTAATTCAGTTTATCAGCTATAAACCGTGTGTCATGGGTACACTGGTTCCAGGTGCTGTGGTTTCAATCGCCGGAAAGTGGAAGAGAGTGCGAGATGTGGCCAATCGTTGGGGTCGATACCATGTTCAGTTAATTTGGGAACTGAGTAGCTGCGCTTTGAAGGCGATAACTTTGATGCACGAGCGCCACTGATTGTACGACTGGGTCACTCCTGACAGCTTCCTTAACCATTGATGAGTTGAGTCCCCGGTTCCCCATCCAGGAAGGTGGCATCTGTTGACCCAACTCAGTTTCCTGGTTAGTGTTTTCGTACTTCGTAGCCAGGCCATACACTGTTTACTTCTTGGTCGCTTCCACTCAGAACAGGGGTGGGCAAAAAGAGCTCTGCGAGGTAGACGATCTTCTGGCTTGTGGAGTACATGTCCTATGAAGCGTGAGTAATTCATCTATCACAAGAGAGTTCCTCAGTCCTAAGACATTCTGGTATATCTGAGCATTACTATTCCGATGTTCCCACCAGACCCCACGAATGCTTCGGAGACATCGATGATCAAACACTGACACCTTCCGTATGTCCTCTGCAAATGGGCGCTGTCACCATTTGGAACCCTGTGAGACACATGATTGCGGATACATTGATGAGGCATTTGAAGTAAAAAAAACTACAGTTTATAGATCGTCACCTGTTTCTGTTCAAAAAGACACCGAAAGGTCTGGAGTACTCAAATTTCACCTAGATAGCGTCTCTCTGAGACCCTTTCTGGTTATGTGTGACTCCGCTTACCGCAATTTAGCTACATGGTTGGCCAAAAATCTAAAATCGTTTCGTTGGGCTGTCCCGAATTCTGAACCGGTTGTCAGTGAATTCACAAAAGATTCTCTCCATAAAGGGTATTCACGAATGTTCCTTGCATCAGACTGCAGAATGCGCCTCAACTGAATGTGCTACATGAGGCCGCCTCATGTTTCAAATGGTACGACATTCGAGATATTCAAATACATATTTGTCTAGACGCAACACGCTACTCATAGGGTTGCTGAAAACTCCTCGACGACAATGTATTACGATATCTCGAATATTGTACCAAGTGAAATGTGAGGCAGTCTGGTGCAGCACACTCAGAATAAGCAAACTATCGTAAATGAGAGATTCAGCTGGATTCATTTGAGGACGGTGCCTACCTGATGATCTCCAAGAGCGACGAAACCGGTCGTGAGCTGTCGAAATGTCTTCAGCAACCTTACGAGTAGTATGTTACTTCCGGACTACAGAGTAGTTGTACGATTTTATTAGCGTCTACAAAATCCTCAGATGTATCCCTCTAATATATTTAACGAAGCTGACCCTCCTGCTCTGAATATGGAGGCCAATCATATAAAAATAGATGACGCAGTAAGGCGTAGCTCCCTTGGACTTTTACTAGCATACGTCTTTTGAGGCTTGAATAAAAGACAACTTTCCAATCAGACCTCCAAAAGCATGAACAGTTTACATTCAAATTTTCCCGAGTCTTTTGAGGCAGAACCTGGTGACCATCTTGAGTTTTTGAATATTCTTCATGTCAGATGGCACTTTTAAGCATTCAGTTTACTACAAACTACAAGAAGTTAGCGCTATAGGCACTTCGTTTTTGTCATCTGGACTGACCACATGCAAGAATATCACGACGTGCCTAACAGTATTCATGAATATATGAAAGTAACAGTAAAAATCGAAAAAGCGGATGTCGGAGAGCGGTTCTTCATGTGATTGTGACCGAATAACACATTGGATCGATTTCTTCTGGTGCATTCACAGAGACCAACTGGACGAATGGAATCTGCGTGTTCCCCCATACTATTAGACCAGAGAGAACTACACAAGTCACTGAGTTTTCATCGACCTTATGAGTAGTACTGATGGTAAGCCGTAAAGACAACAGCCATTAGGCACACTTTGCTGAAGCAACAGAAAAAAACCATTCAGCTGTATCACTGTTTCGGTGGCTAACTGCCATGCCTCCCGAAAGAAGCACGAGGGCTGGGATACTGCCAGGTTGCCCAAGCCTAGACAGAAAAAGTCGAGAGACAGAGGTCGGGTTCGAAGCACGGATCTTCCGGTCAGTAAATTCGCGCTTCAACCATTTGAACCATCTCACCCCGACGACAGAGTCTCGGTGCTACAGTGTATAAACAGACTATGCACAGTGGCCTTCCCTGAGTAAGGTGGGCATCGGACCATTGACTCCGAGCCCCATTTCCTAGCCTTTCTCTCCCTCTCCCTAATGCAACCACTACCGTCATATTGATTCCACGCAAACAGCTAATGAGAAAACCGGAAGAGATTCATTCACTCTGGCCTGTTATGAGATCCCATCTGACACTGGAGAACGTTAGGAAAGCAGTTGAGGGAATGAATTTCGCTACTTTCCTTACCTGTGATCGTAAACCGGACCTTTGCCGTTTAGGAATTGACTGCCTCTTTTCCTTGACATCATAGGTAACTTCGCTTGCAGTGCACTCACGCCAACCGACGGGGTTCTTCTGATGACTGATTCTTCTCCGGTTTGGAAGGTCTCAAATCCTAGTGTGCATCAAATCGGCCCGCTGTGAACTCACTCGATTCCACAAACTCTGAGTGGGGAGGAACCCAACCATGCTATTGTAAACGGATGAGATGTGAAACTCCAAAGGTGGCACTTTGACGTAACGACAACCTGAATTCCAAGGTTTCTTTCTGGTTGATATGTATGCGTGATTTATGTGGATTGCTTGCTTATCTATGTTTTTCAGGTGATCACATATGCAGAGCTCCGGGAAGGTTTCAGTCCTCCTTGGTCTCACTGAGTGATATCTACACAATGAAACGTGATGGACTTTCGGTATAGGAAGAAACCTCGCTCGTTTTTTACCTTCCCGTTTCTCCCTGCTTCGATAAGATACAGGTCAACCGGAAGTCTCTCTGAATGCTGTACAGCCTCCTTCAAATCATTCGAACTTTTTAACTTTTTCTTCGTAACTTGGAATTACCAACTAGCCCCTCAGGCTAGTTCAGCTGTAACATGCCTCGGTCCATAGCGCCACGCTACTCGAAGAAAGCATGAGGGCTGGGATACTGCCAGGTTGCCCAAGCCTAGATAAGAGCAGGCGAAATGACGCAGTTGGTTTGGAACCACGGACCCTCCTATAAGTAAGTCCGTGCTCAAACCACTGGACTATCTCGAGCCTTAGTTTCTTAAGAGCCCAGTTCATCCAAAAGGAGTTTCTCACAGCAAGTGCTTCCCATGCTCTCTGAGGACTTAAAGAACTTTCAATATGTGACCATATATATTTTCGGGACGTTGCCCGAGCATGGTCGGAACACCGGATGAGTACTACTGAAGTACTCTGAGTTTTCGGAGGAAATAACGCGCCCACGATAGATGAACTGATCACACTTCATAGGCCGCGCTGGCCTGGTTAGGTGCCGGTTGACCAATTTCCTCGAAGGGCTCCTTTCTTAAAACCACGTGAGACGTGGAAATGAGTCGGGGGAGGTCAAACAATGACTTGGCTGTGAATTACGAAAGCCATTACCAGTAGACTCAGCTGCGCTGGTCATTGCCTTCTCCCTGGATGGGAACCCAGAGACAGGACACATCGATGGTTGAGGAAATCGTTAGACATGGCCCAGTAGCACCCTCAGTGGCGCTCATGCGTCCAAGCAGCTGCCTTCAATGCACAGCTTCCCTCTCGATTCCCCCCCCCTCCAAAAAAAAGTCCACTGACACTCCTGTAATTACGCATCACGTACACCAGCTACCGCTCCACCTCACCACTCTAAATCATCAGCGAAAGAAACTGTAGCAGCTACGACCACTGTAAGACAAGTATGCGATTTTTACAACTGATAACAATCACAATAGCGCCATAAAAGAGAAGAACAGTTTTGAAACGAGGGTGGTGGATATTTCCCACTGTGACTGAAACCAGTCTACGCTGAAAAGATGTCTCACTTCTATTCAGAATCATCAGCAGTGCACATCTCAAGAAACTCCAGCAGGAAGTCTTGACCCCGCGACCTTCCGGTTAGTAGTTTGAGAACTTAACCGTTCAGTCCCGAGCGGCTACTTTACCCTCACTCGGTCCCCCCCCCTCCACCTTGGAATGATTCAACGAATCGTGCTGCGCGCAAGTCCAAAGCTAGGTTCTAGAGTCAAGAAATTTCGCTTAAACGTAACACACTATTCATAAGGTTGTTGAAAACTCTTGAACAGCACACGACCGGTTTCACCATTCTTGGAGCTCATCAAGTAAGCGCAGTCCTCGAGTTTCTGTCAACCTCATATTCTACTTGAACCTAAACTGAACAGATTTGGACAACTACTCCCGGTTGCACACAAATATGGTTTTCATACGGGAGACTCCATACGGGAATCCAGCTGGATCCCTCTTTTATAGTGGTCTGCCTCAACTGAATGTACCGCACTAGATCACCTAATAGGTTGTCGTCTAGACCTAACATACTACTCAGAAGGTTGCTGAGTGCGGATGTCGCACTTTGGCGTTTACTATCTTTTTGGGAATACACACGAGGGAGATAAACCATTCCACTGCTGATTTAGTATACAGTCCCTCCAGTGTTCAAGGATCAAATTTGTTTGACTTTGTCGATTCATGCCCTAGACAAAGCAGTTTTTTTAAAACTTCTGTGTATTTGTGATCCTCCACGTACAACAGGTGCTAGTAGCGTCACTGATCCAATCTTGTAAGAGTCTCGTCAATAAGATGAATACTTTTTCGGGCAATGTGTTCGTGCAACGGACATTTCGTGTGTTATTTGTTCACCGAACCCTACACCAACAGATCATCAATTAGTAAACTAGTTAGTCGATTGTGACGTGGCGTGCCTGTTTACGAAAACTTTCCTATCTATTTTAAAACAGCGTAGTGTGTGTTGTACTGTTTGTAACTGTAAAACTTTCCTGGGTATATGTCCCGAAAACCCCTTCAAATTATTTTGTGAAATGTTTACCCCATACGAGCGCATGGTTACGTGAAAAGAAACGACTTTTCTGTTCAAGGGGGGCCAGAATTGAGGAAATGACCGAGTGAGCAAAGGTTCTACGAAGGTTCAATACGATATGTGATCTGTGAGACTCCCTTCTGAGATGTAATCACCCAGTCAGCACGTGACCACGTGATACGGTCCCCGTCATTCAAGCATGGCTGGTGCTACATCCTGCCTGAGTGAGAGCTCATCACACTGCTACTCGTGACCAGATGGTTAAGTGTTCAACCATTGGCCGGAAGGTTGCGGGTTTGAAGCTTTCCCGGTTTCATGAGTGGCGCAATGCTGATGGTTCCCAATAGGAACGAAACAGCTGTACAGTGCTTCTCGGAATATCAGAGAAGACTGGAGAAATACTCCCATATGCAAACAAATTTGGTTTTGCGAGAGACTCACCGGAACCCAACTGAATCTCTTGTTTGTGATATCTCGAATATCGTACCAAGTGAAACATGAGGCGGCCTGGTGCAGTACATGCAGTTGCTTAGAAACATTATAAACGAGAAATTCAGCTGGGTTCCAGATGAGTCTCTTGCAAAAGCACATTTGTTTGCATTTCGCTAATTTCATGCAATTTGGTTTCAATTAGAACATACGGTTGACGGAAACTCGGGGACTGCGCCTACCTGATGAGCCCGAACTGGAAGGGCGAAACAGGTCGTTGACTGTCCACGAATTTTCAGCAACCTTATGAGTAGTGTATTACGAATAAGCATAGATTGGCTTCACGTACAGGATGATAACTCAGCTGAAAATGACCACATCTCTTCACCATGTTATCACACCCAACAGTGACCACCAAAGAATTCCGAACAACAACAACAGTAAGAGACCATATTTAGATTCTCCAAAGATGTTCGCAGCTTGGAGGGACTTTAGTAGCCATTGAATCACAGTGATACAGCTTGCAATTAATACATTAAGGCGGAAAACTAACTACGATCATCTGAAGACCGGAATCTGAACTCCGGAACAGCCGAACTTTCGCTTTCCTGATAGCCTTCAGGCTTCGTTCAGCTGTCGCACCCTTTCAATGCCATGCCACCCGAAGGTTGCACGAGGGCTGGGATACTGCCAGGTTGCCCAAGCCTAGACAGGGGAAGTCGAGAGGCAGAGGTCGGGTTCGAACCACGAACCTTCCGGTCATTAAATTAGCGCCCTAACCACTTGGGCCATCTCGCCCCATTAGCCTTCAGGCATGTTTTTGAAAAGCGATAATTTTGGTTCCAGATCTTGAGAAGGTCTGACAACTGATAGGGCGGCCTTGTTCGATCCCGTTTGTAGAAGCAAGAATGTCTGTGAAACACAGTGCGATCCAATACTTGAACACAAGTTAGTCATTCTAAGGGATCGTACAACTTGGATCTGTGAGTAATTTGCGGATGAGCCTGTCAGAGAAGAATGGAACTCACCGGTTACCAGCCCACCTGCTGAAATCGACCGCAGAAGTGCCGAAGGTATGTTAGCTCCGATTCCTAATCAATACCTACCCAAATGTACCCGTCGTACTGCAAGCTGACAGTGTGAGCAGTCGTTCGGCCGCTGGTTTATCATCTGGTTATCCATTCACGCACAAACAATTCGGTAATGGACATCTTCAAGGAGCCGTGATATGTCAATTATCCCATCAAAACTTGAAGGGCTTGGTGGTTGAGGTTTTGGTCTTTGTGTGAAAGAAACACTACTGGCGTTCGCTGTCACACATCATGCTGAGTGTAGCTGACTGCGCTCATCAGGCTCGTGCGCGTTTGATCACCGACCGTATTCATATCGGCATCACCGAGTATGAATTTCGGCAACACACGAACTGTTGGTCTTACGGAGTGCGCGCAGACATTCCGCTTGTCAACCACTGTTGACCGTCGGATCCGATTCGGAAGCCAGCCATATTATATATATATATATATATATATATATATAACAGACCGATCGTCCTTAGAAAAACTCTGCAACGAGCCTAATAGTTGAAACAGATGTCCACCGACTTCGTTTCTGTAAGCAGCTACAAAACTTATGAAGAGAGCATCCGTGGTAGTGATCGAAGCCATGCTTCTGAGGAATGCCCTCCTCCGTGTGGCTTCTTCCTGGATATAAAAAAAGCCCTCTAACACAATCTCGTACAGGATACGCCACCATCCAGGCTGTTGGAATCAGTCAGAAGGTTTATGGCTAGCCCACACAAAAAACAACAACCGAGGTGCCTACACCTCCAACACTGAGTCGGACAATCTGGATAGAAACTGACGCAATGAATACCACTGATATTAGTTAGCCGTTATATGTTTCAGTGTCTCCTGCCCAGCAGAGCGAAGATTGCATGGACCCCATCCTGGAAGGCGAACAGCACTAATTTGTCGCAACAAACTGTATCTCCTTTTATAACATCAGATTCTGTCCAAATTTGAGTTTCCGTCACTCCGAATTAGGCACGCAAAACGACGCCCTTCTCGATAGACGGTAGCTCGACACACATAACACAAGCCCATCCACACTAGCTTACAGTGCTTGACGCAAACCTTGAGTGGAATACCATCTAGTTCACGAGAAACTTGCTTCCTGGAACCCCCAGTGTGTATGCCCTAACTTCAGCGGATTTCAACTATGGCACCAAAAAATCGGTGGTCAAAGACCTGAAGATGCCTCAGAGCCTACAACTGAAGTGGTCTTGGGAATCTGACATATCTGTGGCCCCTCTGGATTACCGTACAACCGGATGGTAAACCCTACAGTACCTGTCTGTTTACCTTGCAGTAGTCTGAACATAAGCCGTCAAATAGTTTCTAATGAAGTGTGAAAGCCACTACCAGCAAACTCAGCTGCGCTGGTCATTGCCGTCTCCTCAGATGGGGCCCCCGGGACGGGCCACATCAATGGTTAAAGACATTGTCAAACATGGTCCAGTCGCGCCCTCAATGGCGCTCGTGCATCCAAGCTATTGCCTTCAATACATAACTCCCCAATCCCCCCCATTTAACAGTCCATTGACAGTGGTGTATTCACGCACCAATTTATCAGCTCCCACCTCCAATGCGCAGCTACCTACCTCACCTCCCCAAATCACCGGTGGCCAAAACTGTGGCAGCTAGAACCACTGTACGACAAGTAGACGGACCTTAAAACTGATAATGATGATGATGATGATGATGATGATGATGATGATGATGATGATGATGATGCTTTCCCGTTCTACTTGCCTTTCGTTCGTTTTTTTATGGTACGTGACGGAGTGCTACTTCACTTAATTTCAAATTATTTGTGAACACTTGGAAGAAGCGGATACAGAAACGTCGTTTGTTTAAATGAGGCAATCCGTAGATGCTCAGTGATTACACTCTGGTGGATTTGACCCCACCATACTAAAATTTTCATTGGCACAGTCCGAAGGGGACTACTTGTCTTTTCCGCTAACTATTATCTTTCACGTGACTGGAGTCCTGGTCTGGAAACATTTGTCTGAATAGTTTGCCATTTCCGAAGAGACGTTTTCAGGGAAGAGGCCATTTAGGATAAAAGAACATCTCCGACCTGCACTCCGGAGACAAGCCAGTTCACATAATTCTGAGTTTAGTGGACTTCACACCATCCTATCGGTAAGGGTTTGATAAGTGAGACAAAATGTTCTCTATCTGTTCTGGATCGTTAAAACTGAAATGGGAAGAACCTTATCCTGGACGACATGGCCTACCTCTTCCCATTTGAGGGTGAATACATATCACATCGCTGTGGTGCACTATGGGAGCTGAACTACTCTGAAAATTTCGGCCAAACGATGATTGCGATCTGAACTGGCCTAACTTGGTCGGATAAACAAGATCCGTTGTTAGAAGTTTTACCAAACGTTTGTCGCCAGAAAAACGCACGAAGTCACTTGGACAAGAACAACAATAACAACAACAGATTAGCAACGGGTGAAACGCACGCGAAGATCGTGGCGCCATTGAATCACCCGGATCTTGTTCTAACTTTTACGCTCGATTAACCCAGGTGAGGGTGTCCTTGATCGAATTCTTCCGTGTTCGTCTTCAACAAATCTACCGAGCCGTTACAATGATCCGAACAAGTTGTCGGACACGGTTCTGTTAGAAGGAAAAGGCGGAAGAACGTCCACTTGACGCGTCATTTTGTTTTCGATTGTCTTTGAGAATAAACTTGATCAAGTGTTTTGGAAAGGTAAAGATATTTAGATACTGTAGTCCAGTTCGATCGCTCGATAACAGTGAGCCATTTTGTCCAACATAGCAAACGGAAGACGGTTGAGGTCAAGGAGAACGTGGATATAACCCAAAAATGGCATTCGGCATTTTCAGTTCACGGTTGAGTAGAGATCATAAAATGCAGCCCACATGACCGGACTTCATGGATTGGCGTTTGTACATAGCTTTCGGTTGTTGCTCTGTTCGCCGAGCTTGGCAATTGTTGGATCGCAAACTTTATGCCACCAATCGAGGTGAAATCGTCAGTGCGGGGTTGGGCGGATAAATTCCTCCTCTTTTGCGTGCGCCTACATATTTTCTAAACAGTATTTAATAACTCAAAAGTGATTGTGCTTGGTCCCGAATTTATTTTCGATCTTGGAATCTGAGTTGCGTTGCATTCTAATTTCCTTGTATCTGGTTGGTTCGTTGGGAACCTCCAGTTCGGCAGTTCTGTTCCTCTGTGGTTATTGGGCCGCTTCTGTCTTGCCTTGTGGTCTGATTGGCTGGGCCGATTGGGCCGATGACATCCAGGTTCCGTTACTGGGTTATACATGCTGTATACGTACGCAAATCCGGTTCATTTTAAACTGATCCAGATGAATGAACGTACCATCCTCGTGTAACTGGTATTTAAAACAGAAAGACCACTCATGCACAATGCTACTTTTTTTATCTGAAAAGAAAACATGACCCTGAACGCGTAGAAAATAAGCCTCGAAGGCAACGGAGCCACCTGTCTACAAGATAAACCCCTTATAAGGGCCACCCTCAGACAAGACCCTTTCCTCAACTTCATGAATCTTTCTGCGGAATCATATGGGGACGATCCTACGGAAAGTGCATCTCTGAAACAGAAACCGCCAACCAGTGTGATAGGCACCCAACTTCTAAAAAAACAACACGTAAATGATCATCGACACAGTCCGGTATACGTATAGTGCTGGTGTTACGGCAGCGAGGCATCGGTTTTGGACACTGATGTCATGCTGTCGATGACGATGATGATAATGTTGGTGTTCCGTGCACAGCTCCTCCGAACCACTGTCTGCGCATAGGTCTTTAGGATGGAAACTGGATTATCGTGTGCACTGAGTACCCCTCAACTGCCCGAATGGGTTATCATGACATAGTGTCACGCCTCCTAGTGTTTCAGGACAGTCTTATGCGGGAACGTCTAAAAGCCGGTTTTTCTGGCTTACATCAGACTATTCGGGGATGATGGGACCAGCTTTGGCAATGAGAAGCCTCGTGTTCCCCAGTGGAATAAACCTGATGGTGTAGGTTTAGAGGAATAATGCCAGTGTGTGGTTGGAGGGGGAAGGAGGTGCGGAAGAAAGGAAAAGACGTCCAACGAAGTGTCGGGGCGCAACTGCCTCAACTTTGATCAGGGAAGCAGATCGGCAAGCTGAAAACTAGAGTACTCGATCTGTGGACATCACTGTTTAGATTCAATTCAACGTTGATTTAAAACAAGGTTCTCAGTAGCTGTCGTTGTACATTGGCTAGGGTGCATCTTATTGGCGAAGAGGGGCCACCAGACCACCATTCGCACACAATCTGGGGTTCAGCTATTCAGTTGTCACCACTTGAATTAGAAATTATTGTCCATTATTTGGGCATCTTGATAGCTTTCTAACTGTCCACTCCCGTATATCTCCCAGCCTTATCCTCTCCAGTTTACACCGAGTACAGGGAGTCCAGTTGGTTGTCCAAGCAGCTCAGTATGTGTTGGGGTCCGTCGAGACAGTTCAGTTTGACAGACATCGTAACCGGATCCCAGTACGCCGTGGCTAGGGAATAAATGAAATTGCCTTACATGTTATGCAACCATACTGTTGTACACCTTACGGTTGAAGTACGTGTCATTTAGCTATAAAGCCCGCAAGCAACCTTCGACCCGAAACACTGGAATAATGAAAACCCTTCTGGTGAAATACGCTCATTTGCACACACTTTGGTTTTTTGGCAGGAGAATTGACTGAATCTCAGCCGAATCTCTCGATTGGGATATTCTCCAGCTGAGTATTCCAGCTGGTGTGATATTCAAGATGCTACAGTCGATTTTCTTAACCGGGCATATTGATGAAACGCCTGATGAGCCCCATGACGAGCGAAACCGGTCGTAGGATATCAAAGAACTTTCAGCAAAGCTGTAGATGGCACATTCCCTCAAGAGAATCAGTCTTCTGTTGCACTTGGTGAGACAAATAAAAACGACTAACCGGCATCTTGTTTTTTCCTACGGCCTTACCTAGCACAAAAGAGGATGAGCAAAGGAAATCGTTTGCAAGTGTCTTCTTCCACATCGGACATTTGTATGTAGCAATAATGATAATTGTTCATCTGTACCACCTTTGTGGTGCCTAGGTGCCGTGCTACCCCAAGGAAGCTGAGACGCTGCCAAGTTGCTCAAGTCCAAACAGAAACAGTCCAGACGCAGGCGTTCGGTCGGAACCACAGCTATTTCCGTCAGTAAATTCCCGTCTTAGCTCTCTCGAGATACAATCAACGTGTAGAGTCGGCCTGGTTAAGTAAAACCGAAAATCGATGGGGCTGGACCAGAATGTTTGTCATACTGTGTTTGATGGATTCGTCGGGTGAGGAAGCGTTCGCCTGACCGCGAGAGTGTCACTGTTTGTACAGTCATTTTCTGAATGCAACTCTGCTTCTGGCAACCTTGATGGAATTTTGTTAACTAACTTTAAAGTGTCTGCAAGTTTGGTCCCGGTGTCTTATTTCTCGCAACAGGGGGTCCATGGTTTGAGCCCAACCTCAACCGTTCCTGCCCAGCATCAGACAACCTGACTGTATCTCGGCCCTCGTACTTCCTTCAGGTGGCATGGCAGAAAGGTGGTTGCAGCCGGATGTCGACGATGGTGTTTTAGACAGTCTTGGCCTAACAACTTTGAAATCCTTGAGCATTGCTTCAGATTCCAGCAATCCAAAGCGGCTTCCAAGCAGCGTTGACTCGGTTCAGAAAGACCCTCTGTGGAGTGTCCTGGAAGTTGACCATGTACCTGATAAGCTATCGGCTCTAATTACGGGCTACTTCTTAGGGTTTATTTAGCGGAAACAAGAAAGTTCAAGTTTGATAAGGTTATCTGTCATCTTTATTGATTTTCAACATCGCATTTCATTGGTTGCAATCAGCTTAACCCATTCCTTGTGGAGAAAACAGCCTCGGTAGGAAGCTTTGTGTACATCGTGGTACAACCTGTTTAGTGGTGATGTAAGCCTGTGGGAACTGGTTCCTTCAAGTTGGAAGGAGTTTCGCTTCTGGTTCTCCAGGAGACCATTCAGCAGTGATACTTTCGGTAGTTTGGACACATTCTTCGTAATACCGAGTTGATTGTCCCGACCGTTTTGCACAAAATGGCACTACTCTCTCCAGGCCCAATACTGGTTGAGTGATGCCAAACAGCTTTGCCTTCACACCGTCTAAAGAATTGGGTACTGGAATCCGAAATGATTAAACATGCAGCCGACTCATCCTCCTCAGCCATGTGAGTAAAATAGGTAAACACATCTGAGAAATCTCATCTTCTGAAGAAACACTTGAAACCATGATCGTTCGCTATCTAACGTCTTCCTTCACTTATGGGTGAATGCCTTTCATGGATACCCGTCAGCCAGCTCCGTTAACTGCCATCTAACAAGCCCTCTCACCGTTGTCTGTAGCATCGCATTAAACCTTCAGCATGATCATAGATCGATCGATAAGTTGGATCAACATTAAACGACATTTTCATCTTGGTTCTTCTCTTGGAGAGTTAGACCACCAACTACGTACGCCATCCAGCACCTCATATGTAGATCTCGCAGAAGGTTGGCCAACAAGTATCAGAAATGAAAACACCCCGGTCCATCTCCACATCCTTAGAAATGGTGAGTAACACTCATCTAAAGCACACCATCTTTGCACTGGTCAGTCACAGCTACTCCGCATAACAGGTGACTGGAGTGTGTAGAGAGGACCGGGTGAGGATGGTGTGCTTTGACAAGAGCAATATTTTGGAGGCATAAACGTCAGACCAGTAAGTCAATGGGTGAGCAATTGTCACCCGAGTGACCTCAACGAAAATCCAAGTAGGCTATTTATAGCAACCTTTTTGGTTGTTCCTCGTGAACTTGACGAATTCTCAAACAGTGTTCAAAGCTGCACACAATTTCTACCTTTGTAGGGGCCCTGAAAACATGTGCTTGCCAAAGCAGAGCACATCGGCTTGTATCGAAACAGAGCAGAAGGTGACTCTACGCACAGAACCGATTCACGCTGTATGAATAGGTCCGTGTGAATTTCCCCGAGAAATCTTCCACAATAGAATGGCCTACCGAGCAGTACCTACAGCGTGTTCTTTGTGAATTCTCAGAGCACCTGTGAAACGGTGATGTCTGTTGGTGGGCCACCATACGCGACAGTAGTTGGAAACAAGTGACGCTGTGTTCGACGAAATCAAGGCGTTTTTTTTACACTCAGCTCATCTTGCATCTCATCCGAATTGTGTTTCCAGCAGCTGTTTATGTGGATGAGGGCTATTGCGCACGGACGTTAGTTGTGTGCCGTCGGAAGACCTGTAGAGTGTGTGCTCGTTTTAGGTGGTTACGGGATTTGTGGAATTTGTGTTCACACCACTTTCGATTGAACAGTCCTCTTATTGTCCTGGAGGGGCGAGATGGCTGTGGTTAGAGAGCGAATTTACTGACCGGAAGGTTCATGGTTCGAACCTGACCTCTGCCTCTCGACTTCCCCCGTCTAGGCGTGGGCAACCTGGCAGTATCCCAGCCCTCGTGCTTCCTTCGGGTGGCATGGCAGCTAGGCACCGAAAGGTTGTCCTGGAGCGATCCCTATCAAGGATAGGGTGGCTCGAATTTCGCCCTTCAGTGGTGCCGTGTTGGGATTTGAGCCCTGGGTATTTGACGGATGGGACAAGTGCGCATGCATGACCAGTCGAAACTGTTCCCAGCCAAAGGATGTCTGGCTGGCCCCCCACCCAGGATCCCCACGTCACTTTGTCCCACGGGTGTTTGAAATCTGCCAGCCAATTTTGGTTCTTGTTTGAATAGTCCTCGTCCTGTGCCGATAGGTCGCCTGAGTGGTACAAATGAGACCGCCGACGGATTAATGTTCAATAGTTTGGGCCAGTCCTGGCGCACCGTTCAGGCGACAGAGATTTGGCCTGATGAGATTGGCTAAATCAGGCTAATTCAAATCTGGACAATACCAAACGGCAGGCACTGCTGATTAGCTCCAGTGATCGTGAAGTGCCAGTTCCCTACCTCCCCACTTTACTGTCGACGAACCATGGAATAATAGTGTCACGTGATGAATCAGACCGATGTCGAATAAGAGGTAGGTCAGCATATGAGGTGCCCAAGAGGAAGTTTCACTGGGACTGTAACATCACACGTAGGTTAATAGTGAATCACCTTGGGATTTCTATCACGACACGCTGTTGGTCAACTTACTGATTCGAGCAACACATCTCACGCATTTCCCGGTTCGTGTCATCTCTAAATGTGTCAATGCGCGTATAAAATACGGTGACAGGTACGGAGAAAGTAATGATGCCTGAGGGCATCAAGATCGACACAAGATTGGGAGGAATTCTTGGGTTCATTTTCACCGTTCGTTTCAGAAGAGCTTGCTAGACATCGGCAGCTGGGCCACGTTTCACACAAAAGCTTCGTCAAGCCAAGTGAAGTAGGTAACCAATTTGACCAGGAGTTTTAAGACAGACGGAGAACTATTCAGCAAGATCTTTTCCGATTAACACACTAAACTGGTGTTGACTGTCAGCTAGAAGGTCTTGTCAGTAAGTCTGGTTGCCCAAGTCTTACGGCTGAAGGATTGGGGTAATTTCAAATCATTTTCGACCGGGTTTTGCTCCTTGGCCTACCGAGTCAAGGTGCTTCAGTTGATAATTCACCCTGTATGTCACTGGTAAATTTTGTTGGTCTGTGTGGGTTCGTAATTCATACGACAGTTTACCTCACTGCCTGTAAAATTAGGCAAGTTGCTCGAAGAGGCTGAAACCCGACAGGTATCACGGGTCGTCCCTCTGGATACCCGTCATTGGGGAATTCATTCATTGGATGCGGAGAAAGGGCGTGACCGATGAGTTAGGTTATCTAAAAGGCCCAAAGTGATGATCAAATGCCCTACTAACCGGATGGTCACGGGTTCGCTTCTCTCTGGCGATCTGGGAGATGCGTATAGCTGATGATTCCTAACTGGGATGGAAATGCATAGACCGACTTCCTTTGCCGGATGACCTTTTCTATTGCAAATAAGTAAGCTGTTCAGAAAAGAATAGAACTTCGTAAGTCACGTGACTCTCCCCTCTGAGAAATGGTCACCCGACGAACCTGTCAACACGTGACCTCATGGCGTGAGAACTGTGACTGAAGGCTTGGTGCCATTATATCCTCTCTAAGTATGTGAGTTGATGACACTGCTGACCAGTCGCACATGGCCAGACGGTTTACTGTTCAACCGGTAACCAGGTTCAAATCCCCCCTGGAGATTCGTGTGATGCACAGCGCTGGTAATCTCCGACAAGGATGGAATGGCTGCGCAGTGCCTCTGGCTATTCAGCATGGAAGGACTTCACTTGTAAACTTCATCCCTTTGGCTCAAGGGCTTTACGCCACCGCACCGTAGCCACTCACGTAAATCCGTTTTTGTTTGTTGTTTCTGTTTGTTGAGACCTTTTCACGGGTGAGACAACTTGGTCAAATTCAACACCACTTAGGTGAAAGTGAGCATACCTCAACTCTTATCGATTGTCTTGCGTGCCGCAGAATTTTCACAATATCACATATAGACGCGTGTTTGATAAACGATTCCCTTGGTTTGCTGTATTTCAAAGTTAGGTCCATAAGACTTAAGGAGAATTTCGCTGTCTCATTCACACGCACGTACGCAACCCGGAGTGGGGTTGGGGGTTGGAGAAGGGTTGTCATGGCACGGAAAACTTGATGACATATGTCTATTTTGACAGACATCTCAAGAGGATCCCTAAGGTGTTAGAGGGTGACAGAAATAGGGATAGGGGAAAGGGGAGGAGAGCAACGGAATTCATGGTCGCACGCACCCCTCTTGAAAAAGCACTTAAGTATCCTTGTGAGTAGTCTTGATTGATGTTTCAGAAGTGGTGAAGACTGTGGTCGTGGAACGTGACAGATGGGCTTAAGTACATCTGGGATGTTCCAGTTTGTCTGGCTAATTCCACGGTTACTTTAAATCGCAAACTACTTCTGCTCTGGGCTTCTCTGTCAGTCGTCCTTCAGTTTTGGTGAGTTTTGTGTAATCGTACATCAGTTATCCTCGAAAACAAATTTTCACCGCCAACCCTTCACCAACCCGTCTACTCAGGGCCGAAAGTCACTCGGCGATGAGTAGAAACTTTCGGATGGGACCGCTCGACAGTTAGAAAGCGAGTTTTGGGTTGTGCAACGGGTACTTCCATTGAAGAATATGTCCAGCACCAGAAGCTGCGTTGGTTGGGACATGTGTTGCGTATACCTAACCATCGTTTGCCGGAGAGAGTGCTGTTTTCCATGCCCAATTCAGAGCGGTGGAAGCAGAGAGGTGGCTAACCCTTGACCTGGCAGAGGGGTATGAAGGATATTACGAAATACTTGGGTACTGTCGGTGCTACTCGCCTTCCAGGATGGGGACCGCGTGGTCCCCACTGCACCTGGTTGGGGAAACTACAATATATGGCTGCCAACCGATGTCAGTGGCGTTCTTGTTGTCAGCTTCTATCCAGATTGCCTGAATGAGTGTTTGGAGGTGTAGGCACCTCCGAATGATTGTAATAAGGCACTAGTAAGTCCCCTCCCCGTCCATCTTTATTCTTTTCTTCACGATAAGGCTTTCAACTAGATCATGGTTGTACGGCAGCGAAGCATCGGTTTTGAACACTGATGTCATGCTGTCGATGATGATGATGATGATGACCGCTCGACCAAGCAGGGTGAAGTACCCTTTTTCTTTTGAAATACTGGCACACAAGTCTGTAGGGCTCACTATTTTTTGTTGTGTTCTACCGGTTATGAGAAATTTAAAATTGTTATTTCAACTTCAGTCAGAGATCCCCTGGCTTACGTACCTACCGGTCGATCACAAGAACCAACTTTTTATTCATGATTATCGGAGGTTGGTCTGGTCTCCAGATGGTTTAAAACACAATTCGATTGAAGAGAGGGTTTGAACAAAGTGGTGGTGATGAGTATCCGAACAAGAGTTCGCGAGGGTACATGATCCAGGATGCCTTGGAATCACCCATACCGGGTAGAGTCCAGCTGGGACGAGTTGGTATGACAGTCCTCTAGGAAAAAAAACAGTATGATTAAATGGCCACTGTTAAAAATCGTTGAAGCTCACCGATGACGGCCAGCTTGCTGACCTGAAGAACTCCTCGCATTCTGCGAACCACTTGGGGTGTGCAATTTGGTCTGGGATATTTCACCATTACCTAAATCCTCCAGCGCATAATTCACAAGAACCTCAGCAGATGGAACCTTGTTTTTACTACTGACGGATCAAATTCGTTGGGCGAACCTGCCGAACGGAAAACGCCAGTATTTTTTTTTACAGTCAATCAAACTAGGGACCTAGCACCATGCCTGAGCCGAAGTCCCAAGACTTTAACCAGCGGTCTTTGTGCACCAGTACGACAGAATGCAAGATGTTTCTAGTTTTTCCTGGTGCGGTGTTGCATACGAGGTTCCCGCTTGGGCAACTGCTATGATTTCAGACTAAATATGGGGGTGATGATGGTCAGCTCAGAAAATCTGGATGGATGCCGCGGTGTCTGGGGAACTTTTACTACAGCAACCGTTTGCATGTGCCCTAATCTTCCACGCACTTCATGTTAGTGAAGGTTGAGAGCTCCAGATGTCGTCCAAATGCGTATCACAGCGCAGGCCAGGAAGAGCCCTCCGTGTTTGACAACCGACATATCTGGTTCTGGTCACCGGGTGGTCCGTTTGTATTCGTTGTTGTCTCATATTGGTAATGCATTGTACGGCAACTTCTGAATTGCACTGGACTGTATTCTGTTGTATTGTATTGATCTATCCGCCTAATTATATGGGGGGTTTGTTTTCTCATTACCTCCATAAGTCTGACCAGTACAGTATCTCTTTTGCTGGTTAATATATGGTCAAATTGAACACAGTCGATCAATACTGTGATTAAACCTCAATATGGTTAAAATCGATACTCAGTGGTTAAGACCAATCAAACTGGTGTAAGTTTCGGAAGTCAGTTGAGGAGGAAAAGTGATTAGCAGGTCACATGAGACTCAATATCTGCACAAAACGTTTCTGTACGCAGTTTTGATTCAAAAATCGCCACGTCCTCTAAAAGACAGTGTTCACTTCCCCGTGTAACTTGGCATTCAGGCCGCAAATCTGTCGCTGTGTTCTCCTCAGAATCTTCAACCCGGCTTCAACCAGGCTAGACTCAGTAAACATGCTGATAACATTATTGCCGTGATACTTCTCCAGCGCTCATCCAGCAGTGCCCCCTTGGAGACGCGTCAGTGCGATCTGCCACCCTACTCCTTAGAGGTTTGCCAAACACCCAGTCTGTCTAAATGCGTTCAAAGGATGTTTCTGTTCCGCTTTGTCGTTTTTCTCCATAGGAACGACATTGTGAAACATCTTTTCAATTCTCCGCATGTATTTCCAGTCACCAATTAGTTGCGAGCAACTTTGTCTCCCAGCATGCATCGGGCTGCTCAGCGTCTCAAGGCCAAGACAATCCGGGGTGCCCAAGGGAAAACTAAGTTCTTTTAGGCGCTTTCAGAGTTTTATGTGGTGACTTATGTAACTCTGTGCCAGTCTGTCTGTCATGTTTTGTGGCTCTTTTGTCCTATTTTCCGGCCTACTTTGCAAAATACTTTCCTGCCCTTCGACGAGGCTAAAACTTATCAGTTTTATATACCATCTTTTGACGTCTTTCCTGAATGTTCACAGTTCTGTTCATCTATACCGTGTGATACGTGTTGCGCTTCACTCAGATCCCCCCTCAACAAAATGCAGCAATCAGACTAGGGATCTTTACAAACAAAAGAAAAAGTTCGACGTACTACACTACTCATAAGGTTGCTGAAAATTCTTCGACAGCCCACGACCGGTGTTGCCCTTATTGGGGCTTATCAGGTAGGCGCAGTCCCCTAGTTTCCGGCAACCCTTTGTTCTGCTTGAAACCAAATTGCATGAAATTAGCGAAATGTACTCATTTGCACACACTGATTCAGCGCAATAAGCCACGAGGCACAGTGACATTGCCGTGCAGGATAACGCAGTGAATCCTAGGTTAAATATATGGGTACGACAACTCAAGTGCGCATTTTGCTAAACACAACTGGCTGCCAATTGATTACACACATCCAAGAGAGTGAACATCCACAAGACCACCCGAGGAAGATAACCTCCTTCGCTTTGAATTGAAAACACTTTCTCGTTGTGATTAGCTTTCAAACTGAGATCATTTAGGAGAAAACCACCCACCCGCCGGTCACACACCATTGTCAGGGTCCTCGTGGTGCAAAACACCTTGCCTCGTGCACTGGGCTTCCAGGTATGTCTGCACCGATTAAGCGCCTGAACGTTTAGTTGCAGAAGACAACGTGAGTGAAGGCAGCCTAAAAAATGGTTTCTCATCTGTATAGCACGCAACTAATTCAACTTCCCCTTCTGTGAATACTGTCACCAATAGGCGGTCATTTGTGCATCGCCCCTCCTGAACATCCCCAGTTTTGTGTCCCTATTTGAGGGGAAAAGTATTGAGAAAGTTCAATTTTCGTGACTGTCTGCAGACGGTCTTTAGAGAGGGCAAAAATTTTCTGCAATTTCTTGATCTAGCAGGACCACTTGAAAAGATCTGCCAGGTGCGGGGTGGGGTGTCTTTCCTCGAGAGATTGCACCAAACAACCGAACAAAAGTGCTTTCATCTCCGAAATATCCTGTTTTGGCCAAGCAAACTGGTCTATAACACAAAACCTATCATCTCATGAAGCCATCATCATTGGTCAAGAAATTTACGCAGTTGTATTACACAGTTTTAGGCACCTTCGAAGTTGGGAAAGTTCCTCAATAGAGAGAACGCTCACAGTGAGACTGCAGTGCGATGTGTGCACAACAGTGGAATAAGGCAAGTTTCTCCAAGAAGATTCCATACATCTCCCAAAAAATGATGGATTTCCCATGGAGTTTCACTATGCTGACCGTTTCCACAACAATTTTTATAATGCGATGTTATTCATGTTACAGGTTCGGAAAAACGAGCGTTGCGATGTTCGCGCATTCGCTTCAAAATTTGAGCTGTTTACAGTAACGATGGATTCTATACATGATGCGGAGCAATCCTATACAACAGATGCATTCTCCCCAGCCCACACCACCTGGGCAGTTTTCCGTGAATCATATTAGCTCGAGCGAGATAGCTCAAGTGATTACAGCGGGAATTTACTGACCGGAAGGTCCGTAGTCCAAACCCGACATCTAGAGCTCGACTCTCCCTGTCTAGGCTTGGGCACCCTGACAGTAGCTCAGCCCTCGTGCTTCCTTCGGGTGGCATGGCAGCTAGGCACCCGAAGAGTGCTACAGCTGAACGATTAGGTCGGGGGAGAATTATTGGATATATGGAGAGAAACTCGACTCAACTTACGTGCATTGCTGGATCAGTTCAACTTGAGTTGTGTTCACTTTACCCTTTCTGTCGAAATCTTGTTCAAAATTATTCAAGCCGTTCATTTCATACCGATTCACCGATATCCACCTATTGGGACCTCCAACCCACTATACAAGTCGTACAATTCGATTTCTGGTAGTACTCATTAATGGAAACTTTTAACCTGTTAAGGGTTTGTGTGGCATGTGTGTGTGTGACGTTGATCCGCGCTGACGAAGCACTCACCGGACAGGCAATAGGTCATGGGTCCGATTCCCGGCTCACAATGTCTCTCATTCACGTCTGAATTGTATAGCCTTGGGTTCAAACTGAACTGAAATAGTATCCACACTACTTCTCCCACAAGCCAGTAATTTTTGTCAGATTATCAGCGGGTTCTTCCGTTTTCCATTTTGAGACATACGACGGCGCTCAGGCAGACATCAGCTGTAGACTCCTTTCATTCCAAAGACTCAGAACCACGAAACTGAGTCACACTATTTAACTGGTGAACAAATCCAAGTTGCGTTAATCCCACTGTAAAGTTTGGTGTTGCAGTGTGAACTGATGGGAACTGTTATGAAGCAGTTTGAAACATGTGAGGACATCTAACCTGGAAACATCACAAACGAGAGCTTCAGATGGGTTCCACGTGAGTCTCTCACAAAACCAAATTTGTTTGCAAATGAGTGTATTTCGCTAACATCTCACCTTCCAGCCCTACGTGGGTGGTCCAGCTGGTGTCCTCATCCTCGTTTGAATCCTGAGAGTATCGACGCTTCCACGGTAGAATGACTCGTCACAGAAACACGCTTCTGTAATGAAGACAACAGTGTCATGTAGTTCCAACTGGTTAGCTGATGTCACAGAGCACCCCTAAAGTAGAGGTGGATTCCAGCTTCGTGTTGGGACTGCGGCAAACTTGAACTAAGAGATTTAGCGTGGCACAGCGACAAGTGTGTCTACCGTATTTTGTGTTCTCATGTGGATAGTGTGTGACAACGGTACTGAGGTTCATTCACGAAACTGTCAACACAAACTTCAAAGGAATCGGAAATAGGGAATTGAACGCGGTACAGATAAGGCGTCGGGATGTAAACGGACCAGCATCCAGCTCTATACTAGTAACTTGTGACCGGAAGTCGCTACTAGGAGGGCGTGCAAATGGGAAGAAAGCTGGGGAATCCAGGAAGGTGGCTGTTATTCGACCATACGCATCAGACTGAGGATTGAGCTTGGTCTCAAATGAGTCAGTCAGGTTTTTCCAGTGCCGGTGGCAAATTCAAACACGTGGAATACCATGTTCTCACCTCAACTCGATCGCGCATAGCCTCATTCACACACTACCCTCATTTGAACTCCCAGTGCGGCGTGATCTAAATCTACACAAGTATCTCCAAAGAAGCTGCTTTTGTCCTCTAAAGTTCCAGTCGTATTGAAATGATAAACTGTCATTTGTCAGTCGCAGGTGAATGAGAGAATTTTCACTTTAAAGAGGAAGGCAAACTCCAACGCAGTTGGGCAGCTTTTCATCCGAGGCCTAACTGCCATAGAATGCACGAAACAGCACGGCATCGAAACATTATTAGCTCGGGGAAGTTGGAACAAATTCGAAATTCGACAAAAGTACAATCTGAGTGCAAATCTTTAGGTACTGTTTGACGGCGATGAGAAAACGTTCTCGCACTGTCAGACTACAAATTGTAGAGGACAGTTACTATTTTCGGACCTCAGTGTGCATGAAGACAAAAGCAAAAACTTGATCATGGCGGCTTACGTAGGCTGTCTGACGTCAGCATGCCTCTATCATTGCTTGTGAACTGTATTCAGGTAGACATGTGTGAGCTCCGATGATCCAAATAACCTGTCTCCTTGAGGCTGAACAAAAAGATAGGGACTACCTAACCGATGTGGCAGGTGTGAACTAGTTACAATAAAGGAATTGATGCTGTGCGGATTGGAAATCTGAAAGTGTGCTCATGATGGAACACACTACTCATATACAACATCCATAGTGGTCAATCTGATAGCGCAGGAAATCGAGATGGAACCGGTTAGGCGATTTATCTTGGCAATTTGAGTTTCTTGCAAGCAATAAATACAACTGCAGACTATTGGAACACAGTCAGTGTAGGAAGGGAAACGAGAGAAGAAAGAACTTCTCCTGCAAGAACTGACGGTGTCTTGTCGATATAGGCCATAAACTGTTGGGTGACATGGGTGCAAGTCTACGGATTAAAGTACCCACTATCTGGATCATCTTGTGAGGCACATAAGTGCTTCTATCAGTCAGTCCAACCGGCCATCATTCTCAGACTGGGGAGTTTTGTGGTGTCCATCTGCCTGTTTCTGTGCGTTGCAACAGCACGTGGTTGTGCGACAAGTGTGTCGATGTCAGATGCACCTGTTCACGGTTGCTTTGTGACAAAGAATATCGGTATGTGGTTCTGACCGATGCGGTCGGGTTGCGACAAGTGGGAAATTTTATCAAGTTGTCAAAAACTCCGGCTTTTGAAAGAAGGTGATTTCACACCCCGTGCAAAAGTAAGGAAGGACACAAAAGAAGGTGAAAACGGGGAGAAGAAAATGACGTTAAACGAGCCGTGCATGCCTTCCTAGTGGCGACCTTCTGTCACAAGTTACTAGTATAGAGCTGGATGCTGGTCCGTTTACATCCCGACGCCTTATCTGTACCGCGTTCAATTCCCTATTTCCGATTCCTTTGAAGTTTGTGTTGACAGTTTCGTGAATGAACCTCAGTACCGTTGTCACACACTATCCACATGAGAACACAAAATACGGTAGACACACTTGTCGCTGTGCCACGCTAAATCTCTTAGTTCAAGTTTGCCGCAGTCCCAACACGAAGCTGGAATCCACCTCTACTTTAGGGGTGCTCTGTGACATCAGCTAACCAGTTGGAACTACATGACACTGTTGTCTTCATTACAGAAGCGTGTTTCTGTGACGAGTCATTCTACCGTGGAAGCGTCGATACTCTCAGGATTCAAACGAGGATGAGGACACCAGCTGGACCACCCACGTAGGGCTGGAAGGTGAGATGTTAGCGAAATACACTCATTTGCAAACAAATTTGGTTTTGTGAGAGACTCACGTGGAACCCATCTGAAGCTCTCGTTTGTGATGTTTCCAGGTTAGATGTCCTCACATGTTTCAAACTGCTTCATAACAGTTCCCATCAGTTCACACTGCAACACCAAACTTTACAGTGGGATTAACGCAACTTGGATTTGTTCACCAGTTAAATAGTGTGACTCAGTTTCGTGGTTCTGAGTCTTTGGAATGAAAGGAGTCTACAGCTGATGTCTGCCTGAGCGCCGTCGTATGTCTCAAAATGGAAAACGGAAGAACCCGCTGATAATCTGACAAAAATTACTGGCTTGTGGGAGAAGTAGTGTGGATACTATTTCAGTTCAGTTTGAACCCAAGGCTATACAATTCAGACGTGAATGAGAGACATTGTGAGCCGGGAATCGGACCCATGACCTATTGCCTGTCCGGTGAGTGCTTCGTCAGCGCGGATCAACGTCACACACACACATGCCACACAAACCCTTAACAGGTTAAAAGTTTCCATTAATGAGTACTACCAGAAATCGAATTGTACGACTTGTATAGTGGGTTGGAGGTCCCAATAGGTGGATATCGGTGAATCGGTATGAAATGAACGGCTTGAATAATTTTGAACAAGATTTCGACAGAAAGGGTAAAGTGAACACAACTCAAGTTGAACTGATCCAGCAATGCACGTAAGTTGAGTCGAGTTTCTCTCCATATATCCAATAATTCTCCCCCGACCTAATCGTTCAGCTGTAGCACTCTTCGGGTGCCTAGCTGCCATGCCACCCGAAGGAAGCACGAGGGCTGAGCTACTGTCAGGGTGCCCAAGCCTAGACAGGGAGAGTCGAGCTCTAGATGTCGGGTTTGGACTACGGACCTTCCGGTCAGTAAATTCCCGCTGTAATCACTTGAGCTATCTCGCTCGAGCTAATATGATTCACGGAAAACTGCCCAGGTGGTGTGGGCTGGGGAGAATGCATCTGTTGTATAGGATTGCTCCGCATCATGTATAGAATCCATCGTTACTGTAAACAGCTCAAATTTTGAAGCGAATGCGCGAACATCGCAACGCTCGTTTTTCCGAACCTGTAACATGAATAACATCGCATTATAAAAATTGTTGTGGAAACGGTCAGCATAGTGAAACTCCATGGGAAATCCATCATTTTTTGGGAGATGTATGGAATCTTCTTGGAGAAACTTGCCTTATTCCACTGTTGTGCACACATCGCACTGCAGTCTCACTGTGAGCGTTCTCTCTATTGAGGAACTTTCCCAACTTCGAAGGTGCCTAAAACTGTGTAATACAACTGCGTAAATTTCTTGACCAATGATGATGGCTTCATGAGATGATAGGTTTTGTGTTATAGACCAGTTTGCTTGGCCAAAACAGGATATTTCGGAGATGAAAGCACTTTTGTTCGGTTGTTTGGTGCAATCTCTCGAGGAAAGACACCCCACCCCGCACCTGGCAGATCTTTTCAAGTGGTCCTGCTAGATCAAGAAATTGCAGAAAATTTTTGCCCTCTCTAAAGACCGTCTGCAGACAGTCACGAAAATTGAACTTTCTCAATACTTTTCCCCTCAAATAGGGACACAAAACTGGGGATGTTCAGGAGGGGCGATGCACAAATGACCGCCTATTGGTGACAGTATTCACAGAAGGGGAAGTTGAATTAGTTGCGTGCTATCTTTGGACATTCAGTCGATAGTTCCAAGTCTACTTCCCAGTTCCCTGCGTACTTCAGCAGATGTGCGCAACAGGAAGCAGGAAGAGAGTCGTGGAGCAGTCAGTTCAGTCAGAGTACGCGTGTCGTGGAGTGCTGCGTACTGTATCCCTGTTTCTGACAGATGGTATACATCAAGTATATGTAATCCAAAGTACGAGCAGGAGCCGCCTGTTGCCCTGCTTGCTTCACAGTGTGAACTTTTAAGGCGTCTAAGCAGGTCAACCTTAGGGATTTCACAATTGATTGCGAGGGTTGTTAGTGTACTCAGACGTACTGAAGCTTCAGCTGAGCGTGACACATCGCGAACAAAGAGGTCAGTCCTAGTACTGGGATCTCCGGAGAGAGTATCCATATTGGGGTGGAGGGGTACAAGAGGGGATACGTGGAAGGAAGCAGTCAGCAGTAGGATGACTGACTTACTGGCTCTGTTGTACGCAGCAAGTAAGGGAACCTGATTCGTGAAATTACCGGACGTCAAATGTGGCATGACAGTATTTTTAGTTGTGAGTATGATGGTCGTTAGTGAACAGGGATGCTGTCAATACGTACCCACCTTGACAGGATGTCGACTAGTGTCATCAAACAAAGTTTCATACAAGAGCTTGTCCTCAAGGCAGTGGACGGGTGTCACCGTGATACTACCACACTGGTACCGGTTTTCTTAAGGAATAAGTCGCCGCACCTGTTCCAACCCCCTACATGGAGGACCAGGAGACTGTGTTCGTCTGTCCTATATGCTCTGACAACCCTGGTACGAGAGGCTGCAGACGTCAAAATGGACCCCCCCCCTATCCGGTATACCTCAGTGTTACACAAATCTCTAAACCAAGATAGGCCCAGTTTCTTTGCAGTGTTATAAACTGGATCGCTCCCGAACCGTCCCCACCCAGAAGACCGGTTTCACAAGAAACCGCAGTAGAAAAAGAAAGTCCCTATTTACTTAAACCAGGATAATTTGTTAATCCAGGAAAAATTCATCAGTCAATGTCGATTGCTGAATGTCCACGAGGCCGGGAATGCGCGCAAATTCTGGATATGCTAGAATGTAGGAGTAATCGAGTAGGCGTTTTGTTCGGATAATTCAGCGAACATGCAAACATTTCTGAATAAGTTTGTGTCAGCACCTCCCACTATCAGTAGATGCTGGCAAGTCAAAACGCGGGTGCCGTGACCAGGATTCGAACCTGGGTTCTTGCGGCCACAACGCAATGTCCTAACCACTAGACTATCACGGCGCACCGGGCTAAACCCATTTCAATATTCGAAGGTTCAATGTCTTAGTCTGATTGGTCCACCATATCTATTGATCAGCACTTCTGCTGATCGGTCACGTTGTGGTTACACTAACTGTCATTGTTATGGATGGAGAATGTGACATTTCTGAATGTTTTTCAGTGGAAGGGGAGAGTTAGACAGATATGATGACCCATGGCAAATCTAGAGTAGCGCATATCAAATTAACTCAAATTACGAGTTTCTCCTGGCTTCGAAATTAGGTTTTGCACATACTATTTCACAAACTTGGACAAATTTTCCACGTCAGAACGTCCAGCGAAACCAGCTGAACACTTGATTGTTTAGAATAGCAACCAAAGTTGCTAAAAAACGCATGAAAAAGTGTCCATGAACATTTCAGCGTTATAAAGATTATAACCTCACCAGATTCAAACAAGTAACTTCTCATGTTGCATGTTAACTAAAACAACGCTAAAACATCTGTGCTGCTTCCCTTATCCATGAATTGCCAAAAAAGAAACAGTGGGGCCCAGTGTGACCCCAGTGAAGTGTTTTACACTCTGACTTTCCTTGTTAGTATGTACTCAAATTCTTTTTTTTCAAATGTGTTTCCTATATGTGGACTCATTCACATTAGACCCGTTCTGGTCCAGCCACCAAGCCATTTGAAATTTACGCAGATAGGTGATGCCGATAAACTCGCATACTCGTCCTGAGGAAGTAGGGCGTAGTTTTTGTACTCGTCTACATAACAACATTTTGCAAAAATGATCTTACTACCTGGGGAAGAAGTGACACAGCACATTCACTTGACACCCAGCAAGTATCTCTTTATAGGTTCAGAAGGGTCATTGCATCAATTTTTCGATAGCTTGATAACTCAAGGCTCTGTTGGTCAGTCTGGGCTTTGGTTAGTGTCACGTGGTATCAGTGCGGTCAACTGACTTGACGTTTTATTGGTCGATTCCAATACACTATGTTCCGTCTCCCTAATTGGTTCTTGCGACCTATTGATCTACTCGGCGCATTGCAAGCGTTAGGCCGGAAACTTAATCACTGTACCCGGACATCCTTCCCTATTAGACTGGCTAGGTACACACTACAAATAAGAAATTATCTTTTGCAGACTGAATAGATCATCTGCATGTTTTTTCGTTAACTGGTGTTCCGATCAATCGCATTAAGATGTGGTCAAGTGTCTGATAGACATTTTGTCGGGCTTCTGATGAAGATTTCCCGTTAGGGGAATATTGTATGTTAGATGCTTCCAGCGATGTTACTGTCCTTCCATTCAAACATAAATTACAGCACGCTATGACAAGGGGTGAGCGAATTAAATGCCGTCAAACAGTCAGCGTGGAAAAAGCTCATTTCCGAAGGCCCTCAAAGTGGGCCGTTTGTTTCGAGTGTGTTTGTTGCACCTGCTTGTTCAGAGTTTTTTTGGTGCGAAATTTACAAGGACACCATAGTTCAACATTCTTGGTCAGGTTGTTTTGCTCCAGACAAATAACTCTCCCCCACTCTGGCTTATATGTCAAACGATTCGAAACCGTTCCCTGTTCTCTCCGTATGCACCTCTCTCGTCGAAAATGACTGCACAGGAAATGCTGTTTTATGTGTCTGAATGCGTAAACACACTTGTGCGAGTATTATTTATTACAGTGAGCATCTCAGGCTCAGTTACCACTTTGACAAGTTAAATTAACCCACTGTCAATACTCCGGCCTCATATTTTTACGACCCTCCCCAATCATGAGTTATGACTAGGGCACACCAAATCGACGCGAGCTGGCCCCGGTCGACCAATTGGAATCGTCTGTCTACTTTTACGGTGTGCACACCACTTCTGGCGCGCCTGTGTGTGTGTGTGTGTGTGCGTCAGTGAACGTGCGTTGTGTTCTCCAAGTGAAGTCACTTTAGGCGACGGTCAGGCAAGGTGGCTGGCTGGCTGGCTGGCGGGTTGCTAACGCACCGGGTGGTGGAACGCTTCACACGATTTATTCGAATAGGAAGAAGCAGTTTGAAGCTGGAAAAATGCAAATCGGAAATAAGTCATTCCATGACGATCGCATAAATCATACAAATGCGACAGCACGTTGCTTGGTGCTTGCAAATGTGGACAAGCCATGGCTCCGATCGTTTCATCAAAATTAATGAGCCTGCCCACGGCTTGTCTAATCATGGCTTGGAGAAGATGAATGTGTCGTATAGCTCGATCATATGGTCTTTTTTCCCGGGCAATGATTTTAGGGAGAACGGAACATCTCGAAACAAAGCCAACAGATACTGGAACGACGCGACAGAGGACATCTATCTAACTACTGGGGAATTCAAATCTTGGCCTATCCTGTTATTTTTCAAGCTACTGTCTTGGAGACGGTCCATAGAATCGTTTGTTACGCCAACATTATTGTAAGATTTGACTTTTTGAACCTCTCCTCAGCCACGGGACGTAGAAAAAGCAGATATTTTCTTATTAAAAGGAGTTCGGAATCTGACAGAGAAACGTGATCGGGACAAACTTCGGTACTCTCACTTTGCCATCGACTGGTCATTTGAACGGGCGTTAAGGAAATACTCTGGCGCATAGTTACACCTCGATACTCAACCTGGAATGGACTGATTACATCGTCCTGTTGGGTGAAGACTTGGGAGAACGTCAAAGTTTGCTGAATAGCCTGACTAGCTACACAGCCCTCGGAAGATTGGAAATCAACAGACCGAAAACAAAGTTCTTCTCCACGTGCATTCGCGTGTCAGTCGAGCCCCTTGGCACAAGCAGTGGAAATAAGCTAGCAGCTTTCCGACTTCAAATAACTTGGTTCCACCGTTTCACCCAACGTAAAGGTAAATGAAGAAATGCAAAGGCCAGTGCCAGGCAAGTCTTTTTCCGACTGAGCTCCGTCTTTTGCGATTAGTTTACGCAGGGAAATCCAGGTTTTCAACGCAGTCATTTGCCTGCTTTGTGCCCGAAAACATGACATTCTACGGGGAGAAGGTAGCCGAAAGCTGGTCTCTACGACATACAGTTAGGTAGAAGGTTCCCAAAGATGAAAACCGAAAATTGCTATGATCTAGTCCTCAAATCAACTCCAAACTGAAGGCTCAAATCACACAAACTGACTTCCTTGTCTCGCTACGCGGAGCTCAGGACCTGGACTTGGAGACAAGGCAAAGCCACTAACACAACCAAGGTCTTCAATCAGCTCAGTTGCTGGGATCACCGCCTTAATCGTTGAAAAAGGCGTAGACTGCGTTCGTTTATTGGATAAGCTGTTGAAGGCACGGTAACAACCACCTAGTCCAGTGGGGACACAGCGAAGAAAACATCAGTTTGTCACTTTACCCGTATCTTGCAAGCCCCAACATTAGTCTGATGCGCTTATCAGGGAGGAACTAAACAGTGACGCTGTTGTTGCGTGTCAACTACGAATCAGTGTGCAACAGGATTCGAACAGTCTAACTGGGGAGGGGCATTCCAGGAAACGTTGGTAGGACGAGTAGGACGTTCATCAACCGAATTCGAACAACTATAGGTGTTTGAAATTAAAAATTCAAGAAAACACTATTCTTATTTCTATGGCGTTGATGCTTTGGTGTTACCTGGAAAGTAGTTGAAGTTTTACTGGCCTGGAAGACTGTCTGAGTTACGTGACTCCAGAGCCTTCGGGAGAATTTATTGAAGTTATGTTTGAGGGTACAGTTTTTAGTCAAGCTAATGTCTCAAAAGATATAAGGCGGCTGTCTTCTTCGCTCAACTGGAAAGCCGATTAGCCGCTCACAGTTTTCATTTGGGCCGACCGTAAGTCTAATCAACCTCTTTGAAATCGTTCGCCGATTTGTATCGCCCACTGACCGAGTGAAATTCCATCTTCTGCATGGACAAATCTAGTTAAAGCCCAATAGATCCGGTAAAATCCGCTGAATTCAGCTAGCATTAACATGGTCCTTCGATGGCTATCAATTTCAACAACCACCTTGATTAATTTACTAATTAGTATTCTGGTTACTTGGCAATCTGCACGTTTTTTAAAAAAACTTTAAATCTGGCCTGGTTCCGAACTACGGAGCTGGCTAGCGCACATACAAACACGCAAATTCAAACAAAGTTGACAACCAATCAAGACCTGGCTGTCATTGTCTACATCCGACATCACCGATGCTATCATCCACGTTCACGATAAGCATGCAATAAACAGCTTGAAAATCCGCGACTTTGACAGGACCTCTGACAAGTCGAAGAATGACAGCCATCGCAAAGTTCTTTGCTAGCAAGTGCCGCAAGAACAGGCTTACGCGAACAAACAAACACGCACACACACACACACACACGGAAATCACCGCGCCATTTAGCAAGCTATAGTTATTCACTTATCCATAGCGAATATGGGGTGTAGGCACTGTCGTCAGTCAAATTCTGGTACCTGTCAGCTACGTTGAAGTCAGACGGATGTTTACGTCGTAGATGTACTCTGCAAGCACAAATTACAGGTCCACAATCACCAATGTGCTCACACATACTCGCAAAAGCATAAAACCATTGTGTATACGTGCGCCTGCCGCTGGCTCACCACTTGTCAATCCGGGTTGTTGCATAAGCCAGAGCGATATTGTCCAGGTTGTTTTCAATGTTTGGCGGTCGAGTCGCGCCGTGCCGCACCACGCCGACAAAATGAAAGCTCCTACTGACAATCTAGTTTGGACGGTTGTGTTGGCCTGACGACAGTATCATTGTTTGTTCCGTGAAGGAACGGTTGGCACATCGAGGTCAGCCTGTCAGACGAGCTTGTTAGATGTCTGCCACATGACAAGTTGTGTTTGACCAGAGAGTCGAAGCCTAGAAAAACACAAACAATCGAACTAAAAAGAACTAAAAGATTCCTTGAATCAAGTGATATGGGCACTGCAGGAACACTCTCTGCTCGTAAAAACTACCCAGGTCACTGGGCGAATAAAAATGAACTTCTGTGTGTAGAACAGTCGAAGGATTTAGAACAGTTACTCCACTCCTTCCGTGTAAAAAAGACTACCCCCAGATAAAGGCCGGTCATACATTTAGCAGGCGTCTTTCCTGGAAAAAGCGATTTTCCAGTGTAATTAATTTGTTCTCTTGGTGAAACACACTACTCATGAGGGTTGCTGAAAGCCGTCAGACAGCCTACAGCTTGTTTCGCCCTTTTCGGGGCTCAGCATACACACAAAGCCCCGAGTTTCCATCACTTTTGTGTCTTAAATGAGCACTAAATTGTACGCAACTGGTGGGATACGCGTATTTACAAATCAGTTTGGTGCTAACAAGGGACGCATACTTATGAGTAGTATGTTCGGTCAAGAAAATATACTATGATATCTAGAATATCATACCAGCACTAACACGAGGTGGCCTTGTATAACCCCACCAGTTGTAGAATACCATAATCGACGCGGGTTCATTTCGTATTCACTGTAGTCTCCTGTTATCACCAAGTTAATTGGCAAATTAGCTCAGTTAGGCTGTCAGTAGTATGTATCACTAAATCTATCAATCCGGTCAGTCAGATTTATTAGAGTGAACAACCTTCCCCATGCGTCCACATTCTCCGTAACACCGATTCTGTCTATGCTGGGTAGTGTCATACTGTGTACGCATTAGGTAAATACAGGGAGACAACGGGATAGTTGAACTCCGTCGTTGAGTAAACACCCTCCCCCCATCGAACCCCATCCTTGCTGTCATACGATTCTCTGAATACTTGGCGTCTGATTACGATTCGGGGGAAAATGTAGCCCGAAGTATAGAGGGTTTCCTAATTGATTAAGAATCAATCATTAAGCTGAAGCAACTGAAGGGAATAGACAGCCGTCTGTCATCATAAAAAAACACGAATGACCTCGGTCAATCGGGAGACCAAGGAGCCTTAGTCTGAAATTCACCCAAGACTACAATTTTGATTACGTGCTGAAAACCTGGACGTTCTGAACAGTGGCGTTCGGTCAAGGTGGAAGGCATATAACCGTCGCCGTTTATGAGAATCTCCTGCCTACTCTTCATAAGCATCTGATTTCGAGATATACGAGAATAACAACAACCGGAAATGTGTCTTCGGATGGTCTGAGACCCCTCCAAACGAAACGGATGAAGTCCACGACCTGTAAAGTGCTGTTGCAAGACTGGCTGGGATCAAACCAAACCTCATGCTTGCAGATGAACCGATCGATGTGGTGGATAAGTTCGCCTGTCAGAGGAGCTCCTTGAGTCCCGGAGGACTGACGAAAGATGATATCACTTCACGAATTGGGAATGTCAAGGTAGCATCTGCTCACCTTCGACGTTTTTAGCGTCAGCTTGGTTGTCACGGGTAGAGTTTACAATACTGCGGTCCCATCTGCTCACCTTCATGGATCGGAGACGTGGACACTGAGCTCAGAAACCTTCGAAGACTCTCTGCGTTTGAACATCAGTACCTCCGAGGCATTGCGCGAGTCTGGTGGAAAAATCAGATGAGTAATGCTGAGGTTCGTCAGCTTGTTTTCGGCAACATTCACTCTCTCTCTCTCTCTCTCGATAGATCAGATGGTTACCTTCCACAAGTTACGCTGGTTAGGCCATGTGCTTCTTATACCAGTGGACCGTTTGCCTCAGCCTTGTGTCGGATGGAGACGACCCAAAGACAGTGAGTCCCGTGACTTGCCAGAGAAGCATGAAAGACCTTACCAGTCAACTGAGTCGCGCTGGTAACTACAATCTCTCCGCGGAACGAGATAAACCAATGGTCAGTGACCCTGACAGATATGCATCAAAGTTGTCACCTGAACTGCGTAGCTCGCAGTCCCAGACATACCGGACAGATAGATTTACTTGTCATGAATGCACAGATTGGGCCATCATCTCCGACGCGTGGCTCTTCTCCCTTCTTTCTCTCTGTCCTCGGTGAACGAAGCTGAAACCACCGCTGTGTGCTGTGTATGAGCTCAAAAAATACTGAACTGAATTCTGTCTGTGCGTGAAGTGTAGGACAGTAAGAATGTCCCTTCACTTAACTAACAAATCTTACCTGTCTTGCTTAAGACGAGAACCAAGCGAATCCTATGACACAGACAACGGAGTTCCACAGTCTTTGTAGGTACTTGTTGTTACTAGCAAAACAGTGTTTACCGAGCAGTCCGGAATGATTTATTCGGTAAGATGCTATCAACAACAATCGGGTGACATATACCGTTCAAATTATTGATTCTCCCGGTTTCATAACTAGCCCCCACCTACCCACCCACCCACCGTCCTGATACAATCCATCAACAGTTTTAATCTCGTTCCTCATATCTCAGCCTGTTGTCATGATGCTCCTCTGTCCTATTTCTGTTCTCGATGATGATGATGAGGATGCGGACGAGAAGGATGTGACCCCTTCTCAGTGATTTATGGCCAACATCACGTAATCCAATCCGTCACATCTGATGATGGACTGCTCACACCACCCTTTCATGTCTTCTTATGTCGTAATTCAATAACTGTCCAAGATGTCCAAGTTGCTCATAACGGGCCGGGTATTTATGCAGGTTAGCTTGGGAGGTGGGTGGGTTGGAAAACTGTAGCCCGTCTAAAATAAGATTAGGATGTTGATGAATGATACCTACCCGTCTACCTGTAAGTGTGGGGTGATGGTTGTTGGTAAGACGTACGAAATAGTTGGGATGTGTGGTTGTTTGTCTGTTCTCCATCCTCAACATGCTGAATGTGTGCACGAACGTGTTAAACGATGAATGTGACAAACAGGAAACATAAAACTCACCTGAAACAGTGTTCATATTGTCTCTGGTGTTGCTGGGTGAGGTGATGACAACGTCGTTCAGTGTTCCTATGAAGGCTGTTGGGTGAGATAAATCGCTGCTGTAGAGAAGTGTACTCTACACCTGACCGAAGTGACGAGTTTGGAAGAACCAAACTAAGACCAGCAAAATAGCCTCCCATTTGGATACCACTTTAGGAGAGACTACGCCAGTAACGGTTTCGAACCAAACTTTCCTTGCCAATTACCATCCACCGTTCGGTTGTCTGAAGCGGCCACCTTCATGATCAGAAGAGGAAAATGGATAGCATAATCTTGCATAGTATCCCCAGTTTAGATTGGAACACAAAATTTCGCGAACATATGCTTTCGAGGACGTCTCCTCGAGCGGACCATAAAATATGGAATACCATTATAAAGGTAGCAAAAAGTAGCAAAACAGAGATAAGATGTGGTCAGTCGGGGGTTGAGTGGCTGGTCAAGACGATGTTAAGCCTTTCATAGGCCTTTTTGGTGTCCCAGCGGTTGCTCAATTTATTTAGCCTATGACCTTGGAATGATAAGTTGATCTGAACGATTACGTCAGGTTGAGCTGGTGGTCATTAGTGCTCAGGCTGCTCGTGACCGTGCTGGTTCTGTGAATACCATTCAATCTGCTTCATAATGCGAGGGATGTGTACTTGCGTGAATATAAGCCTTGATCTTGACAATTATTCTTGCTTGCATACGGATTTGATTTTGACTAGAGACTCAACTGAATCCAGCTAAATCGCTCGTTTATGATGGTCCATTTCAACTGAATTTGCTGCATCAAGCAGCCTCATGCTCCAGTTGGTACGATATTCGGGATATCGCAATACGTTGTTTATACGGAACACACTACTCGTAAGGTTGCTGAAATCTCTTGTCAAAACCGAATTCGTGTGCATATGAGAGTAATTGTCGAAATCTGTCCTATTTGGGTCCAAGTGGAACATAAGGTTGAGAGAAACTCGGGAACTGCGCCTAACTAATGAGTGAAACCAGTCATGGGCTGTCGAAGAGTTTTCGGCAACCTTATGAGTAGTGCGCTATGTCTAAGCCTTGATACGTTTGGACACAGAGAGGCGAACTCTGAGTCTGAAATGAAGGCTGAGATTGAATAACATGTCAGCTGAATACCTTTCATCAGCTTGGTCCCACGGTGAGATGAATCGCCCCGCTTCACTGATCGTCAAAAGACCGTGCGTCTTTCGCTCAGCCGTGTCACTAACCCGTTTGGCACGCCATTGTTACCAGTCCTGGTTATCCGTCATGGTTAGTCGCGTCAACTCGCACAACCGACGTGCTGTCTGCACTGATCTGTTCAAAAGAACGCAAGCCCGCTGGGACGATACGGGCAGGCCATGTGAAGCAGCGCACGCAAGATCTATCCCCGCTGGTAGTTGTGTGTGCAAGCTCCTGAGGTTTAGTCGGGCGGATGCCTTAACCGTGTGTGGTTGCCCGACAGCAAAAGTCGCATAAATTAGTGACGACGAATGATATGCCGGACCAGAGGGATTCACGTTTCGGAGGTCATGTTCACAGCAAAGTGTAGGGAAATATTTGCAGTACGCAAACATTAGAGGGGATCACCACAAGGAGGGTCGTAATAGCGGGGTGTCCTATAGGTTGCTTTATTCACCAAGATTTATTTGAAGTGTGGATCCAAAACGTTGTGATTGCCAGGTTGCTTGATGTGCTGTCGGAGCTACAAGAACTCTGATGTAGCGCATCATTGAACCCCTTTCCTTACCGATTCTTTTTCCCGCATTTTCATTTAGAGCAAGACTTCCGCTGTTCACGCCCCGACCAGTATTTCACCGATTTTTAGGAACATTGGTCTCTTAGGCCATTTGCGGGCCTTCTGGATCCAGTGTGATTGATTGTAGTCGATGACGGTCTGCGGCGAACGCCCTCAGGCCACCTTTAGACTCAAACAACTGCTTCAAATCGCATACGCTAAAACCTATGGTATCTGTGACCGTGTTACTCGACTCGTTGTGGGCTCTTTTAAGGCTCTGTTCGCAATGTGAACGCCTTGAATTCCGGCTTCCTGTACCACAGCTGGACAACCTTAGGAAACCACTGCAACTGGGGTAATTTGGACTTGTCGGAGTAGGACGCGCGTTAATAGGACGCTTAATAGCAAAACAACTGTAAGCTGTCGTGCAAACAGAAACCAAAGAAGCCGCCAAGCTTGGTCACTTCATTCAAACAAATAAATCTGCAACGTAATCTAGTGTGCGATGGTGGACTGAGTGATTTCAAGAAAGCAAAATTGATTGCCAACATAGCAATACTAAAAATAACAAAATGCAAATATCCTAACAAATGCAAAATTACGTGAATGTGGCCGATGGTTGTTGGGGAGTAATGGGCTGTGGAAAAAAACAGAAGAGTGATCAAACGTCGACTCGGCTATGTATGACCTTCCTTAGTTAACAACCTGCTCAGTCCTGCTAACTAACTAGCATTGTCCGCCCAGTGTAGATTAGCTGCGTTACGTCAGCCGTGCCCACTGTACATAATAAAGACACTTTTCGTTGTATAGACGTAATACACTACTCATAAAATAGCTGAAAACACTTGGGCAACCAAGGACCGGTTTCTCCCTTCTTGGGGCTCATCAGATAGACGCAGTCCTCAATCCTTCCGTTAACCCGATGTTCTACTTGAACATAAACTGAACGGAATTCACCAACTAATCTCACTTGCTTTCTAAATTGTTTTGACGGAACACTTACATGAATCTAACGAAATCTCTCCTCTATACCTGTCTTCTACATTCTTCTGTTCCACAGAATCTTTCGGTAGTTTCAGCGAGTGACATTTCAAAAGCCGCACACCTAAAGGAAAGCTGTGTGAGGCTATTCCAAGATATTACCTAGATGGACCTTGTAAGTCAGCTGGAGGACGGCATGCAAATTCCGCCTGGATTCAGTTGAGTCTCCCTTTAAAGCCGAATTAGTGAGTGGATGAGAGCACTTTGCAAAATTCTTACAAGTTGGACTCAAGTAGAACATAAAGCTGATGGAGACTCGGTGACCATGCCCATCTGACGAGCCTGAAGAACAGCAAAACCGGTCGTGGGCTGTTGCAGAGTTTCCGCAGACCACATGAAACGCTTTCCTACAAGAACAAATACTCCTATACGTAATGCACTACTCATAGGGTTGCTCGCGTCTGCCCGGCTTTCTTGTATGTGGCTCAAATCTGAACAAGTGGAGCACTTCGATAAATACACTCATTTGCAAATCAATTTGGTTTTGCGAGAGACTCACTTGGAACCCAGCTGAATCTCTCGTTTGTGATGTATCCAGGCAACCGAATGTGGTGCGCCTACCTGATGAGCCCCAAGAAGGGCGAAACCGGTCGTGGGCTGTCGAAGAATTTCCAGCAACCTTATGAGTAATGCACTACGAATATACATGTATCACGATATCTCGAATATCGTAGCAACTGAAACATGAGGCGGCCTGGTGCAGCACATTCAGTCGCCTGCATACACCACAAACGAGAGATTCAGCTGGGTTCCAAGTGAGTCTCTCGCAAAACCAAATTGATTTGCAAATGAGTGTATTTATCGAAGTGCTCCACTTGTTCAGATTTGAGCCACATACAAGAAAGCCGGGCAGACGCGAGGGAAGCTCAAAAACTTTCAAAAAACTTCGTAATCGATATTTCTTCGTGTAGGTGAAGTCGACTGATGCCGGAAAACCGACAGTTACTGTACGCCCGTTTCGTCCGTATTGATGCTCATTTCACGGACCTGCAGGGCAATTTGAACTCACAACCTGATAAATGAGGACTGAAGCGTTCGACCGTGAACTGCTGATCACCATTTAGACACGGCATAGCACCGTTCATCGTTCAGCCATGTGATTCACTTCACGTGACCACGTGCTGACTGGCTGGTCGAATGACGGCTTCTCAGTTCAAAGATTCACTCGTCGTGTGAATTAATTTTCCTGCCGCGCTACTTACACTTTGTTTATTCGTGATGATCAGTGTGAGCTTTCAAGCTCCAGCTAAGCCATTACCGAAAAAATCTTGTGAAGTAGGCTGAGCATATCTCACGTATAGAAGAGCTGAAAACTTTGACAAACAGTGATCGTATTTTGGTTACGACCTTGACTGTACTGGGTGTAAATGAGGCCCACGACTAGAAGAATCATTTCTATAGTGCCAGGCTTTGTTTCTGCAGTCAAATCTTTCCAAAACATTAGTTTTTTGTCAGCTTGCACCCTAGCGGTTAAGATAAAACGCCAAGTGTTCTACTGAGCGGTCGTTGCATGGGTTTCCGCTCTCTTGACAACATACTATCCACGGATCGGACTCCGAAAAAAAAATGAAATAAACGCACGAATTGGACAAGTCAGCACAGCACGTTATCGCCTTGAGAAACTCATCTGCACCAATCACCATTTACGCCAAGCTATCAAGATTGCACTGTATCGGGTTGTTGTGCTTTCCACTGTCGTGCACCAGCGAGACGTGGACGTTATACAGACGGTTCTTGACCGATTTCACTCGGTCAGAATTCTTCAGATCAAACAAAGGGATGCAATCTAGAACACCGAAGTCCTTCGGAGGGTAAAAGCTGTCGGAATCGAAGGCAAGCTGGTTAGGATAATTAAAACGCGGATCAAAACTTGTATCCAAAAACAACTTGCCCACTCTCAGCTGAATATCGGAATTCGAAATAGGGGACGCTCAAAATTCCCATATTGGGACAGCCTTCACCTAAGCTTGAGAAATCGTAACTTTCATTTTAGGTCACGGCAGTTTCTGGCACTTGACGGAATGGCTATCCAAGCAGGGCTTTGGAAAATTGCAATGCTGGAAAACAAAGTGGACATTTGGAAGGCGCTGAATCTCCGAAATGCATTTTCATCTATATGAACTTGCGTAAAATGCGGACGCACGTGCTTTAGTAGGATCGGTCTTGTGAATCACCAACGTACTCACTGGCCCACCTTCTGAAACCCAGGCAGGTTTGTACCGTTTTCTGTTTACTACTGGTCCGACATTGTCTTCCTAAGAATGGCGGTATTATTAGCCGAAAAAGTGATGGAATACCATTACCACCTTATGCGAAAGAACGTGTCCAGGAGACACTTCCCAGGTGCTACACCGGAGGAGGGGGGTTCAGTACTTAAAGGAATTCGTGATTGACGCCGGTGTGTATTGCTATACCGTAATATTTAGGAAGACTGGTGGTTGGTATCGGGCTTCTGAACGTTCTCCGGCCAATCGTATTCCCTCGGGTTTACACCGTCGCCAAAGAATTGCGCACAACACAACATTCGACTCTGCGCAAACCATCTGTAGATACCTACTAGGTGCAGGCGTCCAGTGGTTTGACCACGGTTGACGGACAAATCTTATTCGGATGCCAGCCAGTCATCAGTACAAGTTCCTTCCTGACAGTATTATCCACGCCCACCCTGTCGAAAAAAACTCGGCCCATCATCCTGTTCGACCCAACGGAAGCAGTGGTTTGGCCGATCCAGAAGATCCGAAAACGCATTTCATGAGCAACGAATCAATTCGACCGGATTCGTCTATCAGAGCTGTACTTTGCACGCCTCCAGGGGTGCCTAGTGCTCGTCCAGCCTTCCGAAATACGATGGATGGAGTCCTGTCACTGACCCCCCTATTCTGGCTATAAGCGATCACATGAGAACCTAGCTATCTGGGAACTGACCAACAGTGTTTCCATACAAATAGACACAATGCAGTGTGAGGACAAGGTTGACCTAATCGGTTTGCAACACAAGTTGCAATCATATGATTTCGATATGGTCTCTTCAGACAAGCTCACACGTACAGTGATTTAGTGAACGGGTAGATTGCAACATAATTAGTCAATAATAGCTGAAAATAACATTGCTCTACAAATTGGGTAACTACTTTGACCTGGAAATTTGGTAGGCCATGACAGGGCCAACGATTTCACGTGACAATTCTAATGAGAAGGGGTTGGTTGTAGTAGTCGAATTGCTTCAGCTGTTGCGAGTACATTTTTTCGGACGGCCTTGAAGTGATTTGTGGGCACTTGATAGATCATACTGAAGGATTCGGTCGGATTAATCAGGTGATTAGCATCGATCACGATCACGTGAACGGCACTCGTGATTTGGCTTATCAGAACGCTTGCAGCATGGCACTGTGTCGTTCGTTCCGCGCAATTTACAAAACAACTGTCAGCAACGGACTACACAAACATAGATGAGTCATGGACCGACATATTATCTTGCAATTTGATGGAATGCGTCCAAGACTGTGCGGCATTAAATATTCTCCCCGGAGCGGTTGTCAACCAATGCATAACCGTTTCGGACGCTTTATCAATTTTGTAGGGAAGTCGAAGGCAGGCTTACTGTTAGTTGACGGGCTCCGAGATTTCACATCATCATATCGCAGCACGAAATTCTCCGGACAGCCATCAGGTTTTTTGATAAGGCACAGTTGTTCATTTAGGTTGCTGTTGGAACGGACTCTGCGGATAGGGTTGGAAAGATACTTGATTAGGTTCCGAAACTGCTGAAGTTGGCATATTGACGGGGTCAAGTGAAATTTGATTAGCTCGCGTCTGGCACCTATGTGTCAGTTTCTGCGGCTTTCAGAAAGTTGAAACTGCCATCGGTTTCCTCTCCTGCTGTAAGCACAATGCCGAGCTAAGCCTTCAAAGTAGATCTCCAGCGACGGTGCGTGAACAATATGCGATAAAAAGGCCATCGAAATAGCGTTTGCAGAAAGCCAACTGTAAGATGATTTAGGCTAGCTGATCGTCAACTTTTCCCATAAATATATAAGCCAAAAATGGTTCAAGTGGACCATCTATCCGGCTGTAAATGATTCTATTGAATGGCAAGTTACTTTCATTGGTTTCTTTCAAAATTGGTTTCGGCTAGATGTGACCGGTTGGCCCCGTTCCAGTGTGGGGTGAAAAATCACTGGGGAGACGATTCGATTCAACACAAATCCAGGAGCTGTACGGCAGTTTCATCGGTAGAGTGCATTCCATTTCTCAGTCAGTGAATGAGTCACATGAAGCTGGTTTGCTCAAGCCTCACAATTTGAGGATTCCAACTTGTATTTGGTGAGGTTTATTGGAAAACAGAGTCTGATGTAAGCCACTTCATGAGGTGGTGGGATATTCACGAAAAACGATTGACATTTGTCCCAGACCGTGCCGGGGGCAGCTCTGTATGTGTGGCTTCGGCGCCACTGAAATTGGGTCACTGCTCTGGCAACCGATGTGAAATCCATCGTAAACAGCCTCCTCAGCGATCATCACCTTCATGTGCTAATCGAAGCGGACAAATTCCATCTATCATAGTTCGCGTGCAAACCGGTAAAGTTAACCTTCATCTGACGGTTTGTGTGTTATTTACGATCTCTTGATATCATCAATTTTGTTCGTGTACAAGACTGATTTATGTGCTCCACTATGCTACCGTTCAACTGTCATTTGGCCAGGCCTGTTTGAAGTTTAACGCAGTTCTAGAGGCAGACTGCGTGTGTTGTTCGGTTGGAGTTTTCAATCTGAGGTCAGCAACCATCTGCGTGGAGTGATAAATGAATGGGATGGCAAAACAGTGGAATGCATAACACTTTTGGGTTTCGTCAAACGGAGGAGAGATATGCGACTGATTAGAGCAGATCGATAAATCATTGACGATAGCGATTGTGCGCGTTTAAGGGATCCATAGGTTGAAAGGGGCGAGGCACCGGTCGGTCCCCGCTGATATATCATGACACAGCTACTCTCAGTTGGTGAGCCACACCAGTGTTTGTGCTTCGAAAATTGTTGATTCTTACAAAAGTTGGCCTCTATTTCACGATGGTAATCATCTTGTGCCGTTCCACGGATGGTCTTTATAAACTAGCAGAAACAGACATTTTCTCACGGTACTTTCTGCTGTTTTATATAATCAACACTGGAATACTACTCGTGAGAGAACTTTGGAATCTGTGAGTAGTATTTGAACGTACATCGATATCTCGAATACCATTCCAAATGAAGCACGAGCTAAAGTTGTGTATCGCATTCAGTTAGCAAAAAAGTTCCGATTGAAATGCAGCTGAATTCCTCCGTCAACATTAAACTAATTCGCAAATAATTGTTCATAACAATAAACAATGATAATTGAGTGCATTCGGGTTCAACAGCAATCATGGCGTGGCCACAAATTGCTTTCCTAGCTTAAAGAAAGATGGGCACTTCAACTCACTTGCTGCCAAAGGTCTTGTACAAACTCGCTTTAGTTACTTTCTGCTGGACTATTTCCACGGTCGTATGCGGTTCCGATACTGGTTAAAAGTTTTCTCCATCTCTTACAAACGCCAGTATGTCTTCTTTTTCGTTTCTTTCCTATTTTAATAACCTCTCGATACAACTTTCTCTCTAACTGGTTGCAGTATGAGCGACACAGTATTCCACCGTCCTCGTTCTCACTCATTCCCTCCCCAAATTCAAGGTAAGATGATCACTTTTGTCAGTTGATTGGTCTCCGGGCCATCTATTCTGAATGTACAGAAGTGTTCTAGACTTTGCGACAAATACACCCATTTGCAGATCAATTTGGTTTTCACGAGAGACTCAAGTGAATCTCTCGTTTATGATGTTCTCCACTTGAATGTGCTGCACACAGACCGTCCCATGTTTCAGTCGGTACGGTATTCGCGATGTCGCAGTATATTTTCATGAACGAAACTACTCACAAAGTTGCTGAAAACCCTTCGACGACCCACGATCGGTTTCATCCTTCTGGGGGCTCATCAGGCAGGCGGAGTCTCCGAGTTTCCGTCAACCTTATGTTCTACTTAAACCCAAATTGGAGATTCACTTGAGCCTTCCGTGAAAACCAAATTGTTTTAGACTTTCTTTTGCTCTTTGTCCTGTGATTCACGTCAAGCCCTCTGCGACTGCGTTGCATATGATTATCAGGTCATCCCCAACTCTGGGTCAGTTGTGGCAAATGATCCACAAACGTTTCCGCTCAAAGTACGTTTATTGGCGTAAATGCGCGTAACCGATGAGCCCCAAGCTGAGCAAAAACAGTCGGGAGCTGTGGAAAAGTTTTCAGCAACCTTATGAGTAGTGCGTTACGTCTAAGGTACCATTGTGTTATCCTTCATATCTTAGGATTCCTTCTGATCTCATGCACACTTCTCTCCGCACCAATTCTACTGTTTCTCTGTTTGATTTACCGGACGTAGGGAAAAAGATGTCTTTGTACATTGTTCCTTCTAAGTACGAGGAAGTGTCTGTGCATTTCCCGACTTGCTTACTGGAGCAGAATGAGTCAGCCCCAAGAATATGCCGGGTCACCGTCGTCCATGAAGCGAGATCGGTGATAGAGCCGCAGCACGATGTCATTCAGTTTCTGTTCCCTTGTTCGTGTTCCCTTGTTCCCTTGTTCATGTAGGCCACCTGGAGACCAACTAGCTCGCCGTCTGTCCCAACTATAAACAGTCAGATTTTCAGGTGTCCCCCCGCGGGAAAAGCGCAATTCTGAGCAGGGCAGCGGCGATAGGGAGAGTTTGGACTGTCCATAGTGTGGTTCACGGCAGACGTGTCACAGTCACTGCAGTGTACAGCAATGGATCGAAGTATAGAGGTGTAGAATATTAAAACAACAGTTCCGGATACATCATCGTTCCAGCGTATAAGTTACCAATTACGATGAGTCTGCGAGGGTTATCGGTTCATAAAGGCCAGGTCTCATAGGCATACGCTATTATGCGTTGGATGGTCGCAGCTTACACAAGCAGTCTTGTCCGAAGCCTGAGTTCAGAGTGGTGTGAAGCAGCGTGAACGTCTTCTTGCCGCTTTCCATGCGAATGTCTATTTCTTTTGGAAGATGATGGAGTCCAGACAACTGAAGCGGTCGACTTGATCTATGGAATATTGGTTAATCTTAAACAAGCAAGACTGGACATCCATGCTTTTAGTGAAGAATTTAGCCTTTTCGGGGTTTATTTCGTGTCCCACCGGCGAAGCGCGGTGGCCGGACAGACTGCTTTTCCGTCGAGTCCTTACTCAGGAAGACGACGCCATCAGGGTAACCAAAGGATGTGGCCTACTGACAGGGTTTACTAGTACTACAGCGAAGCATGTGCTATTATCCAATTGGTCACAACACTGGAAAACGTTGGCAAGAGCAGATAGCCTTGCCGAATACCGGTTTGCCTGTTCTCCGTATACTCGGACGCGAGCTTTTGTGCCCAAGTACAGTCTACAGTATGCAGCACACAAGTTAACTATACTATACTATACTATACTATGGAACTGCATGAAAATACAGTAGAATGATCAATTGATGCTAGCACATAGAATCCCATTATGTTAACACAAATGGGGTTAGTCGGAATGACCAATAGGGGGGCTGAAATTTGTAGAGAATGTTGAATTTTAGCATGTGTTCGTAGCACGTAAGCAATTTTATGAAAAAACTCTTTCCCTTTTATTGACAGGAACCGGCAGCTAAGCTGGGGAATTTCAATAGGGCTGTTTGGATGACGAGAGTGATGGCTTATCTAATGAGTGAAACCAAGGGATTTTGGGGGGTTGGAGTAAAGGCACCAACTATAAAAAGTGATTGTTGTAAAAAGCTATAGCGTTTGGTGGCCTTTATTTTATAGTCTTTCAGGAAGTTGAACTTTCATATCAACACCATCCAGTGGTAGTCCGTATTCATTGAGTGGTTACAAAGATACCGCATGAATTTACACACAGTTGAACTTGGGAAGAACAGTCTACTAACATTCTGGGAATTACTGGTTAGCAGGACTACGAACAGGTATTTGTAAAGTGGCGTTCATCTAAACAAACCATACATGGAGCAGATACTGACTCACCACAACGACCATGAAAGGAACCATGAGAACAGCTGAAGCCAAATGTTGTTCACAGGAGTGCAGACAACTTGCAGTACGGCTGAACTGAGAACAAGGAAATAAAATCTTTTTTTTACCGAGTATTTCTTCATTTCAGAAGAAGAAGCATGAAAAAATAGGATCCCAAGACAGTGAAAACGGCAACAACAATAATAACAACAAAGTGGACAGACAATCAAACGGACTGTCCTGCCGTGCACCAGAAAAACACCCGAACTCACAGCATAGCTTGACAGTCAAAAGGAATCCTGATAGCCCCAAAACCAATGGTTAATTTGAGAAATTTGATTTCAAGATCAAAGGAGAAGATCAACCACCGAATTCACCGCACAGACCGCTATAAAAACAGTATTAAACAGAAGGACGAAAACTCTCTAGACGATTGAAATGAATGAATGAATGCAATAAGCAGGATGCAGGAACAATCTGCCCTGGTTTCAAAGCGCCAGCATCAAGAAGGACTCGAAAACAACGTAGAGAACTTTGAGGTCTTGGTAGTGGAAACAGATGACAAGCAATAGAGTTCCGAGAGCCATGTTACTCCGCCACGAACTCAACCAAACCAACTGATCTGCATGTCAATACAAGCGAAGGTTCACCATCTTAATCGAGCAACACAGACAGAACCGACCATCCAGTGACAACGATGGCAACTGTGGGATCTGGGGGTCTGAGAGGCCAAAAACCACGGTCAACGACCAGTTGTGGAGCTCGCCAATTATCCAACAATAGGAGCCAAACATCCGAAAGATTAATCATAGTGGGGGCCCACTCTCCCCGGGTCAACAAGACATATGTAAGCTTAGGCAAAGCACTGTTCAGCGCCTACACACTGGCGCAGCAAGGCATATCACCAGCTTCCTACTTACTGCTGAAGTCACCTCAGTTAGTGACCTAAAGTTTGACCAGCTCAGCGGATAAAACAACATCCGCCTATAGAACGTGAGCCACCGATCTTCTCTTCCATAGCAGCCTATGTGCGGAATATCTAGATGATCTATTCAGAGGCATCAATGAAACTGTCCAGAAGAGCGTGTGCCTCTGCATTGTTTGCTCTGTAAGTCATGTCGGAAGAGGAGCATCCCTGTGTAAGTTTGGCCTTTCTTCTGAGTAGGCGCTCTTGATTACGGTATGGTGTGATGTGACCACGGGACAGATTATATCCGACGTGAGAACCAGCGCACAAGTCCTCAGTTACGACGCGAGTCCAACCACCACTGTTAGCGCAGAAGGATAAGGTGAAGTAGACATCATCATCATCATCATCATCATCATCATCATCATCATCATCATCATCATCATCACCATCATCATCGACAGCATGACATCAGTGTTCAACACTGATGCTTCGCTGCCGTACAACCGTGATTTATTTGAAAGCCTTATCGTGAAGAAAAGAATTAAGGTGGACGGAGAAGGGACTTAGTGCCAATCTATCACAATCATTCCGAGATGCCTACATCTCCAAGCACCCATCAATGTAATCTGGATAGAAACTGACAACAAGAACCCCATTGACATAGATTAGCAGCCATATACTGAAGCGTCTCAACATAAAGCACTAATCATAGGGGTGCCGAAAACGCTTCGGCAGCCCATGACCTGTTTCACCCTTCTTGATTCGGATCATCACAAGTGAGGGATTCAACTGGATTCAGCTGAGTCTCTTTTCAAAAGCGAATTCGTGCGCAAATGAGAGGATTTGTTGAAATTTGTCCTATTTGGACTCAGGTAGAGCACATGGTTGAGTGAATCTCGAGGATTGCGCCTCCCTGGTGAGCCCAACAAGGGTGAAGCGGTTCGTGGCCTGCCGAACAGTTTTCAGAAAAAGAACACGAAATATTCTTTTAAGTGGTTTTTAGGTAATGTACTGAATAGATTTCTGTTATCTAAACAGTTATCTAATTCGAAGTAGCTCAGTGGCTCATATCTGTCCGCAATTGGGCTGTCAGAGTTTGGAGCTGACTTATGAGTGGTATGTTATGTTTAGACAACGGACTCATAAAAGTTTCTTGGTGCTTAACTGTCGCACTGACACAGCTCGGGGTAGCTCGGTGGTTAAGGTGGGGATTTATTGCCCAAAATATTTGTATTTCGGAAGCAACCAAGGCATCTCGACTGCTTCTGGCTAGGCTTGGACAAGCCCGAAGTATATCAGCCCTCGTGCTTCCTTCGGGTGGCACGGCAGCTGGGCTGGTTCGGTTAAACTATTACCAGATTAGCTTTCACTATTAGCGAAATAGACTCATTTGCAAACAAATTTGGTTTTGCGGAGACTTACCTGGAGCCCATCTGAATCTCTCGTTTATGATGTTTTTAAGCAATTGAATGCACAGCACCAGGGCCCCTCATGTTTCAGTTACTACGATACTCGAGATATCGCGATACATGTATAGACGTAATATACTACTGATAAGGTTGAAAAATTTTCAGCAACCTCATGAGTAGTGTATTACGCCTATAGCATTTGCCATCTTAACAGCACACCATCCGTACAACCGACAGTTGAGAACGAAATAAAGGCACGAACTGGAAGAATCAAACAAGCAGTTTATATCGTTGAGAAACGCGTCTGGTGCACTCATCACAAGCACATAGACACCAAGATTGCAGTTTTGTGCTGTCTTAACCAAACGCGACGTAGACGGCATGTTTGAACTGTTGAAGGATTTCAATTGCAGTAGCTGCACGAAAGCCTTCGGATCAAGTGGAATCATAAAATCCCAAACACGGAAGTCTCTCAAAGCGCAAACACTGTTGGAACTAAATGCAGTCGGGTGTGAAATCTAATCTAATCCCCAACAACCCTTTCTGATGCCAGGTGAAAATCGAAGGTTGAAATCCGGGGGAAGGGGCTCTGAAATAAAGCTATTGGGACAGCTTTCAGGTAAGCTCCATTGTCATTTATGAAAGGACGCAAAGCCCTACAGAACGGCCATCCAAACCGGCTTGAAAAGCCATGCATTCCAATTATGGGAAACGGGCGGGACCTTTTGGAAGGGGCTGGATCTCCCTAATGACACCTCGACTGTACAGGCTTGCGCAACATGCTGACGCACAGGCCTGAACGCATGTCTTATCGGTGCACTCCGTGAAGGCAAAGCGAACTAATTACGCATAAGGCTATCGAAAACTCTTCAGCAACTCTATGAGTAGTGTGCTACATCCAGACAGTATACTGCGATAGTCCCGAGTCATACCAACTGAAAAATGAATCGGCCTGGTGCAGCACATTCAGTTGAAGAAGCACATCATAAACGAGAGGTTCAACTGGATTTCAGCTGAGTCTCTAATGAAAACCAATTTATAGTCCTTCATATGCACAGTTTAATTTCCGATAGGGTCTGTCACAAAAACCGATTAAATTTAGTTGAGAGGAATTCGGATTAGAGTAAACAACACGGCTGATTCTGTGATTCCGTTACTGGATGTGCTGTCCGGATGATGCCTGCTTGCTGAGGAGCCAGTCAACACGTGTGACAACGTGATGCGGATCCCCTGACTGAAGAATGAGCGGTGCCATATCCTGTCGAAGTGTGAATTAATCGCACTGCTGATCGGTCGCTCGTCACCAGACAGCTAGGTGCTCAAACTTCCAGCCAGGATGTCGCAGCTTGGAGACTTCCTGGAATTTCGTGAGGTGCGCAGTGCTGCTGGTTCCCAATAGGGATGAAACAGGGTTACAGAGATTCTGGGCTTTTCAGTGTAAATTGGCTTAATTTATGGGACGAAATCCCAACGAGCTGTCCTTCCGCACAGGTTGATTCATTCGATTTTGCCAGGAAATCTATTTACTAAAAAACCTAAAGATTCAGTTGAATTTCCCATTCAAACCAAATTGTTGTCCAAATGAGTGTATTTCTCGAACGTCGAGCAATTTGGATTCAGGGAGGCTCACGGAAACTCTGAGAGTGGGCCTACCTGATGAGGTAGAAACGGGGGGGGGAGGGTGAAAGAAGGCGTGGGCTGCCGAAGAGCTCCATACAACCGCATGAATGGTTTCCTTCAAGAAAACATTTTATTTAGCCTGATAACTCAAGGGTGTCCAGCGCGTGTCGTCGGCATGGCAACAAATGCGGAAGGGGCAACAACCACAACCACAACCACAACAACCGACCACAGTTTAATTCAGATCAATTGTTTGTCTCGCTGCAAGCTCTAACTGAAAGCTGAAATGTGAGTAGGCTGTTCTGTTTTGTATTCGAACCCACGTTGAGACCGCCCACACAAAAAGGGTACAAATGCTCCACGTAATTTAAGCCGTCGATTCATGTTCACACGAGTGGGTGTGCTAGAATGATTGATCACATGAAGAAAAAACACGAACAATTCTGTTGGTGTTGTTTGCTTGGGTTCCCCGATGCGACACATGCGTTGTATGGACGACTCAGCAGATGGTTGAACATCTTGCGTACGTCTCCTTGCAGAACGGGAAGGTCAGTCTAACTGGCCAGTTAGTCGAAGGCTGTTGAACCAGTAGGGATTCGAAACACGCTTTTCAGATTTCGAGAGAAGGACGTAAAAACGGTTGCACATAGGGGGGATAAAGACCGTTAAAGATTGAATAAAGACCTTCATAAGAGTAGCAGCATATTTTCGATAAAAATAGCCCTTTTCTGAACCCTTCATCAGTGTGACATCTTTTTGAAGAGGTCTGTTTGGGACAGTCTGTTGTAAAAATTTGATTGCAGCCCACAGCCCTGAGGTGTGGCTATGTGATTAGTTTACCTGGGTTAGATTGAGAGCTCAAAACTCTCTTGAAAATCTAAAAGAAACATCCAGAATGTCCATTTGAGATTTCGTCTTCTAGGTGAAGCCAATCCATACTAAGTAACCGAGAAGTACTGTACAGCTCTTTCCTCCTCAGTTGTAATCATCAGTAACGCGCATCTCACGAGAGTTTCGAAGCTTCCGGCCACGAGCGGCTGATCAGCTGTGTGGTTAACTCTCACTCAGGCAGGATATAGCGTCACTCATCCTTCAGTCACGGAAAGCACATCACGTGATCATGTGTTGACTGTCTCTTTGAGTGATGATTTCTCAGCTGGGAGTTTAACTCCGTTGTTGGAACTATTCTACCTCTGAGCCTTCCAAGGTGGCCGACTTCCGGAGGGACTGTAAGGCATCTCATGCGCAGCCTGAGATGAACAGTCTGCACTCTTCCCGAACACGGTTCATTGTCTAATGCCGCACAGTTTTAAAATCCCGCTTGTGGTGTTTTCGGGAATTCACGGACGATTGAGCAAACTGTTAAGCCTGGTGATGAGAAGCAATCCGAAGATTACGGCCTGTGGCTACAAGACCAGCCCGGATTTCGTGGGCGTAGATCTTGCCTCACCGACCTGCTGTTTGCCAAAGTAAACGGGCGGCAGTGATCAATGACAGTTATGGACTTGACTTCGTTTTCGTTGACTTTAGAAAAGCCTTCGATCGAGTTCGCAGTTGCAGGCATTCAAAGGAAGATTTTCGAACGAATGAAAGACTGGTTGACAGGACAGTGGAGGACGTCAAAATTCGAGCGCGTTACAAGCGGAGTACTACGAAGATCCGTTCGGCACTTCCCACGGTTTTCAAGAGAGATTACCTGAAAACATGGCCCCTAGTAGGGTAAAAAAATCAAACGGAAATCATGCGCAATGCTCTATAAGCCTCGAAGAGCTAGTTCGTTCTCCAGTAAAGACACGCCGATCTTTGAAGTGAGGTGAGCTTCAATAAGATACCTCTGAGCCGCACTGCCGTATGATACCAGATCCCTTCTTGACTCGCAAGGGGGAGTACGGGCGGCTTTGTCGTTTCTGTGGGCTCTTCTCAAACATTTCAGTGACAGCTAGCGGGAAACTCCTTCAATTCTGTGTACTTCTCACAGTCGACCAATTTTAGAGTTTGAACAACCTGCTTATCAAGCGTATGGAACCCAACTATTGGAGGAAGCATGGAGAAAAAGTTAAAAGCTTGTGGTGGGTCTTTGTCAGGTGACACACCGACCACCCTAGTGTGCTGAACCTCTAGTCTCTTGAACTTGTAGGGCATCGCGTAGCTCCCATTAACAGCTGTCGTATCCTCGGAGGAAAGCCTGCGGAAGGAGGTGATGCATTCTTCGTGCCCAGATGAGCATACAGACAGGATCTATTCCTACGGACAATAACTGCACCCACTAGTGAACACCTGGAATAGCTTTCCGGACAAAGTTGTTCAGGTTTAAGCTGTGCTACACACAGGCCATCTCAGGCTTCGTTTGGCATACTATTTGAGATACCGCAGTAGATGATCTGGGAGGATTTGAAGAACATCATAAGCCAGCGACTCCAGTGGAATTCAGCCGAGTCAGTTCAGTCTTTTATTTTGTCCGACTGATGCAATGCGTTTTTCCAGGGATGAGAGTTAACGTCTATCTTTGTTTTCAATAGGTTCCGTTATTGTAGAAAAAAGATGAAAACCGGAAGTTATGCCTATCAAGAACTTCGAGCCATAGAAAATTTTGTTCATATTCACACCACTCTCGTTTGAACGGTCGTCCTCCTGTTCTGGCGTAATTATTCCGGTGAGTCCACACCAAAGGGAAGCACTGGACTCGAGTTTCGCTCTTATTAGAGCTCATCAGCAGTGCACATCCAACGGCCGTGCCGGGATTTGAACCCGAACATCTGACATGCGAGACGAGCGTGTTATCATTACTCCACCAACGCACGTTGGACGCATCTGAATTTTCACGTCTGATAGATTTTATAGTGTGGAACAAAACATGTGTTGCTCTATTGGGATTCGAAAACCCTCCAGAATCACAAGTTGCCTCGCAAAACCTGAACTTCTTTGGAGGTTTCCATCACCTCAAAAGCCTTGCGTACATCCCTCCAAAACAGAGTTCTGTCTTGAGTTAGACAAGACATTCTTTGCTGAGGATAAATTTGAATGAAATCCGCTTTTCAACACAGAATTTACGCTACAAGCGTCTGTATGCGAATCAGTAGATTTCTTTGTTGACAAGTGGTGCGAAACTGTTGACCTGGTGAGTGTTGCAAAATGACCATCGTGGCCATCATGGACATAAGCACAGCCTAACTTTGTACAGACCATATTTTACACTTTCCGGCGGAAATCTTCTGCAAGGGAGTCAGGTGCAAAACAACTGAACTCCTTCGTTAATCAAATATCTGGTTCCGTTGTTTGGACACACGCATTGTTCACCGTGGTCACCAACGCCAAATATCAGAAAATTGGGTAATGTTTCGACATTAATCAACCGTTCAACGCGAATAACTGCGTGAGATGTCTGCGCCATAGCAACCACACACATGTTTCTAAGATAAAATGTGAGTGTTTTTGCATCGCTGTGATTCTGTTCAGGTTTCTGCCCCTGTCTACCTCACTGCTGCACACTCGAAACAGCTTGACATGCCTCATTTATTAGGTTCCGGTGGCGTTTACGTCAAATTATTATATCACGATGGCCACAGTGATTTACGTTATTGCTGTTGTTGAAAAAACCACGCGAGGGGAAGCCTGTTTCTGAATGGAATCAAAAAGCGACGAATGGGGATGATCACCTCACATGGTCCGACATTTCAGGGTTCAATCAATAGAAAAACCATTAAGGAGTAGAAACGCAAATGGCTAACCGACATTCACCCTAGCACGAGTGCGGCCAGACGTTAAATTGCTTTTTGGAGCTTCCCCCCCCCCACTGACCATTAAGGCACCTAGTCTAGTGACTCTACGATTAAATTGGATCAGTGTAAATTCCAGATTTGGTTCGGGCCGATTAAAGTATTCGCAATCTACGCGAAGCTGTTTTTATCCCAAGATTGGTCAGACCGTCGAACTCGCTGTTTTTCATTGGTCTGCGCTGGTCGCACTAGTCAGTGCACAGTCGGAACGACGGATGACTCATTACGCCAACACAGTGAGGGGCTTGGCAATCATCGGGCGTAGACGTGAACAGCACGTGATTTGAGCCTGTGACTTACATCGTACTCTCAGGTCATTGGTGCACCAGAACTGTGGTTGACTGGCCAAATGGCGGCTCACGTTATGTGAAGCGAGCATCAGGCCAAAAGGCAATTAATGCCCGTTTGATCCCTATAATTGTGACGGAGTTATAGCAAATGGAACACAATCGAGTTTGAATGTTCCACATCGCGTGTCTGACGAAATGCAAATTTAAGCGATTTTACCGTCTCGTTTTGAGGATAAAAGTGTGCGAATCTGGTTCATTATGTAAAAGGCGCTTTAGCACGTTTTGTCAGTGAATACATGTTGCGTACAACCCACCGTGGTTCCGAAATCATCGAATTTACTACCTCCGTAATGGCGCTCGAGGCTTCGTCGGGATTACGATGAATCCTACCACTGCACCGATGTAATTGTTCACTGAACTTCTTCGTACGTAAACAGATCCGTGTGTTCAAAGATGCATGACACAAAATCGTTTTCGCTGGACCAAGCGACACTTCCGTTTGGATTCAGAAAGGGAGCGGTAACACGGAAAATATAAAACAATCAGACCACTGTGTTGTAGTACACACATGAGAAAATATTGTAGGGCCCATATTGTTAGAAACCACTTAATAAAATGCAAAAATGAGCGATATACACCTGTGTTTCCTTCCAAAAACTTCTCAACTGAGTGCGTTTCTCCACATGTAGGTACCATGCACCCCCTGTCTGGCACGGTCGACTAACTGACAACGGAATCGCAACTGGAAGATGATCAGACTTGTCTTTTATTGTACAGATTCGCCAAGCAGTTTTGTAAAACAACCCACCCTGATCACATGCCTGTCTTCTAATATATGTCATGTTTCACTGCCCTACATTGAAACACTGTAAAATCCCGAATTCATTTCAGAGAGGACTAGTAAACAATCGGTGGAGTTATCGCTGGGTAACGTTTTGCTGTTGACACAAAAACTTCGTTAGGACAAGTGAGTAAGCCGGTTAATCGGGTCTTTAGGTGGTCAGGTGAGATTCCTTATGACTAGCCGAATTAAGCAGTGTTGGGTGCAGGTCTGAAGTTCCTGTTTGTTGATTAATGGGGATGACTAACAGTTACGATAGATTGGTTAGGGGGGTGTATTCATGCTGAAACCGGATTTTGCGGCCTTGCATTTTCGGAATATCCCTCTTGGGGAGCGTTCACAGATTTTGTTCGCCTGTCTTCGTCGAGGGGTACCGGGTCAATTGGTTTGGGGGTGGGGGGTGGGGTGATCAATTGGCTCTTACTCTGCTTGGACTGTGTACTTTTAGACCCAGACCATCTCGCTGATAACTGCGCACCGCCTCGTGTCATCTCGGCTCATCTAAAACCGCTCTCCACACGCTTGCCAGTTCTACGCCCTCTATTCTGTTCACGCTGAGATGCTTGGCGAGTTCCACCTCCTCGGCCACCAGTTGCTGTGGTGTGAATCCCCCGTCCCCGTTTCACAATGTCCACATTTTCCAAATCTTTCTTGTGCTCAGTGTCTAGTGCATACCCTGCCATTGCCGAATCTCTGACTATCGCCTGATATTCATCTACGTTTCTCGGTGGTGCTAATGCACCGCTTACGCTCATTGATTCTGGTGTACAATTTCCTGGATGTTTGGCCTACCCAGTGGGTGCCAAACATTTCCCAATCAACTGAATCCGGAATTCACATATTCTTAGAAGTCTTCCTGCTTTGGAGACGTCACATGTTGCAACATGTCTCGGCTCCTACGGGCGGAAAGTCGGAGAAATGGATTCTTTTCTGATAGACCTGATGTGGACGCAAACCACCGACCACCCGCTTACCGACAGGTACACGTACTTGGACTTTTCGTCTCAAGACTGTTGAACTTCCTGATAGGGAAATTTGAGTCACGTGTAAATTCGACAATCTCGAATATCAAAAGAAATATCTAGATTAAAAAATCTACGACACTAGTTACACAAAGGTAAGGAAAATTACACAACAAACCTCAGTTGTTCACAATTCGTAGCATCAACAGTTGCGCAAGTCTGTCACTGACCGGCACGGCACAACGTCGAGGTCTGCTTATCAAACCACGACGAGCGGAACATTGGCTCGGTAGTGTGGGTTGTGTGGGTAGGCCCCTTTGAGGTCAGTCTCGTGATTCTAATTAGCCGTGCGATCACCCGGATATCACGACAGAACGAGTCGGAACAGGCTCATAAGACGAGGCAAGAGTAGGTAAGTAGGTAAGTGACGCACGCGCATGGTGAATGGCGGGTACAAGGTGATCGAAAGTACATGGAGAAATGAACAAATATCAGGCTAGATTCAACAATGCCAAAGCCCTTTGGATGATATAAAAGTCTGGCCCTTTGAGGAGCCACACAAGGAGCTCACCAGTGGTACTGGGAAGCGTTACCTCATTAGCAGAGATGAGGCAAATCAACGCTGCATAAGTGTGATGGAGAGCGAACGTCCTCGCTAGTTCAGTCGGTGGTACACTGGAGATCCGCGGTGCGAACTCGAACCGAGGCTGAGATGCAATCACTTCCGTGGCACATCACCATTTTGCGCAATTGGTCTCATATACTGTTTTCAACGCTCTTCTGGCCAGCCACTGTCTTGTAGACTGTTGAGGATGAAACCAGGTTCACTGGAGGTGAGCGCGTGCGATCCCACTTGTGCTTGTCATTCACACACGCGTCTTTTCACTCCCCACCCCAACCGATGGTTGGACAGACCTTCACGGAAAAAAACTTGTGCACATGAACAGATTGCCCTGACTGTGACGTTTGTGTTGATCCTTTGCATTTGTTCTCCGTGTCTCTTGACTGATTTACCACTTGGTTTGTATACCCAAGAGTCCGCAGAGGATAATATCGCTTACACGTCTGTTTTAACAGGCGTACACACGATCGTGACGAGAAGAGCGATTCCGAATACTCCGTGACCGTTCCACTTCACACCTACTGTTCTCATAAACAGCAACTCGTTGGTTAAGTTTCCAGTGTCTCGACCCAACAGAAGTAAATGGGGGGAGTCATCTGGACAGGCAGAATCAGTATTTTGTCAATTTCGTCTTGCCGATAAAGTAACCAAGAAACGAGGATAGGAGACACGTAACCAAGTTACCTTACAGACTGCGACATCGTAATGTCGGACGCAGTTATACTGAAAAATAGCTCTGAAGTGAACGCACTCAATTCTGACCTATTTTCATACGTTGGTGCACTTTAAAACAGTTCTTGACCTTAGGAGAAGCCCACAGGTCGGGAACAACTCGTCTGGGAGAACAAGCTCCTAGTACTCTTCCTTTGGGTTGTCATGATCTCACAAGGTCCAATTTTGAACTTTGATTGAAGTGCTTCTGTCCCTAGACTTAATACACTACTCATAAGTTTGCTGAAAATCCTTCGACAGCCCACGACCGGTTTCGTCCATCTTGGGGCTCATCAGGTAGGCACAGTCCCCGAGTTTCCGTCAACCTTATGTTCTACTTGAACCCAAATTGCACGAAATTGGCGAACCACACTCGTTTTGCGAGAGACTCACCATCATAGACGAGAGATTTATCTGGGTTCCAAGTGAGTCTCTCGCAAAACCAAATTTGTTTGCAAATGAGTGTAGTTCGTTAATTCTGTTCCTCTTATTAACAAATCAGGAGACGAGCCACAGTAGAGGCATCATTCACAAGAGTCAAGCATACTGGGCAGAGCAAACAATCAGAGAAAAAACGGGAACCGTCATCGCAGTCACAAAGAACACAGCGTGGTTCACAAAGAGGTCAATGATGATACTGGTGGATGACAGTAAAAGAGACCGCCCTGAAAGGACATGTAATCACTGGCCAATCAGGACGCAGGATAACAGACAAACCAACAGAGCCTCCCAACCAAACGACCAATCGTAATCGAAGGTCAGCCTTGGCTAAAAACACGCACGCACCACTGCTCAACGTAGAAACATTGACACACTGCTACACTCCACGTACTAACAACGCACTGACGCTGTGATCTCCCCTGGATGCCTAATCCAATGAACAAGCCAACGACCGGGTGTTGCACGAAAAACCATTTGACAGAAGTACTTGTCATGAAATCCCGTAGCTTTTGTTTCATTTTTATTTTGAACACAAGCTGTCTGAGTCTTCACTGAAGTTTAATTCATCGCAACCAGGACAGTTACTGGGTCGTCGTTCGATGGGTCGGGCACACCAATCACATCGCTCAAGTGTGAACACGTTCGCCTGTTCAGACGTGAAAATTCAGATGCGTCCAACGTGCGTTGGTGGAGTAGTGGTAACACGCTCGCCTCGCGTGTCAGATGTCCGGGGTTCAAATCCCGGCACGGCCACTGGACATGTACTGCTGATGAGCTCTAATAAGAGCGAAACTCGAGTCCAGTGCTTCCCTTTGGTGTGGACTCACCGGAATAATTACGCCAGAACAGGAGGACGACCGTTCAAACGAGAGTGGTGTGAATATGAATGAAGTTTAATTCATCCTGCCCTTCAACGGACCAAGACTTTTGATGGTTCTACAATGTGGTCGTCTGGCCCGTTGAATCACTAATCTCACTAGCCGTGTTGTTTGCGGACCACTCGGCAAAGGCGTTAGTGTAGTTTTCGGGTAAGACTGGAAACCGTGACGTTTAGTTTCACATTATAGACATTTTTTCTCTCGGCGCCCAGTCTTAGGTAGTTTTTCTTCCAATAAAACTGGACGCATGGTAGACAGCTTTCATTAGTAATGTCTCTCTATAGGAGAAGGAGAACAATAAAACAGCTTTCAGACTTTTTCATCTGTTTTTTTTTCTATATGGGAGATGTCAATCACACAAACATCTTGCGAAGAGTTGATTGGCTTCTGTCATCCGGTTTTTGACGCGCGTGTCTGCGTCGGTATTGTTCTGGCGACGAACTTCCACATTAGAATCGCCAGAGACCGACGATGACTAATTGTTGGGACCTGAAATAAAAGCAAGGACGTTGCTGGAGTGGCTTAAGTGGTCCAAAATTCCGATGAACAGCGCATGACACCAGCTAGAGGAGACCGGGTTCTGTTGGCCAGTGAATTTCTCACTGATCCATATTTTAACCAGCTAGATGCTGAAAACGGATATATCTCTTACACGATCGTTTTTAAAGCGTTTTCAACTGGAATTCCAAAACCGTGAACCACAAGCTACTTCGTGGACACTGTTCCGTCTCTTCCATGGATTTGTTTATATATATAATAAAATAAAAATAATCGTTCAGCTCTCAGTCTTTATTGGTGCTTAACTGCTATGCCACCCGAAGGAAGCACGAGGGCTGAGGTTGCCCGAGCCTAGACAGGAGCGGTCTAAATGTCTGGGTTGGGTTCGAACCCTGGACCTTCCGGTTAGTAAGTTCCTGCTTTCATCAGCGAGCTATCCAGACTCAGTATATATATATATATATTCTTCAGTCTTACTCCTTTGCGTTTACAGGTACATGTAGCCAAGCGCAAACTGTATTACCCATCGTTCGCGGAGGTCCATCGGCTTCGTTCAGTGTGATAGGTCAGCCCACCATAGACGGCCATCGGTTTGTTCACTCAGCCGGGCATTTTGGGGTTTTGTTCCCAGTCGAAGTGAGATATCATCGGTATGCAACATCGTACCGCCTCGTCACACGACGACGTCACCCGAACTGTGGATAGTGCATTGGCAACCTTACTTGATAGCCCAGCGAACAACTACGGACCCGTGGACGATAAGCGAGGTCTTCTAGATTTTGGTATTGTTAACTAAGGGGAAGAGTCCACATTTTTCTCCGGATTCGTAGTACACCGTTGCAAAAATGACTGCGCCAGCACGGAATTTCGACCTGATTAAGTTGTTCCATCCATGAGTCTCAGTAAAACAAACAAGAACTTACCCTCGGACAAGCACGGGAGTTGATACCATTTGATTGGTCACATTTTTGGCAAAATCCAACTTGGGACTGTGTGTGTGCTAACGTAAAATGACCACAAATTCTTTTTCACTACTTGCATGAAAACCATCCCTCCGTCAATTAATATCGACGCAAATAATGAGCTGTATTCAGAAATCTTCTGGTCAATATCGACTTTAGATTTTATCAAAAATGGTAGTCGGACTACACAAATACGACATTAAGAGATGGGCTTTTGGTGCTCACTGCTCTTCTCTAGTGGGACCTTTCTGCAGCTTCCTTGTCCGTCCCCTAATTCTAGTTGGCCTCTCTCGTTTGCTTCTTTCCGCTGACTCTGCTTTCCATTGTTCTCAGTCAGACTCAAATCCTTCTCACTCAGTACGTTGTCAGTGCTGAAATCGCAATGCAGTGCTGCTGCCTGAACGCTGACTCCGACCAAGCAAGGCGATGAAAAACCCTGCGTATCGCAGTCATACAGCACTCCCTCGGGTTCTTTCACACACACTGGAAAGAGGCTTTTGGAGGTACGGATTTTTCTATTGAAGAAACAATCTCCTCCAGAGCCGAAGAGGAGTCTGCGAGATAGCTGCTTTGCTTCTCAATACTAGATCGTAGACTGCCCTCTGATTGGCTCTCATGGACGTGGTAACAACCGTCGCGAGGTATGCGCTCGTCGGATTCTGACACCTGTTTCCTGTAGCTTTGTAGCAGTAGGGAGGGATCGTGTATGTTTGTTTAACCTGACTCTCTTTTCCCGACAGAACAACGCGATCGATCGAATCCTCTGATGACCTGGTTCGACTTCCGCATGGTGGTTTGAACCCTTTGGACAGTAGATTGCATGGTCAGAGCAACGACGAAACAAGAAACTTGTGGTGAACCACAAACCAACTGAATTTGCTAGTAGGCCACCATATCTTCGCATGCGCCGTGTGTGTGTGCCTGCCAATCGTGGCATCACGCTGGTCATCTTCTGGAAGAGAATTGAGTAGTGAAAACTGACACTTACCGGGTTCTTTAGTCAGACCGTCGTCACCCTTTTACCATTTATTCGAATAATCCGGTGTCGTTTCGTGGCACTCAGAGATGCAGAGAGATTGTGTTCTAAGCCAATCATGCTGCCAAATTCATCGACCGGATCTGTTGATCGAAGATACACGGAAAGCAGTCCTGGTGATCCAGACAAGCTTGTGTCGGCTGTAATTGACAAGTTTCCTTCTCGTCAGAGTAGTGGAACATGTTAGGAAGGTGGTAGAATCAATGAATAGAATCGTAGACAGCTTCATCCGTTGATGTTCTTTGAATAGAGTTATTATTTGTCCCCCACTTTTAGTTGAGACTTTTTTGCCTTGCTATATTCCGTTGCGGTGAACAATTTTCACCCGAAACCGCTCCATTGGATCACGGTACTATCTGGGAAGCCATGGGTTCGAATTCACTTGGAGATTCGTGAGATTCCCACTGCTGCTGATTTTCAAATAAGGCCGTACAATCTCTTTCGATTTCTCGGCATGGAGTGACTGTGTGTAGAGGACGAAATCTCGAAACGAACTTTAAAATTTTCCCACATTATAAACGGCGAATCTCAACACCAAAAATCCCAGAAGTTTGTATCAGTCAAGGTGGGGTCAAGAGTAACCAAGAAAAGTGCCCGATATCAGGAGGATTCCTGCAGGTTGAAAAAAGCTGAGCCACTTTTCAGTCACATAGACTCTCAGAAGGAATCCAAATTGACCCGGTCGTCAACTGAGGGTTCAGTGTCTCGTCTTGCTTTAGATGGCGTGCCTCCAAATTTGTTTGTTTTCGTAACACTCCGTAGCCTGATATTGTTTCATATGAGGACATTGGAGTGACCTGTGCTGACATTTGATGAACACTGTTTAGTTGATCGGTCCATTGACCAGTTCCATGATTAATGCTCACTGTTCATTTCCTTTCGAGTACATGCAGAACTCCTAGTTTCCTATTGGTGATCTCTCCTGTGAATGAGTCAGAAGGTCAAAGTATTTGTGTCCTGTTTACTACACTCTCACCACGATCCCTTAACCAAAGTTCATAAGAAAAACAACCCTTGGATCCAACGGGATGATCTGCGTTCTAGAAGAAATTGAACAATGCGATTGTAACGCAGTGCCGCAGGACTGAACCTTCGAAACCAGGTACTTACTTCCATGAACTTGCAGTAAACTGACTTGTGATCATTTGAAGACATTCTATTTCAGTTTAGTGATCACCTGTATTGTAGGTCACACTTCACAACACAGGTGTTTCCATAGTGCTCCTTTCACACTTATATCATGGTTGGTGAACTTTGTTGTGGAAAGTGTAGTGACAAAAACAGTTAAATTTGCCTCCGTGAAACTCACTGACCTTTAAATTTTGCCAAAGTCACCAATGTTGACTACTGCAGATGGCCTTGAGATTTGGAGAATTTACCCCCTCGACCGGACAGCTTCCCCTCCTGCTCTGGCGAGTACTTACCAAAGACAAGAATCAGTGAAACTCGATTTCCCTCTCATGGGAACTCCTCGGTAGTGCAGCTCTTTGGTCGTGTCCGGATTCGAACCCAGGACACCTCTCACTTGAGGCAGGCGTTATTACTACTCTGTCAGTGAACGCCGGACCCATCTGAAAGAACAAACGAATTTATTCATAGTTCAGAGATGTGAATGGTCCGTCCAACTTCTTAAACGACAACTCAGTACATTTCCAGGCTGCGTCTATCGAGTGACCCGGGCCAATTAGCAGACGTGCCCAAGGAGCTCTATCAAGGTTCAGACTCCGGTATTTGGCGTAGACTGGCTGCACCAGGACAGGATGGGAACTGTTCACTTCAGAGTGATGAGGATACGAACTCTTGTCAGTGTCCTCTAAACGGAGATCTCTGGAATGTTTAGTTCATTAGGCATCTACACAACTCAGAGAGGCTAGTCTCCACGGAAACATTTGTCTTTCTTCACTGTTCAAAGGATTCCCGACGTACTGGTGCTCACAGAACATGAGGGACTGATATTTACCATTAATATGTAGTGGAAACCGTGAACTGGCAGTTAAACAAAAATTTTCGGCATTGATTTTTTCACAACATGCTAATCGGAATGAATGTTCAGCTGTTCAAATGTTTTACTGAATGCGTGTAAGCTGTCAGCTGTCATCGAAACGATTTGACGTGAAGAACTCAGTCGGTTTTCAAGCCATGCACGCAAAACCCATTCTAGCTACTTTGGGTTACCAGCCGAACGACGAATTTTCAATGCATATCTGAGTTTTGTGGCGTCCTATTCTTATGTTTTTTTTTAGAAAACTCCATGTGAGAAGCACCTTGACAAGCGACCCTTGTCCTCAAAGAGGCAACATTCAAGATAAGACAGAACCTAATCACAGGTTGATGAATGCTTCGTCTTCTAGTTCATCTCATTTCTCGGGCCTCGAGGGAACAAACCAGACGGGAGTAACCTTACCCAGTAACAACGATGGTTAGTTTGCGACTGAATAAAGCCTACGGCATTTGTTAGCCCCTATCTGATGGCTAGTCCAAGAAACTACTTCTCTACCCTCCCCCCCCTCAGCACAGCTAGACAGGTGACATGTTATGCACACTACTTCGATCCTTACGGCACCTGGTCTAAAACAAAGACGACCAAAAAACGACAGAAAACAACTCAGGTTCCGGAGAAATAAACTTATTTGAAAGTGGTACGATTGAGTGATAAGCGGTTTTCGCAGTTTTCACAACGACGAAGCCCACTTTTTGAAGAAGGTTGGACAGATTTCCGGCCTAAAAGACAGGTGGAGACTATACGTAATGCACTACTCATAAGGTTGCTGAAAATTCCTCGACAACCCACGATCGGTCTCGCCTTTCTTGGGGCTCATCGATTCAGCTGGGTTCCAGGTGAATCTCTCGCAAAACCAAATTGAGTTGCAAATGAGTGTATTTGCAGATGGAGACTGTTCTCTTTCTCCCCCTTGAACGGGGGTGGAGTCCACCTGGAACCTGATGGTATCGTCGGGTGGGATGTATTGGAGTCTTGCTGCCTAGCATTGGCTCTCTGATTGACTGACGGGCTAATAAATTACGCAAAAAAGCAACAATGAATACCCAAATTTCCCCCTTTTTCTAAAACCCCGAATTCGTCAGAGGGCCAATTTTTGTGTGTGGTTGTGTTCGATTTGGATGTGGTCATGGCCTTAATATCCAACCAAGTCATTCTCAAGCGGCTCCTTGCATGCATCTACAGTCAAGATATCCAGGTTGGGTTCGAACCATGGACCTTTCAGCTAGTAAGTTCACTCCGTAACCACTGGCCTCTACCCAGCCTCTGAGCTTCTCAGCAATACGTTTCAGGATTCACTTTGATTCGATATCTCCTTACAATTGTCGAATCTAGTGGACATAGCGAACTGATTTTCCGGTCTATTTGGATCTCAGAATGCTACGATCAGGACTGACAATAAATTCATTTGATCAGTATCCACCACAATTGGGGTTGGTTATTTATGAGCGAATTTGCAAAGAGTCCTGTCATAAGTAGGAAGGGCGGCGAAGCGAACGCTTACGAACGTATGTTCGACCCAGAAGTGGATACCATTCATCATGTACTTTTGTAAGTGGGTTCTTGCGAAGGCCATTAGGGATCACCACATCCATTTTCTCCAAGTGGTGCACCTGACCTTGCAACCAATGCGGATTTCGCGCGATACCTTCAAACGTTGCTTTGAAAAACATGCGTATGCACAGACACAAAGGCTTGAAACACGCTCCTTGACACACGCAATGGAGCCAACCATTCATCAAAGCATGTCAAGATTAATTTAGCTCCCGGAGCTTGTTTCGGAAAATAGATGATAACCCATCGAGATGAACTGGAAAGCGGCTTCCAGGTGCGTATGTGCGCGCGTGCGTGCGTGCCTGCGTAAGCACGCAGGCGCGGTTGCTTTGATCTCACACGGATAAAATATGGGTAGTGTTCCGTTTTCGTTTCTTCGACAGGACATGATCTGGCCATCAATCTTTGTTTGAATGAGGCTGTAAATATTCTCGCGCTATGAAAACAAAATATGGGGACCTGTGTTAAACAAATAAATCACGTGCGTCCGCGCGCGCGCACACACACACACACGCACGCACACACAGAAACAAAGGAACGGGGTAACAGACAGAGATCGATCAACTTTTGTGCTACCATACTTTATGGAATCGATGGAAAAACCACATGATTTAAGTCCTAAATTGCACAAGACCTAAGCGGCAGTGCAGGTGCACCCAGGTAAAATCTACCTGTATGCTCAAGATGGGGACTCAGCAGGGGCGAGGTTTGTTTGAAAAAAAAACACCCGACAGAGTGAGAGACACAGAAAATCACTTCGGTCTTTTTTATTCTTGCCAATTTCGAGTTTGAGAACTACGATTTATCTTAATTGGACGATGTTCCTGTGGACAAATGTCCACGAAAAACGGAGAGGCTTCAATCAATGGAAGGCGCTATTTCGCAGCCCGATTTCTTGAGTGATGGGTAATCGTATATTGCACCAGACTCGATCAATAAAACATGCGAAAGCATTGGAGCTGTCTCGTGAGTGAAAATCCTTACTCGATTCGACTCATGGACAACAAGCAACGGTAGGTATTTCATTTTATATGTCCGCTATTTGGTCACCAGCATTTTCACTGGGGACCAAATTTCACAGCGACTTTGTGGGTGAACCATCTTTGGGAGGTACTAGCTTGCTTACACTGGAAAAAGGAAGAACACCTTTGCTCTTTAATCTTAGATAAGCTTTCTTCGAGAGCATTTTCTTGGAGGGCAACACTGCAGTCAGTCAACTGACTAGGTAAGCTGGCGCCTGGTTCTAATGTAGTGTTAAGACTGATCACGTGATCTGTATCGACCAGATGGGCGACCAATGCATTTCTAGCGGACTCAGTCGATCCGGTCGTTGATCCGAATTAGTCATGTTCGCTTATTCTAACGTGTAGCTGTCGTGTCCAATGACCCGTGTATTATTCTGCAAATGGAAGCTTTTTTATCCAGTTTCTCCGTACCGCCTGGCTTTTGCAATTATAAACGTCCAAGTGATATCGACCAAAAGAACAAACCGAAACTAAAAACGTGCTCCTAAGCCCAGTTTAAAAAAAACTGTGCACTGATGCAGTACACATGATTGCTGTCGGTTGTGGCCGTTTATTACGGGGTCGGTGAAGAAGCGCAAATACCTTCGATAAATACACTCATTTGCAAATCAGTTTGGTTTTGCGAGAGACTCACCTGGAACCCAGCTGAATCTCCCGCTTGTGATGTTTCCAGGCAACTGAATGTGCAGCACCAGGCCACCTCATGTTTCAGTTGCTACGATATTCGTGGGCTATCGAAGAATTTTCAGCAACCTTATGAGTAGTGCACTACGTATATACATGTATCGCGATATCTCGAATATCGTTGCAACTAAAACATGAGACGGCCTGGTGCAGCACATTCAGTTGTCTGGAAACATCACAAACGTGAGATCCAGCTGGGTTCCAAGTGAGCCTCTCTCAAAACCAAATTGATTTGCAAATGAGTGTATTTATCGAAATCAGTCCAATTTGGGTTCAAGTAGAACGTAATTGCAAATACCTGTTTGCGCTATTGCGCCTGGTTCCTGCGGGAGGATAAACCGGCTTCATGAATATCCACAGTTCAATTAGTCCTATCCTCCATCTGTCGCAAAATGCTACGCGGTAGTCTTGCCTTCAGCATCGGATACCATGGACAGACTGGAAACTGAGTTAACCGGTGCATGGATCGGCTAGGTCTTCAGTTTTCAGCACCGGCGACACCGCCAATGGTGACGCGCGCTTCGATTCAGGACCTTCTTCACAGGCTCGTAAACCAGTTTACAGGGGTTCAGATGTCCAGGCTTTTACGGCCGACGTTCCAGGTATGGATGATCGTCTCAATGTTGAAGGACTTCCTCAGTGGAGGTCGAATCGAATAATCTTGTTTTCGTTGTGATTCTTCCTTCGTTTTTGTGTGTTCTTACGTCTTCATGACGAGGTATCGCATTCGTAAAGAGCAAAAGAGCAAAATAATGCTCAACTCAATCCAAGTAGAGAGAAGTAAAAAAGTGGACCAAATTATCCTACACCATGAGGTAAATTGTAAGTGTGCTATCACAGCGATATCCTACGAAAATAACCAAATACTTTGGAATGTGTTTAAAAATAATCTGATCGATGAATGCCTTATGCAAAAGGACCACAGGCGAGACTGTCACACATGGCATCGGAGTTGGCAGAGAAAAAGCCGAAGGTAAATTTGGGCGGAACTCCTGGCGAGGAATTGGAACAGGTAGATTAGGTAAACGTGATCCTATTGAACGCCTGATGGACAGGCTGAACAACGTCGGGAAGCACCCGTGGTGAGCACCAATTTTAAGCTACCGAAGGTGATGATGATGATGATGATGATGATGATGATGACATGTTTGACAGGACACTCAGTGGTGGCGATGATTGCAGCTTTTATCGATCTTACCGAGGTGGCCGAATTTTATTTGAATGACACCCCACCACTGCATTCTTCTCAGCTTGTGTGAGATCTTTTGGGCCGATGGTTTTCTTTCGAGGAAGTACGTGAACGGGTAAACACGTAGTCCAGTCGTGTACTTTGTCATGTGAGGAAATTCACAATATTGGTTAAATTGAAGGAATTCATACGGAAAAAAGTAGACATGTTTGGTTTACCAGAAACCATACAGAAATACCGACAGAATTTAAAACGAAATTAGTCTGTGAATAAGTGCAGTTCTTAGATCCCGTCCAAGTTTGGTCCAAGCGGGACATAAGATTGACGGAAACTCCTAGGTATGATTAACTCCAAAAAGCATGGAACCGATCTGATGAACGAAACTGATGAACAGTTTTCAGCGACTTTATGAGTAGAGTTTGGACACGTGATCAGTTTATATGTCGGTCCAATGAGGGCAGCTGACATATGGGAAGAACCTTTGCCTGTTAGGCGCTAAATTTGCAATTATTTTTGGCCGCCTGTTTCATTGGTTATCAGCTGCAAACCATGTACCACCAAGAGCACCTTGGCTCCAGCTGCTGTCACCGGAAAATAGCAGAGCAGGGGAGATAGACAACCGCTGGAAGCGGCAATATGATCAGTTAATTCGGAAGACCGGACAGCTGTTCATTGAAGGCGATGGATTTGATGAACACTGATTGTTCGATGGAGTCATGTTTGCCAGTTTCACTAACCATTGGTGAATTGAGTTCTGGTGTACCCATCCAGGGAAGCGGCAGTTGTCGACCCGAATCACTTTGCAGGTCAGTGTTTTCATACTTCGTTGCCAGGTCATACACTGCCCATGTCTCGGTCGCCTCCACTCAGCCCAAGACTCTGCGAGGCAGACGGTACTCTGGCGTGCGAAGTACAGCGTAACCTATGAAGATTGAGTAACTCACCCATCGTTGCATAATCTGTTTTGTTGCTGGTACAAAACTTTGCTGTCTATATCTTAGAAAAACGGCATCATTTACGTAGTTCAAATTGTATATGGAAGCTTTCGTCTGAATTCGCGTAACCCTGTAGCCGCTGAAAGCGCGATAGACTGAGACCTAAGTACTTGTCGGGAAAAGCGACTGGTTGTTCAATCAACCAATTCTGTTTTGGGTTGAACCCCCTGACGCCAGGGCACACATAACACAGGCTTGTCTAAATTTGGCCCCATTCTGACCGCCATAGCCTCTGACAGAGAGCGCCGAAGCTGACGTGCAGTGACATAGTTGCGGAAATCCCTGATGGATAAGACCATCTTTTCCGGGAGAGAAACTGCACCCTTGAAGATCCATGTTCTACATCGGCCATGGCCAAGTGTGAAAGAACACTGAAAAGAAATTATCCTTTCCAGAGGATAGGTCAATGCTCCGTGGTGGTCCCGCTTGGATAGTATCATTCCGATATATTGTTGATCGCGCTTAACCCCACCCAAAAGCGCACTGAAGTTGTCTCCTCAAAAGGTGACGAAACGTCCGCAATTCAGTTGCCAATCTCCGCGAGCAGTTCAACAGGTAATTACCTATGCTTAACTCTGACACGCCCAAAAAATTTTCATGTTCAAAATCTAAGGGGCTACAATTGTTGTTACGTGGGGACTGGCGCTCGCCGTGCGACTAAACGCACCTTCGTGTCATTTGTGATGAAGCGCACACCAGCATCCACCTCCAACTTTTGCCTACAGCATTTTTCAAGCAATCCTCAGTTTGGTTGGTGACACCTGTCAACCAACAACCCCTCAGGTGAGGTAAAAATGTGTTAGTCAGACTAGTCAGGTGGGTCAGCCAACGCTCTGGTTCATGTTTCGCACCGAATAGTCAGGTAACTGATTGGGCGCATCGAAAGGTAGACAGAATTGTGAATGGTAGTCATTCTCGTTGCGGTGACTCTCCACATTTCGGCTCCACATTTCTCCACACACACACACACATTGTGTGTGTGTGTGTGTGCGTCCTGAGTGTTCCGTTGAAGCCATGCTAGATAAATGTTGAAAACAATCAAGTGAATGCTGCTCTCAAAATAAACACATTTAAACCACGGATTTTCTTCTGTAGACTTCAACAGTTCTACAAAACAATCTTCAGTTTTCCACATACATACATTTGACAAGCCTGGATATTTGATCTGGATGTATCGATTTTTCAACAAGCAGCGGGGGATCTTTTCCAGATAAGCCCCGCCAAAAAATCAACCCCCGCCACCCAAAAAAGATTAGAAAAAAGAGGGTATGAAATTTATACTTTTAGTTTTTATTGAAGAGGGTGAAATTGGGACAGGTCATTAGTAATTTGCATGAAAAGGTCCGTTTTTCAGTACCTTTGTCTCCAAACGAACTCACACAAGTAGCTGTCCACTAAAGATCATTTTGCTTGCTTATTTTTGGAAAATACTATCAAAAACCGGCTAATAGAACCGTTTATCGATTGTCCAAAGTTCCATCCAGATGCTGTTGACCTGTCCTCATAAGGGGCGTGAGCGCGCTCGCCTACTCTGTGTGATTGCCTAAGTCTTTGACTATCTTCGAGAAATACAGTAATTTGCAAATCAGTTTGGTTTTGCGAGAGACTCACCTGGAACCCAGCTGAATCTCCTGTTTTTGATGAGTGGTGCATTACGTATGTCCTTGACTATCTGTTTTGTGGAGTCTATCGGAATCTCCGACAGCTGTTTCAAACCGTTTCTCACAAGGGTACTTATCAAAAGCTGAAATGAGTCCTAAAGAGACTACTCATGCGGTCGCTGAAAACTCTTGGACAGCCCGCCACCGGTTTCACGCTTCTTCTTGCTCATCAGGTGAACAAGGTCCCCGAGTTTCTACCTGAGCCCAAGTTGCCCAAAATTTGCGAACTTCACTCATTTACACTAAATGGAAGAGTTTTCAGCAACCTTATGAGTAGCGTGTTAGTTCTAGGCAGTTTAATACGATTTCGAATATATTAGTGACTTAAACAGAACCCGGGATTGCACACCACGTTCGGCTTTGCAAATGACTGTAGTTTCCGTGAAATGCTTCACGAAATGGCAGCTGCCCTTTTCAATATCGAGGAGAAAATGCACCGGTATTTGAGTAGGCAAACATTTGTATCCTGTTTTGCTATCAGATAGGTGGAAACTCTTTCCACGGGGCTTGCAGTTCACTTTTGAGGAAGCTGACCAAGGCCAGCTACGATAGAGTGGAAGTTTACTGATCCTGCTTCATCCTTGCTCGGCCAGCCTTCATGAACCCGGTTCTCATCTGAGCTGTTCAAGGTTGTTCTGGTCTAAAATCGGCGTGGTTATTCCTATGAAAGACATAAACTTGCCACTGTCCTCAACTCACTTTCGGTTCACGGCGATGGGAGAAAATCCTGCGGGAGAATTTAATTTTCCTACCTAATCCACCGAACAGCTTTCTAAGGGGAAATTTTGGACGGATGAAAATAGTCGATGGATCGTTCTGTACTCTCACTGAGTGGCGTTTGTTCAACTGACCTTCCAAGTCACTCACGAGGAAAGTTTTGTTTTTGGGTCATGTCCTCAAATGACTGACGCCTAGTTGAGTACAATAATCTTCTTGGTTTGAGTTTCGGGCTAATAGTCACGTGAACAAAGCGTGAATGGGACAAGACAACCTAGTAAGGAGCAGCAACGATCGAAAGGGGTGACTGATTTGCGAATTCGTTGACTTTGGAGTAGTGAAGCAAAGTCTGAGGGCTGTTTGACCATCGAGAAATCCGAAGCATCGGCCCGACCTGATGGGGACACTCGGTTAACAATACTGAGGTGCTCCAGACGGTTTTATACAGACAGAATCCTTCTGAGATGGATAAGCCACTAAAAATTCATGGGTTGCCCTGGTTAGGAATTGTACTTCCAGTCGGAGAGAATCGTCTGCCTCTCAGAGCTCTTTTCGCTCATTCCCGTGCTGAGTGGAAGCGACCGACAGGTAGACAGTCTGCGACTTGGCAACGAAGTCTGAAGGCGCTATACAGTAACCTCATTCGAGTTTACAACTGCCGCCTTCCCGGATATGGATCCCAGGACTCGGATCATCAAGGACAAACACGTCACTGGTAAACATGGCTCAAGCACACATTCAGTTGCGCTCTTGCATCAAAGCCATCGTCACCAACACGTAGCTGTCCAGACAAGGACAGTGCTTGGCTACATCTTCCCCGTCCTCCCATGTACCGATGACCGAAACTGCAGCCTCTGAAGCCAGCGCAACTTTGGTAAATAGTTTGCAGCTGATGAATTGACCGAGGAACGTGAATCGACAGTGGTCACTGATGCCTTGCTCCCGAGACTCCTTCGGCTCATTGCTCCTAGGTAGCGTCCGTTGTTGTTGCACACCGCAATGGTGCTTACTAGAACCGGGACAGTGACTGCTTGATAATGCCGGTTGTTTGTAGTGTTGCCAGTCTCTTCAACCCCAGGGTTCGTGAGATCACCATAGAAGCAGCAGTGTTCCTGCACTCAGCCGGTCAGAGATGATACTTTAACCGAGATGACTTCGGTGCACAAGCTAACCCGGTTACACTAGTTCCCCGCGGGACATTCATCCATTAAGAACAGTACCATCGAACTTCAAGCAGTCGGGAAACCATAAACTGTGGGTGCGCAGTAATACGTACCGCTTGTGACACCCCAGATAACTGCAACGGTAGTTATGATGTTATGGCATTGTGCAGGGGGCGAACAGTAACGTACTGTAACGTAAAAGAAACGAAGTACGACTCTGACACCTAAGCGTTTTATTTGGTTCCACAGCTCTGTCTACTTCCGTGAGGCTGACGGATGGCTTCCAACAGATCTCTGTGAACTTACAGCACTGTAATTCCTTGCTCGTCTTGAGGAGAACAATGAGAACATCACAATTGCGGGAAAGGATTCAGTTCCCTACACTCTCTTCTGCCGCCAAACAGCATAAGATACACAACCCAGGGCAGTTTACAACTTTTATATCAGTCTAAAAAACTTGGCCAATCAATAGAGCCAAGGCAGCCTCATAGTGATTCTCAAATGTTTCTGGTCGCTCAAAGGGATCTTTTCCAGTTAAGCCCCGCCAAAAAATCAACCCCCGCCACCCAAAAAAGATGAGAAAAAAAGAGGACATGAAATGTGTACTTTTAGTTTTTATTGAAGAGGGTGAAATTGGGACAGGTCATTAGTAATTTGCATGAAAAGGTCCGTTTTTCAGTACCTTTGCCTCCAAACGAACTCACACAAGTAGCTGTCCACTAAAGATCGGTGTGTACCGCATTGGCGTTTATTCTGCATCTTGTAGACGTGCCAAAGAGATTCGATGGTTTGTGTGCGACCTCCAGTCGTTGGATCCACAATGTTTTCGGTATGATTAACCGTTTCATGAGTATAGTTCATGTCAATCATCGTTTCAATTCCTTGTTATGATGCCCACATATCGGAGATGATGATCGAGTCGGGAGTGATGCAGGCCTGGATTGTGTCCATCGAAGTGGCCGCAGTTCGATCTGGCACTGCATACATGAACACCTCTTTAGTTTCCCCGCAGATCCCTTCGAAAATCCACTGCTGGGGAAGACTACGCCCTGCGTAGTCCGTACGGCGAGATATTAGAGTTTCATCGATCTCGACATGAAGACCTGGGCCGCCGATACCTGTTGGAGTCTGTAAAAGCCGGCAAATTTTTGGACCAGCAATAAATGAATAGAACTACTGTCCTAAACTCCATCCTAGACCGCTCCAGCCAAGTTCCCTTTCGAAGACCGATTTCTTGCCGACACTCTTGGGCATTACACCTCCACCTGTCAGAAACAGTTGAAAGTGTCGTTTGGTGGCCAGTGTTGCATAAACCTTGCTGATGGATCACTCGGTGGCTTTACAAAAAGCGTATTGCCATCTCCTTGTCATGAACGAGAGTTGAAAGCGTCAGAAAGTTCATTTAAGGTTTTACGTCCGAATGGAGAAAATTTTTGAACAAAATGAGCCTAGATGCGGATAAGGAATTGTTTTCATCAAAAATAGGTCAAGCTTGTTTGCGTACATTAAATTGAAGCTGGCAAAAAGGGGCAGGACTTAACTTTTCGCACATGCACACTATGCATTAGTGGCGGGGCTTATCTGGAAAAGATCCGCAACCTATATTAGTCAACTCTAACCCTTTACTTTATTGTCCAAGTCACTCAATGCCTGGCTTCTTGACCTTTTTAGAACTCCTTTAAGATCAACGATGGCCACGTTTGTCGCACAACATTTTTAAACCGGGCTACTGTTTCCGTGATAAAATCACTTGAGGAAACCAGTTACGACAACTTCGGAGGTGGCTTCCTTCTAACTGTGGATTCTAAAAGTACAGTCGTTGTTCCCATGTAAACAGCCTCAATTTCTTGAGATTAAGGACGTGAAGGAAGGCTTCTTGTCCATTGACAGGTATCACTCGGGCGGAAAGACGCTACCAAACGCCAGTGTCACCATTGATGTCCAGAAGCGGTAGTCCCTTGCTTGGAGGGGGTGAACGGTTGGTCTGAATTGTTTGAAAGTAGAAAATATCAAAACGCTCATTTTGTGACGAGCATTATGAGATTGATAATAAAACCATCCAAACCAACTGTTTCGATGTGTTTCGGATTGACATTCCAAAAAGTACCTTTTATAAAAGTGGTGGGGTAATCACTTAGAAGAGTAGTAAGTGGTGTGGTCTAGACTAAACACACACTACTCATAGGTTTGCTGAAAACTCTTGGACAGTCGGTTTCACCCTTGTTGGGGCTCATCCAGTAGGCGCAGTCCTCTAGTTTACGTCAACCTTCTGTTCTGCCTGAACCCAAACAGAACGGGAAAATTTCGACAAATACTCTCATCTATACATGAATTTGTTTTTGATAGGAGATAATCAGGAAGGTCAGATTCTTGAAAGTAACCCCAGGATGCCCGGAACCTACTGAGACCCAAAATTCCATCAAAATATCAATAGAAGAGCCGGCAAGCATCTAGGCTAGTCAATCATTCAATCAATTCAGCAAAAACCGGTTAGTGTTCAGACACGCCACAGAAGCACGACCGAATGTGATCAGCGTTCAGGCATTTCATAGAAGCACGATCGATGTTGACAGATGTTTACTAAATGCCCACCAGACAGCCTGGATCAATGTCAGAGAGTGCCCTTCACATAGCGCGGGGCCGTTGTAACTTTTGCACTCGCACGCACTCGCTTGTTTGGAAAAAAGCTGTCGTGTACCCTTGTCCGTGAGTTCTTTCTGGTACCAGGTACTGAAAAGGGGAACCGCAGTTAGATATGACCGAGACCCAACTGAACTCAGCTGAATCTCTCATTTATGATGGCCCATTTCAAGCGAATATGCTGCATTTGGTACGATATTCAAAATAGAGCACACATTGTTGTCTAGCCTTAACACACTACTCATAAGGTTACTGAAAACTCTTCGACGGCTCACGACCGGTTGAATTTAGTTTTCCACATTTCTCGTATCATTTTTTTTGAAGAAGACTCTTCAAGGGTGTCCCCAAATTCCAGCCACGGCTCTTTTCCCAGGGATGCCTCGTGGGTCTTTAGAATTAGGAGATATTTACCCGGAAACGTCAGAAAGCGAAGGGGTATGTTTTGCTTGTCGATAACCACAGTCGTTCGGTATGTCATAACCACTTGACCGATTGTCTCAAGTTCTGTTTTGTTCTGTGTTGCCCTGTACAGAGATATTAGGTAAGGGCTGCTGGATTTTCGTCATCTCTTATTAGGCAAAATTGGAGGACGGGTGAACAGGCAGATGGAGGCCAAGAACCTAATGAAGCAGATCAAGAGAGAACAAACACCCGAACGAAATATCGAGCTCAAAGTTGTTGTCAACTTTACGGACAATGTTGTGTAGAGGAAACTCACTGAACTGAAGACTGGAAAGCCGCACAATCCTGCTGACCTGCTGCCCGTGTTTTTCGCAATCTGCTTTGACATTCTCACTGCCAATTTCTCGCAGCTGAAAAAACTACTGATTGTTGGATAGCGGCAAGGATAACGCATGTACCTGAGGAGAGCTAGTCAGGAAGTGTGGAGCCACTGCTTGCGCATCTGTAGCTTTGAAATGGTTTGAGAGAGTGCTGTTGCCTGACAGAACGACCATTTTATTGCCTGAAAATTCCTGTCGGTTTGCTTGAGAGTGATCTTGTTCTAGGTTAGATCCCCTAGTACACCCGATTGCTTCAACTGGTCCCATCAAAAAGCTGGTTTGATTACTCCTCCCGGAGTACAATAAACCCATTTCCAATATCTACTGAAAGGCCTTGCATCTGGGTGGATGAGTAATGATGGGTAATGAGGCCCGTCTTCCTCCCAATGGACCCAGTCTACTCACCGGGGTTGTTAGAAATCCCCATCACTCAAGACACATACAAGGGCTTCTCCAACGGGTTATCTCATTTCCGATCCCTCTTCACTTGTAAGCTATTGATATGTCTACTTGGATCTTTTCATCGAGATATACCGATGATTAATTAAGGCGACCCGGAAGCTTTAGACTGGACTCCATGTACTCACCGAGTGATCTCGGCAGTTACTCAGACGTAGAAAACCCCCTTTTCATACAGCGACTTGGTAGACCTTCTTCCTTCACTGTCGAAAGCAGTTTTTTTTCCAAGATCCTCTACGTTACTGGGACTACTCAGTCCAAAAAAACTCACCTGATTGCCTCATTCAAGTCCGTTTGTCAGCAAAATTTGAACACCGGAATTTCTCACTTTCACACTTAGAATGCCGCTTGTGACTCACAAGGTTTCTGACATTCGGTGTCCTGTATTTGCCGTTATGGTTCCGAAGACTAATGCCTTAGCGGACTGTATCCAGACACACAGGAATATCGAAGGTGAGCAAGCAATTTCCCTTAAAGATGATCTCATCGGATACCGAATATACCCTTCATCCTTTTCTGCCCAACGTCATTTCAACTTCTGACAAGGTCATAAGTCAAACATATCTTTGCCCGTATCACAATCTTCCGTATCTTCATCTGTCATCCTACGCCCGTCACAGACTATCCCAGTGGAAGGAGTGTTTTTTTTTACAAACAACAGATATTACTCACAGGAGTAAGTAGTTCCTAAGGTAACTCACAGGCTTCATTTTCTTTCACTCATAAATGACATTACGAGATTGGTAACTTCTTCTACTCTGTTTACGGACAATATCAAACTGTACTGTGTCACAATGTCTCGTGATGACCAGCATATAGTCCACGTTGACGCTGAAAGTTGTTCACAATGCAGGGCGATCTGCTCATCTCGACTACCTCTACTTATTTTCTGTGGCTCATAGAAGACTGTGGGATGACTCGCTGCTGACGTGGAATTCCCACGTCACTTCCGTGTACAACACATCTCAAAGTCACCCGCTGACGCTCTTCCACCTTCGATCGAGGTGGGATTGCCTCGAATACTTCTCTGCTCTCTAGGTCAACGGCTGCTCAGCGGAACGCATTGCCCGACAAGCTGTTCCGTGTTTTTGCTCGAAGAGATCCTCGTTTAGGTGGACTAATCCGCACTGTAATTGAATCAAGCCTCTTTTCTCCTCAAACCATGCGTAAGAGCGTAGTTGGCCACCAAATCCACTGGACTTCAGCACTGATGGGGATTGCACGCAATTCTAACTTCCTATAAGTTCTTTTAGCCACGTTCCGAGGCCCCATCAGTATCCCGTAGATTACGCAAGACATTTTTTGTATACTTTCCAATGAAATAAACTATTAAGATGTTTAGACGTAATACACTACTCACGAGGTTGCTGAAAACTCTGCTTAAGAACATCGTAAAAGAGAGATGCAACTGGCTTCCAGGTGAGTCTCTCAGCAAAAGCAAATTGATATCCACGTGAGTATATTTGTCGAACGTCCATCTGAAGCTTCAAAGTTGACTTGAAGAGGTTACCCTGCGAAAATCAGTTGGATGATTCAAACAAGCTGGAGATTGAGGATAGGTCCGAATACGCAGTTTTACCGGATTTTGTGATCAATCTCTCCTGTGGTGCCTCATAGTTGGACCCTAGCGATAGCAATATGCATAGAGAGAAAGGAGAACACCAATTTCCAGTTCCAGTCAAATGATAGCAAGAACCCAGGTGAAAGAGATCAAGAAAGCGCACAGGAAGCATAAACTAAGCGTATAAGCAGGTAAGTAATTGCATAAAGTAAGCACAGTTGATTTTCCAGTCTTATGCACAACATGGACAAAGAAAGATGATGAGGTATCATGGTGTGAAACGATCCAGAGCCGTTTAACTCCGAATCACTCCAGGTTCGCTAGGTGGCTAAGCGTTCGTAGCTCTGTGCTCTGTTCAAATGTAAGCAAATCACTAAATCACCGGTCGACCGGACGGTGGAGTATTCAGGCATTAGCCAACAGGTCGCGGGTTCTAATTTGTCCAACCATCACTGAGATGCCAACTGACAATCCAGGCTAAAAAGGTCTAAAATACTTTCCAGCATAAGTTGACTTCGATATCGGGATGAAATATCGGAGTATTCAATACATTGAACCGTAATTCGTGTTTATTACTTCGTGTACCCCTTCTGTCGAGGACAGACTGCTCTGCACAGGTCACGATAGCGGTCAAGGTCATTCACTCAGCTACCCAAGCTATCGGAAATTCTGTCCAACGGTAACGTCGATTAGCCAAACCCTTGACAGACGATTGAGTGACATTCGGAACTCATGTTCCAAGGTCGCACAAAATCCTAATAGGCAATACTCTGTCCGCTACCATAGACTACACACAGTCAACATGCAGACGTAGTGTTCCGCTGACCTTGTGCACGTAATGCACCATGTATGTCAGTCACCTATACTTTAGAGTGAAACCGAACGAAAGTAATAGAATGTGGGTCACTCTACGAATGTTCTGGGTGAGGTGAACTACTTAATTCAGGTGCATTGAATTAATTGGTGGGAAACGGTTTGATTGACGTTTGTTTTCGAAAGTGTTCCAAATACACCCTTGACCACCAAATACCGGTTTTAACTGGTAAGTCAGTTGTGGGATTGTTTGGGATGCTTATACAAAAGAACATAGTCCATGGGGGAATCTCACTTCGAATGCGACGGAGAAGATTGTAGGGCGGTAAGACCATCAATGTAACATTGCAACAAGCCAGGGTGTTATCAGATCAATCTTTGTCCTAGATGATGAATGATCATTCTCCCGTACAATGGGATTTCGCCGAGTTCCTTTCCTACCTATACGTGTATTGGGAATCCCACCATATCTACGTCTTGGATACTTATCTGTGGCGGATTCTTAGATGAATGCGTGGCATACTGGTGTCTGCCTGTCTTTCCCCATGTTTATCCCGCACCTCATGACGTTCAAAAAAATACTTGACCTTATCAAACGGTGAAGCTTTCACCTCTCCACACTAGCCAAACAGACCACTAGCAACCACAACAGTGGCGACGGGGATGGCTAAACAGATTGGATTCACTAGAACAGCACCATCGAGAGTGGTGGCGGCATCAGTTTTGGCAGAAAAGCACCGATAGCTGTTGGTCTGACAAAGAAGTGATTAGGGAAAGGAATAAGTCCAAGCATGGGAACCCCTTCATATCGTACTTCAAAGCCGGAAGTTTTCAACCCAAAGTTGAAGACTAAACTCAAGGATGGGCATGGTGAATGGCCAACATAAACCTAACCCTTCTAACCACAAAGAACCAGATCAATGAGTCAGTTACGGATATCGAGAACGAAGTATGCTTTTTACGTCTTCATTTTTGAGATGTGTGTACAGATCATCAGGACGGAGGCCAGCAGCATCACCCGGGTGATCGAACTGCTAGTTCACAATCTGTCACTCCACGCTCTCGTCCAGACCAGTCGGTCGGCAAGCTTTAGATCACACAGCACCCTAATCCACAGGCTTTTATGAACGATGATTATTATACTTAAGGACACTACAATGTCATACAAACAAAGCACTGTTGGGAGGTATTTCGAATACCAGTGGAACTAATTGCAGACTTCAACTGGTAGGTTTGGTTGTCTCCAACCTGTTAGAGAACGTTGATAATTACGTAATACACTACTCATAAGGTTGCTGAAAATTCTTCGACGGACCACAACCGGTTTCGCCCTTCTTGGGACTCATCAGGTAGGCGCGGTCAGCGAGTTTCCGTCAACCTTATGTTCTACTTGAACCCAAATTAGACTGATTTCGATAGATACACTCATTTGCAAACCAATGTGGTTTTGCGAGAGACTAACCTAGAACCCAGCTGAATCTCTCATAAGTCTCTCGCAAAAACCAAATTGATTTGCAAATGAGTGTATTTATCGAAAATGCTGTTAATTAATTGGCGTAGTTACTTATGTTTCCCTATTCCGCAGACTCCGGTGACTGCTCACGTTTCAATACTGAACTATTCTATTTTATACAAAGTCGACTTTATATGAACTGTTTTCATGACTCGATTTATTCACATTCCTTTCTGAATTTGTTGTTGAACATTTTGTCCCACTTTGAACTGCACAGCATTTTTCCCGCTTAATTTGTCCGATAGCACGCTGCCCTTTCTGTGCCATCCTGTGTTACTAACTGTCCAAGGTCCAATCTAGCCTAAAGCTTTCCTTTAATTCTGCTCATTATTTACTGTTAATTTCTTATAGAACCACGGTCTACCCCTATCTATACTGTCTGTCCACGTCTAATTCAGTAGATTGTTCGCTGCCCAATTGCGACTGCTGAACAAACGCAGGTGAAGTTCGTGGAATTCGGTTTCGCCGCAATTATTACTGTCCGCCCATCGCTGAATTAGACTACGCGTTACCTGTCAGATAGGACACCTAGATCGTGAGTCTAGGCTAATTAACCAATTCCTTGCTTTGAGATCACGGCCTTGGCATAGGATCGTACAGACACGTTTGCCGTCACTTGACTGCCGGTGAGTCATTTTCACATAGATGCAGGGACCGACTGAACTAGCTAGACACACGCGAACTACTCAAGTGAATCCTAGCGGAATCTCTCATTTATAGCGTCCTTCAACTGAATGCACTCCACAAAGGTCGCCTCACTCGGTACTGTGACATTCGAGATGTCGCAGTATACCTTCTTCAAGGGACCCTAAGGTTGCTGTCGAAGAGTTTACAGCAGCGCTATGATTAGTGTTTCTACAGGAAATGACTTGGATACACGCCTTGACGCACAGGACCTAGATACATTTGTTCTTGGTCTCTGTCTCTCCAGATTCATCCAATGTGACACGTAGCTTACACCGATCATGTCGATGGTTGACCTTACATATAGTCTGGTGTACTTTGTGTGTGTGTGTGTACTTTGTATTTGTGTTGTGCTTTGTCAAAGTCGTTCATAAGTGTCAGTCGTGTTTTTTTCTCTTGGAACCAGCCATACAGTTTAGCATCACACTAATAGTTAGAACGTCATTCCTCCTGGAACGAAGGACCGCAATTCAGAACCGGAACCAACAGGCTTGAGGGCTTTATCCTTGAGGGTTCAAGAAACTGCTTCCTGATTGCTAGCTGCATTAGTGTGATTAGTGATCATCTAATCTGAACGGGCTGTCCAATCACCATTCAACTAGCGTAACGTATTCGCTGGTCCGCTACCAGTTTCATCGTTCTCGGGACGCACTATGTAGACGCAGTTTCCGAACCTCCATGAATGGCATATTCACTTCAACATTAACTCGTAGACACGAGACGAAACACGCTCATTTGCAAAATTATTGGAAGGGCTTATGTGAATCCCAGCTGAATCTCTCATTTATGATTTTGGTCAGCTGAATCGTCTACCAAAAGCCGCCTCATGTCTCGATTGTTACGATAGTTGAGATACCGCAATATAAGTTCTTGACATGACCCTCTACACGTAAGGTTGGTGAAAAGTGCCTGTTGGTAGTTTAGCACAGGACCGGTTTCTCATCCCAATCGGCATAGACTTGTAGGAAAATTTGAGCGCCCCCTCCCCCCACCCCGGACGAGTTAGGTGTTTTGAATGGTTTAATGCATTCCTCAAAATTTCACTAACTGCCTCACAGTAGCTTGGGACTAAGTTTACTCTTCTCCTATGTGCTTTATAATGTCCACGTGGGGGGTTGGTCAAGGGCATTGAATCGCCTGATGGGCAGGACAACTGCCCGAATGACACCACGAACGACGATTCGCCACTGTATTCATTCGTAAACATGATGGCTTGGGCGTCATTCTGAAGAACGAAATATTCTGTCACCCGAAGTCCGTCAAATCAGCGCAGTCGTCGCCTGTAGACCAGCCTGCAGCCTACTCGAAAACCTACTGTGAGCGCCCTCAAGTGTTTTTGGGCTGATCCCATGCCAACTTAAAGGCACTTAACCGTGTCCAATGCGGAAGCTCCAACTTATCTCCTGCACAAGCTGTTTTTGATACCACTGATGTGTGCTACCTACAGTCTGTGGTGAAGTTACTCACCGTGGTAGCCTAGCGAACGCCCTAATGTTTCCTGTTACGCTGTGACGTATGATTAGTCTAGTAGTCTTGACACTAGTTACATAGTGACGCTAATGTCCTACGCGGTGATGATGACGTTTGATGACGGAATGCCTGAAAACAAACTGCCTGGTTCAATAGGCGTTCAATAGACGAGGATATCAAGGATTCGAGATCGATAGCATTCGTTTGTGTCGTCCCAGTCTACTGTCACCATATGCGTTTTGTATGACTTGAATGTGTAATGGTTGGCAAGACAGACTGGATAAGGTAGGCGCGGTATTGGAGCCAAGCATAACAACTATGTTTCAAGTTGGTTCGCGTGTGATCTGAGCGCAGTTGTGCACTCAAGATGCACATTTCCCCCTCTCTGCTCCTTTGACAGGTACTCAACCTGTGTAAACACACCTGCACTCCCCGCACAACGTATATCACTCAAGTTATTGAACCAAGCCATGTTTACCTTCAAAGCGATTGTCATAACTATTGACAAGTAGGGTAGAGTGCCCGAGGTGGAGTTCATACACGCGTACGTACACCTAGCCCTAAAGCTACAAACACTGCAAGACAAACTTGGCACTGTGGAAATTCAACTGGGAAAGGAGACTTATCAACCGTCCCAACTTGACGGAAATAATCCTCTCCGTGAAGGAGTTAACGCGTCTTGACCCACCTGAGTCTCCCGATGACACCAAGTTACTTTGCAGCTGATTCCAACCGATCGCAAGGCAGCTGGGAACTCGTGAACCCGTTGAGTCCCGAGACGGGAGAACCCGCTGGTGGAATGTTGGAGAGTTTTCAGCAACCAAATGAGTAGTATTGAGTGCTAATCACATACTCTAATGCGCCTCATTTGAAAAAGTCATCTCCGAAGTAAGTTTGAAGTAGTTGAAGGAGTTTAGGCATTGCGGGTTGTTGATTCATGCTGAAAATGTTAGGAACTACACGGCGGAAGTATGAGATCAAACAGCCTGACATTTCTACCACCGGCAATGGCCTTTATCAAGGAACCCGCTCGTGATCGAAAAGTCGGACAGCATCATTTAACCCTTCCAAAGTGTCTACCATCGCTTCCACGATGGTCGTCATTTAAGTTTGTGCCTTATGAGACGCGTTTCCACATGCCCTTTCGTCAGGATTCTTCAGTGTGTAGAATATAGTGTAGGATCCCACATAACTCTTGCTTCGGACACGGTGGAGGCGGGGAACACGATGACAGACGACATCGTTCTCAGCGAATCCGGTCCAGAGTCTTTAAGTCTACCAAGCCCTCATCCGGCACGCAATTCACCAATTTTTCCAGTTCGGCTACGGTACTTACAAATCCGCGTAAAATTTGATGTATCTTCAAACGACAATCTGTAGTGCTGAATAATCAGAAAGCATCTTCTCGAAAAATAAAAACCTTTCTCAATGCCTAAGTAGATCCAGGTTTGATCTTATGAAACTTCAAGACGAAAATCACTGTGAATAACATCTTTCTGAAACAACCCACGTAAGTGCACTAACCCAACAACACTGAGGCTTACTTGTCCCTGAAGGAAACTGCTCACAGGGTTGCTGAAAACCCTTATGAGTAGTTTCCTTCAAGAAAATATGTTGCAATATTTCGAATATCTTACCCATGAGGTGGCCTTTGTGCAGCCCATCCAACTGCAGATGTATCCAGTGCCCTAATCCCAGGCGGCCATAACTGATGCCTCACAGAAATGGTTTGATGTGGCTGCCGGGCTGTTTTCCATTACCCAAGTGGCTAGAGCGCGAATTTACTGACCGGAAGTTCCATGATTCGAACCCGACCTCTGCCTCTCGACTTCCCCTGTCTAGGCTTGGGCAACCTGGCAGTATCCCAGCCTTCGTGCTTCCTTCGGGTGGCATGCCAGCTAAGCACCGGACGGGTGCTAGAGCTGAGCGTTTTTTGTCTGTTTTCTTTCGTCAGTCTACCTTCAAATGACTCGCACTAGTAATGTGAGGATTCCGGAGTATCCAGCCTACAACGGGCCCAGAAGTGATGCTCTTTGTCCACCGTTGTACGGACGTAGCTGAATGCGAGCTATGAATTTATAGCCAGCGGTGTGCCTAGGATAAGCTTCCCGAGCGATGCGGACTACCACTCGCCCTTTTGCATGTATTTGGGGTTAGAACGTTGGGATACATCGGTTGCTGAATTGAGTCGATTACTGTGGGCCCCCATTTGCCTATGCTGATGGCTTTCGGTCTCTCCTGTTCTGTTCATCTTCAGTTCTTCTCCTTTCGAGTTTGTATCGGGTTCCAGGGCTTTAGAGCAGATGCACTTACGGTTCAAAGCCAATCGTATGTGGCATTACTCATTGCACGTGGCAGCGTAGTTCGATGTATTAGTTCAGTCAGGACTTGAAGGTCAGTTCACCAACACAAATGCATTTGTCAATAGCAAGACTCTTTGAGCATAAATAGTACGAAAAACCTTTGAAACGAAACTCATGTTCTTGGTGAAAATGTCACGAAGTACTAACCTTTCTTGGTTTCTGGTTTACCTGTTGATTTATCTGATCTGGAGAAGAAACAGAGCATAATTTTCCTCACTCATTGCTCCACGCACTACTGACGTCACCTCAGTCAATGATTGGACGTTTGGCCCCAGCTCAGTTAACAAACCAGCGAACTTCTACGCCACTTGAGCCATAAGCATTCTTCTGAACAAAAAGAGTAAAGTGGTGTGCAAATAGACTTGAAGTAAAGATCACTTGCAGGTTAAAATTAGCATCCATTTTAGTGGTATCTGTGGTATCACACTATCGCTTTGCTCCTGTACCCACACAGAACGACTGATGCTGCCAGACCAACAAGACTCCGCAGAACACCGTCAACAGTTGCAGCAGTAACACGTGGAACCACCGACTGGAGCCACACACGCCTCTTCCAGGCCGCGAATAACGATGCAGTGAGTTGGGTCAAATTTCTCCTTTGTTTTGATGCCTTTTGAAAGCTTACGTCTGAGGCAGACTACATCATCATCATCATCATCATCATCATCATCATCATCATCATCCTCATCGCAATCATCGTCGTCATCATTGATAGCAAGACCAAAGAGGCGCTTCACCGTACAGGCATGTCAGTTTATCTGAATAAAGCTTCATAATAAGGGAAATAAAAAACATGGAACAGCTGCTTGGACAACACACACTCGAGGTGCTTTCACCTCCAACGCTTGGTTAGATAATTTGGATAGAAACCAACAGCGTGAATGCCAGTGACATCGGTTAGCTGCCGTATATTTCAGAGAGAGGGAGAGAGGGGATGGTCACGTGGGTCCCATTCTGAGAGACGTCAACCCAGACTTTTCGCAGAATCCGTCATTCCATTCTGCTGTGTCACATTCCAGGTCACCACCACCACTTCCAATCAAGTGGGGAAAAACAACCGGGCTGCATGCGCTTTGTGATTACTCAAATCTCTTCTCAGATGAGGAGAAGAAGGGAGTTTTCTGGCTTATGGTAGGAATGGTTCTATTCGGAGGTCATCTTGTCATGTCTCATCGCGCGTTGTGATCGAATCTCAGAGGCCTCTAGGTTGAATGGAAATATCCGTGTAATTCAGCATATGTTTCTTTATGAATTTCAAGAAATAGTGTTCCGCCAACCCGCACTAAACCAGTTTTCCTTTGCCACTTAAACCTCTAATTTTTATATACTATGAAAATTTCTGTATAAAGAAACCTTGGCCGTCATAAGGTCGGTTGTGGAAACGTAAGCGACTACGAATTTCGTCCCTATTTGGAGTTGTGAGCGCGAAATGTCTCAGTGGTCAAGACAGGAACTTACTGACCGGAAGGTCCGTGGTTCAAAACCCAAACGTTGCAATTCGACTGCTCCTGTGTAGTTTTGGGCAAACTGAGACTGGCTTAGGCCTAATATCCGTCTGTCACCTACCTCATCCATTCGCAAGGCTTGGAATACTACCCCTAACAAATTCTGTACGCACTTGCAAAACTTAGCGGGACGGCTAATTCATACGAGCTTGATGCGGCCGTATTCGATACTTGGTTGTGGGTTACATGGACGATACGACTCACAGTTAAACAGGTTTGTCTTCTGGTTTTCCTTTTCCAAACTATCCGAAGGAAGCAACAGGGCTGAGATACTGCCAGATTGCCCAAGCCTAGACCAGAACAGTCAAATGTCGAGGTTGGGTCCGCAACATCAATCCCCTGGTTGATGAATTCAGGCCTTGACCAATCAGTTTTCTCGAGAACATCTGGTTTCCATGGCCAGACGCAGTTTCCAAATGCCGACCCCAGTTTTGATGTATAAGTTGGGGTTTAAGCAGGAATAGTAAACCATCCGCCTGGTTCTCAGACGTTATTCTAACCAGTAGGTGCTGTTTGGTTCATTTTCCGTTGTCCGCTGTTTCGAGAGCCCCTTTAACAGTTCTACCTTTACTGACCCCGTGATAACATGTTCTCAGTGTGTGTGTGTGTGTGTGTGTGTGTGTGTGTGTGTGTGTGTGGACCATGTTCTTACCAGTTCACGCATAGCACTCACCATTTCCACGTGCTGATACTATCCCCACCCCACACTAAATCCATTGGCTGTTCTGTTATCCTGTGTCCTGATTGATCGATGACCACGTGATCTTTGAGCCTGGCCTCCTCTGCCCTCGTGCTCTGATCGATGCTGGAGTGACCTCTCGCTGATTTCTCTGGGTTCCGGCTTGCGACCTTTGTTGATCCGATCCTGCGAAGTACTGAGGATTACCGAGTCTCTCTGTAAGTGAAACCAGTCTATGCTGAAAAGCCGAAAAGCACTGTATAGTTCTTTAATCCTTATTGGGAATCATTAACAACGCGAATCTCACGAGTATCCAGGGTGACTCGAACTCATGAACTCTGGGTTAGTAGCTTTTGAACTCAACTGTTTGGCCACGAGCGTCTTGTCTACAGTGTGATGAACACGCACTTGGACAGGAAATAGCTTCACTTATCCTCCAATCAAGGAATCGGCATCATGTGATCACGTGTTGACTGGCCCTTCGATTGAAAGCTTCTCGGCTGGTAGGATCATTCGTCGTCGTCAGGTGGGAGCAGTCCCCGTGTTTCCGCCAGCCCAGTGTTCTACCCATCAGTTTGCGTAGATTCTGGGTTCAAGTGGAACATAGGGTTACTGGAAACTCGGGGAGCGAGCCTACCTGATGAACCTCAAGATGGAAAAAGCCGGTTTTTGGCTGCCAAAAATTCTCAACATCATGAAAACATCCGGACATCAGGAAAATACTAAAACATGAGATGGTGTTTGTCCAGCAACATCATGAGCGGGAGTTTCATTCGGGTTCCCGTCGAATCACTCGTTGAAAACAAATTGTTTTGCAAATGAATGCATTTCGCCAACATCTTTGTCTCCAAATGTTTATCACTTATTTTCTGCTTCTAGGGGCATTTTGTTTCAGAAATGATTTATTAACAAGGTGAAAAGTAGCGGAGAAAAAGGCACTTCAAACCTAGCGCGCTGATTTGTCAAAGGCGTAGCGTGTGTGTTTTAATCTTTCCAATGAAACGAAGAAAGGACTGGAAAAACTGCATAGGATTTCAGTTTTTATGTGCTTAGTTAACTAAGTGCAGCAGTACATGCCACTTACCTATCCTCAATCAGTATTCCGTCTGTATCTTTGGGCTGGTTCTGATGCATTTTCGTGTTTGCCGCGGTTATCCGTCACAATTTGACGTGTAACCTTGAACACCTTACCCAGATGCCAGTCAACTCATCCGCGCTCCATTTGACACAATCAACTGGCTGATCTTTGGCGCGTGAATGCAACATGCAACCATCGCCGTTATCATCCGCGCAGATCTTCAAGTACACGACTGCCTCGATCTATTACTGACAGGTGGTTTTCCGCACCTCCAAAACGCCGGAATCCTTTTCGGCACACGCAGCCTGAGTATTGGCCAGGCATGTCGCAGTGCACTATGAAACAACGGTTAGGTGAACGATTATCGTCCAACTGTCCATCAGGCTGGAAATTTACCCCCTAGTTTGAGTGGCATTTTCAGGCTTGCGCCAAATTTATTAGGCCAAAACCGTTTGCCGCCTTTTCACCCAAACGCGTTTCTCAACAATCTGCATTCAGTTTCCAACTAGTCACCCAACAAAACGTCCATCTTTACGCCCGCCTACTCTCGTGCCTTCCATCAGCGGCATGGCGTTTTCCGTCCGTTATTGTTTTCACATTGATTGACATTCACACTTTATCATGTACATACGAATGGCAAAAGATAAACTACCTGCGACTGAGGTTGAATTGGTGGACGTTCGGTTTGGAACAACGGAGAAATCAGGGAATACGTGTATAAAGTTTACTCTGCCAAAGCGACAGTTTATGCATACAGCTATGGGGACTGTACATGAAGGCTTAGATAAATGGGGGGTTCCAGCTAGTTCCTTTTCAAGAGAGATGAGGATGAGGGAAATATCTGGCCACTCGTGGGAGGTAACTCTCTTCAGGGGAAAATCTGCCAGCGTTATTGAATCGTCTCGTAAGCAGTAACTTGTTTTGTTCCGGAAGTTGAAAAACGGTTTTCCCAAGCTCAGTCCAATTTTCAATCCTCGTTTCAGAGCAAACTTTAAGTGTACTTGGTGAGTTTGCTTCCGTTCAGTTTTCCAGAGCAACTGATCAAAATCTTCACACCCACTTCCAATAAGTGTTTTTTAGAAACGCTGTAAAGTGAGCAATCATCCAGGCCAGCGCGTCTTCTCGCATGGTGAACAAACATTTGCAAGTCGATTGCCAAGCTCGGTGAACGGACCAACTACCATACAATCAACAGCCAGCGGTGTGTTTTCCCCAGCCGACCAACACTTCCATATTTTTGGAAGCGGCAGTAACACCTTCCCTCTAAGAAGGACAGACTGGACAAGGCGGGCCCTAAAAACCGCACACAACGATCGCCCGACGGTTCATTATGAACTCCGCCCAGCAGTTCGATATGACTTCACCCTGCCAAGGAGGCGATACGGCTCCAAACACGTCTGCTATGCACCAGCGCTGAGACATCCATGTCCTGGCGATGGGCCAGCTTCCCGCAGCTGAGCAGACTCCGGGCCGCGTTACTCCAAAATCCTAACAACTGCTGTTTTGCGGTTCAGATTTCTCTGAGAAGGGTCCCCGGCAAAACCATAATCCTCCGTGTGGGTCAGACTTTTGACCCAAATCCTCAAGGTGTGTTGCATCAGTCGATGTCAGCCGGCGAGATCATGCGTAATCAACACACTGTACATTTGTTGCGGTGAGCACCCAACTTGCAAAGCACTCTGGTATGAACAATCCATCGTCTGTTCTGGCGAGTTTACACCGAAGGGGGGAACACAGGACTCGAGTTTCGCTCTTGTCAGAGCTCATTAGCAGTGCATATCCCCGGCCACGCCTGGGTTTGAACTCCAGACATCTGATATGTGATTTGAGAATGTTACCTGCGCAGCACACTGGACGCACCTGAATTATGACCTCTGAACAGTCGATGGCGTTCACGCTTGAGCCATGTGATTGGTTTTCGCGCAGCGACCTAAAACTAGTCAAAAAAATGTCTAGCAGGTTTCAAACCTCCGTGGGGCTACTTGACCGGGAAGTGCTGAGAGACGGGTCAATCAATCGACGAAACCAAGACAGTCACTGGGCCATCGTTCGAGTAGTCGGGCCAACCAGTCACATCGCTCAAGGATGAACACATTCGCCTGTTCAAGCGTTATAATTCAGATACGTCCAGTATACGCTGGTGGGTTAGTGGTAACATGTCAGATGCAAGAAATTCAAGGCCTGGCACGGCCAGGGCTATGCACTACTGATGAGCTCTAATAAGAGCGGAATTCGAGTCCAGTGCGGGTAGGTGAACGTGAATATCCGCAATCTTGAAATGCTTTAACCAACTACAGCAGAAAATCAATCGATGACGAAGAATAAAAGCCCTTCATAGTCAGCTGGTGTTGTTAACCGCTGTAGCAGTTGGAACCACTTTAATTAGGTACACGGTTTGCGGCTGAACAAGTGAACTGAACTGATTTGTCCTCGGTATGTGTGTATGTGCAATTGTTTTCGTTGGTTTGATTTACCCACAATCTGATTTGTATGCCCGAGCATGCCCAAACCCGCGGTCTGGCTTTGTGTGCGTATGATTAGCTGTGTGTTCGTCTCGCCTGTCCTGCCCGAATGACCAGTTGCCAGGAGATCAGCGAACAAACCAGCGTTCCGCTCTAGTCGCTTCAACTTGTTGACCAGAGCATCATTCCTTTGAACTGGTATTTTGATAACCGCATCACAGGTTCGCCGTGTGGTAAGCCTAGGTCGATTGGTTTGAATTTTCTCTATTTAATCCCACAAATGAAGGATAATTTCATTGGATGTGTAAAGCTTCCTTCTGAGAAGTCGTCACTCGAGGAGCCAGTCAACACGTGATCACGTGATATGGTTTTCCTTTGTTGAAGGATGAGTGGTGCTATGTCCCGTCTAAGTGAGAGCTAATCACACTGCTGATCAGCCAAACGGTTAAGTGTTCAACAACTGGCCGGACGGTTCGGAACTCTCTGCAGTTTCGTGAGATGCGCATTGCTGATGATTCCCAACAAGGATGAAACAGCTGTGTGGTGCTTCTCGGCTTTTCAGGACAGAATGGCTTCACTGATGGGATGAAATCTCTATTGAAATGTCATCTATGTTCTGAGTGATAGGTTCCTTGTAGTACTGTGCATCCGAATGTTAGTTCTACGGTTGAGAATCGACTGGCTACGATTCCTCCAACATTCCGCCCAAGGTATATTATAGGTGGCTAAGGAACTTTTAGGTCGAGCAACTGTTGCATTCTGGTGCCAGCATCGAGAGGTCAAGGAAGGAAGGATAGGGTGTGGCCTGATTCCTCGGATCTTGGAGTCACACTGAGCTACACCGATTCACCCCTACTCATGATGGGTAATGCTACGTGCATTTCTCGTTTCAACCAGCTCAATGCAGCCTACCCGGTGTTGACCAGACGCCATGACATTCAGGGATGAACAGGAATGGAAATTTCGGACGCCCGAACTAAATCCAACTTGAGCTCGATCCATTTCGATGTGGTGTGACCTTTATAAGAATACCGAGCAGCTTGCAAGAAAACCGGTTTTCCCTTTGAATAGAAAGCACCCGACCGCAAAAGCAGAAACAGCTCGAGCAATTACTCCTTACTAGTGCAGTTCCACGGAAGCACCAGACCGTCTCACTTCACAACGGCGCCTTGATGACGTGACCTCCGTCGGTGATGAAATGTTTGCAACCTAGTCATCCAGTGCAGAAAACAACCCAGCGACGCACTGCAATACCTGGTCCGCCAACACTCTTCTCAACAACAATTTTATTGTAACGCAAACATCAGGACTAGAGGGTTCAACATTAGGACGATGTAACACCTCGTCAGACTCAAATAAAACAACGGTTTAAGCAAGAACACAAGTAAAAATACTGAGCCGTTTTTGTCATTTTCCAGCCGGGTTTTTGCAGCTCCAAGGGAACTGGCCAGAAAGCGTAAGATCATGGTAATGTTTCACGTTTGGTGACGCTCAACACTGTGGTAGACGGATCACTCAAAACGTTTGGCACAGAAGATCTCGAGATGTTGCTTCTTATGAGGTGGTATCACCCACATGCATCTTCGTCGGGGGGAGGTACAAATATGATCGTTTCATGGGTAGCACACGGCAAAATATTTACTGAGCCAAAATAAGCAGCTGAACCATGGTGGGTACGTCAAAAAAAAGAAGGTAAGACGATTGAACATTTCATTGTAAACCCTGTTCCCCCGTACGACGGACACAGATAACTCTTGAGTTCTCTGAGTGTAGTGCTAATTGGAGACATGACACGTCTGACTCCAACCACAGGGTACGTAGAATTGAAACCCTCTAACAACTGGCGATGGCCATCACGAGGCCACGACTAAACTGTGTATTGCAGTGGATAATCCAAGATTTTCCGAACGTTGTATCCAAAGCTGAGTCGGGTTTTATTTGCATCAGCAACATCTAAAGAATGATTATCAGTGGGAGGGATGGCTGGAGAACAGTGTCTCAACTATGAACTGACTAATGTAACTTTCATGATGAGCAACATCTCTGGGTTGGACATCACCATAATGCGGTTACGATATCGGTTGCAGATCTCTAGCGATTCCGGCAGAACTACTCGTTTAAGGGTGTAAACTATCAAAATTCTCAAATCTCCTCACCCTACCACAAAACTTTTCAAGTCTGGCTTCCACAGGAATAGGCTTTAATGCTTCTTTTAACTGAAGTCGAGTATATTTGTAATGCACTACTGATAAGGTTGCTGAAAATTCTTCGGCAGCCCACAATTGGTTTCGCCCTTCTTGGGGTTCATTAGGTGAGTCTCTCGCAAAACCATATTTGTTTGCAAATGAGCGTAGTTCGCTAATTTTGTATAATTTGGTTTCAAGTAGAACATAAGGTTGAAGGAAACTCGGGGACTACGCCTGCCTGATGAGTCTCATGAAGGGCGGAACCGGTCGTGGGTTGACGAAGAATTTTCAGCAACCTTATCAGTAGTGCATTACAAATATACTCGACTTCAGTTAAAAGAAGCATTAAAGCCTATTCCTGTGGAAGCCAGACTTGAAAAGTTTTGTGGTAGGGTGAGGAGATTTGAGAATTTTGATAGTTTACACCCTTTTGGGCGGCCTAAACAATTCGGCCGTGAGCGGCTGATCAGCAGTGTGGTCAGCTGGCATTTAGATAAGGTAAAGCGCCACTCGTCCCTCATTCACGTGACTCACATCAGATGGTCACGTGCTGATTAGTTCTGAGCATGATGGCTAATCAGGTGAGAGGCTTGTACAACTTGTGAGATGTTTTCATTTCCGAACAAATTGCTCATAGTTTTGTGAGAGCATTAAAATTGAATAGGTGGGCTAGACATTTCCCTGTAGTCTGAAGTGAAATGCTTCTGGGTTTTACCGGAAATTTCTCTGTCTCTTGATTTTACTCAAAAACGGGGTAAGACTTGACGTATACATTGCATTCTACCGCGTCCGAATAAAGTTCCCGGAACCGCCTTCGGACTGCTGATTTTATGGAACAATAAATGAAAGTAGTAACAAATTCCATAAAAAATCCAATCCACTTTTTCGCTTGAAAACTACTTTTCATCATCAGCTGCCTTTTTAGGACCCAGATTTTTTGGGGGAAGAAGGTCGACCATGTCGGTAGCCACCAGTACAACCATTTGATGAATAGTATTCGTCATGGCCAACAGTAAACTGATTAGTCAATCGGGGGGCGCACGTACCCTCATGTCTGGTTGGTGGTCGTAGCTGATCCGTGTTCCAGGGTCACGTGAAAGAGACCAAATAGCCAGTAGTGTGACTAAACTGTCAGTGCAGTTTTCAATGCCGATGAGGGTTAAGTGCTGCTTGGGTGAACTTTTCCAAGAGGACAATGGTAATTCCTATGGGTGAATGGCCATGCTCTGCAGTGCCTGTTGAATAGCTTAGAATGTGTCTTACGTCACACCTCGTTTTCAGTTGTTTGGTATTGTCTTCGTTCATATGAGGATCATTTAACAGTAGGATGTACAGCATATGTTCCTCTGCTTACCGGAATCCTATCAATTTTGGTTTTTCGCGAAAAACCGCCTTAGAACGCACCCATTCACGTACCATCTCTGAGTGACTTCTAAAGGAAATTGAGGAGACACCCTTTAGCGCAAGCTCTGCGGCCAACTATTGATGTTTTGTGTAACAAGTCCACGCGCGGAGTTCGTCACAAGTTCCGACTGTCCCCAGTTCGTGATTCAGTACGGTTGTTTTTCATTACCCATAAATTTCTTCAGCTCGTACTCTTTTGTGGGTAAACCAGTCACATCGCTCAAGCGCGAATGTGTTCACCTTTTCAGGTGTACCTATTCACATGTATCCAGTGTGCGCTGGTAGAGTTGTGATAACCCACCGGTCTCGCATGTGAGCTGCTCTGATCGAGATCCCTGCACTCAGCACTGTCAATGAGATCCCGTTAGATCGGATCTCAAGTCCAGTGCTTCTTCGCTCTGGTGTGGGTTGACCAGGATGTTCTCGCCGGGACGATAGGGGGTCTGGTAAAACAACCACAAATTCCTTGTGTATATTCCCAATACTTTGATCTTAATTGTCATTTGGATATGAGGTGAATTCCGCTTTTTTTCCGGGCTGTTTTTCACCAGGTGTGCGTCTCCCGATACAGCAGAACTTAAGGACAGATCTTGATTAATACCTTGTCAGCAGCATCACGACGTTCGCTTATCGACTTCTAACGGTTATCCAACATCCTCCACATCTGATATACACTTAATTTGCATGTGGATTTTGCAGACTGCTTCGGCCTAAACTTTTTCCGACGAGGACGGTCGTCTAGCTTATGTACAGAAAACTTTACATGTATGTATATCCGGTACATTCCACCCAGAACAGTATCATACAAAGTCTCATTGGTAAAACACTTTCCTCGACATCCGCATTCGCCTGTAATTAACTGGTGTCGTTTGATACTTTGTCGTTTCCCATAATTGAGTATACTTCACACACGGTAGTCCTGGCCATGTTTAGATCGGCATCATCTCGACCTGTGACTTTCGGTCAGTTACGTTTTACAGACTCTTCTGAACAACTCCAGATCGATATATCGACAACTCTGTTTCATTTTCTTTTTTTTTTTGAAGCAAGGTCATGAGTCTTCTATGTTTCCAGTGATGAACCAAGATGGAACCAACAGCCATGTAACAGGACTCGAACCCTGGTCGCCCAAAATCAAGCTGGTCGTGCGGTGCTCCTTTTCCTAACAAAAGCCCTAGGCGCTGCCGTCAAAGGAGAAGTTTTCATGTCACGGATTTTTTATGTTGCACTTTGGTCCGAAGAGGAGAAGTGTATTTCTCGAAATCAGTCCAACTTGGGTTCAAGTAGAACATAAGGTTGACGGAGACTCTGGGATTGCGCCTACCTGATGAGCCCCAAGAAGGGCGAAACCGGTCGTGGGCTGACGAAGAATTTTCAGCAACCTCATGGGTAGTGCATTACGTATATACATGTATCACGATATCTCGAATTTCGTAGCAACTGGAACAATTAGGCGGTCTGGTGCAGCACATTCAGTTGCCTAGAAACATCAGAAACGAGAGATTCAGCTGGATTCCAGGTGAGTCTCTCGCAAAAACCAAATTGATTTGCAAATGAGTGTATTTCTCGAAATCAGTCCAACTTGGGTTCAAGTAGAACATAAGGTTGACGGAGACTCTGGGATTGCGCCTACCTGATGAGCCCCAAGAAGGGCGAAACCGGTCGTGGGCTGACGAAGAATTTTCAGCAACCTTATGAGTAGTGCATTACGTATAGAGACCCATTCTAATTCCAGAAATGACCGACACACTACCAAAAGTGAATACAACCCAATGACAATGGATTTGCATTGAGTAGATGGGGTAGCTGATGACGTTACCTTTAGACCATGCCATTTAGAAGAGGTGTTTTCACTCTGGGTCACCTATCGCTATACCATGCTAGCTAAGGTTACCGGAAAATCCTCCGTGAAACAAGTGTGCCCATTTTCTTCTGTTCAGTCTGGTTCCTAAAAAACTACTTAAGTCGTTGCACCTGTGCCACCTATAGCTTTCCGTTCACACTGCTATCAGATTGTACATTCGATGGATGGGCTCCAGCTTCGAAGGGCGATAACGCTGGTGTTCTTTGAACTGATGGACAGTCCCCTAAGCCATGTGTAATAAAAACACACACACACCTTCCATCCGACTCACTTAAACTTGTCGTCAGCTGTGCAATGGGCTTGCGAATGCATCGACTCTATCGATAGACTATCAACGAGCCCACATAGTGTCGTTTATCGGGATTGAAGCAACAATGACTACTAAAGTAGTCTGCATACAATTACAAATAATGTATGTAGCCTTTTTGCGGATGAACATTTTCCAGGGAAAACCAGCTTGATACATGTATCGAATGTGTGTAGGCGCGTAGGTCCTATTGTAAGCTTATGACAGATCAGATGTAGCACGATTCAAGTTACTCGCAAGGGTTCGATCCTTTTACAGTCTGATGAAACATGACAGCCTACGTTGAAGCATGACAATAAAAAAAACTGCTGTGGTTGGACGTTCCACACTACACATAAAGTTGCTGAAAGCTTGTGGACAGCTAACAGCAACCTTATGATTGATGGGTAGATCTACGAAATGTATCGCGATATCTCGAAAATCGTACAACTGAAACATAAAGGTGGCCTGGCGCAACACACTTACACAACACACTCACAAACGAGAGATTCAACTGGGTTCCAGGTGGGTCTCCCATCAAAACCAAATTGATATGCAAATGAGTGTGTGTTTGTCGAAATCTGTCCAAGTTGGGTTGAACTAGAACCGAACTGGGGAGGGACATCGGTAGACACCGAACTGCGCGGGCAAATGATACTTCCCGATTGCCCAGGCCGAGGAAAGGGGTCTGGTTGAGGTACCCCGCCTTGGGCCTTTGACTCAGAAGTCTGACCCACAAGGCAGTGGGAAGATGTAGGGTTTTGTTCGGGGACCCTGCCCGGAGCCGATGACTCAATAGTCTGACCTGCTCGGCTGCAGGGGGTTGGCCTAACCCGAGGGCGCAGGAAATAAGGCATTACTGTCTCATTCCTGATGCGGCTGCGCACAGCAGGTGCCTTTTGAGCAGCACCGGACTCTTTGGTTTTAGAAGTATTTCGACCGTAGTGGATAATGCGCCGGCGGTCACGGTCAACCGTTGGGCGATCGGAGTGTGCGGTTTTTAGGGCCGACCTTTTCTAACCCGTCCTTCCTCGGGGGAAGGCAGCATCGCTGCTTCCATAAATATGGACATGCTGGTCACCTGGGGGAAACACCTTACTGCCTTCACACTCCTGTCGCAGAGGACAGTACGACTTTACCCCCAGACCGCCTCGTAGCACGATTACTCGTAGTACGGGGTCTCGCTGCTCTTGGTCTGATTGCTCCCCTTTGGCCTTCCTGGCATGGTTGCACCTTGTAAAACGACGTTCCAGCCAGTGTAGCCCGCGGGATCATTGCAGCACTCAAGCCCGACCACCACGTCAAAGTGGCAGCTTTAGGTCGGGTTGAGCTAAATCATAAGGTTGACGGAAACTCGGGGACTGCATTTACCTGACGAGCCCCAAAAAGGGCGAAACCGGTCGTGGGCTATCGAGCAGTTTTGAGCAACCTTATGCGTGGTGTATTACTTCGATACATGTATCGCGATATCTTGAATGTCGTACCAAACGAAGCAAGAGGTGGCCTGGTGCAGCACATTCAACTGAAGTGGACCATCACAAACAAGAGATTCAGCTGGGTTCCGGTTGAGTCTTCTTTTTGAAGCGAGAATCTACCCTGGTCCACTTAAATGAACAGTTTTCAGTCCTCACTACACATCAGCACTTCGATATCCCAGGGGGCTAATAAAAACACGGCATCGTTAATGAAAAACATGCCAAACACAACTGCACTTTTGACAAGTCAGAATGGTCAAATTTCCCCGGATGTACACTTACGTAGGGGAGACGCATTGGCTAGCACACACAAGTAGAGTGCAGTGGATGGACAGTCAAGCCTGCCGAGTTAGTTAGCATAGGTGCGTGCGTGCGTGCGTGCGTGTGTACAAACGGTATCATCGTGTTGACAACGCCGGCCAGTGGACGGAACAGGTAGCAGACATCTGCTCTTGACATGATAGCGTAAGCGCGTGCATGCCCTTGTCCACGTCAACTTGTCATCAGGTTTGGACAAGCGCCATCAAGAAACGAGACCACAACAAACAGTCAGTCCGGCGGTCAGTGAACGACAGTAGACTGCCTCTTTGCTTTCACGATTTGCCCACGCTAAATGTTCGTCGGGACTTGATTAACAAGGGGCTGGCCGATCTCCCGTGGTCTGTGCTCCGGTTTGACGTGGCATTTGGTGACGCGCTGACTAGCTGGCTGGCTCGTTGGACTACGTCAATCGAATCTGCTTCGTTGGGGTTGTTTACGTGAAATACAACTTGAGCGAGATTTGCTATTCTGTTCACTGCGTCCCTGACAGTTTGACGTCCTCCACGCATGGCATCCTGCATTTAGACGGGTGACTTTGCAGTATGAGCACACTCAGTGATGCCAATCTGCTCATCACAGCGACTGGCTACTGACATCCGGCCGTCGTTCAGACCTGAAGAGTGGCTAAGTAGGTCCTGTCCCCCCCTGTGTCTACATTACCGAGCACCGTTGTCGTTGACGCGTCAAGAATTGAGTTCATATTAGACAGCGCACTGTGGTGCTGACCGGAGGAAAGTTGTGTTCTGCGTACGTAGACATGAACAAAACTGTCGGAAGCTTTCCTAGTCACAGAACATCCCTCAAAACATTTCCGGAAAACGCTAAGCACTAAAAAAAAAAAGTGTACCACTGAAAGCCTTTTTTGGGTCGTCTTTTAGCTTCACTGCGCTATGGCTTCGTTCGATTTGGTCTACTAAAACACGAAAATTACCATGCTTGTCGGTTGAGGAGGATTTTGCACAATAAAGGTGAACTCACTGTGACGAAAATAGATAAGGGGTGGGAAAATCCTTATGTTAATCAGACCGACGGTTGTCTAACACAGCGAAGTAAAAAACCAGATATCTTTCCTGGATTTATTGCTGATCAGACGAACCGATGACTCTGTTCGAAGAAGCATACGGACTATCAAAGTGTTGTCCTTCTATAGCAAACAGAAAGCCTCGTTCTGGATTCAAGTGATCGGGAAACACGTTCCGATGACAAGCTGTGACGTGAATTGGATGCTAGTAGAAACAATTCAACGCAAAACGACTACCTGGATCGGTTTATGTCACGCAGTATGTAGCATGGAACCGAACTAAATAACCGAAACAATCAATCTGAAATGGCTTTTCCTAGCGTTGCCTTTCAAGAATGACTCTGTAGTCTAGAAGTCCCTCGCAGTGGCACGATTCACGCGGTTAAGCTTCAATGTTTCTCAACGTCACCTCTTCTTCACCTGTAAAATAAGGAGGAACTGACAGTGCAGATCTCCTCGATGGCCTAGAGCACGACACATGTCTGGGCGGATTAGAGAACTCTGCACAAAGTGGCTCGCCCTGGGAGGTGTGGGCAAATGATGGAAACTATTCATAAAGTCCAAGACCAGTTTCGCTCTTCTTGGGACTCATCGGCTGGGCGCGGTCCTGGGTTTTTCGTCAACCTCATGAGGAGTTTCCATCACGAAAATATACTGCAGTATCTCGAATATCTTTCCAAATGAATTGTGAGGCAGACTTTGTGCAGCACATTTGATTGAAGTATTCTTCAACTTGAGAGATTCACCTGGGATTCATTTGAGTCTCTGTCAGTCTGTCGAATCGGTGTGCACATACGTGTATTTTGGGAAAATCCTGAGTTCTGTTCTAGCCCACCACTAGGCGACATTGGGCAGGTTGCTGGTGGGGGCACAGTATTTTGCATCGTGTATCATGTTCCAAGTGGGAAGGTTATGTATTCTTGCGATTTCTGAAACCGGTTCAACAGTTCCACATCTGGAGAAGAACCAGCACGACGAAAAAATGCACGTTGGGAGATCATGGCGATCGAAAAGCACCTGGCAGAGAGAGGATTATTTTTGTGATTGTTGTTTGTGTACAGTGACCATGACAGCAACGGTAGTGTGAATGATTGCTTCAAGGCCACTCACGGCAGACGCGGCACCTGGAACAGAAAAATAGCACTGCTGCAAATACTGTCCGGAACGGGTGCGGTAAAACCGTTGGATTCGTCCCGCCGAGTGCTTCTTCAACCTCCGTAAAATTTCATAATTATCAGTGGCAAGGCTCGCGATACAGAATTCTGAGGCACGCGTGAGTGTGACGATCCCGAATATCAAAAGGAAGAATTAGGTTCAAAAGTCTACGGTACTGTTTACACCAAAGTGAGGAAAACTGCACTGTTGATGAGCTTTAAGGTGAGCGGAACTCGAGTACCCCCCATTGGTGTAGACTCACCAGAATAATTACGCCAGGACAGGAGGACGACTGTTCAAACGAGATTGATATGAGTATGAGCAATACATATCCCGCAAACCTCAAAACAGATATCAAAAAAGTTGTCCAGCGGGCTTCAAGCGTCTGTGGCGATACCTGACTGGGAAGTCCAGACAGGCGGGTCAATCGATTGTCACAGCCAGGACAGTTACTGAGTCATCGTTCTGTGATGAGTCGGGCACATCAATCACATCGCTCAAGCGTGAATACGTTCGCCCGTTCAGACGTGAATATTCAGATTCGTCCAACGTACACTGCTGGAGTGGTAGTAACACGCTCGCCTCGCACGTTAGGTGTCTGGAGTTTGAGCATCGGCTACGGCCATCGGATATACACTGCTCATGAGCTCTAATAAGAGGGAAACTCGACTTCAGTTCTTCCCCCCATTGGTGTGGACTAACCAGAATAATTGCACCGGCACAGCACGGCGACGGTTCGAACGAGAGTGATATGAATTCGAAAATAGAACACACCGCAACCGCCCACGCCCGTGGCGTCAACACATGCGCAAGTCTGTCGCTGACTGGCACAGTGCAACGTCAAGGTTCGCAGACCAGACAGTGGTGAGGGGAATGTTGACTGGACAGCGTGCGGTTGCGGTTGTCCGTTCGGGGTCAATTCTCGTGATTCTGGTTCGCAGTGTGATCACAAGACAATCACGACCGAAGTAGGTCGGAGTAGGCCCAGCAGCCGCGGAGCGAACACGCATGGGTGAGTAGGTTGACGGCACACAGTAAAGCCTTCGCGGCAAGTTGAGTGGTATAGTTTCAAAACCTGACGCACAGGTGGAATAAAGCACCTAGACTTCGGTGAGTCAATCTCCCATCAACAGTTGTCGCAGTCCTTGAAATTTTGCTAGACAGATAACTGTTTGAATTCACACCTAGTTTAATTTAAGAAACTGGTGTCCTTAAAGCAGAAATGACTCAAACTAGGCTTTGAGGTTACGACAGGTCTCATCGCTTTGCCGTTAAAAGTTGGCAGGCATTTCATCTGCGGATCTCAGGTGGACAGTCAGCCGACGTACTTTAGAAACATCAACGAATCACTCTGCGATGACGGTTTTTTTCAATAGGCCCACATTTCGGATATGTCGTTTCTGATTGGCTCTTCACTCTGTTGTTAAGACTACTAACTAACTGGACATAACGGGATAGAAAGAGTGCCCGAAGGTGCAATCATTTTAAGCATGAACTAGTGTGTGATTCTCCTCTCCGAAGGCAGTAATGGTCTCTATTCAGGAATCACTGTTTCTAGAGTCGTCTTTTGATCTTCACACAAACGTCATTGTGGACGAGGTCGAACAATTGTTAGGCTTGAAACGCTCGGAGCAGTCGTGAATGTGTTGTGCCAGCATTTTTTTATTTGGGGCCAAACAGATTGATCGCATTTGGTATGATTAATGATCGAGAGAATTGAAGCCACCAGTAAAAATTGCTTCCCAAACGGTCGTTCACCACGCTACCAAGAGAAACGTCAAGATAAATTCCAATTAACAACGAAATCCGCATCTTGATGCCTTCAGGCGGCAATTTTGGGTTCCTATGTGCCGTATTTTATGATTGTGTGCACTTGTCACTTGATAGTCTGGTGAGAATAGCTGTTTGAAAAAAACCCACCCAGTTGGAACTGGATCATTACGATTGAAAACATCGATCGTGTGATCCCTGCAGGCCAGCGTAAAGGAGATGCAGGGCTATCCTCGAGATCTTTTCAACAGTAAGACGACAAATGTTTTTGAAGGTTTGGTTTCGATGGCTCTTTTTGGAGGGGGTGGGGTGGGGAAATGAAATACAAGAATGGGGTTGTAAGGCCACGGAAAGCTTTACGATTGATGTGAAATACGGGCACTGTCTGAGCACTTTGTTGAGGAGTGTTACTGGAAAGTTAGTACAGCCTCGAGGCGTTCAATTGCCTATTTGATGATATAGAGAAAGGTCACCTGTGGTCTTTTCAGTGTTTGGCAAAAGGCCTTAGAGCGGTTTTCAGTCAGATTATCAACTATAAACCATGTACCAAGGGTATGTTCGGTTCCAACTGCTAGAGTTTCGGTCACCGGAAAATTGGACAGCAGTGGAGATGTAGCCAAGCATTGGAGGTGATGGGGAAACTGGGCTGCTACCTATTGGGGGCGATAGATCTGATGGCGATGCGCCACTGACTGCGCGATTGAGCTATTTCTGCCAGTTTCATTAACCATTGATGAGTTGAGTCCCGTGATCCCTATCCAATGAAGCGGCAGTTGTCAACCCAACTGAATTTATTGGTAGGTGCTTTCATACTTCGTTGGCAGTTCGTAGACTGTCTACCTTTCGGTTGCTTGCACTCAGCATAGGGCCGGACGAAAAGGTTTCCTACGAGGCAGAAGGTCCTCTGGCACGAGAAATACATTTCCTAACCACCGTGATATTTTAAGCGTGGGTAACTCATCTATCAATCATCTTGCGTACCTCAGCATTGCTATTCCGATGTTCCGACCAAACCCGGAGAATGCTTCGGAGACACCGAGCATCCAACAACGATAGCTTTCGCACGTCCTCTGCACGTAGAGGCCATGTTTCCGATCTATAAAACAGTATGGATCGCACTGACGCACTAGACAAGCTGACGCCACACCGGCTCCATAGGTGCAGGAGGTTGGCAAAAGCTATCCTGGTCTTTCCGACTAGAGAAGTAAACTCGTCTCCTCCTTGGTTTGACAATACTCTTCGGTTTCGTAATGCTCTCTGATGTTCAGTATCAACTGCGTGAGCACCACACTGAGCTGGGGCCTGTGAAGTTCATTACCCATGCAAACGGATTTACGGTCCCGAAATCTTTCAGATAGGCTCCGAGTCGTGTTAACCTCAGCGTTGATTTTGTGCAGTGAATAATTACTCTACGGAGTTTCATTAGGGAGGTGAGTAGAGAAGAGGCAACCATTTGGGAACGGAGGACGAATGAAGATGTTTTTTTGTGGGGTTCGAACTTACTCTGTGGCTTGAGATATTCTCTTCCTGAACCACTGTGGATATTTGCTTAAATCAGGCTTTTTGCGAACAAGTTACAGTTTCGCGCCAGGTTTTAGATTTAACGGACTCTTTCGGCCAAAAATTTTAAAAAGTTTCTCTCCAATCTCACACATAAATGAAGCCGTGAAGGTTAGCGCACCGGCTAAACCACGTAGATTTACGACTTGTATAATTCGTCTTTTCTCCTTGCCAAAGCAACATCAGGAAGCTGGAACTCGTTATCGGCTTCTTCTTCGTCTACATCTATATCCTGTCTAAGTGGAGTTAATCACACTGCTGATCAGTCGCTCGTGGCCGAATGATTAAGTGTTCAAACTACTAGCCGGGAGGTCGCGGGTGCGAGACTCTCCGGAGCTTCGTGAGGTACGCACTGCTGATGATTCTCAACAAGGATGAAACGGCTGTAGAGTGCTTCTCGGTTTCTCAGCATAGATTGGCTTCACTTACAGGATGAAACCTCCACAAAAAATACGGTTTTTCCTTTTAACAAAATCCTCTCTTGATTAGCGGCCCGGATGATTTTACTTGGGGGGCGCCTGTCTTGGAGTGGAAACCCCCCGTCGACTGTACGTTTGAAGTATGTTTTACGCTGACGTTCTCCGAGTATCTCGGTTTATCATGCACCTGCTATCCGACGGTGATTTACCTGTCAACATTTGACGATAAAGTAAAGGACAAAGATAGATTGACGAACATGATTTCGACGTCAAAGGCTAAGACAACTGCATTTAACACAGCGAAATGCCTTGGATTTAAAAAGTTGCTTTGGTCATATGTCCTACACACTTATCCGTGTCCTTAAAGTAAAAATGACCTGAATTAAGCTTTGGAGATATAACATGTCTGGTTGCTTTTTTGCTTGACTGATAGCCAATATCGTCTCTCACTCGGCTTTCTGTTTCACGTCCGCCATGCTCATTAAATTGTGTTTAATACTTCCTCGACAGCCCACGACCGGTTTCGCCCTTCTTTGGGCTCATCAGGTAGGCACAGTCCAAGAGTTTTCGTCAACCTCATGTTCTACTTGAAACCAAATTGCACGAAATTAGCGAAATGCACTCAGTTGCAAACAAATTAGGTTTTGGGAGAGACTCACCTGGAACCCGGCTGAATCTCTCTTTTGTGATGTTTTCGGGCAACTGAATGTCTGCACCAGACTGCCTCATGTTTCAGTTGCTACGATCTTCGAGATATCGCTATATATGTATATTCAGAATGCACTACTGATAAGGTTGCTGAAAATTCTTCGACAGCCCAGGCGCACTCTTCATAAATGAGAGAATCAGCTGGGTTCCAGGTGAATCTCGCAAAATCAAATTGGTTTGCAAATGAGTGCATTTCGTTGACTTTGTGCAATTTGGTTTCAAGTAGAACATGAGGTTGACGAAAACTCTTGGACTGTGCCTACCTGATGAGCCCAAAGAAGGGCGAAACCGGTCGTGGGCTGTCGAGGAAGTATTAAACACAATTTAATGAGCATGGCGGACGTGAAACAGAAAGCCGAGTGAGAGACGATATTGGCTATCAGTCAAGCAAAAAAGCAACCAGACATGTTATATCTCCAAAGCTTAATTCAGGTCATTTTTACTTTAAGGACACGGATAAGTGTGTAGGACATATGACCAAAGCAACTTTTTAAATCCAAGGAGTGTAACGTGACCAGCAGGTTTCGATCCACTGATAAAATCCTCCTAATAACAATGCACCTTTGAGAAACGGCATGGATGATCTTTGGTGGGGCCGCCTGTCTTGGACTGACTGTTTTGCCTGACTGTACACGTGATTTATGTTTTACGTGTCTCGAATTCGGCTCATCAGGCGCATTCTAGCAGTAGGCTTCCTCACAGGGAGAACTTTTATCAGGCACCCTCTTGGGATGGTTGCTGCAGGAGATAACCATAAAGACAGCCAAAGTTGTCACAGTGTGACATCAGCTTAGCCGCCAAGGGTCGCGGTGCGTTCCATATCACAATATGTAGTGGAAACCTGGCCGCTACGCACCGAGGACGTCAAAAGACTTTCATTGTTTCACCATCGATGTCTTCGGACGATTGCCTGAGTCTGGTGGGAACACCGGATCACTAATGCTGAAGATCGTCGAACAGCTTTCGGAAGAAATAACTCGCCCACGATAGATGAACCGATCACTCTGCACAGGTTGCGCTGGCTTGGCCACGTGCTCCGTATGACCGAATTCCTCGAAGGGTTCTTTTCGCACAACCACGTGAAGGGTGGAAACAAGCCAGAGACAGTCAAACAATGACTTTGCGGCGAAGTATGAAAGCCATTACCAGCAAACTCAGCTGCCCCGGTCACTGAAGTCTTTCTGGATGGGGTCCCAGAGACGGGCCACAAGAGTGGTTAGAGATACTGCCATATATGGCCCTCAATGGCGTTCATGCATCCAACCTGTTGCCTTGAATACATAGCTCCCCTTCCAATCCCCCCACTTAAAAGCCCACTGTCAGTCCCGTATTTACGCATCAATTTATCAGCTCTCGCCTGCAATGCGCAGCTACCTACCCCACCCCCCAAATCATCGGTGAACGAAACTGTGGGAGCTACAACCACTGTACGACAAGTACTCGGTTCTTACAGCTGGTAATAATAATGATGATGATGAATGTTACCTAAAATAAACTTTGCCTCGGAAAATCTCCTAGTTCCCTGCTCCCATCGCTACATTACGTCCTGATTGGTGGACAAAATAACCGGCTGGTTGCTTTTGTGTTTTTTAAAGAACCGATATTCCTGAATGTCGTAGAAGCGTGTGGCTGGAAGGTCAAACAAGTCCGCGTTGGAACGAACATCACTATGAGCAACTCCTCTGAAAGGCCAGCTTTCATTTGGTCGGTTCTTTGGAGTGGTTTATCTGAAAGCGCCAAAATTACAGTCACATCATTCAAAACAAATCACCCTCTAAGGCAGATTGCCTCTAATCAATCTTTTAAGGTGGTTTCCCCGAAGCCAGAAAGCTTAGTGAGGTTCTGTCCCATTGAGAGGCATCCTACAAAGGCGTTTTTACTACGCGGCTCAAAAATTAGAAGACCCTATAAGAAATCGGTCACATTTGAGGATGGTCTTCACAGAGAGGGAAATTGTAGCAGTTGTGTGCTTTGTACGCGGAAATATTGGGTAGAATCGCCGAGCATTAGACTGTCAAACCGCCATTGGTGGCAGATTATATGCACGCCGATCGCACGAATCTCGCATTTCGGTCGTTGTTGAGGGTCGTACTCGCATCACAGGGATACTTGGAACAATTCTACTGATGCTGGGGGATCAACTGCAAGTCAGCTATCACGTAATTGATGTGACGGGTTTTTAAACGGCAACCTGCTTCTCTTAAGCGAGGAGGCTATCGAGCGTGAGCCGACTTGCTTGCTGATCCGTTGGCCGAGTTTGGCAGTCGGATTGAAAACGTTTCATCACCAATCGAGGTAACATCGTCAGTGCGGGGTTGACTACAAACCTACTTTATATTCAGTCGTGGATGTAGCCCCATTCACTGACCTGGCAATTTGGGTTGCAAGCGTTTCATCACCATCGGTGCGCTGTGCGTAAAACGAGTTGGGGTTGGAAAACGTCGTCTTAGCATTTTCATTGGTCACATACACGCACATTTTAGACTGACTTTAGGAGGTCGAACTTTTCCTGAAGTCCGTATGTGAATGATCAGCATTATGCTTTGCACTGTCTTGGATCAGCGAATCCAAATGGTTAGGAATTGTGTAATACTTTAAATCAGCGATGACAAGTTTGTGATGTTGGTAGGAATGTTCGATGGATCATCACCAGTGAAGTCGAGTTCTCCTGCACCTTCTACGGAGGAAGGTTTTGGAATGCATTGTCTGGGTCCTACCATCCTCTTTGGACGGGGAGATTTGTGGAATCTCAATAGACATAGAAGAAGTGAAAATTTTAAAATAGTGCTGGACCAACAGATCCATAACCCACTTGAATTTTCAATTCAAAAGATAGAGATTCAAATATTTCTCATTTGAATCTTGATGATTTTGTTCAGGTGCATGTTTTTTCCCATACAAAAGAGGTCCAATGGTAAGCATTAACCGGTTAGAGGTTAAACACACTCGGGATGGTTTTCAGAAACGATTAAACTTGTTCCCTATTCTCACCCATCAGTGTGGATAAGCAGTTGAACTCGTGCTATACTGGTATCCAAGAATAAGAAGACATCCGACCCTGAATCACATGGGCACCGCCGAATTGTGAGAAGGTTTATCTCCGAATTGTTAGCAGTCTTACCTTCCTGGAAAAATTCACTCTTTCAGCGAATGAAAACTGGCCTACGCGAACGCAGTCTCCATGCCAACAACACTGTGTTGCGTACTTATCTTCCACGGGTGGTACTTTCCTGGCATCACATTAGGAGGTTTTTCTTTTTACATAATATGAAACTAACTGACTATCTTGACAAGCACCCAAGTTTGCACGCGAATTTGTTTCCGACAGGAGACTCAGGGGAATCCATCTGGATCTCCCATTTATGATAGTCAGAGTTTTCAGCAGCCTTATGAGTAGCAAGTAACTCCAAGACAATGGTGTCATATCTGTTATGAATTGTCACTTTGGAGAAGGTAGACTATAGAAAGGATGGAGTCTCTAATTCCGTTGCCGAAGGGTTTGGCACACTTACACATGCTCATCACATTTCAGCTTACAGTTGCCACTAATATTTCTACTACTTGAACATCAGAAAGTAGTTGAAAATCATACGCAAGTTTTTGAGGAGTTCCTGCAATTGGCTGAACAACGGACAGCATGCAAGCCCAAACTATATGGTTTCAGCAGAGATGCTCAGATTCATACGATCTGCAGTCCCATTCAAGATCACTGCTATTGATTAAAAGAGTCCTACTCATAAGGTTGTTGAAAGCTCCTCGACAGGCCCCCCGACCAGCTTCGCTCATTTTGAGGTACATCAGGTTGGCGTAGTCGCCGAGAAATTCGACTGGGATCGAGTTGAGTCTCGCAGTAAAACCGAATTAGTGTGCAACTGAATGCAGTTCGCGAACAAATGTGTTCTGTTTGAGAGACAATCAAATCGACATAAGAAAATAATAATCGTCCTACTTTAAATTCATTGCTGTGCCTTGCTGCCATGCCATTCGAATGATGTACGAGGGCTGAGATACTGCCAGGTTGCCCAAACCTAGACAGGAGTAGTTGAGATGCAGAGGCTGGGTTCGAACCACAGACTTTCTGGTCAGTAAGTCCGTGCTCTAAACACAGAGCCATCCCGAGCTTTGTATCGACGTACCCGTGACGTTGCTTCTTACCACCGAAGAATTATCTCCCGTCAACCTACCGGAGGCTGTCACGACATTCACTCATTTAAAGTTTTGAGAGAGCTACCTCCGTACAAGGATTATCCTGATAGGATGCTACTGACCTGTGTTTCATGAAAAGTGGGTGGGTGGGTGGGGCATATCACAGTACAATTGTACAAGCTTTTGGTTAGCTTTCAGTTTAATCTGACCTAGGAGGGGTTGTCTAAGTGAGTTCTGCAGAACGTCGGTCAGTAGTAGGCTGACGGTTTTTGAAGGCCTTAGAGCATTACCTCAGATGTGCAGTTTGTAGTGTCTGTAATCCGTTTTCACATATTTACCATTTTTTTCCTGAACTTAAACTACGCTTTGTAACTGTCGTACATATTTTATCATGACGTTTGTTTTAATGTTACGAATACACAATTTTCCGGCGCGACTTGCTGACTTCTTGCTGAACGAGTGTATTTACGCTCCGTTGGACTGTTTGCCGACTGCTGGACAAGTGGGACTAGATCTCTGTGTTTACGTCAACCGTCGAACGTCACAATAGTCCTCGTGACATTTTTCAGCCGTGAATAACTTTCCTATCGTGGAATATGTCACTCACACGTGAATCATCCGTGGGAAATTTCTACGAGTGAATATTTCTTTCGCAGCCGGTTACTGCATTTGGATCGGTGTAGTGGACTATTGGATCGACGCATTCGTGAGTCCTCATTTGACTACTCATTCTTTTCTTATTGTGATTTTGTATTGGTTACTTTGCTTGTCAATTCTGTTCGAACACGCTCTTAGGGTCCTAGTCCGCTACAAGTCCAACCGGTATCTGGCTTGCTTTGGTGGTGGAATACACACTGTGGGCTGTTTTGTCGCGTAATTGTGAGATGAGAACACTGCAACCAGCAGAACTTAGATGTCTTCAGTTCATCCGAAAACCACGGCCCAAGTCTCTAACAAGACAAGTAATGAAGGATTGTCCAGGGAGTACGACAGAGAACTGATCTGAAGACGCACCAGAAGGTGCAATGGCCTTACCATGTAATGTGCACGCCGGCTCACCGCTTGAAGGAACTTGTACTGTTTTCCGTGCATAATTTAAACTATCGCAAACAAACAGATCGTTTTCTAGGACCAATAACCCTTAGAGTTGTTGAGGCCTCTCTGGCACGTCATAGTGTGTGCAATTCTAAGCTACTTTCACGATTTCAGTAGCTAGCGATGGTGCAACAATTCAGTAGTTTTCGTCCTACGGAACACTGCCCCCAAATGGGTCAGGTAGTGGCCATCTGCAGTATTTGCTCAGAAAGAGTGACTAAATCCTCATTACCTATTTGGGAAAGTGAATATCTCTTGAGCCATGTAGATGGTTTTGAAAGAAACCTGTCGTACTGTTTCTGTCTCCGACCTCGTTTGAAAAATAATTCCCTCACAGTGAACATAATTTTTTAGATGTTCCTAGGGGGTCGAAATGTCACTTCCTTTGCAAACGGTCATTAACTCGAGCAGTTACTGCGCGGGAGCTCCCGTCACCTTGGAATAACTTTGAATACCCTATCACACACCGTATCGTACTCATTTGAGCTGTCAGTTTAACTGTCCTCAGATGTCCCCATCAAGCAAAGAGCGCCATCGGTCACCTGTTGAATGTAATTGAACAGTACTTGGATTGTGGAAATACATTCGCATGCAAATTAAATTGCGATGAACGGAAAACTTAAGTAAACTGCAGCTGAATTCCTCATTCGAGGGATTCTATAAATGAATGTCAAAAAGACCGCCTCGCGTTTCAGTTAGTACGACATTAGGTATATTTTCTTGGCCTAGCCTACTACTTATGGGATTGATGTTGCGGAATAAGGGTAGCTCGCGTGCTCTGCTTGTTTGCCGGTCTGTTGCGAACGGTTCATCACCAATCGAGGTGACATTGTCAGTGCGGGGTCACGTGGGTAAATTTCTTTCCTTCTGCTTGCGGTTCAATAGGTTCTAAACAGTATGTAATAAATTTAGAGCGATTGATCGCTCCCTAGGTGGCTTTCGCGTAATTTGGTTGGTCAGCTTGGAATTTGAGTGATCTAACTTCCCTCTGTCTGCTTGGTTCGTTGGGCGCCTCCAGTTCGACAGCTCTGTCCCTCCGTTGTGATTGGGCCGTTTCTTTCCTGCTTATGGTCTGATTTCGTTCCAATTGATTGGTTGATAGGCTGATCTTCAATAACTGACGGCTTTCCTTTATCCGATCGTTCCGTTAATCGCTGTTATGTGTTTGATTTCCCATGTGATTCAGAGTCCCGCGACTGTGTAATTCTTTTGTTCGTAGCAGCCGATAGACTGGGTTGATTTCGATGCGCTTGTTGGTCGAATTTTGTGTGAAGTACCTCGTCTCGACTAACTTCCGCTCCTGTTTTGTTCTTGCGTGAGGAAGTACTTGAACATTATACCAGTTGAACTGACGTCCTTCTATGTTTCCAATAATTTACCAAAAACCCTTCGGTGACATCCTACTCAAGTATGATTGAAAGTTTGTCGTGTACAATGTCAGTCGAATGGTGGAGAAACTCAGGTGGGAGTCAGATGGGTCGCCTGTTAACACCAAATTAATTTCCACCTGAATTTAGTAGCTCGCTAGTTGTATAGAATTTAGTGTTCAAGTGGAACATGGTGAAGATTGCGCCTACCTCATGCTTAGCAAAACAGCCTGTGGAAGAGTGCTCAGAAACCTTATGAGTAGAATGTTGTGTCAAGAAGTTGGATTGTTTTCCACTTTGTGGTCATGTCTGTGGATGGATTATACGATCCGAATTCGAAACAAGGTAAAATCGGTCCGCCACACTGGCATCTTCGTGGTTTCCAGGCTTGACGCACGAGAAAATCGCACACGTTTACATACAATCAAAACTTGATCGATTACAGACCGAGATGTCATGAGTCATCAGCTCGTTTTTAGCATGAGTAAGAAAGAATTATCCTGAGAGACTTAACGGGGGGGGGACAGCATTGAGTGACACTCGTGGTGGAGGTAAATTCGCCAGCGCGATGCCAAATATCCATATTATTTTATAGTAAAATCGCATGGCGCTATCGAACTAGTTCAGCCGTCTAAATCTTTTTCGACGAAAGGGCGGTTTTCCGGCAAGACATTTCTGATGCGTCCAAACGACTCGTGAAGATGGCTTTGTTTAGGCACTAGCAGAGAATCACGATGTTGATTGGTCGCCCGCCTTACCTGTACTTTCAAATTTGAGAAGCAAACTTTAAGCAGTACACTCTCCTCTTGAGTTTAACAGCTCAAGGCCACTGGCGTTAAATCTGAGTTGCCCAAATCGTAGGTGGTCTGCAACCCTACTCTGAGATATGGAACACATTCTACTTTGAGCAGTGACATTCGGGAATCAACGATTTAAATGTCCTGTGACTTCGTTCATTTCCGGCAAAATCGTCACTTGATTGACCTAAATCCTAAACGGATGCGGGTAAATTCTGATTGCAAACAAGGACGAAACGGCTGTCAAGTATTTCTAGGTTTTCCAGCATAGATCACCCTCATTTCACTGGTTATTTTTAACAATTTCAAATTAGTAAATCAGTGCCGTTCTTCGACCATGACCCCGGGGTAGCTCAGTGATTAGGGCGGGAATTTAATGACCGGAAGATCTGTGGCTCGAACCCAACCCTGGAATCTTGACTGCTTGTTTGTGGTCTTGAACAGGCTGGCAATACCTCTTGCTTAAATCAGGTTGAATGGCACCTAGTCACCGAAGGAATGTCACAGCTGAACGATAAAGAGGACCGCGTTGTTCAACCAAACTGCACGATCTGCATATAAACTTCGGTGAATATATCATTTGTCGCCATGTGGCATCCAGGGACCCAGGCCGTTAAACCCGGATTACCGGTTCTCTGTCCTACCAAAACTTGGAAGTGTTCTTAGTGTTGATGGGAACAATGGGACCAACCACTGTTGCGCTCAGGTTCATGATTCGTTGCAATACACGCCCATTTGTATAGTGCTTTCAGATGACAAGCAGTTACCAAAGAGACCACCAATGGGGTCAACCTTGATGTTAGAACACTAGACCTCGCCCGCAGTGAAAAGAAACCAATCACAGCCCCAAACGACCTCGTGTGTTTCGGATGTAGGAGCAGAAGGTGGTCTCCGGTCAGAAGCAGTATGATAAAGAAGTCAAAAAATTTCGGACTGTAATTTGAGTTTTGTTTCTTATTCATCAATCTGATGGTAAACTTTTTTGGGGAGAGCCTGAACGAAGTTGTCCATCTGTAAAAGATGTGCACATTTAGAGTGGAAAATTGGAGGGCCAGCCGAGCGAATGACAATCTCTAGGCCGAGGATTTTTCCATCCGGGTTAAGGTGGGGGGGGGGGAAGAGAAGCTTTCGTGGACCTGCATCACCTGTAACGTAGGCGTGACATCAACTTATCCGTCAAGGGTGCTGCTGCGCGCTCCATATTACTATACGGGTCAAACCTGGACGCTGCGCTCCGAGGACGTCAAAGCACTTTCACTGTTTGAGCATCGATGTCTTCGGGGCATTGCCCGAGTCTCGTGGGAACACCGGATCAGTAATGCTGAAGTACGTCGAATGGTTTTGGGCAGAGATAACTCGCCCACGATAGATGATCACACTCCATAAGTTGTGCTGGCTTGGCCACGTGTTCCGTATGCCAGTAGTCCGGCTTCCTCGAAGGGTTCTTTTCGCACAACCACGCGATGGGTGGAAGAAACAAGCCAGTGGAGATCAGATAATGACTTGGCAGCGAAGTATGAAGGCCAATACCAGTGAACTCAGCTGCATTGGTCATTGCCGTCTCCCTGGATGGGGACCCCTAGATGGGGCAAATCAGTGGTTAGAGACGCTGTCAGATATTGCCCAGTCGCGTTCTCAATGGCACTAGTGCATCCAAGCTAATTCATTCAACCCCCTACTGAAAAGTCTACTGTCAGTTCTGTATTTGCGCAGCAATATATCAGCACTTGCCTACAATGCAAAGCTACCTACCCCACCTCCCCAAATCATCGGTGAACGAAACTGTGGGAGCTACAACCATTGTACGACAAGTACGCGGTTTTCGCAGCCGACGAATGAATACTACCAGTCACAGTGGTGAACGAAGGACCGCATTCCAGTTCGGAATCTTGTTTATGCAATGAATATTGTACCAAGTTAAGATTTCTGGGCGCGACAGAGATACCTTGGGTGGAGCCGCGCAGCTTGAAATTAATCGGGGAAGGTGTGATTTCTGTGTCAGGTTACTCGCACTCGGCAAATCTCCCGAGTGATCGGACATCGCGGACGACAACCTGATTCGGTAGAACAAACTATCGCCATAGTAAAAATGCTGGTGACTGCATAGCAGATATATATATATATATATCCAATGTCGAGGTAGCCTTGGTCAAGGCACGAATAACTAGCCAAAGACTGGTCAAATTACTGTCGTTTGTGCTGTGAGTGGCTCGAGTCATGTGTCCTGCCAAATTGTGTTTATGTTTACACCTGACCCTGAGATTAGACTTCGTGCCAAATGTGGCTTGTCGGTTTGTTCGACGTCTTAAACCAGAGCAAGTCGTAAATGATGACTCAAAGCTCTGTGACCTGACAGTGTATGAGTCAAAGACGACCTGATCAACTATGACTTGCAAATCTGTCAACTCACATAGGCGTCATGGGAGCAGTCAATGTGTCAGCATGGAGTTGAGATTTCGCTGCAGTCTATATCTGCTAGCAAAGTTGATCGGATGATCCATAGCCGATGCACGGAATGTGATAACTCGCGTTTCCCGGAGAAATACTAGTGTTAGAAAGCGAGTTTTGGGTTGTGCAACGGATAGTTCCATTAAAGGTGTCCAGCATCAGAAGCTGCGTTGGTTGGGACATGTGTTGCGTATGCCTAACCATCGTTTGCCGAAGAGAATGATGTTTTCCATGCCCAATTCAGAGTGGCGGAAGCAGAGACGTGATCAACCCTTGACCTGGCAGAGGGGTTTGAAGGAGATGACGAAACGTTCGGGTGCTGTCGGTGCTACTTGCCTTCCAGGATGGGGACCGCGTGATCCCCATCGTGCCTGGTTGGAGACGCTGCAACATATGGTTGCCAACCGATGTCAGTGGCGATCTTGTTGTCAGTTTCTATTCAGATTGCCTGAGTGAATGTTTGGAGGTGTAGGCACCTCGGATTGATTGTTGTAAGGCAGCAATAAGTCCCCTCCCCGTCCATCTTTATTCTTTTCTTCACAATAAGGCTTTCAAATAAATCATGACTGTACGGCAGCAAAGCATCGGTGTTCAACACTAATGTCATGCTGTCGATGATGGTGATGTTCATTGATTCCAAACATTCAGGGGTCTGCCGGTTTATGCAGTGTAAGCAATCACAGCCCAGTCTATTTTGTAGACATAGCTGGTACGGTCATCCGGTTGAAGCGGGTCTTTCGTGTGAACCAGTTTTCTCCGTTGTTCATTTGGAAATTGGAGTGGATGCTGAAGCTGGAGATCACTCAATGAGTGGCGAGGAGTGAAACTTAGTAACGTACAAATTTTGATCCTAACAGGTGGATGTTGCTGCAGTGTTAAAGAGCTGTTTTTGAATTGCTGATGCACTTTAGGATAATCCAAGATGATGATCTCTTCCCTGATGCTACCGTTACGTATTTACGCCTGCTGGCACCATCAACTTTGAAGGTAGATATTATAGCTCTGGTCTGATTGGTATACGTCTGAGCGGTTTCGTCTTCTTGTGGTCGCTTCCGCTTCTGGCTGAGCTACTCGTCAAGAAGCAGATTTCCTTGTGACCCTTTCTGCCACACCAGTCACAAATATGATTTCTAAAGGGACAATTCCGTGCAAAATACCATTCCTTGCAAAACCAACATGCTGAAGAAGATACAGAACGTGATGGACTAACATGCACTGAATCATTTCCCGTCCGATTGACCGCACAGATCAAATCGTGATTGCCCTCGTGAAGTGTGTCAAGACTAAATCAGAACTGAGGACTGTATTGACTGCATCAAATGACTGTTGACATTCTTCTGTCCATTGCCACTCTTTTCCTTTCATTGACAACTGGTTCAGCGGACCTCTTGTTTGATGAAGGCTTGGCAGAAAACTGCTATAATGACTGATAAGGCCAAGAAATGAGCGAAGTCGTACAACATATTTTGGAGGCACCATCTGTCTGATAGCTTCAATACTGTCAGGATCAGGACGTCGGCCATACTTGTCAACGATGAAACCAAGAAATTTGACACTTTCCATTGGAAAGTTGCATTTCTCAGCCCGCGAACGGAATCCAGCTTCTTTCAGACGTGAGAAAACCTTCTCCAATGTCATTAGCAAATCAGTTGGATCTGAGCCCATAATTAAGGCGTCATCCAAATAGACTGTGATACCAGGATTCAAAAATTAACCCAGAATCAGCATCATGATGGAACTCACTGATCTGCTGCGTCAGTCTCCGGTGAAGGAACGTTGTCTGGTGCTGATGATACTGCGATTGCCTAAACAAGCGCACAGACAGCCACCTATGAACAACCGATAAAAAGAAACAACCGCTCGAGAACCGGTGTGGGCGTGCAGGCGACACACTGGTTGGTTGAGAGCAGATCGACCCTCAGATACGGTCATAAGTGGATCATATGAATAGGACGCTGTAAGTGCATTAATATACAGTTTTTCTGGCCGCCTTCTGACTGTTAACCCGGTAGCATCAGGGAAGGTGAAGCGAAACAACACTTGTCCATCGACACACGCGAAACCTCACGTGGATTATCGATTTTTGCCGCAGTTGACAGGTGCTAAATGGAAAATCACGTAAGTTAATGAAGTTCGTCCTTTTGGTCAAACTGGTATGAATGCACAAAACCTTTTGATTGGGAATGAAACAGTAAAATCTCTGATTTCCAGGTTTCCCATGTGAGCAGATCAAGGTTTGCCCGCCTTATTGAGCACTATAAAACTAACAAATATCTAGAGAGTGTCTTGAGTATTTCACTTTACCATCGAAGGTTACAGAGTAAAGAATCGAGGTAGTGTGGAGGAAAACGAAGTCGATCGCTCCCAACGTGTAGATAAAGGAAGAAGACACCGTCACGTTCCACTCCGCGCATTAACAACGCCTGGATGGCGTAACCTGGACTGCCGATTCACAGGCCCACTAGCAGACTGTGCACAAATGACCTCAGTCAGTCGGAAGACCAAAGAGCTGGAACTAAGCCGACGACTACCATCTGGATTACGTGCTCAAAATACGGACGCTGTTAACAGTAGCATTTGGTTAACGTGGAGAAAGGACAACTATCATCGTTCTTGCAATTTGGACCGCTGCGCCTGTCTCTGACCGTAGCCAGCCTACTCTTAATAAAGACCATATACTAGTGTGGTGGTATATGCTACTGGTAAAACATGGAAGTAGTACCCAGTGGTGTTAAAGCACCATCCCTGTATGCGATGGAAGGTTCATATGGCAATTATTGAAACGTGCCGCAGCGTTTGCTCACTACTGTTTGGTATTCAAACAACGCCCAGGAAAGTTGAAGAGGATGCTTGATGTAAACATTCTGTGCAAATCAGTTTTTTATTTTCGTGTCTGATAGCTTGTAACCGCGTGAATTTTGTTGGTCAGTTGAGAGTTCCGCGCTCGAAGGTTCTCTTCCTTTCACTTGTATGAGCTTGATTTTCGACTGTCCGAGAACAGCAACCGAAGATGTGTCCTCGTTCCGTTCCGTCCGAGCAAAGTATACGAAGGGAGTAGAATAACTGACCTCTGAGGCACGAAGGCATTTAGATTATATTACGGGTACCTTTGTTATCCGTATGAATGAAACTTCGCCGGAACGACTAGTCCGTCTGTATTTCCAGCACAGTCCAGAAGAAACATCCACCGGAGATCTTACCCTACATATGGATGGGCTTTGGCTGTCCCATGGACTAACCTTCGCGACATAATTCAACATCGTTCACCTGTAGCCTAACTGCCGTGCCACCCGAAGGTTGTACGAGGGCTGGGATACTGCCAGGTTGCCCAAGCCTGGACAGGGGAAGTTGAGAGGCAGAGGTCGGGTTCTAGCCACGGACCTTCCGGTCAGTAAATTTGCGCTCTAAGCACTTGGGCCATCTCGCTCCCTGATCCAACACATTCTTTTCTGGAATTCGTCTAAGAGGAAGGTGTGCTAGTCGCTACTCTGCAGCACTGAGATACTGATATGCATGTCGCGTTGTGTTAGACGTTCCAAACGAGTTATTTCTTCGAAATTCGCGTTATTTCCACTAGAATTTACGAAAATTGCGGCTCGTTCTTGTGATTGGTAAAACGAATCCGACACAAGTGGTGTAGTTTTCATAAACTGTAAGTCTGCGGACCACCCGTTCATTGACTGTCAGCGGTTTGCAGTCGTATGTTTAGGTTTTCGCACCATGATACCTAATTCGGCTCAGTTTCGTTCAGCCGAGTGACCTGTGGTGACGCTTGATTTTACTACATAGCACGTATTTGTGCACAAGTGGGTGGTAAAGTGTCCGAGTGACTACCCATCCCCAGAGATTAACTGAACCAGGTAAACAAAACATCACTCTCCGAAGCACTGAAACACAGTGCATAATGTCCTTTGGTCAGGATTCGCAGTTTGAGCAGACATTCCTATCGTTCTTTTGGTCGGCGCATGGGCAACCTTAAACTTCTAAGAATATTCTGATGGCGTTGCTGATCATTTGGACTCAGTGGTGCACTGACTGTACGACACTTCAGTTGATCGGATTCGTTTTGTAGCATCACACCTCAAACGAGTAAACACCATAAAAACGCAGGTGCAGCACTGACCAACGCTACAGGCGATATGATCTTATGAACACCAGCAGGGCTGTCATACAAACATACCGACTCTTCTAAACGAAATATTGCCATCATCATCATCATCATCGACAGCATGACATCAGTGTTCAACACCGATGCTTCGCTGCCGTACAACCATGATTTATTTGAAAGCCTTATTGTGAAGAAAAGAATAAAGGTGGACCGAGAAGAGACTTACTGCTGCCTTACTACAATCATTCCGAGGTGCTCACACCTCCAAACATTCATTCAGGCAATCTGGATAGAAACTGACAACAAGATCGCCACTGACATCGGTTGGCAGCCATATCTTGCAGCGTCTCCAACCAGGCGCAGTGGGGATCACGCGCTAGGCCACCACAAAAATTTGAGACGTTTGTACCATACAGACCAACTGACTGGGGACTGACAGCGTCTGTGCAATGGACCCCGGTTGGTAGCCAAATCTTTCAGGTTCTCCGGCCAAGTACGTGAACATTCGAACCTACAAAACCCAGACTTGTCGAATTTTCCTTCTTCTTCATCTTCTAACGTTAGTGTTCGCAATGAAAATTCCACGCTCAACAAACACGCAAATTGTCAAAATTCTTGTTCAGAGCAATCTGTGGAACGCCAGAATCTGAAATAATTGTTTCAGCCACCACAAAAGGCACAAACAAAGCATGACAACAGAACTCTCAGTGTATCCGCGTGCGGAGAATACATCCAAATCCTAGTTGTGACTTTGGTAGATTGGGCTTCGGCGTAACAAACAAGCAAGATGTCCACGAATTCGCCTCGGGAATTCGTTAGGAGCTCATCCATATGAAACTCAAAGGTCTGGAAATTTACGCACCACTACGTGCAAAGGACCGAATCCTCCACCGGAATACTCGAGGAGAGCCAAATATCGGATTCACAAACCAAGAAGCAAGGAACTGCTGGGAGTCGGATCAACAAAGGTCACAAGCCGGAACCCAGAGAGGTCAACGACAGAGGTCACACGAGCATCGATCAGAACACGAAGGCTCGGGAGGCCAAGCTCACAATTCACGTGGTCATCGATCAATCAGGACACGGGATAACAGAACAACCAATCGTGACCGAAGGTCAACACCGGCTAATAGCATGTATATTAATATACACAACACTACTCAACGCACAACCACCAACCCATCGCTACGCCCCCTAACAACACACTGATGATGTTACCTCGATTGGTGATGAAACGTTTGCAATCAAATTGCCCAGCTCAGCGAACAAACCAACGACCAAATTGAAAGTTCGTTCAATTGCTAAAATCAATCTGTACAGTGGGATAATCGGTCGAATCTGTTCACGTGCAGGTGCACGTGACGAAAGATCAATAGGACACGTTCAAAATACGACGAGGTTTGAAGCTCCACATCCATACACAGTCAATGCCTGTCCGATGACGAATAACATAGACATTGCTGTGCGATTCAAGCACCTCAAAAGTCCCGCTATCCCCACATGCCTAAGAGCATGTGGAGATGAAATTTTAGCCAGGATCAAGTCTGGACAGTTGAGCACACTTCCTACATGTTGGTACAGTATGGTGTTGGGTGCTGAGGGATTACGTGAGGACAATATCGAAGATGTGCAAGAACTAATGAACCTGATGTTGATGGATAAACGGTTTCCAACCTCACCCGAGGAGCCCTCCGTCCGCATGGCTGAGTACACAATCTTGTCGACACAAAGGATATTCGCCGTGCTCTGGGAATTTCTCCATCGATGTCAAGATAGCCTCCAAACAAAATTGACTTATCCCACAGCCGGTTGGGTGATATTTGGTCCGTCCTATTCAAAGCCATTCGAAGTAATAAACGAAGCACACTACGTAAGGGAGGTTCGACTGCTACTGGCCGATCTGTACGACCGAATTCCGATTAGAAGAGACATATTGTGTTATACAATGGAATTGATAAGCGAGATCACGAACGATGCCGTGGACCAATGCCGAGATCAGCCATCCTTGGCTTATTTGACACGATATCAACTTGCCAAGCAGTTTGGCCCTGTATTATTCTCCATTCATTGCGAAAATTGCAAAACTGAAGTAACCGAACAAAACCAGACATGTTCTTACTGCTCATTGGTGTCGCAGTTGTTGGACAAGCCGTACACCGTGGATGTGACGGACCGGCTTCTTCGTTATTTGCCACCAGACTTTTGGCGGAACACCTTAGCGGTCGTCCAACCTAGCGGATCAATACCCCAGGTTGATCCAAAACAAATCCATGCGGACATTCAGGCGATGTTCTGTAACATGAAACCATTGCCTATGCCAACAAAGGGAAAACAAACCGTCGCCAGCGGACCCCCATCGGCAACTGCATCCACCACCACCGTCACCGCCACCGGTGGTGGAGCTCCACCTCCAGCTCCATCAGTTCGGTCAAGACCTTCTCTGATCAACTCGGTACAGACCAGTACTACACAAATGTTACAAACCGATACAACACAGGGACTATCTAAGAAGATGAGTCCACAAATCTCCTTGATCGAACCTTCGTTACATTCGCTACTGCGAGAATCTCCGTCGACAGTTCGAGGCCTATCAATTGATCCGATCTTGGCCAGCTGGGAACCACCTAAACCAACCAAGCGAGGCAGAAAGAGCAAACGATATTCCATCACCCATCGAAGTACCATGACCTATGAGAGTAGCACTGCAAGTCCCAGAAAAAGTTCTTCCGCCAAGAAAGGCAAAAAGTCCCATAACTCAAGAAGTACACGACCTTCACCGGTAAGAAAGAAGCCTATCGCTAAGCGAAGCGCAACTGCACATTAGCTGACGCATGAGGTGGAAGTGTCCCGCACTCTCTTGCCTGCACGTAATTGGATGTGTTTACCCAACATAACTGCCCAAGATATTTTTTGACAATTGTTTTGAAAGAGAACTATCCTAGCTGTCAATGTTTATACAGATATAACTGCATGGTAGCATTCGACCAGCTTTCACCGAGGTGTTCTGTTCAGAACACAAGGAATTACACTTTCCATAACTTCGGGAGATCGTTCTCAGTAGGCTCATCATCATCATCATCGACAGCGAAGCATCAGTGTTGAACACCGATGCTTCGCTGCCGTACCGTGGTTTATTTGAAAGCCTTATTGTAAGGGAAAGAATAAAGATGGACGGGGAGGGGACTTATAGCTGCCTTACTACAATCATTCCGAGGTGCCTACACCTCCAAACACTCATTCAGGCAATCTGGATAGAAGCTGACAACAAGATCGCCACTGACATCGGTTGGCAGCCATATCTTGCAGCGTCTCCAACCAGGCGCAGTGTGGATCACGCGGTCCCCATCCTGGAAGGCGAGTAGCACCGACAGCACCCAAGCGTTTCGTAATTTCTTTCATACCCTTCTGCCAGGTCAAGGGTTGGCCACCTCTCTGCTTATGCCACTCTGAATTGGGCACGGAACATAGCACTCTCTTCGGCAAACGATGATTAGGGATGCAAAACACATGTCCCAACCAACGCAGCTTCTGGTGCTGGACACATTCTTCAATGGAAGTACCCGTTGCACAACCCAAAACTCGCTTTCTAACTGCCTCGTTACGGATGTGCAGATAACGTATTTACTAGTTTTATCCTTTTCAGAGACAGGGACATCTCACGAAATGACAAATGATAGCGAATGCACAGGACCGATCATATTAAGGACAGCGTGACTAGACAACAAACAATAATAATCGTTGAGCTGTAAGATCTTTTCGGCGCCTAGCTCCCATGTCACCCGAAGGGGGGGGGCGCCAGGTTGCTCAAACCCACACGGGAGCAATCGAAAAGCTTAAGGCTGAAGGGTGGTGTAGAGTGATACACCGCAAAACCTCAGGCTAGATTTCTACTCGTAGCATATGAAAAAATGACCCGAGGTCACTTCTGAGAGGTAAAAGATTTCCCCAGAAATTTCGGAGGTGTTACGCGATCAAACATGCTCTTTCTAAATTTACCTTTCATGTGCATGCGGAACCATCATTTGCTGAAGAGAGTGTTGTTTTTCGTGCCCAAATTAGAGTGACGGAAGCAGAGAAGTACGAAATAGATTACGAAAAGTCTAGATGCGGTCGGTGTGATTCGTCTTCCAGAATGGTGATCGCCTGGTTGGAGACGCTGCAAGATATGACTGCTGATCGTCACTGGCGTTGTTGTGGTTAGTTTCTATCCAGATTGTCTTAAGCAGTTTCTGTAGGCGTAGGCACATCGGGATGATTGAGGTAGGCTAACTGCAAGTCCCTTCCCTGTCTACTTTTATTCTTTTCTTCACAATAAAGCTTTCGAATAAATCGTGGTTGTACGGCAGCGAAGCATCAGCGTTGAACACTGATTATGAAATAAGTCTGCCGCACGGTTTGGCATGCGTTTCACACCTGCAAAGTGTAAAGAGCTGCTGCGAGACTAAGTGGGAAGAAACCTGAACTCTATGTTTACAGACCAGCCGACCGACGTCGAAGATAAAATCACTTACCTTGGCAAATGTATGATTTCCGGCGAACCGACTGAAGACAAGATTACACCTCGAACAGGGCAGGTTTTGCCAACCTCCGACACCCATGGTGCAGGTGTGACATCAGTTTGTCTGTCAAGGGCACTGCTGCAGTGCGATCTATACTGTTTTATAGGTCAGAAACTTGGTTTCTATGCGAAAGCTGTCAGGTTTTGACCGGAGCATTGGTCGGGTCTGGTGAGAACATCGGATTAGCAATGTTGATGAACGCAAGATGGTCCTAGGGAGAAGGAACTCTCCCGCGATAGATGAATTACTCAAGCTTCATAGGTTACGCTTGTCAGGACATGTACTCCAAATGTCAGAGAACCGTCTGTCCAGCAGAGCTGTTTTCGCCCAGCCCTATGCTGAGTGGAAGCAACCGAACTGTGAACGAAGTATGAAATCACTAATCGACAACTGCTGCCTTCCTGGATGGGGCCGCCGGGACGTAACTCACCACTGGTTAACGACACTGGCGGAAATGACCCAATCACGCAATCAGTGGCGCTTGTGCATCAAAGTCAGTGCCTTCACTACGTAGCTACCCAGTCTCAAGGAACCAATTGATCATGTCACAACCCTTCAATGCTTGACTATACCTTTCCCCTCTTCCAGTGTCCGAAGCCGTGGGAAGTGGAACCAACGTACCATTGATGCGGGGTTTCTGACTGACGAACGCAAACGATTTCCTTAAAAAACTGCACATAGGCTATCAGTCATTAGGTTGTACAATGTAGCAGGTTTTACATTCATTCATTGACTTGAAAAGACACTTTGTGACGCATTTTGCTTAGACGCTTCACTGAAAACTTCGACCCATGGATCTTTCGGTCAGAAAGTTCGAGACTTAACGATCGACCTACCTCGAGCGCAACAGACAGTGAAAGACAAAGATACGAGGAAAGGTCAAGCGGAAGGGCAAGAAACAGGTAAAAAAAGCAATGATAATGCCCGAAATAGCTTGCAAGCGTTCTTGTTACCAGAGCTGAGGCGATAAGAACGACCATGCTGGCTGGACGTAACATGTTACTAACAATAAGGTTGTTGAAAACTTTTCGACACCCCACGACCAGTTTCTCCCTTCTTGAGTTTCTGACAACGTTATGTTGTACTTGGGCCCAGACAAGCGAAACAACATAAACGAGAGATTCAGCTGGATCCGTTGAGTCTCCTGTCAAAACCGAATTCGCGTGCAACTAAGAGTAGTTGTCGATTGTGCTGGCTGTTTTTGTCCGCACAGATCTCGTTTCAAAACTCTGTTGTGAACGTGGCCCACGTGAATCACAACGGCGATCGTTTTCCTACTAGCCTCATAAGATGAAGCTGGAGCTGTACACGTGTCTGCTTGGGGGTGATCACCGAAATCCACAGGCATCGAACTCTCCAAGTAGACAGTGAGAGTGCGCTTGAGAATTTGTGTGCTCTCAACTGACAAAATAGTGTGGTGGGACAAAAAATTTCCCCTATTTAACATAGTCATCGATAACCCTAATTCCGACTGTCACTATCAATGATAGTAACGGGCTTAACCCCTCAGTTACAGACTTAGTTCCGTCATAATCTGCGAAGCAGTGGATATTTTTATCACCAGAGTCCCGATTCCTTCGAAGCAGTCAAGAAGCCGACAAATTCCCGAGCAATTTAGGTGACATACTCAATCTATGAAGACGTAAGTATCCGCTCTAGAGAAGCCACTGCGCACAAAACCGATGCAGAACGAACGGAGCCATCAGCCCTAAGTGCTGACTCTATAAGACGAGAGTTATTAATGGGGCGGGGAGAGGGGGAACAAAAAGTATGTGAAAGAGAAAGAGGGGAAGGCGTCAGCAGCAGCCTGTTTTCCCGCCCTGCTGGTGACGCCACGTGACAACCGATGTGGCTCGGTGTCTAACTGCCATGCCGCCCGAAGGTTGTACGTGGGCTGGGATACTGCCACGATGCCCACACCTAGACAGGAGAAGAATTAGGGTCCTCAACCAAAGCCTTTGGCTCAAAAGCCTAACCGCAAAGCAGCGGTGTTTGGCGGGAAATGCAGGTACATTACCGTTTTTACAGAACAAGTCGCCACACATGTTCCAACCCCAACCTAAAGGACCAGGAGACTGTGTTTGTCAAACCTCTATCCATGGACCAACCTGGTATGAGAGTGTCTGTGAGTGTCGCGCGGGCACCCCCAGTATATTTCAGTTGGTAGCCGAGGTACACAAACCGTCAAACCAGGGTAAGATCGAGTCTATTATTCTCGTTTGTAGGCAGCTTTCAGAACGACTGATAAATGATTATCCGCTTTGTACTGCCGGCAATACGCCTGAATATTGGTGGCTCCGGTGGTTTTTGTTGTTGTTGATATTTTCGACAATTCGCTTGCAAACATCTTGACAGCATGCGAGAAGACGTCACGAAACTCCAACAACAGGAGTATGCCCTGAATCCTGACCAAATCTTCTACTTCAAACTGCATTCATTCTTTCACGTACAGCGCCGGTGAAATTTAGTTAGGTAGAAATGAAAGGAAGCTTAAAGCTCGGGTAGAGGAGCATATGCCTAAATATGTCTTGAGTACTTGCAACGGACACTTCCATTGAAGAATGTGTCCAGCACCAGAAGCTGCGTTGGTTGGGACATGTGTTTTGCATCCCTAATCATCGTTTGCCGAAGACAGTGCTATTTTCCGTGCCCAATTCAGAGTGGCGTAAGCAGAGAGGTGGCCAACCCTTGACCTGGCAGAAGGGTATGAAAGAAATTACGAAACGCTTGGGTGCTGTGGGTGCGACTCGCCTTCAAGGATGAGGACCGCGTGATCCTCACTCCGCCTGGTTGGAGAAGCTGCAAGATATGGCTGCCAACCGATGTCAGTGGTGATCTTGTTGTCAGTTTCTATCCAGATTGCCTGAGTGAGTGTTTGGAGGTGTTGGCACCTCGGAATGATTGTAGTAAGGCAGCAATAAGTCCCTTCCCCGTCCATCTTTATTCTTTTTCTTCACAATAAGGCTTTCAAATAAATCATGGTTGTACGGCAGCGAAGCATCGGTGTTGAACATTGATGTCATGCTGTCGATGATGATGATGAGTCTGCGTTTTTCCGGAATCTCGTTGATTCCATCATCAAACGCCTAATCCACGGTAGCTTCAGTCTTCTAGGTTATCAAAACAGGTAAACGGTCCCGATCGTTGATCCTTCCTGAAGTTTCGATGAGCATACGTAGCATCAGTGCTGAACACCGATACTGTGCTGTCGGTACTACTTAGGTGAAGCGTCTGTTCTCCCTGAGCCACACTGGACGTCTTTCTTGTTCCAGGTTTCCCAGTTGCATTTCTGCTATTCGCCTATTCGTCACCTACGTAACGCGTATCGCGGTTGACCGAAAAGCGTTCGAAATAAGAGCATTCCCAACAGAAAAAGAGCGAGTCCTTGTGGTTGTCCTTCTAAGGAAGACAGACCTTTTAAAGGTCACTTTTCACACGAGCACATCGCGGGAGGAACAGAACGCACCAGCCAAAGTTGCGCTCAGCTGGTAGCTCAAATCACTGTGGGAGGTCGAAAAAAAACAGGCCAGCTTGTTAGTACGCTCCTCTCACAAAAGTGGTTAAAATCATGGACGTGTCGCTACTTGCCATCAAGACATTTGCGGATCGAGGGACCTTCTTGGTCTGTTGTACGCAACTTTACCATGCCAACAGTCCAGTCGTATCTATTCCAGTAGTCTTCGGTCTCCCTAGTCCGGGGCATCTCATTCGGTACATGGACCGGGGGCAATACTGTCTGTCTGAAGAGGCGCATTTCAATATGGATAGAAAAATTGGAGAAGACGTAGTAACCAACGATCAAGTAGGCTAAGAATGTCGCGGGCCTGAACGCTTATGACCACAAGGCACCTTAAAAACCCCAAAATCCGCCCCGTTAATAACGCATTGGACGTTACACCTCAAGAGCTGGGTTTCTTTTAACCAAGCCGTTCAAAGCCAATTTGCTGCTAAAAATCTATTTTTCAGGAACAACGCATAAGGAGGGAGAAGAAAGACGGATGCACTTTAAATCTACTAATATTTACCTGGAAAGGAATGGACGAGCAAAAAAGCGATGCCGGAAGCAGCCAGCCAAAGTGCAGAGCTCTCAGCCATAATCAAAAATGGGAAATCACAGGGAACGTGATTGCCATAGAAGTATGACAGCGCATTCGCGAAGACTACTGCGCTAATCCAATGACACCACAAGCCAGACGTCCACCGGCGTTCCCAGTGGTTTTGCTGAATTCGTGGCCTCCTCGTCCAAGATCATCCTCCAATTCGTGTACCTTTGAAAAAAAGAAATCGGAAGAAGCGGACCAGCATAAACTAGAGAACCGGCTGAATTCAGTTGTCAAAACCAAATCCGTGTGCAAATAAGACTAGCTGTCGAAACTGGATATCACTTTTGTACAGGTCTGGGGAAGAACCGTTGGCGCGTGCAATGACGACACGTTTGTGGATAAAAATCTGGGTCAAGGCAAGCAAAACTTCCAAATGCGCCCCATTCGACACATTCTTTCAAGTAGAAGTTGGTAGATAAAAAGCAAACCACTGAGAATGAATAACAAATGGCAAACCCAAAGTGCGGGACTTTTGTGGGTAGGAATTATAAAAAAACGACAGTACCAAGAAGTGTTCGTTCGTCGGACAGTTTTCTTAAATCATCCTATCAAGTTCGACGGATATCTCCTTCAGTTAGAGATAGTTCAGTGGTTAAAGCGCCCACTTACTCGACCCAATCCCGGCACCTCGACTGTTCCCGTCTAGGCTTGAGGAATCTGACAGTATCTCAGTCCTCGTGCTTCCTTCGAGTGGCATGGCAGCTGGGCATCGGCTGAACGATCGCTTTTGTCTCCCTAAGCATGCACTGCATACAAACGTATGCTGTATGCAAGCCTGATGGTTTAACAAATCGACGGAAGTGTTAGAGGAGACATTACTGCCAACCTCAGAGACCCCGGTTCCCCGCACTCGATGATTCTAATAAAAAAAGCAGGCCCCCAATTAGGTTGTCCATTTTTGAAATGATAACTGACGGAAGCACGTTTTACGCGCCACTCGTTTTGTTCTACACTAGGACAGCTATCGACTTACTTTTGACAGCAGGCTGTATTTTAGTACCGATTTTTGGAACTTGTATTCACATCGCTTTGTTTGAATGGTCATTCACGTGTCCCAACCTAGAGTTAAGTTTCGCTCTCATTAGGACTCGTGATTAGCTGTGTAGGGTTTGAATCCCGGACATCCGACGTACGAAGCAAGCGGTCTACCCCTGCTCCACCGACACACGCTGGACAGATGCTCACACCGAAGTGATATGATCGATCGGCCCAGTAACTGTCCTGCTTGTGTAGATGGACTGACTCACCTGCCGGAACATCGAAATCCGCTAGCACCACAAACGGAAAACCCGTAGAAATTGTTAGCAAGAGCTGCTACCGAGAGAGGATCCCACGGACGTTTGATATCAGTTGGGGTCTCTTCAGGTGCGCGACAAGAGCTTAAACATTTTTATCGAACGATTTGTGACACTTGAAATTGTCTGGTGATACTGTGATATTGTTGCGGCAGTCAGATGTGACCGCAGTTGATCGTATTAGGGTGCTAAAGTTCGCCCTCGTTCTCATGGGACGTGTGTGTCAGACTACATTACGGTCTGTTTTCTTGTACGGCTGTGAGACTTAGTCTGTTCGAACAACGAAACTGGGACGTCATCGAGCACTTCGGCAACCGTTGTGTCAGAACCATGGCTCGTGTGGGCTGGTGTTGGCGAATCCGACACGAGGCAAATAAAAAGCGAGTGTTCGATTGTGCCAAGGGGACTTCAATCAAAGAACGTGTCCAGTGTCAGAAGCTTCGTTGGTTAGGGCATGTATTGCGTATGCCTAAACATCGTTTGCCGAAGAGAGTGATGTTTTCCATGCCCAATTCAGAGCAGTGGAAGCAAAGAGGAGACCAACCCTTGACCTGACAGAGGGGTATGAAAGAGACGACGAAAAGTTTGGGTGCGGTCGATGCAACTTGCCTTCAAGGATGGGAACCTTGTGATCGCCAGTGCGTCTGGTTGGAGACGCTGCAAGATATGGCTGTTAATGTTACTCGACGTCAATGGCATTCTTGTTGTCAGTTTCTATCCAGATTACCTTAATGCGTGTTTGGAGGTGTAGGAACCTCGGAATGATTGTGGAAGACTGACAAAAGTTTCTTCCCCGTCCACTTCTATTATTTTCTTCACGATAAGGTTTTCAGATAAATCACGGCCATACGACAGTGAATCATCAGTATTGAACACCGAAGTTGTGCTGTCGACGATGATGACTTGTACCACTTCGGGCTCCTGAAAGCAGGTGGCTACATGATATACATTTTTCCGTTACGCACAACAGTGGTTTACAGGGGAAATGAGGACTCACAATTAGAGAACTGTGAAAAATGACGTACATCATATCAGTTAAAAACGTTAAAAGTCGACGAAAAAAGATGAAATAACATGCGTTGATGGACAGGTTATCGATCAGAGGACAAGATTCAATGGGACGCATAGTGCGGTGTTAAATACTCCTTGAAAGCGGGAGATACGTGGAGGGGCCAACGCTCCTAATGTGAAAACAGAATCCCACGATGGGACGGATCCGTAATTGTAAAAACGAGAAGTTGAGAAAGAAAAAGGAAACCGAGCTTTCTTGGAGATTAGGTCTCAGTTAAGTTCACGGATGGGGAACAACTGAGGCTGTTGGAAACGGATAGGTCAAGGAGCTGATGGACGGCTAAGGTTGTGCGAGGTTAGCGGGGAAACGGCGGGGAGGGACAGACACACAAACGTGTCATACATAAGTCCAAGCGGCTGCCACATTGGAGGAATCCGCAGAAGCGTCGATGCAGCCAAAAACAGAAATAGATCACTGACGATTAGGAGGAACACGACTTTGAGGAGCACCAGCGTTGATCTTGTGGATCCTAGAGAGGTGTTGTCAAGGCGTACATAAACAGAGCGGTTTCTCAGAAAGTTTCCAATCCCGTTCATCAATTCAAAATGTGATCCGTAGACTAGCAGTTCGGAAATCAGGTCGTCTCATCGTACCTGATCGAAAGTTTCTAAGATTCATGGCGTACCAGTTTGGACCAAACGATCCCAAGGTAGAGAACCATATAGGTGATACGTAGGCCAGTAAGTCAACTACAGTGCAATGTTGATTAGGCTCGTATGGGCGATTGCGCAAGTATGACCATGAGTGAATCTAGGATTTTGGACAAAATAGGAGTGATAGAGATTGGGTGGTAGTAGTTCGAGTCACATGGATAGTCGTGCTTTGGGAATAAGGGATAGGTTGCAAGAAGGAGCTACTTCACGTGATGGAAGTCTGTTTGGTGATTTCAGCATCGTTGTTGCGCAACAGACGTCCACGCCACTGCAGACGCCGTCGTGAGATGGGCGTGGGTGATTAAAACAATGTTTTCGGACCCCATTATCAGCATTGTCGCTTGGATGAGTACGATCAAAAACGATACGGAGCACCTTTGTATCCACGTAGTATACGGAGTCTGTCATGGTAGCCGACACTGGATCGCCATTTGTGCAGACCTGGAAGCCGATTTTCGTGCCTGGGCAGCGTGTATTCGAGAATTTTCTGGAGTCGAGTAATTCTGTCCCATGAGGGAGCAAAGAGTAAGTCAGTAGATATGATTGGACCGAGCTCTGGAGCACACGTACGGAACAACAGAGAAAGGATGTCATCCAGATCGGGAGGCTGAGACGTGTTTAGTTATGGAGAAAGAGGTATCACCTTAGCTGAAATTAAGGGTACTGAAAAGTAGATAGGGGTAATCGAACACACTGGGAATAAAAGTGGAAGGGAAACGAGAGGACCTCAGGTGAAAGATTGGGTTTCTCTTGAGGCAGTGAATTTCGGACTTCAATGGAGTTGGGAATAGGAGGATGGGAAGCAGAACAGAGACGCTAACTGACTATTTTCACAAGATCTCGGAAGTGCCGACTGAGTGTAGGCACCTCGGAATGATTGTAGTAAGCTAGCACTAAGTCCCTTCCTTGTACACCATTATTCTTTTTTTCACAATAAGGCTTTCTAATAAACCATCGTTATATGGCCGCGAAGCATCGGTGTTGAACACTGATATCATGCAGTCCATGGTGATGAAGTACCGACTTTTGCTGCGACTGGCAAGCATTTTCCTGGCATTTCGGTGATGGTAGCACAGGAATCGTGTGCCCGGACGAGGAGAACAACTAGCGCTTCCATACACGGTTAGCTCTTCCAGCAGAACGAAGATACGCAGGGGGAAACGGTTCTGAGGATGAGGGTTTGCTTCTTTAGGAAAAATGGGATATCAACCGGAGCATTAAGGACACCCGTGAGATTCTCAGAGAAATTCGGATGATCTCTAGATGTGTAGTGATCCGAAAGATAGGAGCTAACACGAGATTCAGGGTGCGCGCTGAGTCACCAGAGCGGCCCGAAATTCGGGTGAAAAACTGGGAGACGAAGTCAGCAATCCAAAACCCTGTCATGGCCAGTTGCGTCTCCTTACGACAAGGAAGCCGTCGAGGCACAACTATGGACATCAAAATCGTCGACGACACAAAGTTCGGATTGTATAGTGTTTGTGATTGAGAATCGATACGGAGAAAAGCAGCCAATGGATGACCGATATACATGTACAAGAAAATGTGTTGATCTGAAAAGGAGAAATTTCGGGTCACAGAACCCATCCAGTGCATTTCAATCTGAGCATACCAGGGTCCTCTACCAGTGATCGGGCCCCAAATCCGGCGAACAAAGAATAAACGGAGTTCGGAGTAAGGGAACACAGAACGCGGTATGCTGACCAAAGGAACAAGACAATAAGTGGAACATCACTGGAACACGCGAATATTGCATCCTAAGGTCAAGTACAAAAGAGTGGATAGTGGATAATGGAACCGACCAACCAAAACATCACGTAATGAAATGTCGAGTAAATGTAACTCACAACCATCGCCCGACCAACTATGGAGTTAGGGCCGGTGAGAGAAATGATTTTGTCGGTGAATACGCGTTGGACAACACCTTGGGCATTGGCTTCGACATTGCCAAGATCGCCGACATGACGAACCGGATCCTCCGGTGCACCATGGTCTACTCCGGTCGGGTTGAAGTGGGGTCCGGCAGACACACAACCGTTTGTCGTGTCGCCAAAGGCATGGACGTGAAAACCATGTTTGCCGGGTGTGAGGCCCGTGAGATGAACATCGACCGTGACAGGCCCGCCATCAACCTAGTTTGAAAGGGTAGAGTAGGACTAGAGGCAAACTAGAAATAACCGTCTAGAGACACCTAACCAAAAAATTCAGAGGGGTAAGTTAGGTTTCTCTTGCACAGCATCACTAAATATTACCCAAAAGATGGCTTTCTATTTGCAAAAGAGCGTGGCAGGCGCGGGTCAGTCCCATCCGATGTATTCTTGTCGCTTAAAACCGGCACACCAAGGACAATTACGTTGATCCTGGCTCAACATAGGAAAGTCGCTATCTCATTGCGACAGTGCACACTAAAGGAGCCGAGCGACCATTCTTATTACACGGATAACGTGGACACTGAGGACAAAAAAATCGCTCAACTGTAACAACCTTCCGGTGCCTAGCTGCCATGCTACCTGAAAGAAGCACGAGGGCTGGGATACTGCCAGACTGCCAAAGCCTAGACAGGGGAATTCAAGAGATAGAGGTCGGGTTCGAACCAGACCTTCTGGTCAGTAAATTCGCGCTCTAACCACTTGAGCCATCTCGCCCCCACACTGAGGACACAAGTCCCTTCTCTATGTTATCCTAATTTAAAATTTAAATCCAGCGAACCAACTAACTCCCTTACTTAGGAGACAACCGACCAAGTAACGGAATTACCTGATAGGAGAGTTGCAGGCACAACCGTTATTCTCACTAGCTAAGTCATCTAATACGCTGCATAAAAAATCTACTTGAAGAAGGAAAACTTCAACATTCCATGATTCGGCTGTTGGGATGAATCTCCGGGGTAAAAGGGCTTCATCATCATCATCATCATCATCGACAGTATGACATCAGTGTTCAACACTGATGCTTCACTGCCGTACGACCATGATTTATTTGAAAGCTACCACCTCCTCGAAGCGGCAATGTTGTGGCGTCAAAAAGGCATATCACTAGATCTTAAGGGTCACGTGTACCAGGCTACAGTAAGAGCTGTGTTGTTGTATGACAGATGACAACCTCTGTAGACAAATGATGTGAGGTGTCTTCACGTTTTCGACCACCGATGCCTCAGAAGCGTGGCTGGTTTTGGATTGCATCAGCGTGTTAGTAACGAGGTGATTAGAAAACGAGTATTTGGCTGTGCTGCAGGTACTTCAATTGGGGAAAACATCCAGCACCACCGACTACGATGGCTTGGTCATGTGCTACCCATGCCGAAACACCGTCTACCGAGACGAGCACTGTTCTCCGCGGCTCCTTCAGAATGACGCAAACCACGAGGTGGACAACGCATGACTTGGCAGAAAGGCGTGAAAGAGATCACGAAGAGTTTGGGTGTTGTTAGTATCGTTATCTTCCAGGATGGGGTCCCCGTGACCTCACCTGTGCTTGGCTGAAGACGTTGCAACAAATGGCGACTAATCGATGTCAGTAGCGTTCGTGCTGTTAGTCTCTTTCCAGATTGTCTGATTGGGCGGTTGGAGGTGTAGGCACCTCAGACTGCTTGACATAGGCCAGCATTAGGTTCCCTCCCTCAATCACTCTTTTTCTCTTCTCTTCACTCTAGGGCTTTAAATAGAATTAGACGAACCTTATGGTTGCACGGCAGTGAAGCATCAGTGTCAACGCTGATATTGTTGTCTTTGAGGATGATGATGAGGATGCAATCTTCAACTCATCAACTGAGGGACACGTCAGACATCCGCCAGATGAACCGCGTAACGGACCACTTTTCCGGGAGCGAGGTACGTCTGAATTTGTTGCCGTACTGAGATTGACAAGTTAATTTTGAAGATGGCAGTTTCTCTCATATTCCATGAGTTTCCTTATGTCGACATGCTCCTCCCGACTTGTCACCCACGACAATGTCTATCTAGCCTGTACCGTGAAAAATTGGCTAGCTCACATTTCACAATAGTCTTGACCAACCAGGAAGAAGCCCACAGCCACTGGCAATTCTCTGATGCAACGGGGAAAAAGGGAAGATCGAGCCTTTGACAATGCGCATGGAGAATTTAACACTGAACTACATGAGTGGGCCACCAGCAGCCGTGAATTTGAGGTTAACGATACAATTTTTCGAACTAATATCGTCAAATCACCATTTTTCGTAGCGCGACGGGTGTGCTAAGGTTCAAGGTAGTTGGAAAAAAGGATACGCACTTAACGACCGACGGAGGAAAATGAGGGAGACTATTACACAAAGTCAACAACAGTCTACATCCTGCAGAATCCCACACACAACCTTCGATACACTGACAAGGCGTAATCAAACACTGATTAGCTTAACATTAAAAGGCGCTAGTTTTTACGGTGTTCCGAACCCAAAAAATAGAAATAGCCAATAAACGACTTACTTCTTGTGTAAAAGTGGCCGTGCCCTGAACACCTACATCACCCTTTAGTACACAAACTGCCTTCATAGTTAGCTGCGCTCAGAAGACTCACGCTGAAAGCAAAAAGTAACGACGTATAGCACTACATAAAATTTTCATATATATATATATATACGCATACATATATTTGTAAGAATTGCCAGCAAGTATACATCGCGGTGTTAGGACTGCCATCGCCTTTATGAGTCAAACGTAAAACACTTCATGGTTATAGGTTGAAAACATAGTAATAAACCACATCCTTACGGCGAAAAAAACGTTAAAAACCTCCATTGTTTCAGATGGTCTGCCTGCTTTCCGGCTGCTGCAATTCGGATTAAAAGCACCATTTTTAATAATATATATATATATATATATATATATATATATATATACAATATGGCATCGAAGAAGGCTCCGAGGGGTCAACATGCCCGACAGTATTGCAAGATGTGTAAAGATCCAAAAGAAGTCGAATAGCAGAGAGCTCATGGAAGAACTCATCACAGCAAAAGCGTGATTCGGGACCGTTTACGTTTTGGCTTTGATGCGAATAATCATTGTCCTACATTCTTCCTTGCTGGATATCGGAGAGCCATCGTGTTCCTTGATGGCTTCCGAAAGCCTGTTGAGAGAAGGCAGGTGAAACAACCTGCGAACACTTGCAGCGCTTTTCACTTGTTTCAATTATTTGTCCTTCCGGATCCACCGAGTTTCTCGGTCCGCGCGGACGCTCATCGGATAGCGTGTCGAGTAGAACTGTGGTTGTGATTGGAAGGAATCTGTCATCCAATGATTAGAAGCTGGCTGGATTGTATCGCGGTTATAAGTTCCAACCTCAAGTATGGCTTTGGATGTCTTTATCTTCAGTGCTCGATATCGAACCAATCGAACCAACAGAACGTGTTCCATAGGCACATTGGTTCCAGTTACAACCACCGGAAAACGGGACAGTGTGGGTTATACAGCCAAACTTCGGTTGGCTCGGGAACTGAGTAGCTAAGGATTGAAGGCGATGGCTTTGATACGCCAGCGACGTTAACTGCGCGATTTCTGCCAGCGTCACTAACCAGTGGTGAGTTGAATCCAACTGTCCCCATCCAGGAAGGCGGCAGTTGGAGACCCGACTAAGTTAACTTGTTAGTGTTTTCATACCTCGTTGCCAGGTCATACACTGTCCACCTCTCGGCCGCTTTCACTCAGCTCAGGGCTGGGTAATAAGAGATTTGTGAGGCAGAAAAAATCGTTTAGCTGTAGCACCCTTTCGGTGCCTAACTGCCATGCCACCAGAAGGAAGCACGAGCACTGGGATATTGCCAGGTTGTCCATGCCTAGACAGGGGAAGTCGAGAGGCAGAGGTCGGGTTCTAGCCACGGACCTTCCGGTCAGTAAATTTGCGCTCTAACCACTAAGCCATCTCCTGTGAAGCAGAGTCTTCTGGCACGCGAAGTACATGTCCTAACCAGCGTAACCCATGAAGCGTGAGTAATTCATCTATCGCGGGAGAGTTCCTTCTCCCTAGAACCATCTGGCGTACCTTAGCATTACTAATCCGATGCTCCTACCGGATCTGGCCAATGCTTCGGAGACACCGATGATCAAACAAAGACATCTTCCGTATGTTCTCTGCGCGTATAGGTCCCGTCTCTGGTCCATAAAGCAGTATGGATAGCACTGCCGCAGTGCAAACTCTGCCCTTAACAGACAAACTCATGTCACGTCGGCTCCATAGTGTCGGAGGTTGGCAAAAGCTGCCTTGGCTTTCCCGACTGGAGAAATAGTCTCATCTCCAGCCAGTTCACCGGAACTTATACAGGTTTCCAGGTAAACAAACTTATCTACCACGCCGATTGGCTTACCTGCAAGCATGGGATGTGAGTCTTGTAGCACCACTTTACAATCTGCAGGTGTGAAGCACATGTCAAACCGTGCGGTAAAGTTGTTTAGGCTATGTAAAATCGTCCGTATTTGGAAAGGATCTGAACCAAATAGGGAAATATCACCTACATACTCAATGTCTGTGGGGGAACGCCCGGGAGCATTTCGGCTCCCGAGGTTTAGGAGGTAGGCAGGGAAATTTCAAGCAGCATATCAATAACAAAGATGAAGAGAAAAAGTAAGAGAGAACAGCCTTGTCTTACACCACTGGACGTGGTGAACTCAGGTGAAGGCTTTCCGTATACTCGCACGCGTCCGAAGAAGCTCGCATACAATGCTCTCATTCGGGAAGAAATTTGGGACACCTTTGATCGCCAGACACTGCCAAAGTTTCTGACGATCGACAAAAGCAAAAGCTGCTTTCAAGTCAAGAAAAGCGACCCATGTGGAACGTCTGAAGGAGTGGCGCTGTTCAAGTACTTGTCACATGTCAAAAATATAGTCAATGCATCATCGACCAGGGCGAAACCCAGCTTGATTCGCACGAAACTGTATCCCCCGATAATCCATCAACCTGCGCGAAATAATGCCACAAAACACCTTAGATACGACGGATACCATGCTGATACCGCGACGGTTTTCACATGACGTTCTTGCGCCTTTTTTGACGACTGGGATGATGGTTGAAGAGTTCTATTCGGCTGGTATTCTGTTTTCGTTCCAAATCTTCTGCAACATTATCGTCCTCAGGGCCTTGCCATCTTTTTTGAACAGCGCGGAGTGCGGACCATCCGGGCCAAGTGCCTTGCGCTTGAGCGCTTTAGGATTGAAATCTCACGCTGGATTTCGGTTGCTAATGGTGGGTTGGTGTCAATGTTCCTTTCCGGCCTGCTTGGTTCTTCCAGTGGTTGTGTTGAAGGGGACCAGGTGAGCTGTTCTTTGAAGTGCTCAGCCCACCGCTGAAGATGACGACTGAGGGAGTGAATTGCCGTTCTGTCTTTTTCGCATACTGTGTCACTGACGCCTACCTTCTTTTGACCGGTTGAACGAATCAGTTAAAACAGGACGCAGCTATTGCCTGCAGCGAAAGCCTTTTCCATCTCCTGGGCCTTCGAAATCTATCAGCGTTCTTCCATTCCTTAAGCTCCTGATTATCCGGTGTTTGAGGGATCTGCGTGCACCATCATAGTCGCTAGTTGCTGATATAGCCTTTCTGGCAGTAATAAGAGCTGCTGGTCGCGACGATAGCCAGTGTTCATTCAGTCGAGTCAGAGGGCCTGGACAAACAGTTCTGAAAGCTGAGGGCATCGCTTCTTTAACTCGCCTCCATTTTGCCTCCAAGCAATCTTTATCATCTGCATGACTGTGCGTTTCCAGTAGCTTTCCAGCCAGATCAGCTCGATACTCTTCAGCTACTGAAACTTGTCGAAGTTGATGAACAGAGCAATGTTGGCGAAAAGAGAAGTGCTAACCGGGCCCGCATGATGGCGCGATAAGAGTCAAGTTGCGTTCTCCAGAAGGCACGAAAATCATCAACTGAGTCTCTCTATCGGTAACTGATAGTCACATGGTCCAAACGAGTCCACGACTGTCTGATAGGTGGCCTCCAAGTAACTCTGGATGAGCATTTGTGCTGGAAGTTTGTCAGGCGGAATTCCACGCAGATCCCGCTTTACCGCTCGTAGTCGGGCGCTGCCACGACCGAAAAGCCTATCCCACGCAACATTAGCCAAAAAACGGGAAGCTTGCCAGTCCGGCATCAAGCCGAGATCTGATTGGTCAAAATTATGGACCCAACAGCCAATCATGACCCAATGAATGCCGGTTGCAAATGGCACATCCGGAATGCGTCAAAAGTTCCAGAAAGTTGTTGCGGCTTACGCTGTACATATGAAGCGCTGTACAGGCCCTCTTGACTTCGTTTCGGGCGTTAATATATCTTGTGCACCTTTGGTGGTTGTTTTGACGTGAACGCTAGGTTGGGAGGCCTAGACCAGGAATTAAGCTGAGAAAAACACCGTTACTACAAAGTTCGTACTGGCTAGGAGCAGACGATGATCTGCACACAACTGAAGAAGCCGCTCCCCACTATCCGTATGGTCGGCACTGAATCCAAATCTACCACCTAACTGTGCTTCTTCCGGGCTTAGCCGTTCAGTTTGGGCATTCATTTCACCCGCTAGGATTACTGTAGGATTACTTCTTGCCGATCGGAGCATTCGTGAAAGACCTTGATGAAACTCGTCCTTCTCAGTCTCAGAACTGCAGCCTATTGGGGCGTACGCTGATACGACAAACAAACACCACTTACCACATGGACCTGCGTCAATCTTAATTGAGCCAGACAGCCGCACCGCGCAGAGGCTACTGTTTACTGGGATCCAGTACAGTAAGGCGCATTCAGCCTTGCGGTGGAGTGCAACTCCCACACCGTAGATGGATATCACGAACCATTTAGACAAGATCACTAGATTCCCGAAGAGTGAAGTGTGGAAAATCCAACTTCGTCTTAAGCGGTTTGAAGAGCACGACCGAAGTGGAGCCTTGTATGCGTGTTTCGGAGACACAGCATTTATAGGTAGAGAGGGAAAGTAAGGATTCATCAAGGGTTACCTGTTGTCCAATTTGACATAGAGTACGGACACTAAAGGCTGCACCGTGGATAAGATCTTTTGATTTTTATAATTTTATTATGTTGGTTTATTTTCCTCGGCGATTATTTAGACACGGAATAGTGGTTAGGAGATTGGCAAATGGGTTGACTGCACTGCATTGTACGAATGGTGATGAGGGGTGTAGGAGAAACCCGCTGCACAGGCAAATGATACTTCCTGGTTGCCCAGGTTGAAGAAGGAGGCATAGTTGAGGTTCTCCACCTCGAGCCTCTGATTCATAAGTTCGACCCATAAGGCAGTAGGATGATATCGAATCTTGTTCGGGGACCCTGCTCCTGGCCTCTGACTCAAGTGTCTGGACCGCAAGACAGTAGTTGTTAGGATTTTCTTGAGGAACCCTTCCCTGAGCCAGGAGCTCAATAGTCTGACCTGCTAGGCTGCAGGGGGCCGGTTTGGCTTGACAACGCAAGGAGTAAGACGGTAATTGCTCACTCCTAGTGCAATTGCTCACAGCAGGTGCCTGTTGAGCACCACCAGACTCTATGGCTTTAAAAGTGTTCGGACGTATTGAATAATGCGCCGGCGGTCACAGTCAACCGTTGGAGATCAGAGTGTGGGGTTTTTGGGGCCAACTTTTCTAACCCCGGACCATTCCATAAATGTGGACATGCTGGTCACCTGGGGAGAACGCCTCACTGCCTTCAAATTCCTATCGCTGAGGATGATACGAATTTACCTCCAGACCACCTCGTAATACGATGACTCGCAGTACGGAGGCTCGCTGTTCTTTATTGGGCTGTTCCCCATTGGCCTTCCTGTGATGGTTGAACCTTCAAGAAATGGGTTCCAGCCAGTACAGCCAGCAGCATCACTGCAGCACAGAAACCCGACCACCAATAATAATGTTTATTCCCAACTTGTGGGTGACATGCCGTCAGGTGTGATCATAAGATTACGCTCAGAATAAAGGATGACTGGTGTGGGCTGTGGGAAAAGGGACAGCGCCATAAATGGTAGGTTTTATCCGATTCAGACGTGATCACCACTAAACCGGCACGAACAGGGAAACACAATTACTATGCTCTTTATTGGAGAGGACATCGAGCAAGAGCAGATCGTTAGGATTTCAAAGTGGCGGGCAAAAACAAAACAAGGGAGGGCAAAACAAGAGGCTTCCTGCCTGACATATGACGAGAATAGTGTAAACTGTGAAAAAAGAGAGGCCAGCACATCAGATGTGATGAAGCAGCAGAGTTGGCGTCATTCATCCGGTCAAATTGAACTGAAGGCTAAATCAACCGGTTAGGCCTCGTGGCCTCGGACCGTTGGGCTCATGGCCAGGGTTACAAGAAGCGTAAGTGGGGATGATGAAGTGGACGGACTAGCGAAGCGGATAAAGGGCAACAGGAATTTCAGAAACACGATGTACAGTGAAACTTTAAAGAGTCCCTGGTGTCGCTATTGTGGAGTTGGGCATAATAGTTCCTCGGAAGACTGAGATGGTGGCAACACACGATCCAGAACGCGAACTGCATAGAAGATTGTTGATTGTTGTGGGGAACACAAGTGTTGCGAGATTGTTGTGAGCAAAAGGCCATCGAAGTGGCCACATTTGAGCGAAAGGTTCAGCAGTTTGGAATGAACATAACGTGGAGGCAGCTGGGACTAGGTGAGGAGCTTACTCGTATTTGCAGTCAATAGAACGAGTGGACGAGAGTGCATGATCGAGAGATTCACTGTACACCATGTGTCTGAGATACCTATTACCATTGTTTTAACGATATTTTCCCCAGCCTTGTTCTCGTTCTGGGCCTCCCGAGCTAGCGTTCACGTCGAAACAACCACCAAAGGTGCACAAAGTATATTAACGCCCAAAAAGAAGTCGAGAAGACCTGTACAGCGCTTCGTATATATAGCGTAAGCGGCAACAACTTTCTGGAGACTCTGAGGCGTTAGGGATGTCCTATTGACAACTGGCATTCGGCCAATACTGGGTCATGATTGGTTGTTGGGTATATACTTTCGACCAATCAGATCTCGGCTTGATGCCGGACCCGTAAGCCTCCCGAATTTTTTGGCCAATGTTGCATGGGCTAGGCTTTTAGGCTGTAGCAGCACCCGACTACGAGCGGTAAAGCGAGATCCGCCCAACACTTTCCCCCTGAAGTTTGTTGACGTAACTTCGAAACGGAGGGTTCCTTTGCAGTGGCCTCACTGGCTTGCGGATCCTGTCTGTCGAGCGTCGCGGTTGTAATCCGTGCTCAGGTTGGGCCTCCGACGAAGTAGCTGATGGATTTTCTGGGATGGTGCCGAGATAAAAAGTGTCCAGAAGCATCTCTAGGCTCAACTCACTCGGTCCTGTTTGCAGGATCTGCGCATCTGTCGACCGGATTCGGTTTGTGTGGCGTTTCTACCTGGCTGGGCCAACTTGAATCTCGTAGAGCACTTTGCCGTGCCGGCGTAGGATGAGTCCCGGGATCCATGTAGGGTGTCTGCCGCTGTAGTCAGGAGCCAACACTCTCCTGCTTTCACTGAAGGAGCGCGCAGTTGCTCCATGATGCGGGTTGGACTGTTTCTCCATTCTGGTCTTGCGGTGACTAGTCCGCCTTTTTTGTGTCCGGATAGTGTCATGCGGTGTCTGAAGCCCCCTTCGGAGCAGTGTGTCTACTGGTGACACTCCCTCAGGTGATATGGGGGTTGGCGTTGTTCGATATGTCAGCAGGAACCTTTACAAAATCTCTTCCGTTAGTCCCTCCCCTCTGGACTTCTGCAGTGTCCGCTTCAGAGCGTCAACGAAACGTTTCGCCTGGCCGTTGGACTGTGGATGAAACGAGGCCGAGCGGACATGCGTTATGCCGTACCCTCGACACAATTTGGGGATAAACATTATTATTATTATTATTATTATTATTACTGTTATTAGTGTCAATGTCCCGGAATGTCGGAGTGTGAAGATTTGTTTAATGTGTCCTTGAACTCTCGACTATTTGGCGTTTGAGTGATTTGCTTTCGCCGTCGTAGTCGTTGTATGGTGGTATGCATTTCCTGGCATCATTCATGGATGGCGATCTCAACAACAATCAGTGGTCTTGTGGTCGAATCGGAGAAGCCTGAAAGACAGCACGGATCGCCGCTAGCGTAGCTCCTTTCACATTTTGCCCCGCTCCATTCGCATGCTTACTGCGAGTCCAATACTGGTTTACTGTGGGGAGCTTTTGGGCTAACTCAAATCGATACTATTGAGCTATGGTGGTTCTTCGAATATAGTGGATTGGCATGCTTCTTGCTGACTTGCGGAGGCATGAAGGGAAGTGGACTGCCCGACGTGCACGCATCATGGCTTTATCGGAATCAAGTGGTGTGCTCCAGGACAAACGGCGGTCTTGGACCGTGTCTCTTCACCGACGGCTGATGGCAACATGAGCCACCTGGGCCCACGGTTGACTTGCAGTTGGTGGCCGCTAGGTTACGCGATGTAAACGCTCATGTTGAGGGTTCGTACTTGCCAGAAACAGTTTATGATTAACACACAACTGAAGGGGACGCTCTCCGTCATCCTCGCGGCGAGTATCGACTCCGAATCGACCGTCCAAATGCGATTCCAAAGGGCTAAGGCGGTCTACTTGAGCATCCAGATCGCCTGCAAGGATCAGTGTGATTGCTTTTTGCCTGGATAGTTCTCGATAGAGATTATCCTTCTCGGCATCAGAACAGCAGTCCGTTGGAGCATAAGCCGACATCACTAACAGATACCGCTTTCTATGTCGACTGATATTGAGCCTGACTGAGCTGGATCAACCGGACGGCACAAAGACGACTACTTACTGGGACCCAATCCAGCAAACCGCGTTCAGCTCTGGGACTGAGTGAAACTACCACGCCATATATTCCACAAGCTATTGTTCTGGAGCACTAGACACACCTTTTTTACGGCAGATTAATTTCAACGGTTCATTCAGGCTTTTTGGGGTCTTCTAGAGGTTGTGTTGAAGGAGACCAGCTATACTGTTCTTTAAGGTGTTCAGCGCATCGCCCGAGACGACGATTCCCCGAGTGAATTGCCGTTGAGTCTTCGTCGCATATCGCTTCACCGGCGCCTGTCTTCATTTGGCCGTTCCACCGAGTCAGTTGAAAGAGAGCACGAATGTTGAATGCAGCAAAAGACTTTGCTATCTCCCTTCATGCTTCATACTCTTGATTGTTCAGTGTTTCGAGGATCCGCGCGTCCCAACATAGTCACTAGCTGCCAGCATGGCTTTCCTGGTGGCTCTTAGATTTCCGAACTCAGCGACATCCAGGGCACACTTGGTCCAGTTGGATGGCTGGAGTAGGCACATCTGGCAAATACCAGTGAAAGGAAGGAGGCCTTCGATGCGGAGTTGTTTATTTGAGAACGTCAACTGAACAGTTACAGACTAGTGAAAAGGGGAGCAAAACTCTCATATGCATCTCGTTTACAAAACTGAATATCCACCTTCTCCTTGAACGCGTCTTCCCGAATTTTATCTGGATGTTCATTGACTGCTACTCAACTGCAAGCAAATGCTACAAAGAGACTGCACAAATTCCGTAACAGATCTCACTTTTCAAGAGACGCAAAGCGGATTTACGAGAAGACGTGCTACTCACATGCCGCATCAGTAGTATCCTCCGTTACACCAGTATGACTCCTTCAAATAACTTTTCTTCTGCCTTCAACCAATCCTCGTCAATCCAAGGTCTTGGAGGTTTATGTGTGCATATGCTCCTTCAAGTGCCACTGAGCCCTCCATCCGCAATAATCAAATATGGGGGTAAAGCCCTCAGCCAGCGCTTGTTTGATCTGTTTACCTGCATTTGGAAAAAGGAGAATGTCCCAGACAAATGGAGAGAATCGTTGCTAGTGCTTATTTTCGAGGAAGGGGACCGCAGTGAGTGCGGTATTCACGGGGGATCAGCCTGACCTCGGTCATAACGAGATCCTTGGCGCCACTTCTCTTTCGCCGCCTTATGGTAGCTCATGACGCACTGACTCGAGAGCGGTAAGCAGGATTCCGGTCTAGTGGGGGTTGCGTTTATCAAAGCTTCACACATCGTTAGATATTAGGATAATGTGGCACGTACAAATGTTGCACACCTTTTATATTCCTGGATTTCCAAGGCGCATTCGGCTCAACTGATTGGTCTGTTCTCCTTAACACGCTTGCCCAGCAAGGAATGCTCCGGAACATAATGAGTTCTTTGTATTCTCAAACTTTCAGGCGTGTGAGGGCATCAGGAAAGCTCTCCAAAAGCTTCTGTACACTTATGCCCCCAGAGAGACATACTCTCTTCAGCCATATTTGAATTCATGACCGCCGAAATAATGAAACCAACGCTGGAAGGTCCTCGAAAGTTTGGTGCTCAAATAGCTCCTGACGAAAGCCTTATGAACCTGGAATATACAGACGATTTCGTTCACGTCTTCGAAAGAAAGAGGTGCAGGTGTTTTGGGATGAACTGACAAAAGTCATTCCATCCTGTGTTGTGCGTGCACATACAAAGCTTGAGGTCATGATTCCGGGCCTGCCGTCACTGAACATGTTACTTACAACCCAATGAGATGTATTCGAGGTTGCGGGGCGTCCCACGTATCTTGGAATTCGTATCACTTCTGACTATAGCGTGACTGGTGGGGTAAATGCACGAATGTTTATGGCTCGCATCGCATTTGCATATTTGGGACACCTGTGGCAGCGGTCATATCCCTGGATGACAAGGACTGTCTTAATGTATGGCTGTGAAAGGTGCCCCGTGTGATCAGCTGAAAGGACGGGTTTTCAGGTCTTAGCTAACTGCTGTCTCAGAACCATGGCTCGCGCTGCCTGGTGTTGGCGAAACTGTAACGAATCAATAGGAAAGCAAGTGTTCGATAACTGACGGAGATGTGGTCCATTTGGCTGGGGAGCAACACGTTGTCAAGCGATTTTTGCTGCTCCGCGGATTTGTACTGCAGAGGAACAGTCTATGACCGGCACACATCTAAAGTGAGCGATCCCCGTTGTCCGTGCGTCTCATGTCCAGACCAAGACGAGCACCCAACCGGGCCCAAACAGCGCTTAGTCCTCCCACTTGGTCGCTCATGTCACCAGCAACCAAAACAATGTCTGCGCTTTTAGCCCGCTGTAGAAGGGCACCTAGAGCGTCGTAGAAACTGTCCTTGGCAAATTCAGACGCAATAAACAAGGTGCGATGGACCTCACTTCCTCCAGATTCTCTACCAGATGTTGCCGAACAAACCGCACACAGGTGACTATCAACGGGTATCCAATCAAGCAGAGACACTTAATAATAATAATAATGTTTATTCCCAAATTTTGGGTGACATACCGTCTGGCATGATCATACGTTTGCAGTCAGAATGAAGCATGACTGGGGGATTTGCGGGTAGTGCGGATTGCGCAAAAAGAGGACAATGTCATAAACAGTGGGAAATATCCGATGAAATAATAATAGGTTGCTTTCCCAACTTGTAGGGAACAATGGTCATGAGGTCCGACTAGTTCAAAGACATGAACATGGCATGAACTAAAACTGAAAACCATTGCTGGCCATGAGTGACCTTGGGCGCTTGGGCAAATGGCTGGAGTCACGACGAGCAAAAGTGGAGATGGAGGGAGAATAATTCGAATTGGGAGCACATGGCGAGTTTTGTCTCAAAAATGTGGCTTAATCTGAAATTAAGCAAACTCACTGTTGTAGGGAAGTCAGTTGCAGCAGATAGGTTGGATGGGGACGTGGTGTTAATGCATAGGGCGAACCAAACATCGTATACGGATTTGAACTTGTGGAAGAGGCAAGCCGAAATTGTGGCAGAAAATCAGGCTAGCCAAATTTGGGCGAAAATTCATCGGGTACGAAAGAACTCGTCCCAGAGACGGGGCCGGTTGAAAAATTTGCTCGAAGTTGCGACTACAGGCTCGATTGGGCGAGGGGTTGCGGTCGAGATTTTGAAGAGAATAGTTGCGGGAGTGCCATCACACTGGGTATGACAGTGCCATGCCATCATTGCACTGACATGCTTCGGTTTATGGACAGCCCCGTAACGGTCGTCAAGGGTGCCGCGATCGGAGAAGGGATACGCAGTTCCGTGGCAGCTGGATCTGGGTGAGACGGGGATTGACACAGAGAGTCAGACGGATGCAGGGTCACAGATAATTTCCCTTTCGTTGGAGGACCGTGTGAGTGTAGACCAGGGACCGGCCAGCCTGAATGAATAACAGTCCTACGGGGCGTTTGGGCAACTGCAGTAGAAGTTTGAAGTGTGTTTTAGACGGACTCTATGATTGTTCTCTACTACATCCAAAACGTATCTTCCAGATTTTCCACCTGTGTTGCAAATCGACTAACAGTCATTCGTGATATGTCGTCACCCACTCAATGGAGACACGTGACGTCGGAGAACAATCCAGTTGACATTGCCTCTCGAGGGACATATAACCTCGGTCCGCTGCGTAGATGGTTAACTGGACCCAGATTTTTACTCGAAAAAGTGAGTAACTCGCCTCCACAGCCTCGATTGACGCAGCCCGATGGTGTCGAGCGGAAGAGCTCGTTCGCTCAATACAACGCCCACGCAAGCATATCCAACTTCAGCGGCTTCTGCATCACCAGAGGTGTGCAGCTGAAACCTGGAATAAAGTGAGGGAGCAGTCGATTCGATCACGTTACTTGCGTCCTGCGTCCTTTTTCCTGACAGACAACAGACATCAATGGAGATGGAATCCAGCGTACGAGCGGCAGCCACCTGTTGAACTGCTTGCTTCAGTGTGTCAACATTGAAGGTGGCTAAGTAGACAGGCTTCAGGAGTTTTAAAACAGACTTCGAAATGTTTAGGGCTGTGACTGAACTCGGATGTACAAAAGATGCAGCTGAGTGTGATGCAGGGCGAGCAAAACGATCAGACCTAGAACTGGGACCTGCGGAGGAAGTATCCAACTTTGGGTGGGGTAGGGTAGAAGACAGAGAACTTGAAATTTTATGAAGGGAGGCGTCAGCAGTAACATGTTTCCGCTTACCCGCCCTGTTTTACGCAGCAAATAAGGCGACCCGGCTGATGGCACCACGTGGCGGCCGGTGTGGCATGAAAGTATTGTTAGCTGCAACTGGCATGGTTGTACGTGTACTGGGATATTGCCAGGCGCCCAATCTAGATAAGAGGACGATTGGGGTTCTCAATCATAGCCTTTGGCTTAAAAGCCTAAACGCAGGGCAGTGGTGTTGAGCTTCTTAACGGCCAAGATGCCACGGTTGGGTTCGAACCACGCGCGGAAAGCTGATACTTTAAGCACCGGGCCGTCTCGGCGTACAGTACCCAGGCGTGTGTGTATACTCATTTTGAGCCCTAGGTTAGATCTGACCTGGTGCTTTTCCATGACGTTGGCTAGTTCCAACTATGGGGTCCCATAATTCACCTTTTGTTGAATATTGGCAGGTGTATACAATAGTGCTGGATTCTCCGTGAATTTTCCCCGTTAATGCGCTCGTTTTTCGGCTATGATGCGACCGATGCAATAATTTCGAAGGGCTACTTAATTCGTCTAGAAAGGCCCGTTCGGGCTAGGCTTGTAGGGGTATCAAGCTCGTATTTACAGGCAGATAAGCCAAGCCATAAACAAAGGATTCATATCGCATGCCGTGTTTTCCGATTTATCAAAAGCATTCATTCAAGTCCCACGCGTTCAGCTGCTCCACGAACTCGAGTTTTACGGGACTGGATTAAGATGCTCCTGTAGAATTGGACATTCTGGGTGAATTTAGACTCAACCTAGTTCTCCTCGGCATCGGTCTCCACTGAAGTTCTTCAAGGCCCGTCATAGGACCATTCCTGTTTCTGATCTACGGCAACGACCTTCCAGATGCGCTTACAAGTCCATGTCTACTTTTGCGGTCAACCTGAAACCACGGAGCTTCATCAAAAGCGCCCTCCAAATGGATGCTGACGTCGCAAAGCAGTAGTTGCTGGACCGGTATCTTCCTCTGAATAAGGAAGAGTGCGTTTACAGGTCACTTATAGGGAGTGGACCATAAGGCGAACCAGGTATATGGAGGCCGGACGTGCCCTTCTCACTCCACCAGGAAAAATCGGCACAAAAGTCATTACCGTGATATGAATGATTCGGCGAACCTTCCCCCGTATTACTTGCATGGACGTTCGAATGCTCATTGGAGCCTATGTCGGAACGTTGCTTGAATAAGCCAGGTTATCCATTCAGGACGCAGGAAGGACATAATCCTCATTGAGTGTGCCCAGCGAAATGCTATGAAAACGGTTGCCTGCCTTAAAGCCGCGGACTACGAAACAAGTCTCCCGGTGCCTGACCTCTTTTTCATGGAGTATCTTCGTCTTCGAGGAGACCTAATTCTTGCTTACATCTTGTTGGAAAAAAGTTTGGTGAATAGGGGTTTCGCCGTTGAACCAACCAACACACGGCGGAGAAATAGTAAGAAGGTTTTGAAGCCCAGAATACGCACTTTTGCTGGGCGAAAGTTTTTCTCAGTTAGGGCAGTTGCTGCACTGAATAACCTTCCCTCGACGGTTGTCCACTCTACCTCTAGTACCCGGTTCAAAGCACCATTAGACGCTTTTTGTGCAGATCTTTGCGCTGGCAGGATTACTGTCGTGCGCTGAGAACGTACAGAGCAATGCCACACCCTATTTCGGTTGTGCATTTCAGCTACACGGGAGGCCCTGAACGACAAGAGCAAAATCGATCGCTGAAGCTTGGTCGAAAGCGCCGAGCCCGTGTATCAATTTGGGAATCTGTGAATCCGTGACAGGTTGCACTAATGGTGACTGTCCTTTAATTTTCGGACTGTATCGCATGCCTATAAGCATATAATCCCTGGCAGCTTTGTTGCGGACCTCTGCTCGGTTAACTACTCACGATTTCCCTACCCTTTCAAAATGATTTAGCTGCACCTTGTTCACTACCATAATAACGACAAGACGTGAAACGTGAAGGCACACTTTTGTTCGACAATACATTTTTCTTTGAAGTAGTGTTCATGCAGTACCCGCCACCACAAGCTGTGGACACAGGATGTTGTGGATACTTGTTTAGAGCTTTCTTAAACGCTCATCTTTGTACTTACCCTTGGAGCAATGCCATTGTTTAATGCAACACAATTTGAAGACACTGCTGCTTTCGACTAACGTGGCCTTCAGTCGTACTAAGCTTGCTGGTGAACTGAAAATTTCCCTGTCAAGTCCGGACAATTTGGCCCTCTCCGAATCACCCTAGTTGGCATTGTCAGCGGACATTCAGAGCGCAGCTCTAGCTGTACACCACCTGCACCGAAAGTCCAGAGGCTTCAAGTTTCGCCGTGTAACATGTTGTTCCTATACTACTCCGAAGTTCTCCATTTTATAGAACCGATCGCTTGTTGTTTGACTTATTATCCCATTGAGTTGCACCTTCTACCTTTGGTCTTTGGTTTCCAAGCTTAGTTGTTGTTATGCCGAATGTCGGAACTAAGTCAATCTTACTGAAATCCGACTGACAAGAAGTCATTCAAAAACCTCTCACCAAAGTCGCCCTGATGTCATCCCAACAGACTGGATCAACAAACCTTAGCTCTTCCCTTGACTATAGGACCTAATCCTATATCGTCCATCCACTCAGCCCACCAAAACGCCTCACAGCCAAGAAATCCAGCTCTCAACATTTTGGCCCCTCTCGGGCATTTGAGGAATGTCGCCACTGATTTCTTTTGGCCCGATTATAACAACTGGCATCTCAGTCAGCACCTTGCTGAACAACACATCGCACCTCACTTTTCGGAGGCCACTCAGGATTAAATGAATGTCGCAAATATTGCTGTCCAGAGTAGCCAGAATAACTAGAAAATGAATTAATATCTTTTAGAGTGCTTCACCATACAATCTGTACTCTAATATCTGATGGTGTGTGTGGCTCCGCATTCCCGGAGGAAGCTCCACCCCTCACTGGTATCCTCGAATTAAAGCTCAATCGGCGCTAGGTATATCGAACCCAGGTTCCAGATTACAAGAGAGCTTGGGCGTAGGAGACCATCATAATAACGACTCCTGGCATACTGGTTTCCACCTCAACAACCAAAACTGTTCCGTACTGTCAGCGATTTGTACACCGTCTGATACGACTCCGAGGATAAAAGTCAGGTGCTTACACCACGAGCCGTTCTCAACTCTAACCATTAACTCCGCTCTAGCTACCATTTATCTCTACTATGAATTTCTTCACCGCATGATTCTCACTGGTGCCCTCGTAACCCTGGCCATTAACTGACTGTGCAAAGTCATGTAACCTCGACAAATTATTTTTCGATTTTGGTCGGAATTGGCCAGTGAAATAAGCCTGCTTCCCAGGATCGGTTCTTCTAGTTTATTGTTTTCCGCAACTTGCAGTGTCTTATCGCATGCTAGACAGGACTTCCTAATTTTACCTGCCCCCATAATAATAATAATAATAATAATAATAATAATAATAATAATAATAATAATAATAATAATAATAATAATAATAATAATAATAATAATAATAATAATAATAATAATAATAATAATAATAATAATAATAATAATAATAATAATAATAATAATAATAATAATAATAATAATAATAATAATAATAATAATAATAATAATAATAATAATAATAATAATAATAATAATAATAATAATAATAATAATAATAATAATAATAATAATAATAATAATAATAATAATAATAATAATAATAATAATAATAATAATAATAATAATAATAATAATAATAATAATAATAATAATAATAATAATAATAATAATAATAATAATAATAATAATAATAATAATAATAATAATAATAATAATAATAATAATAATAATAATAATAATAATAATAATAATAATAATAATAATAATAATAATAATAATAATAATAATAATAATAATAATAATAATAATAATAATAATAATAATAATGTTTATTCCCAACTTGTGGGGGCATGCCGTCAGGCATGATCATAAGGTTATAGTCAGAATAAAGGTATGACTGGTGGGACTGTGAGTACAGGGGGTTTTGGGTGGGAAAAGAGGACAGCGCCATAGGCGGTGAGCTGTATCCAATGTAGGCGTGGTCGTCACTAAACCGGCAAGAGCAGGGAAGCTCTTTTGCCGAAGAGAACATCAAGCAAGGTCAGATCGTTAGGATTTGAAGGTGGCGGGCAAAAACAAAGCGAGGGAGGGCAAAACAAGAGGCTTCATGCCTGAAATATGACAAGAGAAATGTAAGCTGTGGAAAATCAGAAACCAGAACATCAGATCTGGTGAAGCAGCAAAGTTGGCATCATCCAGCCGATCAAATTGAACTGAAGCCAAAAACAACCGCTGAGGCCTCGCGGCCTTGGACTATTGGGCTCGTGGCCAGGGTCACAAAAGCGTAAGTGGGGATGATGAAATGGAGGGACCAGCAAAGCGGGTAAATGGTAGCAGGGATCTCAGAAACATGGTATACAGTTAAACTGTAGTGACTCACTGGTGTCGCTGTTGTGGAGGCGGGCATAATAGTTCCTTTGGAAGAGAGAGATGGTGGCAACACACGAGCCGGAACGCGAACTGTATAGAAAGTTATTGGATTTGGTGGGAAGCACAGTAACACAGAGATGGTTAAATTTCAACCAACAGTTCAGCAGGTTGGAATGAATGTGTCATGGAGTCAGCTGGGGTCGATTGGGGAGTTCGTCGTATTTGCAGTTAATGGAACGTGGGCGAGAGGGCACGGTCGAGAGAAGGAATGGAATAGTTGCGGGAGTGCTATCGAACTGGGTATGGCAGTGCCGTGCCATCATTGGCCTGACATGCTTCAGTTTTTGGACAGCCCCGTAACGGACGTCACATTTTAAGGTGAGTGGGCTGGGGTGTGCAGTTCTTTGTGCAGCGGGATTCATTTCAGGCTGGCCGAGGAAACAAGGTGGAGCGAAGCCCATATGGAATCGCAGGGTTTATTGGTACTTTTGGGGATCCTGTGGTTGAAGATCACCGGCCAGGTGGAGTGGGTAACAGCCAACCAGGTCCTCCTAACCAGGCATTGCCGAAGTTCGAAGCGCGGTTGAAGGGAGCACCATTTTGTTGTTCACGCCATCTTCAGGTTATAGCGGCTTGCTCTTGGTTCAATTTTGTATGTTCCTCAAAAGCTGAATAAAAGCCTGTTGAATGCGTATCTCCGCCCCCACCGACTGTGCCGGTTTTGGTCTGACCTCAACCGTGACGGATAATGTCCATAATTTGTTTGACTGTCACGCTGACGTGCAATAGTGGGCACCCACAAGTGGTGTCGCTTGTGCCTTTATTCTGAGTGAACTATTCTAAACTTGCCAGTGGTACGCCTCCCACCACTTTGAAATAAACACTATTACTGTTAGTAGCAGGCAAGATAGAAATGGCTTGCACTTGACCACGATAACTAGACCGATAACACTGTTCCTCAGCCTAGAAGTCCGCTATCAAAGTTATGCGGCCGGAAATTTTCGCTCTCTCTAGTCAAACCAAGTCAGGTGCGTAGGCGCAATACTTTCCAGCTGCGCCCTGGGAGCAACCCTACTTCTACCCCGGAATGCCGGAACACTAAAGAAACATCAGAATATAGCTGTCCGGAAGTCACTGTTCCAAACTGTTACCCGAACCCCCCTAAAAATCAGGCCCGCGAGCCGTCAGGGTTAGCCATTTCGGGCTTCCGGCTTGCTCTCTCAGGTTTATTCCCTAACTTCTGGGAAGCGCATCAATTGGGGCCTAATCGGGTCGTTGCAATCCGAAATTAATGCGCAAAAAATATCAAGGGAAGGCAACACCAAGCAGGCGTGCTTGTCACTTGATAAGTAATCCTAAATTGTGGAAAACAAAAACCTCGGGCAATGGGGCATGGAGTACGACTACTTTAATGATGAAGCCGGTCGAATGAACTAAAAAATAATACCAATGTTCACTCCCGAATGGTGGGTTGTATACCGCAGATATGAGCATACTGTTACAGTCAGAATAAAAGCATGCGTGGCGAGGCTTGTCGGTACAGGGGATTGCGCGGAAAAGACAGCGTCATAAACAGTAGACGTTATCCGATACAGACGTTAGAATTTGAGGGTGGCGACCAAAAAAGGAGGGAGAGCAAAGCAAGGGGCATCCTTCAACTTGGGGAAAATGAGGACCCAGAGCATTGAATTTGGTAAAACAGCAGAGTGGGCGTAATCCAGACGGTCAATTTGAACTAAATCCTAAAACCATCGCTGAGGCCTCGTGGCCTTGAACTATTAGGCTTATGGCCAGGGTCACGAAAATTGTAAGTGGGGACGATGAAATAGAGGGCTTAGCGATGCTGGCCGTGAGTGGTCTTAGACGGTTGAGTTGATGGCCAGGATCACGGAAAGCTCGAGTGGAGGTGAAGAATTGGGGAAAATCGTAATGGAGACAAATTTCAAGTTTTGTGTTAAACTATGGTCTATATTGAAACTGGTTAGGCTTACTTGTGTAACTGCTGGACTGAGTTCAGGCGTATAAGATATTGTGGTCAGACCAGTAGTGCTGATGCATAGAGCCTAATGAACACCGTAGATAAAACTGTTGAAAATTTGAGCGGGACATAACAAAAACCAAACGGTTAGACCCAAACTAGTGGTTCAACTGAACCTCTGTTCATTTTTCTGTGTAATGAACGGTCCTCTGATGCCGCTGATAGCATGCTGATAAGGGCCTTCTCAGTCCATCCTGTGATTTCTCCATGGACCGTTTGTTCACGCTCAATGTCATACGCTACTCCCACCACCAGTTATGTCGTCCTCATTTTCACCATTGTATGTTCCAGTATCATATTCCAAAACATTCTAAGCTTGCCCTAACTCACCCGACAATTTTAGACTTTTAAAGTCCCATGTCCTTATTCCATTCCATATAAGCCCATCTGGACACGCAAAGGATTTACTAGTCATCCATCTACCCCCTCTGTCTTTCCTAGGAGTAACTCCATCCCACTAAATAACGTGAACTCTCTTTTGCCTTCATTGTACCGCGCTCAAGCTATTTCTGCCATGGCCTCTCCAACCTCTATACGCATTTCTACCGGGATACTCAACCTGCCATGCCGACGGATCCCATCACCTTAACAGTGCTGGGATTTCTCACTAGCGAGAAGCACATTGCATCCTTTGACCATAAGCACTGCATCTAAAAACTATTGGCGGTTCTGATTATGCTAAATGAACGTCACTCTTGTTTGTCTCCAAGATATTTTCAGTCACACATGCGTATATTATTACACTGCGCCTCTACCTGACATGATGCTTCATAATAACGCTTCGTTTGGCAGCAGTATGCAAACCGTAAAAATCTCTATTCTTCGCTGACTACCACGGTGATAGTCGCTGTTTTGTTTTGGCTTTGTGACCGGCCTGTTTCAGTGGGCGCTTAGGTTTTGCTTGTTCAAAACGATTGAGCTGACTGACTGGCCTAGCCCACCTCGAAAATACATCTTGAAAATACAGTAGCACAAGAAATAAAAACCTCGTGGGTAATAAGGTGAACTCCACAATGTGGTTCGTCCCCAACGTTGCACCAAATATCGCTCCTATTATTATTACTGCACGCCATTCTTTCAGCGCTGCGAGGTTTTCAAGTAAGTCATCAATTCAGGAAGTCCATAAAAACACCGTTGATGTCTGCCCGTGTCTGCTAGTTTGGGCCTCCCTCGGCTGTATCGGATGCGTTGTGACGCTTAGAAGACACTTTCCGCCTGTTTAAAATCCATGGAATGGTTTGAAATTACTAGTACGGCGCCCTTGACCTGCGCGGTTACTCAAAGCTGTTGCCACCACATGAATTCCAGTTGGTCGACCAAGCATAAAATGTGTGATCTCCCTCACTCTAAGGAATAGCTAAGTACAAATAAAATATAAAGGCCTCAGTCCTCCACAAGTGATAGTAACGGTTAGCGCATGTTAGTTCTTTAATCCACGTACCACCGGTGGCTTGAAACGCTGGGCAGTGTCACGTAATCTCCCCTTCAGAGGCGGTGCTATTCGGATTACGCAGTAAATACTGGCCGTTCTACAGCCCTTTTTCAGTATCTCCGAATTTCAACCTTCATAATCCCATGCCTGTCTTCCGCAGCACATCACGACAACCACCCCCTGCCCTAAAGACCTTTATGGGAGGGGGGTGTTTACTAGGGCTAATAATCGCAGCCACTTCCTAAATGACTCACGCTGTAATGGTCTCCACCACCTGTGCCTGCGCCCAGTCCTCTGGGCTGAGTACCGCATCGGCCAAACTTCAGCCTGCCCAAATTAGGCAACTAAGCTTTCGCTTTGACTTCGCGTCCTCTGGTCCACTGACGCTTATTGGAAAAAATATGACGACTCTTGCAATACCATCGGGGTGCACCACAAGCCAGCTTGGCAGAATCTCACCGATGCTAGTTCTTTCTACACCAAGATTTGCCATATATTTGTAATTTGAGCCAGTCTCCGATCCACAGTTCAGTCTGTGCGAATTTATTCCGAATGAAGTTCTTTAGGCTACCTGCTATTGGTATCCCGGTGTGCGAGTGTAGTTTTTTGAGCAGTGGAATCCATTCTTGCTCACAGCTACCAAGCTGCGCTGACCTAAATCCATTACTTCCTCTTTCCAATTTTCCGTCTTAAAACGCCAAAAAACACCTCCTCTGGTCACTGCTTGTCCCGCCTTCTAACCATATGGATCTTCAGCTGAACTAGAAACGTGCACAGTTATGCATCGTCCGATTTTGCCTGTGCTAATTTCCATGACAAAAGCCCACCGGCCACAAAAAAGTACACCTTTTATTCACTTAGATAAAGCACGAAGTCCGATATGAACCAGCCGAAAACGGAAGGACTTCAGCGCAATCTAGCAACAGCACTGATGGTACCTCCGGAAACTCTATTTTCATACCCTTAGCTATATCTTCTCGCACTTTCAGGCTCTTATTTGCAAACGCAAACAAAGTGTTTATCTGGGCCCGGCTTCCACTGGGACAAGTTCAGCCTAATCCGTTAAATCCTTTCCCCGCGTTTAACTATCCGGATGTTCTGTTGCAGTTCCAGCTTGTCGCGCAAACAAAAGTAAATATCTTTTGTATCCATTCGATCCTATGCATTCATAATAATAATAATAATAATGATTAACAATAATTAAACCACCCGAACTTATCTCTGGTATTTTTACAACAATAGGAACCATGAAGTTTTCCAGCTCTAGTTGGCACCATAATTCTGGGATGTAGCCCGCCATTTATCTGTTCAGTGGATATCTCCACCCCACCACCTTCATTAATATCTTCCGCCACCCTGCCTATTAAATCACTCAATGCCGAAAACTCTTTCCAGTTTTAGTTCATTTTGGTTGGCTTTATCACTTACGTACTCATACCCATCGGACCTTATTGCTGCAGTATTTTTTCCAGTTAAAGCTGTTCAGTCACACAATAGGTATGCCCCTAGGTGCTGTCTTCCCCTTCGTTATGTTATTGTCCACCGTATTCAGTTTGTAACGACTTACCTATGCCCTACTTGGCACGCTTCCACCTGTTGGAAAATAGAACCGTAATTTTAACAACTGGAATCGATAATAACGATAATAATAATGTTTATCTTCAACATGGGGGTGGCATTCAGTAAGGCATGCCCTAGAATAATGCTATGACTGGCGGGGCTTGTTAGTGGAGGGGATTTTGGGAAAAGTGACATCGTCATAGGCGGTGGGCATTATCCGAGCATTATCGGAACAACTACCGGCTCGGATTGAGGGCAGATTTTCCATGACAGACAAACAAGACGGAATTAAGTGATGCACCAGAGTGAAGTAAAGTTATTGTATGAAGATGAGGAAAAATGACTGAGAGACGGCACAAAGGCACTTTGATGCTGTGCAGCAGGTATTTGTGATGCTCCCGAGGCCGTATATGTTGGTTAGCTGGTACAGATTATTGGGGATGGAGGCCGAGTTTTCAACTTACCCACCGTGCATTTTGAAACCGCATCGCCAGAAACCTTTCAGGTGTAGCGGCCCCTTCACCAACATACGTGGCTGTACAGCCCACCGCCACTCACTAGATCACGAGATCTGTCCTTTTTTACACTCACAAACCACGCTACACAATCGTGGCTCACTTGGCTACACAGCTCACAATCGCTCCCTAGATCACGAGACTCGCTTTTTACCCTACACTTACAAATCGCGACACACAAGGGTGACTCATCTGATATTGGCTGTCTCTACCGCCAGTAGGCGTAGCAACAAGTCATGTGCTGACACCCACGTACACGCAGACGCAGCTACATATAGGAAGGCCGAGCATAGTCAACACACACGAAACTCGCGCGCGCGCAGGGAGCAGGACGTCAACGCCCTTCACAAGTCCACGGACAATATGGAACACGTGTAGCAACTATGCTGCGGAGAAAACACGTTACCTCCGTCCGGACTTTCACCAAGGGACTCTCACAACCGATAAGTTCCCCTTTTGTCTTACTCCACATTCCGCATTGTATTTGTTTTTATACGTGTTGCAACTCACCACTGTCAACCATAGTAAAGACTGTTATTAGTGCATATATACCTTCTGAATCATAGTATGGCTATCACAGGCTTCGCAAGAAGCTGGGGCTTGCTATTTCTTTGATTCCCCCCAGGCTAACAGTAGGGCAAAGTTTGGAGTATTTGCTGTAGTGCCAATGTAAACGCGCCTGGTGCGTGTTTTCGCTGGAGGTGCTCCTGCGGTGAGCCAGTTTAAGGTGGATGACAGCAGCCGGGGCTGTGCATCAGTAGGAATGACAGGCTGTCTAACTCTGGAGGTGGTTTACACCTATTGGTTCCCATGGTGGAAGTGCAAAGGCTGTGGCCAGTCAAGTGAGCTGGGGAAGCGAGGTGCTGTGACAGGATCTCGGCGGATGGTGAGCATAGGCAGACCGGGCTCGTTTGTGGGTTACAAATAGCACGATAAATCCCACAGTGGGATTGAGAAACGTGTCAGTGGAAGTAGGGTTGTGACCTTAGGGAGCATAGACCGCTCACGGGTGAAGTCACGCAGGTGCCCCTTGGTACATTCGTCACTCGCAAAAGGCTATAATCCGGCTCAACCTGGTAGAGGATATATCATTTGGAAGCAAGTAAGAACCGAAACGGAGCTGTTATGGCTCGCCGGTTGGTTGCTGAGGCTGTACAGTGGCCCATATATACGATGCGACAGGGGGTTGGAGGTAACCATTCCATCCCCAGGATCTATTAGTGCACAGTTGATGATAGTCATAATATGATTCACAAGGTATATATGCACTAATAATAGTCTTTACTATGATTGACAGTGGTGAGCTGCAACACGTATAAAAATAAGTACAAAGCAGGACGAAAGGGGAACTTATCATTTGGCGAGAGTCCCTTGGTAAAAGTCCGGGCGGCGGGAACGTTTTTCCTCCGCAGTGTAGCTGCTACGCGTGTTCCATAGTTGTCCGTGCCCTTGTGTGGAGTGGTTGACATCCTGCTCCCTGCGCACGCGCGGTGCTGTGTGTCTTGACAGTGCTCGGCCTTCCTATATGTGGGTAGGTTTGCGTGTACGTGGGCGTGTCAGCACATGACTTGTTGCCACGCTCACTGGCGATAGAGACTGTCAATGTCAGATGAGTCACCTTTGTGTGATGTGTTTTGCGAGTGTAGAAAAAAGACGAGTCTCATGATCCAGTGAGCGACTGTGAGCCGAACAGTCAAGTGTGTGGGTGAAGGGATAGGTACATATCAAACAAATAAGGATGTTTAATAAGCTCACCTTGGAGTTGAGCATCCTGTACATTCGAGCAAGTGAAAATGGAAAATGTGGTCATGCAGATATTCTCGGAGTGACCAGTAGCAACTAAGTTGTAGTTTGCGGGAAGGAGGCCAAGTTCTCATCAATATATTGGCTACCAAAAGTTTTAGCGCTCCTTATCATATATGCTTTGGCCACAATGCCAAGATTTGAGCTAGTCCACAGAAGATAAACATGGACCTGGAGGCGCATCCGGATGATTTCTGGCGTCGATCAGAAAGAGGAGTGCTCTTGAGACAGCCTGAAGTAACTCCAATGGAACATGGGGCAGAAGAAAAGCAGGCTAGTCTGGCTTTCTCTCGGAATGTTCAGCTCGGAAGTGAAGCCCCCAACCAGCGCAGAATTTCCCCTTGAATCCCGTTAAACACGAGCTTATGAAGCTGTAAACCGTGTATTGATGCCGCGCTTTTCAGAAATCAAAAATCAAAATAAGTGCAACGAGATAAACCATCTTATTTCAGATGTTAGGCAGATCAGAATATTGTGTTCGGTAGAGATTGGCTGTGCTGAGGTGGAGCTAAAACTAGATTAAACGATTTTGTTGTTCGACGTTCGATTGCTCTGAAATTTTTTAGATCAGTTACAGGAAGTTTATGGTTGAGGAAGCCTAAATGGTTTCTTCTCTCCGATTACTTACAGTAACAGTAGAATGCGCGTATCTGGACAAATAATCTTGTTTGTACATCAAATTTGTCCTCACGGGAGGCTCATCTGAATCTCTAGTTCATGATTCAGCTAAGTTTCCCATGAAAACCAAATCGATATGCGAATTAGGGTGCTTGTCAAAATCTGTCCAATTCGGGTTCAGGTAGAACACAAGGTTAGCAAAAACCCAGGGACTGCGTCTACCTAAAAGCCCGAAGCAGGGCGGACCCCATCACGGGCTGTCGGAGAGTTTTCAGCAACGCTGTGAGCGGTTTTCTTTTAGAGAACATACATACTTTGGGATGTGATATGCTTTTTGCGCACTGATTATTTAAGGCACGCTGATGTTGCCGATACACCGCGGCTGTGTTGGATAATTCATCCGAAACACTTAGCCAAATGTGGTTGGGAAAGGTTACTGTTAATTCAACTGTAACGTCGCCCATTCTCTTGTGAAATCGTTGGTTAGGTAAGAGCAGATAAAATATTTCACAGCCCTTTGATAACAATGCTGCCGTGCAGACGCCCATAGAAAAATTGTTGTTCGTCATGAATTAAACGTTATTCTCCGAATAAAAGCAAACAAAACATTGATAGTGGTTATGATAAACAGCAAGGATGGTTCCCGGCGCTGTGTGCACGGTCAAAACCTCCAGGATGGAGAGAAGAATGCTATGATTTTGGATTTCATTTCAAGAAGTGACGGAAAATAAACCATCTTAGAAACATTCTAGTATTCTTTTGTTTTGAGTTGGATATTTCCTAAAAGAGGTACAGGACGGTAGGATTGTAGTGGTCTGGCTACCCAAAAAACTACTTTTTCAGGAGTGCGTGGCAGAGAAATAAAGATAATAATAACGCTAGATTGAGTATACAGTAATAATGAGGTCAGACGGAACAGACTCACAAAGGATTGTTTGCTTTAAAAGAGTTCGTCGTTGGCCCAGGTCAGGGAATAAATAATAATCCAATCATGGTTGTCCAGGGGTCTGCTGTTGAACAGTTCCCACATATGATAAGATCCGAAGATAGTCTGAACTGTTTTGATACCAGAGTTAGCACATGCAACGCGTGAATGACCGCTTTAAGCGTGAACGAAACCAGAAGAGAGAGTCGAAGTACGTGACCACGTTTGTATTGCGTGAAATTGTACAAGTGCGTGTTTTTGTAGTTTTTCGTATTCAAACATAAACGTTTATGTAATTGACAAAATACATAACGTTATAATGGAGGCAAAAGAAAATGCAAAACACCACAGGATAAGTTACATTCAAAATAACATGGTCATTAATTGCCTAACTACTGTTGTGAGGTGTGTGTTTGAATTGGGCACCCTACGCCCTCAAAAGCCATGCAATTTTTTGCCACTCTGCCCCCGCGAAGTTGTTCACAAAATTCTGTCGGCTTCGACAATGGTCTTACCTATGCTCACCCACTTTTCGCCTGGGTGACTTGATTGCGCCATACTTTTTCGATCTAAGGCGGTTTTATATTCTCCCCATCTTCACGTTCGTTCTGAGTTTTTAGTGACCCTCTGTTGCTTTGTTATCGTTGGCATCACATTGAAATTCCCTTGACCATTCGTTTTCCGGCCCTAATATCGATTTTGTGATTGCAACCGTTTGGGTTATGAGCAAACTCGAGGTCCGTTACGTTGGTTGAAACTATAGTCGTCAACTATTTGTTTAGTTATTCTTGGCTCGCAAAGATGCACTGCGGGTAAGTTATTCTTCTCCCAGCGAATTTCCGAAGGTTTCTGGAACAATTATACAACAAACTGTGTTTCTTGATGTTGATTAAACAATGACCAAAACTGGTTACGTCTTCCTGGCTGAACCAACGAGAATACTTGTGGTTTTGTTTGTTTAATTTCACCTAATGGAAAAATAGTAACACTTTTCTCTCCCATTGTTAGCTGCCCTCTCAGTGCGGCAGTGTATGAACGAACTCAGAGCAAAAGCCGAAAATCTACGAAACATAGCAATCTTGTCGATGTTGAGGACTATTCAACCCTGCGAAGCATTGCTCAGTCTCAAATCACTCATTGCCAATAATAATAATAATGTTTATTCCCAACTTGTGGGAGACACGCCGTCAGGCATGATCTTAAGGTTACAGTCAGAATAAAGGCATGACTGGCGGGGACCGTGAGTGCAGGGGGCTTTGGGTGGGGAAAGGGGACAGCGTCATAGGCGGCGAGCTTTATCCAATGTAAACGTGGTCACCACTAAAACGGCACGAGCAGGGGAGCTGTTTTTTGGAGAGAACATCGGGCAAGGTCAGATCGTTAGGATTTGAAGGTGGCAGGCAGAAACAAAACGGGGGACGGCAAAACAGGAGGCTTCCTGTCTGACATATGACAAGAGAAATGTAAGCTGTGGAAAATCAGAAACCAGAACATCAGATCTGGTGAAGGAGCAGAGTTGGCGTCATCCGGCCGGTCAAGTTGAACTGAAGCCACGTGCTATCGTTGAAGATATGTTGAAGCTCATTGGTCCCAAATGCCTCGAACGAACGAGGGTTATCAACTGCCTATACATGTTCAACGACTCCAGGTATCCATTAACTTTAAAGGCGTGGCTGGACCACTGAGCGGTTTGGCAACCCACTACAGGATTGCAAAATCCCGTTGCACCCAAATTTTTTTGGACAGATATCTCTTAGCTCGAAGCGGTTATCGAATCCACAGAACCGTTTTCGAGACATTGTGTCGCCGAGATCATCGTGACGAAATCTGTTGGCCCCGGAGGCCTTGGCCGAAAATCTCAAAGACTCAATTCAGACCCATGAATCGGTCGCCAGGAAAAAAACAAAGCACTCTATGTGTCAGATTCAGATAACTTTCATTAATTGTACCTGAACTGTACTCCAGAAGAGATTCTAAACTCACTAATTAACGTTAGTTTGCCCGGAGAATCCAATGTCTTCCAGGCTGAAAGCGATAATCTGAAACAAATTCTAACCACCGTCAGTCCCCTGCCCATAAGCCTGTGTCGTTCACAAGATCACTGTTTCTAATGAAGCCATTTGCTAAAAACCCCATTCACCTCATGCTTTGCACCATGTATGGAGCAAAGAGTGCCTTCGACTTTCTTTGGGGGGCTGACGACAGTGTCGCTGATCACAACAACAAACCAATGACGGAACTTTAAAATGCAAGTACGTTTATTGGAGGCAGATAACCCTCTAGGCCTTCTTGGACCAACTAGAGCAGCGAAGGAAAATTAATGACGGGAGACGTTATTAGCTTTCCACATGGAGAAAACCTGGTACATGGAACAGGACACATGACATTTGTAGGTTATCGGCTTTCATTGCTTCTACAACCGTTGCTTTGCTCAGCTGTCGGTCTACTCTCGTTGATGAAGATTACTCACGTTTGCTAGATCAAAATTATCGTAGTATCAAGGCCCGTATGCTTTTGGCTTAGAAGCAAATCAGTTCTTCACAAGGTCATCCGAAATAGTCAAAGTTATTTCCCAGCCTAAGAAGAGTCAAGCATATTTCCTAACTAATGTTATTTCCTCAAAGCACATGGCCCTTTTTCTGCGAGGTCTGCTGAGCAACTATCGTGTTACTGAAACAGATTTTATCCTCATACTAATCACTTAGTCAATATATTGGCTTCGATTGGCTGCAGTTGGCAAGACAGTGAATTACTCATAACAAACTGGAAGTGACCACTAAAGTGGTCCCGGGTCAGAGCACTTCGGTTAAACCTCTGTAAACTCTGTGTATCTGGAATCGGGTTTCGGGATCTCCTAGGGAATATGTTTTTTTACAAATGTCCTGAAACTTACCTCCAGTCGGTTACACGGTTTGTACACTGTGCACTACCATGCAGTTCTTAATTAGACATCGGGCTGCAGTTAGTCAACGCTACCAGGCCGTTACATAGGTGATCGGTTAGTTTGCCGGTGACCGATTGTAGCTTGTTACCTCATACACCGGCCGTTGCACAAGCGTCGTCACCGCACGTTCACCGGGTGCGACGAACACGTTCGATTTGGAGGCACCTGAACCCGCGTAAGGCTTATCCTGAGATGTCTAGAAACTGGATTGTCTGAGTGACGATGCCGGTGTGTCTGAGGCTTTACTGAATGGACCAGCGAGCTGACATATCATCCACAGGTGCGAACGTCTAAGATACAACGCAATTCTCAGGTAATTTTAGAGATGGATGAACTCGCTTGAGCGAACAGCATGTAAACACAACGATCAGTCGGATATCCAAAGATAGTGTTTTTTCGAATTCGCCTGGGCTGAAAAGAACCTATGTCAGTGGAATGCGAACTCCGTTTTGCGTCGATAAACTGTACATCAGTGAAAATATACTACGCAATATGGTGCAGTGTAGCGTTGGGAATGCCATGCAACCGCCAGTCGATGGTGTTGGCACGTGGACCTTTCGGGTATCGTCACTGTTAACTTTCTTAGGGTGAAAAGTAATGATTTTTTCTGATCAAGAGGCATCTTCGATTGGATGATACGAACTCACGTTTGGTTCGATAGTTAACGGGTAGTCGAACGGTTCACTGGTAACTTTTAGGTTACTAACTTGTATGATTTCCGTTCGCGTTTTCAGGGACAATTCGTGACATTGAAATCGAATTGTCAGTTTATCATCTTTGTATCGAACACAATTGTTCATAGTCGCAAACGTGACCTTGCTCCTATAGTTTGTAAAAATGTACTATACAAATACGTACTCCATGGAGAACAGAAGAACTGCTTCCACAATTGTAAGTGCTAGATAAACATGTCTGGTCATTCCCGCAAAACTTTAATCCGTGCAGCATGGTATCTCCCTCATAAAATTCGGATATCCCTAGACGAACATTGCTTTGAAATTTCATGGTATATCTCAGCAACTATTTGGGGGTTTGTAAAAATGTAGTCACCATCGGAGGCAATTGTATCAGGACAACCAAGTGGAATGCCGCCAGGGGTAGTCGTATATTATAACGTCCCGACTTTGCTAGCTAAGATGGATTTTCACTGAGTGCTTGAAAACCATTTTTTTGTTTCGGGATTGGGCAGAAGACAAGGTATGTTCTAATAAAAAGCTAAACAATTTGCCATCCTACGTAAGTAAGGTTGACAAAAACACTACAACTGAATGAGCTCGTGGATTTTTAGTATAATTATTCCCAAAAATAAACCTGATTCGGATACAAGTGTCCGTAGTGGTTAGAGCGCGAATTTACTGACCGGAAGGTCCGTGGTTTAAACCCGACGTCTGCCTCTCCACTTCCCCTGTCTAAGCTTGCACAACTCGGCAATATCCCAGCCGTCGTGCCACTTTCTCGTGGAATGGTAGTTAGGCACTGAAAGGATGCTACAGCTGAACGATTTTTTTAGTTCACTTCAGGTTATATTGTGAGAAGATTGAGTGAACCAAAATGCCTACGTGGGGTATGGCCGGGGTTAAAGTGCTTTTATTCCAAACACCTTTTCATATTAGGACCCGAAAGACCTGTCGACGTCATCACCATCATTGACAGCAATAGCAGATGAGAGCACTGCTGCTTCATTGCCTTAGAAACATGCCAATTTGCTTTAATAAAAGCTTATAATGGAAGCATAAGAGAAAAGCGACATGAAGAGGAACACCTTCGGCCAGCCTTTAGCAAGTATCCAAGACACCTACACCACCAACACTCAGTCAGACAATCTGGATAAAAACTGACAGTATGAAGGCCACTGACATCGGCTAGCCACCACATATTTTAGTGTCTCAAGCCAAGCACAGGGGGTCACGCGGACCTGATGCTGGTGGGCAGACGGCATCCACACTTTTCGCAGCATCCTTGTAAAGAGGAGCAATGGCGATATCGGTCGAGGTTGAGTCAAGTGGTACTCCTAAAAAACCTAACTCACGTGACTGGGTCGATCTCTGGTTTTATTCAGCAGCTTGAGAAGCCTGACAATATGTTTGCTCCGCAACGATTTAAGATAGACATTGTTTGCAAAAAGCACCACCAATTTGGTTAAAATTCAAAACTCTGTAATCCAAAAAACTGCTAGGCGATATTCATTCACGAGCTTACTTCCACACGTTGTTCTTGACTCCTCGAGCTTGGACGGACGACTAAGAAGTCTGGTAATCCCAAGTGGTTTGGTTTAAATCAACTGGTTGTCTGGTGAATAACTGACTAATGAGTCCAGTTTGTTAACAAGTAGTCCCAGGCATCCAACATCTCCTTAAAGCGAGTAGTACCCTTCCAGGTAGGTTAAACTGCCCAGAAGAAGAAAGGCAACTGCAGAACTGGATTCTGCGTCAACTCTATCCGGGGGATGGAAACTCGAAGCTGGACCAGTCCTATTTGGCACGAAAAAGACCACAGTTCCTTACGGTCCTGGTGGTTAAACGACTTGAGCAATAGTTTGATCCAGTGAACCTGATTCCCAGTTCAGATCACGCCCTATCCGCGAGGCCAGGAGCACCCGAGAAGCACCGTACAGTTGTTTCTTTCTTACTGGAAGTCAGCAGTGCGTATCTAACAAAACTCATGGAGTTCCGAACCTGCGACTTGCCGGTCAGTGGTTGAACAATTAGCCATTTGGCTACGAGCAGCCGAACAGCAAACTGATTAGCTTGCACTCGGCACATAGTGCAGTTCATCCGTCAATTTGACTAGCTTCTCCAGTGACGATTTCTCGGATGCGGGTTTCACTCATCTTCTTAAACTAGTCTTCACCTAAGCCGATTTCGTCCGCTGAAGCACAAAACGGAAAAGTTGATAGCTTCAATCCGCGAAGCTTTTTCACCACATGGCCTAAATTGAACACGCTCATCAGTATATATTCCGAATTTTCGCCATCGTTCTTTGTCCCTCATGACATGCGCAACTTTTGTGCGCTCGTGCAGATGCGCATGATTTTGATAGATCTCCTCACTGGTAGAATCTCTGAGAAACCTGACAGGCGATACGCCAGAGTTGGGTCTCCAAATTCCTTCTCTCCTAAGAAAAAACAAGACAAGACAAGTTCATGTGATTGATTACGTTCCCCTCTCTCTGCTAACGTGCACTTTCACCAAGTGGAGCTGCACAAATCGAGATTAAGGATAACGGATTAACTCTAAAAGTTTGTTTTGTTTGTTTGTGTTATTACGATTTGGTTGCAGTTTACAAGCGCCTATCAACTCAAGTTGGAGTAACTGGTCTGTTCTGTATTTTATGTGCCCTTCATCTTGCTTATCAGCTCAAGAGAACACCTGACAAGGACGAAAACCCGGAGCATTTCCCATACAAAAGGACGACAAAACTAGACATGACGGAATATACCAAATGGACGTAACCATTGGTTGTTGAGTTCACGTCGTTTTTACATCGTCACGTGACTTTCAACCGCGTTGCTCAAAGGGAACTAGCCCATTCATATCTCAGCTTTTTGACCCGTGTAATTGTATACGGCCGACGAAGTCCTCACAACCCTTGATAAATGTCATCCCGGTGTCATAACGAAATCTCAGGGCATAATGTCCTTGTTTTAATGGTTTACAGAGATGGCCGAGTTATGATATAACCGTCAGGCAAGATGGGAGTTAACTGACAGGAATCCTACATATACTACTTTGCGCGAGATATGCTGCACGTGGCTCGAGACGACCCAAACTTACTGACCGGAGGGTCCATGGTTCGAATCCAACCCCGGGCATCTCGACTGTTCCTCTTTATGTTTGGGCAGTATCTCACCTCCCCCCTTGCCTCGGGTGGCATTGTACCAAATCACTGAAAGCGTGTTACGGATGAACGGTTTCCACTGACTGATTACTTGAATGATTATAGGTGAGGTGACAAAATCTAGTGTGCTGATGACTACAGAGGTCTTCCAGAGGGGTAAAAACCTCTTTCTTCGAGATGTTCTGGCGGGGTGATTAGGCACCCGACTTTATACTCGGACTCGACCGGATCAGTTAAGCTTGACAAATATGCCTAAAGGGAGTGAGGTCTCAGTATGAAATCCCTAAAACGATGATGTAAATTATCATCAAATAAGCAAAGTGTCTACACTGACAGCACGTCACTCAGGAATAATTGTGGGCGGACTGTTTACGACTCCCGTTTCAAACTTACACTATTCCGCTAACCTTCAGTTGGCAGCTGTTGTCCGGGGTCGTACCGTCACCAAACTCATAGAAAATCTACGTGACCTGCTGCTCCAGGACAGTCGGTTAGGTTGCCCGTCTTCTTCAAACAGGTAAAGCATCAGTATTTGCTTCCTGAGAACTGTAACCGGTTTTAGCGAAATACACTCATGTGCAGAACAATTTGGTTTTGCGCGAGACTCACCTGGAACATCATAAACGAGAGATTCAGTTGGGTTCCAGGTGAGTCTCGCGCAAAACCAAATTGTTCTGCACATGAGTGTATTTCGCTAAAACCGGTTACAGTTCTCAGGAAGCAAATACTGATGCTTTACCTGTTTGAAGAAGACGGGCAACCTAACCGACTGTCCTCGGTCGTGGGCTGTCGAAGCATTTTCAGCCCCCTTATGAGTAGTGTATTACGTCTGTAACAGGTTTTCTTCGCACTCGAATATGACCAGTAACATAGGTTTTCCTCACCAGTTAATTCCGAAGGGTTTTCCCAGTGAATTCAAACCCAGTCCAAAGATGAACGTGTTGTAGTAAAGCACTCCCGACAATTCGATGAATTGGGCTGAGACTCCACTGGCACAAACCAAAAGCAGAGTTGTATTTCATTGTACCTCTTCAGATGCGGAAGGAGACCGGACAGTCCGCAAAATAAAAACCGTGTCTGTTTGTCCAGCCCCTCAAAAAATTGAAACCTACAAGCATCATTTATCTTGTTAATTAGGCCCCACGAACTGACTGAAATATTCTTTTAGAGCAGGATTATTTAACGTTTACTCACCTACCAATGAATTTACTCAATTTGTTTCACATTCAGTGTTTAACTAAAATTTACTTTATTTTCCGGATGCACAAACTGAGAACATTCACACCTTGATGGAGAAACTAATAGGTGCGGCTTGGTAGCCAGTCTTCTGAAGGCGTAGAATAACTGTTCAGTTGAACAGAAATCTTCCTTGGTACTGAGATCAAACGGAAACTACTTTGTGTAGACGTTATACACTACTCTTCTCTACTCTACTCCACCCTACTCTATTATCGTTTATTTCTGAAGAGCATGGCCACAGACATAAACAGTGTATGCAAGCGATGAATGCGAAAGGGTTACAGGAGAATATGAGATAAAAGAGAGAAATGTCTCATTCGAAGTCATGCCACCAACAGTTCCAGTCAGATAGGATGAATCCCAACGTACGTAAGAATTTTGGTAAGGAAACATGCGTGTAAAGTCCAACAACCGAAGAAAGGACAAACAATGCTGAATGCTCTTCAAGGCGCGGTAAGCGCTAGCACAGTCAAGACTCGCACATCAGGCACAAAGTGTCCGTCATACTGGGCCTGCTGTGAGATTCAGTGGCAAGAATGTACACTCAACGCCATGCACCACTATCCATAAAAGTGCCGTACGTACGCAGAAAGCCCACAATGGCGAGCAAACACAAGTCACTGACTGTGACCTTAGGGAGTCCCAGTCCAATAACATCTTTGGCGGAGTGAGGAAGGCAGATCCTTCGATAAGAGATGATCACTGGTGGTGCACTTGCATAGCACTTGAATTACCGAACCCATTGATCCTAGTCAAAATCTTCCTTCGTACCCTTGATCAGCACCATACTTCTGCTTTTTCTCATTCCACACAGTCGCTCCTCGCCCATCCGAGACTATGCTGACGTCTATTACAGTTGCTCGGCACTCCCGAACGGCGATCAGGTCAGGCTTGATGAATGACGGCGAAGTAGGTACTCTGAACTCCTCGAAGACGGTGTATCCCAGGCGACGGAGGCGTTTAGCGAGTTAGATCCACTAGTGCCGATGAACTTCAGTTTTTTGGAATTCCTATTCAGTCGCAGCATGCTATGCTTCTTTTCATAATCTGATGCGTATCTACTTGAACCAAATACTCGTCAACGGCACATTTCTTGTAGACTTTCTGTTCAAACTAGATCCCTCTTGTGGACTATCAGCGTCCTCCCATGAACTGACTCAAGAAGTGTTTCTTTATCGCAGCCGGACTGTTAGGTATCCAGAAAGACGACCGCGTCATTTATCTCGCGTTCGACTGTTCAGCTGATATTCAGACAAGCGCATCTCGGCGGCTAAAACAGCTCCTTTGTTTCTTGCCTTGATCCTGTGACGATTATGGTGACGAATTTAGCCCGTCCAATAATGAATTCCACTCGCATTTCCATGCCAGTCATGAAGATGTCTGCTAAGACAGAACTAGGTGGGTTTACCACGGTCACAACTTCAAACTGTTTGCTATATTGAACTTTGCATCGGAAACTGACACTTTCGGTGCAAAACAGGAGTTGGTGTTTCAGTCAGGCTGCTGGGGTTTGCAAGAACAGATATGGTTTCATGTGGGAACTATTTGGAGAAAGTATGATGCCAAACTTGTAAGGTTTCAATTTCGAACATCTAAACGCACTACCGATGTTGTCAGTTCAAAAATGCTTCTTAAAAGTGTGGGTCGTTAATCGATCACACACTGAATTCCACTGAATTCGCTGGTCATGACTAAGAGAAGTTTGCCATCGATAGTACTGGTCTGAGAGTTTTAGAGGCATAGAGCTGGGGTAGAGTTTTGCTCTTCGATATCAAAGCATTTTCGGGACGTTTCTAAAGTCTTCTGCAGAATTACTCTTTGAAACTACTTGTGTGTGAAGTTCGCACCCGAAATTGAGGCTCACTAATTTGAGATTATCGGCATTTGGTGAGGCAGAGCACCATTACATCAGTTTATCTGAGCTTTCCAAACTGTATTTTCTAGCACGTAGTTCTTCGAATCGATAACTTTAAAAAAAATCACATGACTAGTCGTTGAACCTTATATACGGTGCCCCGCATGATATTTACGGTTTTTGTCAGGTAAGTGGTGGGTCTCGTTCAAAGCTTAGACCGATCAATGGGACAGTTTCGGTTTGTGCTTGAAGAATGCATCAGTTACACAATGCACATCTAAAATGGTTTCACCGAAGGCCAAAACGTGATGCATCGACTTGACTGAGTTTGAGCTGAGAGCTCGAAATTCACACATTTATTGGGGGAATCAAAGCAATTGTTCATCCTATCGTTCGGGTGCTGCTCCTCAAAAACACGAGAAGACTACACTTAGACGACAGAGAAGACCACTCATCTCCAATCAGACAGTTCACATCACGTGATCCGGTGCTGAGAGACTTATGCAAACCGTACAACTCAAAGAAATTCGGAAGTATATTAGTTTTAGGAAAACTGTTTTTGGGCACATGTTCGGTCTGGTTTGTTTCACTTGATCGGTTTCGAAGATGATGTTCTCTGCTTAAAAGTTTCACTGAAGGTTGCTCTCGTGATTACATTTATTGCTCAAATCAAAGCGGAGGATTTCAATAATCCGAGGCTAAGCGGCATCGAGAAAACAGATCTGCTAACGAAGGCTATGAACCAAGTGAGACCTACTCTTGTGTTGGTGAAAATGTGATGAGCACAGATGAAAGCTGTGAGCCAATAACGTGTCCCAATCGAAGTTGAGTGCTTACCACACTCATAAAACTGTGAGATTTCGGCTGTAACACCTTTTCGGTGCCTAGCTGCCATGCCACCCGAAGGAAGCACGAGGGCTGGGGTACTGCCAGGTTGCCCAAGCCTAGACAGGGGAAGTCGAGAGGCAGAGGTCGGGTTCGAACCACGGACCTTTCGGCCAGTAAATTCGCGCTCTAACCACGTGAGCCATCTTGCCCCCATAAAACTGTTGGATAAGCCGAACGGATAAGCCGGTCCGTCGGGCAGAAAAGAAACCGACTGTTACGAGTTCATGTGTTTAAAGTAACGTATTGACAGACATGCTCAGTCGTCGGGTTTACATGTCTTTCAAACGTACACTTGCAGCAACGTGCCTAAGATTCCGGCACTTAAAACCGAAGTGTAAGACGCCTCTCCACAGCGAAAACACGGTTGTACAACCCCCTTTTATGCTGTTGTACAGTTAGGCGAATGACGAGGCAACTGAGCAAGAAAATATGAAAACGCATTTCCTTCTGGATTATCAACCCTGTCAGTTGCACTGTCGTCTCCATGTTGTCGGCCTTATCGAAACGTTTCACGTCACCCGCTGTGTCCACTATCGATCTGAAGGCGTGGTTTGACAACAACTGAAGCCGTTGCAATCCACCCACGCAATCTAGTCTTGATGCTAGCAGAAGCGTCAAGTTCGACACCACCTGGTACGCATCTACAAGTCACAACTTTGTCCTGCCAACTAGCTCGATCAGGGGATTTACTGCAGGACATGCCCATTGTAAATTTACCGCACAATGTCTATTCTGAAGACGAGATCCTGAAAGCAATTTGTCCGTCAAATTGTCTTTTTAATGACATTACGGGAACACTTCAATACCTGTTTGTCATCATCATCATCAGTGACAGCAACGTTAGTGTTGATCTCAATGTTTCATTGTCATCTGTCATCTAATCGCAACTTTGATCGAATCATCGAAACAGACTCATTTGCAAACAAATTTGGTTTTGTGAGAGACTCACCAGGAACCCAGCTGAATCTCTCGTTTGTGATGTTGCCAGGCCACTGAATGTGCTGCACCAGGCCGCCTCATGCCCCAGTTGTTACGTTTTTAGAGATATCGGCTTCAAGTAGAGCGTAAGGTTGACGGAAACTCTGGGACTGTGCCTACCTGATGAGCCCCAAAAAAGGCGAAACCGGTCGTGGGCTGTAGAGGAGTTTTCAGCAACCTTATAAGTAGTTGATCGAAATATATTTAGAAGCTTAGAGTGAAAAGAAGAGGTGAGGGAGAGAAGCTGGTGTTGGCCTGTCTCAAGCATTATGATGTGCTTAAACCTCCAACCACTAAGTCAGACAATCTGGAAAGAAACTGACAGCACGAACGCTAGTGACATTGAATGGCTGGCATTTCTTGTAATGCCTCCACCAAAATACAGGGACCCCATCTTGGAACACCAACAACACCGAAACGTTTCGTCATCTCGTTCAAACTTTTCAATCAATCAATCAACCAACCAATCAATCAATCAATCAATCAATCAATCAATCAACCAATCAATCAATCAAAATCAATCAATCAACCAACCACTCACTCACTCAATCGATCGATCGATCATTTAATCAAGTTATCAGCTATAAACCGTGTGCCATAGGCACACCGGTTCCAGCTGCTACAGTCCTGCGCTGTCCACGGCGCGGTTCGCTCTATTTTGAAGGAGACAGAGAGGACAATAATCGTCTCGGTAGACGATAGTTCGGCATGTGTAGCACATGGCTGAGCCACCGCAGCGATTGAAGTACTTGATGCACAATCAAATACCCGGTCTCTAATTACATCATTACGAATTCGTTGACGCCATCCGATATCAGCAACGCTCCTCAGGCATCAGTCGTCAAGATCCTGAAGGCGCCTCACATCGCATGTCCGCGGGGGCTGTTTGCCGTTCAGTTATGTAGGCAAGAATGATCTGTCGCAGCTCCATCCGTTTTCACGGGCTGCATGCATTTTTAGATCTATTTTAGTAAGGAAATGTTGTGCGTTGCCAAGCAACGCAAATGCTAGACAGATGAGTAGTGAAAACCAACAGCTATGTGCTCATGAGAAATCTGGTCGTTTATGTATGTGTTTTGCTTGAATGCAACGCACAGAAAAGGGCTCTTCTGGAACAGATTTCTTGACAGCATGATGACCATGAAACCTGTGGTATTCATTTATATTCGTAATGCACTACTCATAAGGTTGCTGAAAATTCTTCGACAGCCCACGACCGGTTTCGCCCTTCTTGGGGCTCATCAGATAGGCGCAGTCCCAGAGTTTCCGTCAACCTTATGTTCTACTTGAACCCAAATTGGACTATTTTCGAGAACTTTTGTCCATGTGCAGCTTAACCACTTTTTCCGTTTGGCGAAATTGAAACGACGAAACTGTTAATAAGGTCTATTTGGAACCATGCGACGGACGTTGGATATCCGTACCATTTGCGCCTGCTGTGTCAGTTAACCGGGATAGATTACAACACAGCATAACCCAGAGACATAGGCGTGGTAACCATGCAATTAGTCGACCGCAATTTCACTCTAAACTAGTAGTACAGTGGAAACGCAGCTGCACCGCGGAGACAGACACTCAAAGCACAGTACAGTGGTCCTTCTACAATTCTGTGAGAACGAATTAATGACTTGTCAAATTTCGAATGATTTCAGCCAAACTTCCAGTTGATTTTCAAGGTCAGATTAGTACGAATCCAATCGGTTTTGGAATTTTGTTCATATTCACACCACTCTCGTTTGAACGGTCGTCCTCCTGTTCTGGCGTAATTATTCCGGTGAGTCCACACCAAAGGGAAGCACTGGACTCGACTTTCGCTCTTATTAGAGCTCATCAGCAGTGCATGTCCAGTGGCCGTGCCGGGATTTGAACCCCGGACATCTGACATGCGAGGCGAGCGTGTTACCACTACTCCACCAACGCACGTTGGACGCATCTGAATTTTCACGTCTGAACAGGCGAACGTGTTCACGCTTGAGCGATGTGATTGCTGTGCCCGACTGATCCAACGACAACCCAGTGACTGCCCTGGTCGTGACGATCGATTGACCCGCCAGTCAGGACGTCCCAGTCAGGTAGCGTCACACACGCTTGAAACCCACTGGACAACATTTTGGTTTTCTGTTGGGGTTTTGCGAGTTTGGAATTCTCTATCCGCCTGTGCCAAACATGAATGCACTCACTACACTTTCAAGCGCTGAAGTGTGTGGCGGTTAGTCGCCCTTAGAACGCAACGGATAAGGTCGTTTGTCGTGAACACTTCAGGATAAAATCAGAGGTAATTTTGGCCTCCCTTGAATGATTTCAGTGAATATGCGTAACCTGTGGATAAGGCGTGAGCTTAAGGACTAGAAGGTCCGTGGATCGAAACCAACGCCAGCACCTCGACGAGTCCTGTCTAGGCTTGAGTAACCTTGCAATAGCTCAGCCCTCGTGCCTCCTTCAGATGACATGTCAGCTAGGCATCGAAAGGGCGTTAAAGTTGGACAACTGTTATCGGTTTGTCTGTTACACGGTAAAAACACCACAATTAGTGTGAAACGTTCAGATTCTTTGATTGACATGGATGCAATAACCCTGTGGTCAGGACTAATAGTCTCGCTTATGCGGAAGGTATGACCTGTCGGTAAGAACGACCTCGGTCCGAACATCCAAGAGGGTTTTGTCAGGTAACACAAACAAAGTGCATCTGGTTGTTGGTTATGTGAGCAGATCTGGAGATCTTAATGGAGATTTCGTCCCGTCAGTGAGGTTAATTTGTGCTGAAAAACCGAGAAGCACCGTGCACATTCACACACATCCATACTGGGAATGATCAGCAGTGCGCATCTCACGAAACTCCACAATAAATTTACCTGGCCTTGCCGAACTACAGACATCTGAAATGCGAGACTGGTGTAGAACTGATTCTCTGGTAGAAAATGGCAGGCGAGATTGAGTTATGAACGAGCGGAAACACACAGTTGAAGCGATGTGGCTGGTTTGCCGGACCGTTCGTAGAGCGAACCAGTGACCATCCTGGTTTACGGATCTGCCAATCCGCGTGTCAAGACGCACCAAGCAGGTTCGACAAAGATGTTTCCATCTTCTTTATGATATAGCATCCCATCCTCTAGAGGATGTTTCCCGAAAGCCCATAGGGAATGTTTTGAAAAAAAGTAAGAACTTACCGCATTCCTGTAATAATTGGTGCGATGTAAGAAACTTATCCGAACCAGTACATGTCAGACCGCCCTTCCTGAAAAGAATTGCACGAGAATTCCGGATAAATTTGACACGCGCACTGTGCGCGTACCACTTGCACCTACTGGTTCGAGCAGACTTCCATGTGATCAGCTATCGATTTGTGATCAGATCACCTGGTGAAAATACACAGTCTTTTCGGCATAGCGCCATGCGAGACATACAACTGAAATGCAACAGTGAGGCCTAAGAAACCGAACAGAGGACCATATGCAGGGATCCTTTTGCTCACCCAACGACAGTGATGGAAAGCCGAGGCAAGAAAACCACTTTCTGGTCTACGACTGTACAGATCTCAACGTCTAAGAATAATTTACTGACAAGTTTGTCTGCATGACCGTCGTCTCATTTGGGTGTGCCAAGTATTTAGTCATTCTGAACGAACTACTGAAGAAAAGAGCAGCGGTGATCGACAGAAAACAAATCGATTTCTCAAAAGCCCATTTAGATACCGCAACAAGCTGTTTCAAGCAACAGAAGCTCTTCAAAAAGAAAGTAATATGGGGGAAACACGCATCTCGTTGCCTAGTGATGAGCACCAAAATGGGTGAACCGGTGGACGGCTGTCAAAGAACTTTTAGCAGAGATTGGGTTTCATTGCTAGTGAACAGCAGGATCAGTTTTCCAATTCTTGTCAGAGGTCACCATCAAATCCATAGAGTGATTCGGAAAATGGAACTCTCAAGTTGGTAACCGGAATCTGAATTTACCTCCCAGAATCTTTTCAAACTATCGTAGCCTAGAAGTAACCTCTTCAGAAAGCAAAATAAGCCTCAGGTCGCACGCGCTTTCCATTTAAGGAAACAGCAGTCAAGTATTGGTCACGTGATGTGAACTGCGTGACACACAGGTGACAAGTGCTATTTCAAGTTCATGCGCTGATCGAATTACTAACCTGAAGGTGACTGGTTTGAATCTACCCATAGATTCGCACTGATGATGTTTTCGAACTGGGGGCTGAAACAGTTTAGAAGTGCTTTCCTGTTTTTTTAACATAGATTGACTTCAGTTGCAGGATTTCGGTTCCTTGTACATTCATTACCGAACGATGGATATAATGCGTAAGCTACGTAAAATCCACAAAGTTGTTCTGAAGAGAGCAGACATTTTTGCCCTAGAGGCAAGATGTTCATCACCATCATCATTATCAGTTGTAAGAACCGCGTTCTTGTCGTACACTGGATATAGCCGATGATTTGGGGAGGTGGGGAAGGTAACTACGCATCGGAGACGGGAGCTGACGTAGTTGATGCGTAAACACAGGGTTGTCAGTGGACTTTTAAGTGGGGGGATTGGGAAGGGAGTTATGCATTGAAGGCAATAGCTTGGATGCAAGAGGGCCATTGTGGGTGCGACTGGGCCATGTCTCTAACTATTGATTTTCCGTCCAGGGATCCTCACCCAGGAAGACGGCAATAAACAGCGATGAAATCGCATAATGATCTTCAAGAAATATATCAATCGCTTTCACTTGTAGCCAGAATACAACGGCCTTGCATTTTCGGCCCGAAAGGCGATGATATTACTCGCCAGCTTCGGCTATTCTTGAAGGATGACTAGCCTGTGATATCTTCTAGACACTGTGGAAGACGTTGTTAGCAACACATGCAGTGGTTAGTTTGATGGAGAAATTTCCTGCCCTAATTTCGGACTTTTCCACTCGGCAATGGCTGAACGAAAAGTGTTGTGAGACAGACCGATGTCTGCCTCTCTAAATACATGACTTAACTAACAGTGGGACTAGTTTGTTTGTCCCACACGTGTTCATTCTCCGGGAAATCCTCTGAAGAATCCCTGTGTTACTGATCAAACGTTGTTGCGGAATACGAGCAAGGGTTTAGAGGTACAGACAAGCCGAAAGACCTCGGTTATCTGGAAGTAAATTGTCTCAGATAAAAAAATATTTTTTTTGCGACGAAGGATCAATGTGGTCACGTTCTTCTAGCCTTTATCTTGATGCGCTCAACCTTAATTTTCTTGGCCCAGCAGGGCGATGGAATACCCGATTTGGAAAACGCGCGGTATATGAAATCGGGCGAAGCGAATGACGTATGTTTGGAACATGCCTCTTGGCGCATAGCTGCGAAAACATCTGTGCGGAAGAAAAGGGCAACAAATTTTAGGTCAGTGGTCTACACTTCGGTTTTTCTGAGATTGAAGTACCACCCCCCCCAAACAGACTGACGTCAACTTTGTCGAACCGATTCACATATCCTCCGTCTCAATACACCAGACACAGTTGCTTACCAAGAGCTCAAGTCGTAGGTCGTACTTCGTTCACCAACTACACAAGTTTTCTAGACAGAGTTGACAGAGGACGGCGGTTACGGTGCTTTCTTACCGATGCAGGTTGCGAGCAGTGTTTATCAAAGTCACGAACCATACACGATTCACAAACGTGAATAACTTACGTAGACGGGCATGCCTACACATCTGCAGCTATCACGTGCCAGGAGCACACAGTGTTACAGGTACAAACCATACCATCACAATCGAAAAATGTCATAATTCACTTCAAAATGGACAAGCGTTTCACCGCTTGTTCCAACAACATATTATTCCAGAAGTCCTTCACTCTCCTCATCAGTTACTCACGGAAGTCATGTATACGTCATGCACTCGTTCCACAAACAGTTTTCTACCTTCGAGATGACTCAGTGGTTAAGGCGCGAACTTACTGACCGGAGGATCCGTGGCTCAAACCTAACGTCGATAACTCGACTGCTCCTGTCTACTTTTGGGCAATCTGGCAGTATTTCAGCCCTCGTGCTTCCTTCGGGTGGGATGGCATCCAGGCGCCGAAAGGGTGTTACAGCCGGACGATTATTATTATTACTATGATTATTGTTACCCTTCCGAACCGAGAAGCCGTTTTATTCGACACCAACCAACCAGTACAGGTACAAAGTTCAAGTAGGTCAAATTTTCGTCAAACAGGATTCAATCTGGAGTACCGTTCCGAAAGTATAACCCTCTTTTCATAACGGGCTCAACTATCGTGGAAGCGAGCAGTTGAGCTTGTAGCGGTCACTTCCTTGTTCCTTCAACCAACTTCGGTCAATTTGTACATCCGTGCTCACTAGATCACGCGACTCCTTTGTTTTGCAAACGCACAAATCACGTGACAAAGCCCTGTCCCGCTCGCAACCTAGACCAACAGGTTAGTTCTCGTCTTGTACGCGTCGGAACGATTCTGTGCATTGTACACACGTCAAACGTTCCTATATATAGGAAGACACAACACAGTCACCGCGTATATATACGCGCGCGCGCAGGGGGCAGGAAGTCAACCAAAATCTACAAGTCCACGGACAATTACGGAACACGTGTAGCAACTATACTGCGGAGAAAACACGTTCCCACGTCCGTTCTTTCACCAAACAATAAGTTCCCCTTTTGACTTGCTCCACCTTTCGCATTGCATTTATTTTACACTTGGTGCAACTCGCCACCATACTAAAAACTGTTATTAGTGCGTATACCTTCTGAATTATACTGGGGGCGAGATGGCTCAAGTGATTAGAGCGTGAATTTACTGACCGGAAGGTCCGTGGTTCGAACCCAATCTCTGCCTCTCGACTTCCCCTGTCTAGGCTGGGAGTATCCCAGCCCTCGTGCTCCTTCGGTTGGTACGGCAGCTGGACACCGGAAGGGTGTTACAGCTGAACTACGACTAGCATCAACTGTGCACTAATAAGCACACTGGGTGAGACAATTGTCTACCAGGTGATCGTGGGTGACGGGGAATGTTAAGATGGGTTTGCCAGGGAAGCGATCTCGTTTTGGGAAACGGAAAGGCCTTAGCTACGCGGCACTGCTCAGTCCTCGCAGAATAGAAAGTCTATGTATCACCATAGTTGAATGATAACTTTTCAGAGTTGATTCCGTTTTCTCTCTTGCCTACTCGATGAACAGCAGAGGTAGTGGTATGAATGTTTCTGGTAACCACATGAAAGTTAACAACATGAGCGGCAGAAAGTCTGTCAGTGACCCATATGTGATGTTGGCGGTGTTTCCACACACCCTTCTTAAAAGTTGAGGATGGAATGAATTACATTGAGAACTGTGGATGGGCAGAGTAGGAAAAAATAGAAACCCCGAGAGCAATTTAGTCAGGCAAAATCACGATATGTTCGTCAGATCTGAAGTGAACAGGCAAAGCAGATTGGTGAGTGCGTTAGATGGGGGTTCTTTGTAAACGGACAGATACAGCGGGGGAACAGCGAGGAGATCAGTCTCATTTCTTGTTGGTTAGCTGTTGAAATCTTCTTCGAAGTTCATCGAAATCCTGGTCATCGTTGCCACCTTCGTCTGAAGTTGAATCTGAGTCACGTGGTGGGACCGGCACAGAAGGATCCGCACCTGGTACCGGTGGATCAGGCGACCCGACGGGACCAACCGGGGGCAGTGGAGGGTGCGCATTTTTCTCGGGGAACATGGTTGCATCATAGGTTGGAGGAGGGGCTGGTTGATAGCCTAAAAAAGGCGGAAAACTGATTGGATCGATATGGGTTTGACTGGCAGCCAGCTATCATTAAATAGATGTGAGTAGTATCCAAATGTTTTAGTTTGGAGTCAAAAGAATGCTTGCTGGATCTGGAATGGTCATTTGCTGATAGACTCCCTAAAACTGGTTCACCACCGAAAGAGTAAACCGCAGCTATGTTCCCAGTTAATGACTCAGTCATCAACTATGCAAATGGTAGAAAACGGCCTCTTTGGAGACAGTCCCATGGGATCGCCCACAATCGGGAGGCACATTCAAAACAGGGATTGGTCTCAGCGAAATACACTCATTTTGCGAAAGACTCACCTGAAACCCAGCTGAATCTGTCGTTTGTGATGTTTTGATGGTCTCCTAAACCCTGACTAAGCAACTCGTGACACAGACGATGGGATAGCCCGCTCGTGATGAGTGATTTTCAGTGACAAACCTTATCAGAGGTCAATTTTGGAGTTGAAAACAATGTTATTCTGGTCGAATGACACGAAAACATCACAGTAAAAGATGGGCGCGGAAAAAATTAGAAGACTTTCGCATGGTATCGATTTGTTGAAAGGGGCTTCGATCATACATTTTGGTTGGTTCACTCCAAACCTTTACGAAGTGCTGTGCTATGCGCTTACTCATTGTGTTGACAGCCATCTGACGGACGCTTCCCCATTAGCAGTTTAGGACAGCTGAGTGGTCAAGGTGCGAACTTACTGACCGGAAGGTCCGTGGTTCGAAGCCGAATCCAGCATCTCGACTGCTCGTGTCTATCCTTGAGCGACCTGGCAGTACCTCAGCTCTCGTGCTTCCTTCGAGTGGCATAGGCAACGAAAGGGTGCTAGAGCTGAACGACTTCGGTTTTCTTCCTGTTTCAGGACACCACAACTCAGAGGTATTGTCCGGATGACATGAGTGAGGGGTCCGAAACACTGCGTTGTTCGGTTTCAATATCCCACTCCCCTGCCTTGTGGTGGCAACAACTGGTGTCTAGATGTAAGGCTGGTCGTGCTTGTGTGCTCAGCTGATACAGAAAACCAACATTGACCACATGTCTTCTGAAAGCACTGCCAGGATTAGCTAATCGCGATTCAGAATTTTTGTTACCTGTGAGTTTCTTGAAGGTGTCTCAAGCACACACTAAGAGTGAGCACTGTTCCGTTAGACTGAATGCATTGTCGTCGACAGCATAACACCATTGTTCAAGCACGAATGCTTCACTGCTGTACAACCAAAATGTATTTGAAAGCACGAAAGTGGATGATAGCCTACCACAACCATCCCGAGGTGCCTGCACCTTCAGACACTCTGGATAGAAACGGACAACAAGAACACCATCGACATCGATTAGCAGCCATATAGTACAGCGTCTCCAATCATTCACAGGAAGGGGGATCACGCAGATCCATCCTGGATTCGGTTGCATTTGGAATGGAATTTCGGGGTTGATTGCCGCTGAGATTTGTCACCCGCTAAACAAGTACCACTCGACTCCATGAAGATGGCATGGGAGAAAGGTGAAAAAGACAGGCGGTCTCATAATTTTATCGCCTGGTGTGTATACACGGATGTTATGTGAACATTTTAGGAACCGAAACAGTCTCGTTTCATGTAAACCAATATGCAGCGTACCGAATTGCACGCACCGAAAAATATCGGTCACCGTTGCGGTGAAGTCCCGGCAGAATCCAACCGAAATATCGAACATGTAATTAAGAACAACGCCATGGGATGGTCGTTGGTTTGTTCTCTGAGCTGCGCAATTTGATTGCAAATGTTTCGTCACCAAGCGAGGTGACATCATCAATGCGTTGTTAGAAAGCGTGATGGTGGTCCCTAGCGAGGGGACGGTGGTTGTGAGTTGAGTATTGTTGCGTGGGTTAATATACGTGCTGCTAGCCGGGGTTGACCTAAGATCACGACTAGGTATTCGGTCGGGTGGTTACACTGATTGCTCTGTTATACTGCATCCTGATTGGTCGACGACCACGTGACCTTTGAGCAAACGCCATTTGACTTTTGCGATACACATTCGTCAGACTCAAATATTGTGCGCGAAATGGACTGACAATGAAGTTTGTCTTTTAGCTCTTGTTTGACGACAGTACAGTTGGTTACGGCCACGTTCAGGCGCGGGACAACGCGTATTCTAGTGGAAGTCCTCTGTACTTTTTTTACTGAAAATTCGCTTAATATATCGTTTTTGAAAGGGAGGCGGAGGCGAAGCGGCTTCAGTTTTACCCCTACATGTATTCATTGTGAAGCCGGTTTGAAGTCTTTTCGCCAGAAATCTCTTTGGTCAACGATTCTAATGGGATATATCTTTAGAAAAGTCCATTTCCTCCCGCAGAGTGACTTCCGAACAGGTTTTTACTGCATTACCATATGGGCAATGCAAAAAATTCATCTGAGGATAAAAGTGCCAAGAAAACGTGTTGATTTGCAATAAATACATTGTTCTATGGACCCCCAGCGTGTTCGGGTTAGTAGCATATCAAGAAACGACAGCTCACTTTCCTGTTCGTTTTCGAATGTGGCAGAGCGCACCTCATGAAACCCTGGCAGGAAGCCTCGGACTCGCGACCTCCCGGCTGGTAGTAGGCACTCGTGAACCAACGATGCCGCGGGTTTGATGCTCTCTGGGGTTTCGTGAGATGCGCACTGCTGATGAGTTCCAATAGGAATGAAACAACTGTACAGTGTTTCATCACCTTTCAGCGTAGATTGGTTATCGATGAAGACGGCACCCACCGTGCACTTGCCTCCAGGTTTGAATTTGTATTTCGGTGTGGCGACCGGACTGATTCACACGCTACTGTATCGGAGCTGGGATGTGTTCTGCCTGTCTAGACCCTGTTGTGGCACATTTAGTTGAACGAGATATTCATTCGGGCCAGTGGTTCACACTAATGTGATTTGCAAACGACAGACATGCATCTGCTTCAGTCGAAGTACGTTGTGCTCTTTCACAAATTCTGGTGGGCATCCATTTGAAGAAGATATCCCATCCAGATATGTAAGTTCGGCGTCCAAGTTGGCTTCCGTGTAAATTCACCCTGACGTAACATGTAGTGTTCCAACTAAAGACTCTTGTTCTGAAGTGATCCGACGGTATACGTTCGGTGTTCCCTCTACTACTACGAGGAAACTTAGTTAAAAGTAAATCTTAGCTAAAAGTACAGTTATTAATTCACGTCAGAGCATAGTCTTTACGTTCAATCAAGTTTTATAGGGTGGACTGGGTATCATCCAGCTTCGAGTGGCAGGATTCGGAAGCAGCGTGGCGAAAGATTCGTAGCTCTCATGTGCGCTTGCCGGTTGTTGACCAGGTGACTGTCGATTTGTTCGCCGGGTTTGGGAATCAACCTTGGGAACATTTCGTCACCAATCGAGGGGATACGGTCAGTGAGTGGTCGGGTGTTCACTTCCTCCCCACCTGATCGGTGTGTGATTATCCATACGAATTAAGGGTCACTCAACATGTTGAGAGCTACGGTAACTGTCTTCTCAGGATTCTTTGACAAGCTAAAATCTGAAGTTTGAGGACGTTCTTGAGTGACCGCATTACACCGGAAGACAAGCTTTGATTTCATCAGGATGGGCGCTGTTCAAAGACGCAGCGAGATGCGCTTGTTAGTGGTTGCCTATAACGGTAGAGAGCAGCAGACCGTTGCTGGCGTCAAGGTTTCGTTAGCCAACTTACATGTAGACTGTAATGGCAACCTGTCGATTACTGTGGGTGGGGAGCGGGGTTAGTATTTCGCCCACTGATCTATCATAAGAACGAGGTAGACGGGTCCTTTCAAGAATAACCCGGGGGAATCGCTTAGAACACCACAGTACCGTTATCTAATATCTCACTTTGTGTAACCAAAATTAATTGATTGTATTGTATTTTTTCGAAAACATGGAAGGAAGGCTGTAACAACAAAACAGCTCGGTTCTGAATAGAACTCAGTTTTGATCCGTGGATACGTCGATAAGTCTCGGTAGCACCAAGTGGGGTACAAATGTGTTTGTTCTTCAGTGAAGCCCAACGGAAGCCACGGAGCCGTCGTGATGTCTTGTTGACGAACTAACCAGTGAGTCCCTTGTGGTCTACACATGTTTGGATGGTTTCGGTGAACAAAATGATAGTAGTTACATAGGCTAAGTCTGCTCAAGAGCTCTCTCATGCCGAGTGTTCTCACAAAAGATGAGACTCATTCTCTCCTGTGAGGAGGGGAAAATCACTATCCCCGTTTGACGATTGGTTCGTTAAAATCCACTGGCTCAGCGGGTTCACCAAATACGTGAGAGATTTTTGAGGGGGAATAACTCACTCCCGATAAGCGAGATGATTGCACGTTATGCTGCTCCGATCATGTGCCCTTAAAGCCAGCAGAGCGAATTCCCATAGCAGCGTTTTTTGCTCAATCCTGTGTTGAGCTGGAACATACTACGTTAGGTTATGTGGGGACCTCTAGCCGCGAACTAATGGTGGTTAAAGGCACTGACAGATATGAGCTCGAGATGGCTCAGTGGTTAAAACGCGCATTTACTGATCGAAACGTCCGTGGTTTCCAACCGAACCTCTGCATCTCGACTGCCCCTGTCTAGCCTGAGGCAACCCGGCACACTCTCAGCCCTCGTGCTTCGTGCGGGTGGTATGGCGGCTGAGCAGCGGGAAGGTGTTACAACTGGGAGATTTTTTATTTCCGCTGACAGATATAGCACGGTTACACTGTCAAGCTATTCATCCCCGTACTACGACGGAGGCATTCTTAGCCATGATCCACGAATGAGAGTAACCGCTTCCAATGAGTTGTTCCACCCACATTGTTGACAAAATCAGCGAACGAAAATGCGTCAGCTAGAAATCGTACACGTTAACGATGCATGAACAGAATCACAACTGGAATATGCACGACCGAAAACAGCTAACCGGTGGCTGACATGCATGTGACGGAAAAAAGTGTTCAGCTGTAGCACCCGTTCAGTGCATAGCTGCCAGGCCAACGGAAGGAGGGCTGGAATACTGCCAGGTTGCCCAAGCCTAGACACGAGCAGTCGAGATGCAGAGGTTGGGTTCGAACCATGAGATTTCCGGTTCGTGAGCTGGCGTTTTAACCAATAAGCCGATGTGACGAAGATCAGCTGATCGGTTTTATCTTCGTTGTCTGTAATGATCAGAATACAGCACACTTTCGGTGATCCACAAAATAGCTAATCGAGCGGTGCGGGTTTTGTACTCACATGGGCAGTTGATCGTGGTGGGTGTACTATTGTGCTTTCAAGAATGTGATGTTCCAACCTACGCATAGGAGTGATAGGTCCATTAATCCACAGCCCGCGTGCACTGAGATGAAGAGTCAGGCATGTTCTGTTGTTCAGATCGATAACCACACAAACAATAGCACACACAGTGATGCTGACGGGGCAGTGACTTATCAAATCTAGATTCGTTTGGCTTTGAACCTGATTCTGGTGTGTTATTTCGAAGGTTGGACTACACAATGTTGAAAGTTGACAGACGCAAATCACCTGGAATGCTCCAAGGGAGCTGGGATTGGATCATACCAAGCACGCGGCACCTAGATGGGAGTTCGCAAGGCAACGAAGCCAGTATCCTCATTTCATTGGTTGGGATACCGACAGTTTCGAGCGAGCGAATCCGTCCTACTGGCATTACAAGATCTCGATTATACAGTCTGCCGAAAGTGCATAAATTCGGTTTTCCAGTAAGGCCCATTTCCGATACGTTCAACTTTCCGTGCCGTTCAGCGGCTTGGAGGTGTACTAGAATTTGCTGAAGAGAAATATCGGTAAATAGTCTGAAGGATGCGTGCAATGTCGTGGAAAGGGTCAAACATAGGAGAATGAAAGGTTAGCACGTGTTTTTTCTTGACGTAGTTTCAGTATTCACTAACATAAAACCGAGAGAGATGATCGACTACAATTGACACTTGACTGAATGCAGTGGAAGAGAGGTCGGTAGCTTTGTCTTAGGCCTGAAAAACTGCCGATTCATCGGTTCAGAAGGGTTTGTCAAACGATGGGTGGTCGTAAAGCTGGCCATCATTTCATTTCAGACACGAAAGCTTCGTCCGGCCAAGTGAGGAGGCTACCAGGTTGGCCGTGTTTTAAGACAGAGAGAGGACCGATCGGCAATATCTCTCCCGATCAGTATACTAAATCGGTGTTGAGTGTCGGTTAGTTTGGGTGCCTAAATTTTACGGTTGATGGGTTGGGAGAATTCAAAATCATTTTGATCGGGATTGGTTCCTTGTTCTTCCGATTCAAAGGTGCCATTCGAGAATTTTCTTGGTCCGTACGGGCTTGTAAGTACTAAGACAATTCACTTGTAACAAGGAAGTATACCGATGGGATTCCCGTGGGTCCTCTTGCAAAATTCTCCGCGAGCAAACTCAAGGTCAAGCTAAAACTTGATCCAAAAATTCACACACTGTTGTCGCTTTGTAGGCGACATTTTTTAAATGCAGAAGCTAGTATCAACTTGTTAGGCGGAATCCCGCACTAAAACTGCTTTACCGTGTTGTCGAGGCCAAGAAGCCCAATCCGCACGCGATTGGCCAGAAGATGGGGCCGTTTGCATGCCTAGCGTCAAGGCGAGCTCTCATTGGCCGAAAGGATAGAGCCAATAGCCAGTCATCGTTGTGTATCTCGGAAATGTCGGTTGACAACGCTGCGACCAGAAGGCGCCGGAGTTTCCAGAGTGTTGTCACCGTATAAACTTTAAATACGCACGACCGAAAACTGAGCTGAGGCATTAACTCTAAGCCTGTTTTCGAATCATTTAACTCAGTTCGTCCTGGAACCCGAATACAACGGTCAAATATCTCCTCGACGTAGTTGTACGTAGGAAAGAGGACGGAGGTGTTCAGCGAACAGCACAGAAAGCGGACACGGGTGGGACAGTACATTGAGTTGGACGGATTCGTCCCACTGAAACAGGTCTAAATGAGAGAGCTGTAAGAATGTGTCCAAAAATGCTAGAATTTCTGAAAATAACTATCCACGTAGTCCCTGGAATCCACAGGACATTCTGTAAAGAAGGAACAGGTTACCTCTTTTTCCCATTTGAAGGAGATTTAGTAGCTGTCAACCGCAAAAGGTATTTTCGAGACAGACAATCCGGTTGACCCTTTCCACCATAGGGTTGTGCAATCTCACCCTCAGGTCGACGTGCCATTCGATTTATTTAACTTTTTATTACTTCTCCTGTTACCTATGAAAATATCAAATACTTCACGTCGGCGATTGATGGAAGTAATCTGAAACGCTTAAATCTCGCAGCTTATTGCTTCTAGCCTTCCTGGGAAGATGGATCAACAGGATCCACTGTTTCGAATCACATATGACGGCACTTATCTCGTAGGGTTGAGTAACTCCACCGGACTGGGGAACAAGTAGAATCATCTGTTTTGTCATGTATTGTTGAGGGTTCCGGGCCTCATATGAAAGTATTCGGCTGCACCCGTTTGGTTTTGACGGAAGACTCAACTGGATTCCAGATATGAGGGAAACCCGGAGACTGCACCCACTAGATGAGATCCATGAAGGGCGAAACCTGTCATGGGCTGTTGGATTTTTCAGCGACTTTACGCGTGACGTGTTCTGTCTAGGCCATCGGCCGTACTGTTGTTCGAAAGTGTGGTGAGCTCCGACTAGCCCCGGAATCGCCACACTTCTGTTTCCGCTTGGTGTTCTGGGATATGATGGAACTGCTCTCTACATATGTCTTCTTGCCCCGTGTATTTTCTGTCAAACTCAGGTTTGTCGGGTACGGTCTGATTGAGTTCATCGTTTGTACGCACCCTGACAACTGTAACAGACATCGCAAGGCGTTTTATTCAACGCTACTCGCCCAAAAGAAACATCCACTCTCTCTCTATATACATATTCATAAATCGGGCAACAGAACAAAATCATACATCCTATGTTGCCTAGACGCAACATACTGGTCATAAGGTTGCTGAGGGCTCTTCGGCATCCCACGATCGGTTTCGTCCTTCGTTTTGGGGCTCTAGGCGAAGTCCGCGAGTTTCTGTTCTACTTGAAACCAAATTGGACAGATTTCGACAAATACTCTGTCATTTGTGCATGAGTTTCAAGTGAATTCAGTTGAGTCTGCCGTCAAAAGCAAATTCGTGTGCAACTGAGAGTATATGTCGTACATCTTACGCTTCGCTCCTGATGACTGACCGAGACGCCCTAACTACATATCCTAGAAAAACACGTGCTAGCTAAACCGCTTCTCTCGCAGCGATGATCATCTGTCCATTCATTCATTTCATATTGACCATCATACTCCACCCCCACAACGCTCCTGAAAATCCACCAATGAGGCGAAGCTACGTCAGTCTTTAGAAACCATAGCAACCGATGGTCGGGGTAGCATTACCATCTAGAAGAACCAACATCTCAAGTTGGTAACATCCCCTACAAGCTGCTCGTTTCTTTATCACCAGGCTAACGAAGCAAAAATTGCAAATTGCACTCTAGAACAACGCTTGATTAGGCTGAATGCGAACAACCAGATTTGATCGGTCGAAATGCCAAGTGATGATTTGGACTCGCCTTGAGGTAGACCGTGAAAAAGGGTTGACCTAGGGGAGACTCCACAGAGCCTGTCATGTCCAGACGATGAGTTCCAATCAAACGAAAGCCTCTTTGAAAGCCAACCAGATACAGCCTGCATGAGTTGCGGAGTTGTGTGGTGATGCACAAGAGTATGTCAGCGTCAAATCAGCTCACCACTGACGCGTCTAGGAGCACAAATTTTGGGGAATCGCTCTCGAACACAGCTTGATATAACTATTATCATGTCGTACATGATACTTGTTGCACGGTGAACAAGTGCTGAGTGTCACTCAAGCAAAGGGTGGACCACAGCACCGCGCTGACAATCAACAGCCAGGGCGCATAAAGCCTTTCTCGCGATAAATCTCTCTGAACTGAAGCATTAACAAAGACAGACGACTTGACGAACATTGTGGATAGCATATGGTTAAAAAAGGTCACACGAGCTGAAATGAAGGCAGTTAAATATCGCCTACCAACAAAATCAGCCTGTCTAATCAACCTGATCAAGTAAGCCCCAGAACTGAGAAATACTGATGTGGCTTGGACATTCATTCATAGCAAAACGAGTCACATACCATAGTATCCAACTTGCGCATCGGGAGATAGTCCCTTCGGAGCACATGGCGGCGGTACTTCGGTTGGTCCCGGGAACGGGGACTGCTGTGGGTACGGAGCCCCGGGTCCAGGGTCAACGGCATGTTCCCACGGTTTATCGGAATTGCCAGTGGCAAAGTCATCAGGCATCCGAGGCATACAAGGAAGTAGATCGGGTTCAAAATCAATCAGCTGATTTTCTGCATTGCGGGAAGCGCCGGCACCGCCGCTACCGCCGCCACCATCGCTAGTGCTGCTGTTGAGAAGGTCCAAATTCGGTTCGTACTCAACACCGTAAGCTTTCGCAATTTCGATCTATTGAATACATTGAATACAGAGATGAAAAAGACGTGATGAACAACGAGAGGACTAAGTAAGGTCTGAGTCACACCCAATTAGGATTAATGTAATAGAAGCCCTACAAGGTTGTGTGTGCCACGCAACGCAAATGCTCATCATCATCATCATCAAAGACATCATTGTCAACATCAGTGTTGACAATGATGCTTCACTGCCTTACAACCATAAACTTCGTCTAGTTTCATATATATATGTATTAAAAGCCTTAGAGTGAAAAAAAGAGAAAAAGAGTGGAGGGGACCTAGTGCTGGCCTATGTCAAGCATTCTGAGGTGCCTACACCTCCAACCGATCAATCAGACAATCTGGAAAGAAACTGACAGCACGAACGCCACTGACATCCATCAGCCGCCATTTATTGCAACGTCTCCAGCTAAGCACAGGCGGGGTCACGGGGACCCCATCCTGGAAGGCGTACAACACCAGCAACACCCAAACTCTTCGTGATCTCTTTCACGCCCTTCTGCCAAGTCATGCGTTGTCCACCTCGCGTTTTGCGCCATTCTGAAGCAGGCACGGAGAACAACACTCGTCTCGGTAGACGGTGTCTCGGCATGCGTAGCACATGACGGAGCCATCGCAGTCGGTGGTGCTGGATGATTTCCACAATTGAAGTACCTACAGCAAAACCAAATACCCGTTTTCTAATCACCTCGTTACTAACACGCTGACGCCATCCAAAAACCAGTTACGATTTTAAGGCATCGGAGACGCCTCACGACCATGCTTTTTCTCAATCTCTCTTTCGGGGAGATCTAACCACAGACTGTGTGACTAGGCGTTTAAATCACACAAGCTTTCCGGTGGCTTCATTCACAATCTGGTTTAAAACTACTCAGCCGATGCTCCTACATCCTGCTGCTGATCCACAGTATGACTGTCTAGTCCTACACCTGAATACATTTGGCGCAAAACGTGAAGGTTGTGCAAGGCAACAGAAGGGCATTACTCATCTCGACTGACAACTGGATCCAGCAAGTCAATGACTATTAGCGCAGTAATCGCTTAATTGGATGACACGAATCAAGCGATTAATTCTAACAGTGCTTTTAGGATCCTCTACCAAACGCCCATCTCTATAAAAAAATCCGTTCAGTATCGGCGTATGGCCACAGCTGTGAGACAATTGCGAATAGCTCACGCAAGCCGAGTCGATGCACCCGGGAAGCGCACTGGGACTTCCATCGTCCGATCAAATGATGGCTGGTCATTTGGATCAATCGATCGTGGTGCAGACGATCTATCTTTGTCTTACTTGTTCACTTTATTTTTATAAAGGCTATTGTAGTTGTACTGAACGGAGCAGGAGGTCGCGAAGAGAAAAACCAACGTTTGTCCACTCGTGTCGTGGTAACTCAAATCAGAAAATCAAGTTCTGCAGAACGGATTCAATATAGCACAGCTAAGGGCATCACCTCGTCATGATAAAAGCATAAATCGGCAAATTCTTCAGTATTCTTTGAAACAAATGAAAAATAGATTTGTCTAGGAGTAAAACTACTCAATCGATGGCTGGAAACTCCTCGACTGGTCTCGCCCTTCTTGGGCTTATCAGGTAGTCGTAGTTCTCGAGTTTCCGTCAACCTTATGTTCTACTTGAACCCAAATTGGACAGACAGATTTCCAAAAATACATTCATTCGCATAGCAATTTGGTTTACACGGGAGACTCGCCTGGACACTAGATGAATCTCTCGTTTATGATGGTCTGCTTTAACTGTTTGTGCCGCACCAGGTCGTCTTGTGTTTCAGTTGGTAACACAATTCGTTATTTGGATGTACAAGGTCGCTAAAACCTCCTCGACAGCCTATGCCTGGTTTCGATCTTGTTGGCGTTCATTAAGTGGGCGTAGTCCCCCAAGTTTCCGTCACCATAAATAAGAGATTCAACGCCACTGACAAACAGCTCCCTCGCAAACCTTATGAGCCTTTTGGAGCGACTGGAGCCATTGTCCCACCCAGTTGGCCTTTTAGTACACAGTTGATGATAGCTGTCGTTCAGCTGTAGCACCCTTCAGGTGCCTAGCTGCCATGCCACCCGAAGGAAGCACGAGGTCTGAGATACTGCCAGGTTGCCCAAGCCTAGACAGGGGAAGTCGAGAGGCAGAGGTGGGGTTCGAACCACGGACCTTCCGGTCAGTAAATTTGCGCTCTAACCACTTGAGCCATCTCACCCCCCAACGTGAGGTGTACATATACAGGATTCGGTGGGCGGTAGCAGAACAAATAGAAAAGGTTCGCGAGTCTATCCGTATCCATGAAATGGTTTTGGGGGTACTTTTGTTCAAACGTCAACTCCGGCCAGAAATGGCGACAAAGTCGTTCTAGCATTTGTTCAACTGTAGCACACGTTCGGTGCATAGTATTCACGCCACCCGAAGGAAGAACGAGGGCCGAGATACCACCAGGTCGTCCAAACCTAGACAGGAGCAGTCGGGATGCATAGGTCGGATTCGAATCACGAACGTCACTGTCCGTAAATTCCCGATTTAACCATTGAGTGATCTTGGGCTTCGTTCTAGTATTGGGTAAAAAACATATCAAGGTGAAGCCTAAATGAAGCTTTTCGAACTGGAGTCTTTTCGACTGATTTCCTCGTGATACTTATCCGTGTGAGGTCATATCATGGAGAAACAGATGAGGCGTACGCCGTTATGTCGTGAACATGTACTCCGATCAATCGACAAGTTTCTCTCAAGATTCCTTGTGTCCTCCAATTTTCTAGGGTTAGTATTTGGCAAGTATATGCACGTAATCGTACCTCGAATCAGGCATAGTTCGCTCCAACCGAGTTGCTCGATGATGGCAAGTTGGCAGTGGAATACACCTGAGCAGTCGTGAAGTGCCTCGAGTAGCAGTGCAAAGCAGACGTAGATACACAGAAACCTTGGATATCTGCCCTGATGAAATGGAAAAACATGCATTGCGTGCTTCCCAGTGCTTGCGCTTAACGCTTTTGGTTGCGTCAATCGATTGGTCCGCCTGTCCCAGCAAGCCACAGGAACTTGAAACCTTTTGAAGAACTTCGAAGAAAAAATGCTCAGCTGTAGCACCCTTCCGGTGCCTAGCTACCATGCCACCTGAAGGAAGCACGAGGGCTGGGATACTGCCAGGTTGCCGAAGCCTAGACAGGGGAAGTCGAAAGGCAGAGGTTGGGTTCGAACCACGGGCCTACCGGTCAGTAAATTCGCGCTCTAACAACTGAGGTTATCTCGCCCCGAAGAACTCCGAACCCACAACTAACTACGACTAGTGAAAATTGCATGTAGGGGCAACGGTACCTACATGTCTACACCCTGTCATAGTACTTTCATCTGTTGACTTTGCTACATTGTGTGCTACCGCAAGCTACCCAAATGTTACAAAGCTTTATGAGGGTAGCAATTTAGGAGGTGAAGTCAAACGTATCGACTCAGTCTACTAGCGAAATGACCATGGTTTCCAAACATCCAGCTTCAGTTCGACTAGCCGTTCGAAGGATGAGGGAGCAAGTCTGTCAAATACAGATGCGTGGACAGCTCAATGCCCATTGCACCGGAGGGTGGGACGAGGGCTGGGATACTGTCAGGTTGCCCAAGCCTAGACAGGGGAAGTCGAGATGCAGAGGTCGGGTTTGAACCACAGACCTCCCGGTCAGTAAATTCGCGCTCTAACCACTTGCGCCATCTCGCCCCCTCCTAATTTTAACTTCATTGGCATCCCACGTGAGGCAAATATTCATATAGGTATCCAGGTGGTGAACTCAGGAGAACAGTATCCATAGACTCACGCGTCCACGGGTGTTGGAAAATGAAGACTGGAGAGGTGTGACGAAAGTGTTCGGCACACCTTTGGAGGAGGAATATCGTCACAAGGCAGCGTGATTGACTAAGTCAAATGCAGCTCTTACGTTTAAAAACACAACTGTTGGTACTTCATTCGCCCTTCACATGCTCTGCATGAATTTCGTCAGATTTTGAACAATTCCTTCTCCTCCATCCGTAAACAAGGCGGGAGGAGGACAGTCAGGACCGGAGTCTTGGTTTCAACTCAAAATGTTGATTTGTTTTTGACTCAATCTTCTGTTGGGACCGAAGAAGCTTTTAGGTGGAAAAGAGTCCGACTATTTCCAACCGCCGCCCTCTTTTCAGTTTATCGATCGTTTCTTAGCCATCATTTATCTCGGTCAGTCTTGAGACTGTGGGTCAAGTGTGGTTTCACAGAACCCAGACAGGCTGCTGGCTTAAAAACCCCAAAAAGACACTTACCATATACATTTCCACCAACGACGGGGGTGGCTGAATAATTTCCAATTTCTGCATCACCATTTGGCTGACCTTCCGAAGTTTGTTTTCCAGACAAGCTTCAACATATTCCTTAGAGTACTTGCCAGCAAATTGCTCTCGGATCACGGGTAACTCATTCACTTGCGAGGAAAGCCGTGGACAAGACCAAATGATAGAAGCGATGGCCTCCTCAAGACATGGATCGACTTCCCTATAGCAACCGTGAAATGAGACCAAAAATTGCGGAACATTACTTGGAAACCTCGAAAATACCAAATCGTGCCAAAAGCAGTTCGCAGTAGGTTTGCAGAATCTCCAGCGCCTCCACAACATAATCTTCGCGAACAATATGTTCGGTTTTGATGCGAGATCGCTCGATTTTGTTTTGTTTCAACAGTTCAGCCACCTCACGGCGTGCTTTCATTCCCATCTCAGTCTTCTTTTTTTGCAACAGGCCCATACGATTCACACAAAGTCGTAGATTGGATTTCAGTTTGGTATAGTCACAGGACTTGGCAAACAGAGGCATTCTGTTAATGAGGCTAAAAGGGGGGGGGGAGAGAAAGCTCAAGTAATTCGGCGTATACTAATCTTTTATCTAATAAAACTTACCTAAAAGCCTGTAGGTATTGAATAGCTTTTAGTTCTCTTTCGAACGCGATCTGCACGTAGGCTAACTTAGCTAGAACAATGAAACCCAGTCACAAAGATAAGGCTTGACAACTACCCTTCGGTGACAGCCAGTAGATCAGGCTTATGTTTCTGGATAACCACAGCAGTCATATTAAACTTAGTTCTCATACTATGCGGGTGAAAAATACTCCAGGGCGTACCAAAGTTTCCGAGTGGTCAAATGGAAGAAGTGGGTTCGAGAGAGTTGTGGTTAAGGTGCCACCTTACGGACCGGAAGGTCCGTGGTTCGAACCCAAGCGCAGCATCTCGACTGTCTAGGCTTGGGCAGCTAGACAGCTAGGCACCAAAAGGGTGCTACAACCGAACAATGAATGTAGGAAGTCCGTTTCAGTTTCATTTCAAATATGAGGATAGTACAGTTGTGCAACCGCGTTTCATCCTCATGGGTGCGCGGTCATTCAAGTTTGCACTGCAAGTTACCATGCAGTGCAAACTCCAAGGAGCCATGAATTTGGGTAATGAAACCATACCTGGAGAGAGATTAACGGACTCCGATTACGCGGACTAAATTGTTCGCATGCGCAAAGTAGCTTAGACAAAATATCTGAGGTTGGTCCATGTTTGAGCATGCGTTTCGAACCTTCGAGGTGCAAAGTCATACTCCCAGACTTTCCATATCCTCATACTTCGCTGAAACTTCACTGCGAAGATTTTCAGTTTGTTGACGGGCTCATGCAGTTTGGCAGCTGCAAAAGTCGTGATTGTACTGCAACAGATGAAGTTAGTGCGCGGATAACCAAGGAAAGAGCAACATTCGTAAACATGCACCACTTGTGGCATCCGAACCGAGCTTCACTGAAGCTACAAGGCCGTGTTAACTTACGGTTGTGAGACATGGCCCCTCCAGTCCGAGGACCTCCGGCGTCTTCAAAAGTTTGGTCACTGGTGTTTTAGCAGCATAGCAAGAAGTAGCTGGCTACAACAAGCAGACAACGAAGTGGTGCGTAAACGAGCGCTTGATAACTAATCCGAATTGTTAGAGCAGCAGATGAAACTTAGCAGGCTGACGTGATTGGAGCACGTCTTACATACGCCCAACCATCCTCCAAAAAAGAAAGTGCTGCCTTCGGTCCCCCGTGGTTACCACACTCATTATGGCCGCTTTTTTTGAAAGTGGGCACTGTCGCTGACTCTCCCAAGTTGACTTGGACAGACTCCTTTTCCATAATGCAAGCAAGCAGATCAGACAAGCGCTGACTGAGGACTTCACCCCCATCTTCGAACAACGCGAGTGGGAGGTCACCCGGACCAGACGCTCGGTGGCGCTTGAGAGAACATATGTAATCATAAACCTCCGAGGCGGTTTCACCTTCACCGTCCAGGATTCTACGTTCGGGGGCGAGAAGTCTCAGTGGTAAGAGCGAACCGGAAGGTTCGTGCATCTCGACTTCCCCTGTCTAAGCTCGGGCAAACTGGCAATATCCAGCCCTCGTGCTTCCTTCGGGTGGCACGGCAGCTAGGCGCCGAAAGGGTGTTACAGCTGAACGACTTTAATTTCTGCGTCCACTGTGGGCTCCAGATGAGTGGCAGCTCGTGGCCACGACTACTGTTGTTCGAACTATTTGGCTCACAAATTGAGGCCTTCTTTATTCAGTATGGTCACTCATTTCCGATCATTGACGGTTTCGCGTACAGGTGGTTTCCGGGGACCGGTTGCACGGAACAACCGGAATAATCTTTGGGATCACTGAATATTTGAGCCTCTTCCATTTTCTTAGCTTTACGTATCCACCACACTTCACAGTGGGCTCGCTCGCTCACTTTCACTTGACGACTGATAATTCGTCGCATCAAGTTATTTTCGGGACAGGCTGAGGTGTTTCTCCGAGGTTTAAGCAGTGTCACCGTTCGGTCTGATATCCAGTGCTTGAGTGAGCCTGGTAGTGCCGCGCCACAGGCGAACTTCCCAGCACTATGCAAAGCGGTGGCAACCTCGTCCCAGTACGATGGTGGAACATTTGGGAGAGACCATAGAAGACATATCTGGCAAATTCGCTTAACGTCCGGATCTACCAGTCTCTCAGTTGCAAAGAGATTTTTGTCCGCACACTATGCGGCCCTGGAAAACGTAAGGAGAAACGACCCCAGACGATTGCGTGGTCGGAATTCACAAATACACTCCAAAACGACAGGTAGTCAGTTATTGATCCGCGCCATCGGTAACTGATGGCAAAATGATCGATTTGAGTTTGCGGCTGACATGCCGTTGAAGGACACCATGTGGCTATTCGACTTCGGCTATTTCGGAAGTTAGTACTGTATAAAACAGCCTGCGATCAGCACACAGCTGAAGCAATCGTTCACCATTGTCCGTACGTACAGAGTTTGATCCACGTCGACCTCCTAATTGAGTCTCAGGCACACTAATCTTCCATACTTGTGCATTCAAATCTCCGGTAATCACCACGATATTTGAGCTTTAAGCAACAGGGCATTCATGGCGTCGTAAGGCCTTTCTCTGACGGCGTCGGAGCTACAATTAGCTGGGGCGTAAGCAGACACGATAAAACAGATATCTATTGTTGTGTTCGACGAGAGATGGAGTGCAGAGACAATCAGAATGAGAATGGAAAAGACTGAAGGCCCAGAAGCTAGGCTTTATTCATCCAAAACTTTGACACTGAGAGCTGAAACGGAAAAAGGTGATTTGCAATAAACGATGAAACGTTTGAAAAACAGAGCAACTATACAACATTCACCCCCGCAGAGATGGAAGTTCGCAGGAATTCACTTTCTATTGAATAATGTCAGGCCTCTCTGTTGCGCAAGACATACGGTCGTGTCCGCTGTTGTTGTACAACCAACGGGTGTTCAGAAGGATTCGACATTTCAGTTTCCGAAGCAGAGTCCGATGGTTCAGGCTTAATAAATGAATCAGTATTGGGCTGCAATTGCTGCTGTTCGGATGCTGGAGCACATCCGAAATCTGCGGAAGGTGCCAAGTGACGTAGGGAGACTGTTTCTTCCGTGCCGTTAGAGTGTCTGACGTATGCGTACTCAGGGTTACACTCCAGGAGCTCAACTTCTTCGACTACGGGTTCATACTTCGAAGATCGTGTATTTCGTCGCATCAGAACTGGTCCTGGGGAAAGCAACCACTGCGGCAACGATGTACCGACTGCGGATTTTCGATTGTGATGAAACATTCGCTCGTGTGGAGTGGCATTGGTAGCGGTGCACAACAAAGAGCGAATCGAATGGAGGGCGTCTTGTAAAACTGCTTCCCAATGACTGATTTGAAGGCCTTTTGATCGTAATGAAAGCATAACAGCTTTCCACAAAGTTCCATTTAATCGTTCTACCTGACCGTTCCCCTTGGGTTATATGGGGTGGTCCGACTAGTGGCAACGCCTTTTTCATGAAGAAATCGCTTGATCTCATCCGAAATGAATGATGAACCGCGATCCGAATGCACGAAACTGGGCAGACCAAATGTAGCGAAGAGCTGCACAAGGCATGATATCACCGTAGACGAACTTATATCTGGACAAGCATAAGCGAACGGAAAACGGGAATATTCGTCTACGATCGTCAGTAGATATTTGTTTCGAGTCGACGAAGGCAGTGGTCCCTTGAAGTCAATGCTTAAACGTTCGAAGGTTTGTGTGGCTTTAATGAGTGTACCACCAGATGGCTTGAAGAAACGTGGTTTTAATTCCGCACACACGACACTGCTTAATGACGAGTCGGATGTCCTCTAGAGAGAATGGGAGGTTCTTGGCACGAACGAAATGCATCATGCGTGTTGCTCCAGGATGACACAGAGTTTCGTGTAAGCGTTTTAGATCCAGCTGAGATGAAGTGTTTGCACAGACGCTCCGAGAGAGCGTGTCAGCAGCTTTGTTTTCTGTGCCTGGTCTGTAGGTTACATCAAAAGAAAAAGGCGATAACTCCATCCGCCATCGTTGGATTTTGTCATTTTTTATTTTTCCTTTTGTTGTGTTGAATACATGAACGCAACGGACCGCTGATCCGTTACAATCTTGAAATGGGTTCCGAGTAGGTAATGCCTCCATTTGCGCACTGCTTCGACAATTGCGCACGCTTCTTTCTCAATAGCAGAATGATGTTTTTCGCTGACCGACAATGTACGTGAGAAGAATGCGACTGGTCTGCCATCTTGATTGAGTGTAGCGGAAATCGCAACATCAGATGCATCCGTTTCGAGTACCAAAGGTATTCTCGGATCAATAGTGACCACGGCTGCATCCACTAACTCTTTTGAGACCTTCGAATGCTTTCATAACAGATTCAGGGACAGGAAAGGTTGTATTGTGAGTGATTGGGTAGATTTTATCAGAGAAACGGCTTATCCAACGAGAATAGTAAGCGAACAAGCCAACCACTCGTTGCTGAGACTTCATGTCCTTCGGAACGGGCAATTCTTGCAAGACCCTGAAGCGTTCAGGGTCCGGTTTGATGATGCCTTCAGAAATTTCATAACCAAGGAGTCTGAGTTTAGTGGTGGAAATTGTGCTTTTATCATGATTTAACTGAAGGCCGTACTTTTGTGCTACGGTGAGAAAACACTGGAGGTTTCGGTCGTGTTCTGCTTGGTCCTTCCCACAAATGGTGACATTATCCACATACGCATATGTCCCGGTAAGTTTTTCGGCGCGTACTATGTCATCCATTACCCTCTGAAAACATGCTACTCCATTCGTTACTCCGAAGGGTATTCGACGGAACTGATAAAGATTGTTGCAGGCCTCAAAAGCTGTATAGATTCTGTCACTTTCCTTAATGGGTATTTGATAATAAGCACTTTCAAGATCAAGCGTGCTGAAAATACGATATTGGGCTATTTTACTACTCATATCTTCAAGTCTGGGGAGCGGATAAGCGTCGAGTTGCGTAAATCGGTTTATGGTTTGACTATAGTCAACCACCATTCGCTTCTTCTGTCGTTCATTCGTCGTGACGAGCACTTGCGCTCTCCATGGGGACTTCGAGGGTTCAATGATTTTTGGTCAAGTAAACGCTTTACTTCAGAGGCAATGAAGGCCTGGTCGTCTGCAGAATGTCGTCTGGACTTTATGGCGATGGGCTTACACCTTGGATCGATATGCTCAAACAAAGTGAGAGGTTCGATTTTGGCAGCAATTAGACCACAGAGCGAGAAAGAAGGTTTATCACCGTTGAATGAGATTTCTAGGGATTTGTGAAGTTTAAGAAAATCATGTCCTAGCAGAATATCCGCACAGAGGTCACGTAATACTGAAAACTTGAAAGAGGGTATTTGTATTGTTTGTGTTGCAACGTTAAAAAACAATGTCCAAGAGTAAAGCTTTTGTGCTGGGTGGATGCCAAAGTGATTTCAGATGACGATGGTAGTACAGACCACTTGTTACGACGGACTACATTTTCGGAAATGAAACTTTCTGAGCTACCAGTATCAACAAGAGCGCGAAGTGGGACGCCATTGGCTTTCACATCGGTGACTGCTTCTTTGAGACACTCGGGAGCCGCAGCAGTAACGCAAGATAGTGCACTTGAAACAGATGAGGTGTTCCTCGAACCAGTAGAAGATCTGCATACCTTTTGAAAATGCCCTTTCTTTCCACAGTTTTTGCAGGTCGCATCTTTAGCGGGGCATTTGTAACGCGGGTGACGAGCATAGCCACAGAAGAAACATGGAGTCCCCATACTAACAGCAGTCGTCTGTTCGTGCGATGATACCTGAGAACGTGGGGACTTTGGCGGGTCGTTCGATACGGTAGCACAGGGGAGTTGGTTATTCGGCAAAAACGACAGCGACTGTTTTTGCGCTAGTTCGAGGGATTTCGCATGGTCGTATGCGGTTTTAAAATCCAGCGACTTATGTTCCAGCAGTCTCTGGCGTATAGTATTCGAATAAAGTCCACTAATAAATGCGTCTCGTAATGCTTCATCGCTATGTTGTTCTGCACTGACGGCCGTAAAGCGACAATCTGGCAACAAACTGCGAAGCTTTTGTACAAACTGATCAAGATTCTCAGCTCCGTCCTGCTTACAAGTGTTCAAAAGATGCCGAGCAAAAATTTCATTTTCGGTTGTACGTAAATTTCTCGCAAGGTTTCGATGGCTGATTCATAGTCTTTACAGTCTTTGATAAATCGGTAAACACTCGGGGCAACGTAATTGAACAAGGTTTTTAGTTTATCTGGTGAATGAGAATCAACTGACTCTAGGAAGTTCGTGAAAGTACAAAACCAATGCTCCCAGGTATCTGCCGAGTCTTGAGTATTGGGATCGGTATCGAATCGTTCGGGACGTAAGAATCGATCCATTGTTCGATGAAAATTTTTGGATGAATAAATTGTTGTGTTCGACGAGAGATGGAGTGCAGAGACAATCAGAATGAGAATGGAAAAGACTGAAGGCCCAGAAGCTAGGCTTTATTCATCCAAAACTTTGACACTGAGAGCTGAAACGGAAAAAGGTGATTTGGCAATAAACGATGAAACGTTTGAAAAACAGAGCAACTATACAACATCTATCAAGTTGCCACTTGGCGAGATTCTTTCACAGACGTTGCCAGACGAACCGCACAAGAGGCGACTCTCAAAGGAATTATCCAGTCAAAGCAGGTACTTCCGCTGAAGTGACTTAGGTCGATACCAATCCCTCAAGGCTTACAGCAGCAGTCTGCATCAGAGGTGCTGTAGACGGAAGCAGTTGTTAGGAGGACTACCTCCAAACGAACAAATCCATGTTACTAACGACTTGTCTTGTATAATGAAACCTTGTTTCTACATTTCAGCCTCTCACTGACATCCTATTGGACTGTTAGCTCTTTTTATATTCTGGTTCAGTTGAATTCCATACCACGGAACGATCCACTTGTTTGCAGTATAACTTCCTCGAAGTTGTTTGTCTTCTCCATTCCGGTGACCTAACGTGTCTGACTGATACACTATCAAAGAGGATATAACACTGGCGACGGGAACCCAACGCGAACACAAACATGTCAATTTCAGCTGAGGATTTGAAAGCAATCCTTCAACAGCAGCGCAGTTCGAACAATCGCAATTGCGACTTATTCAGTCTCTTACTCAAGCTATCAGTCTTCAGACATCGGTTCCATCTCAAATTGGTACTTCATTATCCTTTGCCGATTCTATCGCAGCAACTGTTACCGAATTTCTCTACGAACCAGCATCTGGTCTCACATTCGATTCATGGTACAGTCGCTGGGAAGATACTTTTCAGAACGAGTTTACCGACAAAGATGATGCGTGGAAATCCCGTCTCTTGGTCCGGAAACTTGGAACCCTCGAGCACGATCGGTTCACGAACTTTATTCTTCCCAAACATCCAAAGGATCTAAACTTTGCACAAACAGTGGAACAACTCCGTGAAATTTTCGGTGAGCAACATTCACTTTTTAATGTTCGATACAATTGTCTCAAATTGGCCAAGCGCGATGCCGACGATTACGTCACTTTTGCCGGTGTCGTCAACCGTGAGTGTGAAAAATTTCAATTGCAGTCACTCACAGAGGATCAGTTCAAGTGTCTAATTTTTGTTGCTGGTCTTCAGTCTCCGCAGGAATCGGATATTCGCACTCGATTGCTTTCCAAGCTTGAGCACGAGAAGGACATTACTGTGAAAGTACTCACTACCGAATGCCAACGTTTGCGTAATCTTAAACACGATACCGCAATGGTACAGCAGACGTCACGACCTACTAATCCCAGTGGTGTCATGGCATTGAAACGAACCACTGTTACACATGGGAAAAAACCGCCAACATCGTGTTGGTCCTGTGGCGAGTGGCATTATGCACGTTTCTGTCCATTCAAGAAGCACCAGTGCCAGACGTGTCATCGGTGGGGCCACAAAGAAGGTTTCTGCCGCACCCAAAAACCAAAGAGCTTCGACAGTCCAATCAGCAACACGGTCAAAAAGCAGTCGTACAAGAAACGTCCGCAGTCCAGATCTGTGTTTGCAACATTCCAAGTTGAATTCGAGTCCCGAAGGAAATACCTTACAGTTTCCATCAACAAAGTTCCAATCCGTCTGCAGCTCGACACAGCTTCAGATATTACGTTGATCTCACGTTCCAATTGGGAGTTGATAGGAAAACCTGTTGTGTCACTCACTAATCATCGGGCCCAAAGTGCATCTGGCAGTACCCTACTGCTGACTGGCAAGTTAGCCTGTAATGTATCATTCAACAATGTACAGTTTTCAGGAACTTGTTATCTCACTGAATGCCCTAATTTGAACATTCTTGGACTCGATTGGATTGAGAAACTTAATCTTTTCAGCGTACCTTTATCATCTGTGTGCAGTGCTCTGAAATTTTCATCCTCCTCAGACATTGCAGAACACTTTACTAAAACACTGAAGACAACATTCAACGATGTCTTCCAAAGTGGCCTTGGATGCTGCACCAAAACCAAGGCAAGCCTCAAACTCCAACCTGGTTCCACACCAATTTTCAGACCGAAGCGTCCCGTACCATTTGCCGCTCTCGCAACTGTGGAGAATGAACTTTTCGTCTCCAGCAATCCGGAGTTATCCAGCCAGTAAACTACTCATCATGGGCAGCTCCCATTGTTGTCATCAAAAAGCAAATGGCAAGGTGCGCATATGTGCTGATTATTCCACTGGATTAAACGCAGTGTTGGACTCTCACCAATATCCATTACCGGTACCAGAAGATTTGTTCACCAAGCTCAATGGTGGAAAATGTTTCGCAAAGCTGGATCTCGCTGATGCTTACCTTCAAATAGAAGTCTCTGATGACTCCAAAGAACTTCTGACAATTAACACACATCGCGGGTTATTTCAATTTAACCGTCTGCCATTTGGGGTAAAATCTGCACCAGCAATATTTCAACAAACAATGGATGCCATGCTAAACGGGCTATCAGGAGTCGCTGCTTATTTGGATGACATCATTCTTACAGGTTCTAATCAAGAAGAACTTTTGCATCGTTTACATTGTGTACTTGAACGAATTCAACAATATGGTTTTCGTCTACGTGCAGAGAAATGTGCATTTTCTCACTTCCATCAAATATCTTGGATTTATTTTTGACGAACATGGTCGTCATCCAGACCCAGAAAATATTTCTGCCATACAACAAATGTCAGCACCGACGAATGTAGCGACCTTGCGCTCCTTCCTCGGTTTAGTAAGCCATTACAGTTCATTTTTGCCAGACATGCATCGTGTCCGTGAACCACTAAATCATCTTTTAAAAAGGATGTGCCTTGGAACTGGTCACATCAGTGCCAGTCCGCTTTTGACAAAGTAAAGTCACTTCTCAACTCTGATTTGCTACTCACACATTACAATCCAGCCCTGGATATTACTGTTGTTTCAGACGCATCCAACTATGGTATTGGAGCTGTCATCTCTCACGTTTTCCCCGACGGAAACGAAAAAGCAATTGCCCACGCAGCTAGATCCCTAACAATTACCGAGTGCAATTATGGTCAGATTGAAAAAGAAGCTTTAGCAATAATCTTCGCCATCAAGAAGTTCCACAAAATGCTCTATGGACGTCATTTTACGCTGATCACTGACCATAAGCCCCTTCTAGCCGTTTTCGGATCTAAGAAAGGCATTCCTGTTTACACAGCCAACCGTTTGCAACGTTGGGCTACAATGCTTCTAGGCTACGACTTCTCCATCAAGTACCAGTCTACTGATGCTATTGGCCAAGCTGATGCATTATCAAGACTCATGGATTCTCAACGTCAACAACCCGAGGATGCTGTTGTTGCCTCAATAACGGTGGAACCCGAAGTTAACGCAGTGCTCGCTACTACAATCCGTGCACTCCCAGTTACTTCTGCCATGGTTCGCGGCGCCACTGCTCGTGATCCGTTACTTCAAAAGGTACTCCATTTTCACCGCACACACTGGCCTGCAGTATGTTCCGATAAACAACTTCAACCGTTCTACCAACGTCGATCCTCACTTTCCGAAGTTGATGGTTGCTTACTCTTCGCAGAACGAGTAATTGTGCCCCCGGAATTACAGAATGATGTCCTTAAACAATTTCATTTGGACATCCCGGTATTAACCGCATGAAGGCGCTAACACGTAGTTATGTCTACTGGCCGAACATGGATAAGCAGTTAGAAGAACTTGTACGCAAGTGCTCAAAATGCCAATTATCTGCAAAATCCCCTCGGAAAACAGAATTATGTTCATGGCCTGTCCCAGAAACTCCATGGTCACGACTTCATGTTGATTTTGCGGGACCAATCAACGGCCAACAATATCTCATCCTAGTAGATGCTTATAGCAAATGGCCAGAAGTGTTTAACATGGACCATATTACTGCTTGTGCTACCATTTCAAAACTAAAACACGTTTTTAGCCACTTTGGCGTTCCAAATATCATTGTTTCTGACAATGGCAGTGCATTCACTTCCGCTAAATTTTCCGATTTCTGTCAAGAAAATAGCATACAACATGTGCGATCACCACCGTTCCATCCACAATCAAATGGCCAAGTGGAAAGATTTGTGGACACTTTCAAACGCGCACTTCTAAAACTCAAAGGGGAGGGGACCACACCGGAAATCATCGAGACATTTCTGCTGAGTTACAGGGCGACACCAAATGTTAACGCTCCACATGGTAAGTCCCCGCGGAGGTACTTATGAACCGGAAGATCCGCTTACCCGTTGACGTCATCCGTCCAACACCACATTCACCAACCGGTAGAAACATAAATATGGAAGTTCAGTTCAACCGACATCACGGTGCTGTAAGTAACATATTTATACCGGCCAATCTGTGCTAGCAAAAGACTATCGTGGTGGTGCGGAAAAGTGGACACAAGGCATAATTGTGCGCCGCGCTGGAAGAGTTGTCTATGAGGTAAATGTAGGCTCCTCTATCTGGGTCCGCCATGCCAATCAGCTACGCGCTTCCTATCTTCCAGCGACAGCTACACTCGACCCTGTTCTTCCACTGGAGATTCTTCTCGACACATTTGAGTTAGCTCAAAAGCCAAAATCTCCAGAGCCGATGAATGAACCAGCAATTTCCAAAAGTTGCGCACCTAGAAGATGGACCGATCGAATACGAAGGCCCGTCAGACCAATGCAACTCAACCCTCAGCAGCAGTCCTACGATCGAGCACTTCAAAGGGGAGTTGTTAGGAGGACTACCTCCAAACGAACAAATCCATGTTACTAACGACTTGTCTTGTATAATGAAACCTTGTTTCTACATTTCAGCCTCTCACTGACATCCTATTGGACTGTTAGCTCTTTTTATATTCTGGTTCAGTTGAATTCCATACCACGGAACGATCCACTTGTTTGCAGTATAACGTCCTCGAAGTTGTTTGTCTTCTCCATTCCGGTGACCTAACGTGTCTGACTGATACACCATCAAAGAGGATATAACACAAGTGGAGACTGATGGGGCGGTTAGCTCAATCACTGTGCTTGCATCGTGAATTCCTGCTTTTGAGACACAGCACACATCAATGCCAAGCAAGTCCAGTGTGAGAGCAGGAGCAGCTTGTTGTCCTGCCCGCTTCAGAGTGCAGACATTGAAGACAGCTATATAGACTGGTTATCGAGGCTTGAAGATTGATGCCTGAGGATGTCGGCACCATGTGAAGAACAGATGTTGAATGCAAAACCGATGCAAGACGAACGGAGTCATCAGTCCTAAGTGTTGGGCCTAAAAGGAGAGAGATATTAATGGAATGGGGAGAGGGAAGAAATAGCATGTGAAAGAGAAAAGAATGCGTCACCAGTAGCCTGTTTTCGCTTACCCTCCCTGCTGTATGCAGCGATTAAGCCGGTCCGGCTGATGGCACCACGCGACGGCCGATGTGGCATGAAGCAGGTATCGTGGCTGTACGCGGGCTGGGATACTGTCAGGGCGCCAGGAGGACGACAGGGTCCTCCTCAAGAGCCTTTTGCAAAGTCAAAAGCCTAACCGCAAGGCAGCGGTGTCGGGCTGGAAATGCAAGTACATTACCATTTTTACGGAACACGTCGCCACACATGTTCCAACCCCCAACCTGGAGGGCCAGGAGACTGTGTTCGTCAGACCTCTACCCATGGACTAACCTGGTATGAGACTCTGTGAGTGTCACGCGGACACCCCCAGTATAGCTCAATGGGTCGCCGAGGTACACAACCGCCACACCACTGTAAGGTCCAGTCTCCGTGGCGGGATATGGCACGCAATCGACCCCAGAGGCGAGCATACTGTCGTTCCGTAGCTAAAGTTCACCTTTCGCTGCGCACTGGGCTTGTGACGGGCGAGGTTCGCAAAGAAAGTTGGGACCATCCCACTGATGGTGCCTCACTTCGACACGAAGATCATATATGTTTAATGAGCACGAGGTAGCTCACCTAATGATCGGTAGGTTCGCGGTTCGAACCCAACCTATGCATCTCGGCTGCTCCTGTTTAGGCTTGGGCAACCTGGTAGTACCATACCCCTCGTGCTTTCTACTGGTAGCGTAGCAGCCAGGCGCCGAAAGGGTGTTGAAACTGAGCGATTTTTTTCAGACGTTTAGTTTAGTGCAAAATACATTCATTTGCAAACGGCGAACTGATCGGAGGCGTCTCATGGACTCTCCCGACTGCTCTACCGTCGGATGCCAATTCATACTGGAACGAGATCGCCACATCCTTGCACGGTGTGGAGTTTTCATCAGCAGCACCGTGCTACGAAGTCCGCACAGCCGCTGTAGATATCAGACAGAACAGCACGTCTACTTGATTCTTGTGGAAATGTTCCCGCCTTTCCTGAACGTGAGTTAGTTCGACGAATTATCAGACGTCTAGTGAAGCAGTGTGCAAGCAGGCCGTGAAGCCTGGTGGACAGCGAAGGTTATGGAAATGGAAGAGGCAGAGAACACCGGGAATATCCGGAGATTACTTTGGCTGATTCACCTAAACAAACCCCAGAAACCGCCTGTGAGCAAAAACACCAAGGATCAAAGTGGCGCGATAATCTTCAATAAAGGAGGACGCCTCAACCGAGGGTAATGCCATCAAGGAGCGCATTGAAAAATGAGGTGGATGAGCCAAGAGTTACGCGTGCCGAGCTGCCACCTACCGAGGAGCGGTGTTTTCAGCGCTTAATTCGGAGTGGCCGTAACCTATAGGTGGACAGAAGTTGACCGGCCATAAAGGGATGGAGACTGTTGCCAAAATGTCGGGTGCCATTGGTGTTGTTCGCCTTCCAGGATGGGCGTCACGTGCCACTCCCTGTTGTTGGCTGGAGACACCGAGCGACACGACGACTAACAGGTGTTAATGGCAATAATGATATCAGCTTCTATTCAAATTGTCCGAGCGAGTGTTGGAGGTGTATGCACTTCGAATGTTTGTGGTAGGCTAACCCTAAGTTTCCCTCCGTGTCCCATTTCTTTTTTCTTCCGATTATAATGCTTTAGTGAAATAAATGAACATCGTTATACGGCGGTAAAGCACCGGTGTTCTCGTCTGGTATTGCTGTCAATGATGAAGATGATGACACACGACAAACAGATAACGATTAACTTCTCGCCCGTGAGATTACTTCAGGGACGTTGCCCGATAGATCACACAGGAACGATTATAAACGGCTATCCAATTAAGCAAGGATGATTTCGGCCGGTGTCTCAGGATGATGCCAACCCTTGCACATCTTGCCACAGAGGTGCGAAACCGAAATCGAGCGGAGATTGATTGGTTAGTTAGCTCAACCTTTGTGTTTGGATCTGGAATTGTTGTCTATAATGAACAGCACACATCACCGTCAAGCAAACCCAGTATGAGAGCAAGAGCAGCTTGTGGTCCTGACTGCTTCACAGTGTGCAAACATTAAAGTCATCCAGAACTGGGCGTCGAGGCATAAAATTTGACTTCGGGATACATGTCGTTCAGCTGTAGCACCCTATCGGTGCCTAGTTGCCATGCCACCCGAAGGAAGCACGAGGTCTGGGATACTGCCAGGTTACCCAAACCTAGACAGAAGAATTCGAGAAGCAGAAGTCGGGTTCGAACCAGAGACCTTCCGATCGGTAAATTCGCGCTCTAACCACTCAGCCGCTTGCCATCTTGCCTGAGACTATCAGCACCGGTTGACCCGCAGATGTTATGGCTAAGTTCGGTGCAAGACGGACAGAGTCATCGGTGCTGACGGAAGGGCCCATAAGAAGAGCATTATTGGGATGAGCGGAGGAAAGGAAGACGTATGTCATCATAATCGTCAGTTGTAAAGAACTGTGCACTTGTCGTACAGTGGTTGTAGCTGTCATAGTTTCGTTCACCGGTGATTTGGGGAGGTGAGGTAGGTACCTGTGCATTGGAGGCGTGAGCTGATTAATTTCGCGCGTAAATACACCACTGTTAATGGACTGTTAAGTGGGGGGATTAGGAAGGGAGCTATGCATTGAAGGCAATAGCTTGAATGAACGAGCGCCATTGAGGGCGCGACTGGGCCATGTCTCTAACTATTGATGTGACCCGTTCAGATCCTCACCCAGGAAGACGGCAATAAACAGCGATGAAATCGCATAATGATCTTCAAGAAATATATCAATCGCTTTCACTTGTAGCCAGAATACAACGGCCTTGCATTTTCGGCCCGAAAGGCGATGATATTACTCGCCAGCTTCGGCTATTCTTGAAGGATGACTAGCCTGTGATATCTTCTAGACACTGTGGAAGACGTTGTTAGCAACACATGCAGTGGTTAGTTTGATGGAGAAATTTCCTGCCCTAATTTCGGACTTTTCCACTCGGCAATGGCTGAACGAAAAGTGTTGTGAGACAGACCGATGTCTGCCTCTCTAAATACATGACTTAACTAACAGTGGGACTAGTTTGTTTGTCCCACACGTGTTCATGCGCAGCGGCCAGGTTTCTGATCCGTATAGTAATACGGAGCGCACCGCAGCATTGTAAACTCGACCCTTGACGGATAAGCTGATGTCATGCCTACGACACAGATGACGCAGGTTCACAAAAGCTGCTCGGGCCTTCTCAATTCGGATGGAAATATCATCTTTCGCGAGACCACCGGGACTAATACAGCTGCCCGGGTAAACAAATTTGTCTACTACCTCCATCGGTCCACCCGCAAGCATGAGGCTAGGGTTCGGGCCCATAGTCTTGCAGTAGCACTTTACACTTCGCAGGTGTGAAGCGCATGCCGAACCGTGAGGCAGAGTTAGTTAGATTATTTAATATTGTTTGCATTACCACGGCATCGAAAAAATGTATGTGAAAGGGAGAGGTCGTCAGCAAAAGTATTTTTTTTTGGCTTACCCACACCTACTGTATGCCACGAGTGGTGGCATCACGCGACGGCTAATGTGAGAATTTTCAGGTATAGGAATAATGGCGGGCTGGGATAATGCCAGGGTATCCGAAACTAGACAAGAGGACGATTAAGATCCATAACGAAAGTCTCTTGCTCAGCCTGACTGTGGTGGTGCAGCGGTGGTCGGTAAAATGCCATCTCGTAACATTCATTTAAGGAACGAGTCGCTGCGTATACTGAAACCCCCCAACCTTAAGAAAGAGAGCTCTAATCATTAGGCTTCACGAGTGTCGCACGGACAACCTGAGTATAGCTCAATGGTCAAGCAGGTACATAGTCCGTCGCGACGGCAATGCCTAGAGTCTTCATGATGGCTCAACAGAATAACAACAATACCGTTTCACGGACTCTGTAGTATGATATAGTTGTCGTTGTCATCTCATCATCACCATCATCGACAGCATGACATCAGTGTTCAACGCCGATGCTTCGCTGACGTACAACCATGGTTTATTTGAAAGCCTTATTGTGAAGAAAAGAATAAAGATGGACGGGGAGGGGACTTACCACTGCCTTAATACAATCATTCCGAGGTGCCTACACCTCCAAACACTCATTCAAGCAATCTGAATAGAAACTGACAACAAGATCGCCACTGACATCGGTTGGCAGCCATATCTTGCAGCGTATCCAACCAGGCGCAGTGAGGATCACGCGGTCCCCATCCTGGGAGGCAAGTAGCACCGACAGCACCCAAGCGTTTCGTGATTTCTTTCATACCCTTCTGCCAGGTCAAGGGTTGTCATCTAGGGTATCCTTAACTGCTTTAATCAAGAATAGAGCTGAAAAGAAAACAGTGGTAACTTAGTAGGAAAAGCTTTTTGTCTCTAGGATGAGCGATCAATGAATAAATGTGCACCAGCTGGAGCAGCAAACAAGTTTAACACATCTGGGCACCATAATGGAGTGGGGCGCGTCCTTTGCGAACTTCGACCGGCAAGATTCCAACCCTCTTGTGGGAAATGATGAGGGCATTTGGGACCAGTTGTGCCACATGTACATTGGAGAATCATGTGGAACTCATCCAAGAAGGCGTGAAAATCCCACAAAATTCTGTTCGACTGTGACCGCTTTCAACTTGTGCAGCCAGGTCACGAGTCTCTTGTCAGCATTTGCTCGGAGTGGGAAATAGCGGTTGGGTATGGCTTGTACCCGTCTAGGCCTACCGAGCACATTACGCCTTATTTATTATTCTGATCATTCTTCTCCGTGAACCTGCGCTCAGTTACGTACAGATAGATAGGAAAGTCTCAAGCAACAAAGTCAAAAAGAAACAGCGAGAAAGGACACGACTGCGAGTGGTTAGCTCAGGAAGATTGCTGTACACTCGTACATGCTTGCAGGAGTTTGCTTACTCTCTCCTGTAATAAATAAAGATTGAGAACAGACATCTTTATTGGTTAGGTGCCGCCAAGGCTTCTGACGTCTTGGTGACTCAAAAGCAGCCTTCAGATCAAGAAAAGCGATCCACATGGGATGTTTGAAAGAGTGACGCGGTCCAAGGATGTCTCAAAGTGAAGATGTGGTCGATGGAGGAAAGTCAGCTTGAAACTCACGAACATCCCTGTTGACAATCGATCAACGTGCGTGAAAGAATGGAATGGAGCACGCCAGAGCACCTTGAATACCATGACAGTTTGGACATGACGTTTTTCTTGTCCTTTCCGAAAAGTGAAACCTCGACTTCACCATTATTCCTTTTTCGCCAAAAACCTTGTGCAACGAGGTCATCAGGTTGCTCACAAGAGCTTCGTCAGCTTGTGAGATGACACATACGCGATCCCAGTAGGTTTCCGGCCAGATCAGCTCGATTCCGTTGAGCTGTTGAGAGTTGTTGGATAGCATGGGCGGGAATACTTTGCTTCGGCATGGGCACTCATGAGGGTGTGCGAAACGGTAGGTGAACTCCCAAGAAGTTACGATCTGGGTCAAACTGCGTACTCCAGAAAGGATGACAATCGTTACACAAAGATCTCCGTTGGTAACCCACGGCCAAGTGCTGACTAGCATAAGAATTGAGATATCACTTTAGTCGTAATTGCTTCTAAGATGCTCATAGGTATCAACCTCCGCAATTTTACCATCATTCGCGAGAGGCGAAGTTTTGAAAGCATAGTAGGGTTCCGTCCCAGTTGAGGATACAATGACTGCATCTGTACTTTGCGACAACTATTTGAAGACCATAATACTTACAAGGGACCAACAATTATTGTCCATTCAGTTCTAAACCAATCTTAGGCTTGAATGACCAAACACCGCAGCGACTGGATGGATGCGCTGCGAACGGCCTAAATGGATGTGTGCCCCTGTCGGTCAGAACATGCGCCAATCAGAACCGAGCATTTTCAGCCCGGTGTTCCTCGCCTCATTACAGAGATTTTGGCTTGGCCATGTGGAAATTTCCTTAGGAACTTTATGAATGCAGTTGTAATGATCTTCTTTTGTCGTCTTTTGCCTCAAATCACCATGCAGTACACAGATTGGCAAGACATGGAGTTGCCCGAAGTAGCATTTCGAAGAATCTATCATGAGGCATATTGGATTTCTGATGCGCAGCATTCAAGCGAATGCGACAAATACACATGGGTCTATGTTTTCCCCCAGAAGCTACTGCAAACCAGCCTCGATCCTGAACCTGGACGGAAGTTCAAAGGCTGGTTTAAAAGACAAGAGGATTGCTTCACGTCGAGTTTGTTAATTTTGACGACCAGGGATAGCTGAATATACTGGGTTCAGAATTTTTATATTTTTTCAAGATCCATCATGACTTTGGTGTCGCGGATACCACTAAGTTCACGGACAAAATATTTACTCACCAAGTTTCCTTGTTCAAGATCACCACGAGCTTCGGTGTTGTCCGTAGAGGTTGCGGGCGCATTGATTGAAGAGCGACGCGAGTGACGTACGTCCTTGGATGAATGGTCTTCCGTACCCCAGGGATAAGACGTTTAGACTCCGTTTGACGTACGTCCTTGGATGAATGGTCTTCCATACCCCAGGGACAAGACATTTAGACTCCGTCGCTGAATCACAATAAACAGAGTCCAAAATTGTCACTTAAGAAACAGTCTTGTCAATCTCAAATATGATGCCGCAATTAATGGGCTTTGAACTTACATAGAATGCAAATTCACCTCTGGACTATCTCTTACACATGCCTTTTCACACCATCGTCCTCAGTGGAGCCTCATGTACCGCAGGCACGACTGGAGGTCACAGTGTGGGGCTCAGTGTCCGGGTGCCTGACATATGCATGCGATTTGAAACGACGGCACGGCATTTCGTCGCCTTGTGAAACCTGTGCACAGAGGCCGAGAATTTAGTCTGTCGGGCTGGTATGCTGTCTCCAGTGCAGGCTGGCAGTAAGGCTTGGACACTGTACAGAATACATGCCCAGGTTCGCGACCGGCGGATTTCTTCAGGTCACATGGGAGAACTGATTCCCAAACTCAAAAGTCCTTCGTACAACGAACACCGTTGGGGCCGGATGCAATCTCATGGAAAGTAAACTACGCTGGCAAAGCGAGTTGAAGTGAATTAGTGAACCTTGCTCCCCGCATTACTTTGTCGACTGCCGGACATAGAAGTGAGCCCGGAATCTGAAACACCCAAGGGTTGCGGTATTAAGCCTTTCCAGTTTGAATAATTGCAGGTTCTTTTAGGTGATAGGAAGCAGTGACAACTGCAGAAGGAACAAGAGTGCTACGTCGTGCTTCCTGCCAGCTGTGCGCAGAAAGAATGTTGCAGGCTGAATATTATTTACCACTTTCCTGAACAGAATGGGGAGCTTCAAGGTGCTACGCACTGGAATGTTAGAAAACAAGAGTCCATTCCGTAAAAGCCAATGTTCCTGAATGCAGCGTCAACACTACAAGCGTGTGCAACATGCAAATGCTTTTAACTTAGCAGTGTTGGCCTCATGGACCAGCATCTCGCTTATCGGTCCACCTGAAAGACAGTCACCTCAGACCCTAAGGATTGCGACATGAAGAATCTCAAGGTCAGCGAAATGCTGCCAGGACACCTGTTGCCACCATGATGGCCCCAATGGCAGGCTCCTGGGAACACTACACATCACTGCGTTTGGAGTGCCATATTACGCTAGAAATGAAGGGAGTTGACTGCTGTTGCCGATATGTTTATGATAAAGCAACAACTGTTCTCGGTGCCATTTGTTTTGCCATCATATATAAGCCGGATTTTTTCTCACAGGTAGGGCTATTCATGTTTGCCCTCGGGGTTTGCATCGGGCTAAGGGCTTGCGCGCAGCGCCATATCAGGCGTTGAGCAATCCACATGCAGCTGTCCACTGTGCGCAGATCAATCCGATCCCATCACGATATAAACAATCTATGAAAGAATAGCTTTGGCAGCCGACAGAGAAGGCACAACTCATACGCCTGCTTCGGAGTGATGAAACATGACTTCTCGGTTGGGGGGAAACCTAGCACGATTCTGGGGAATTTAATACTCCAGACAATAGATCAAACTGCGTTGAATACTACTGTGGAACACCATGGAACTTTTGGAGTTTAGCTCACACTTGAAATTTCAGAGTGTGTACCGCTGAACGACACGAACAAAACCTACCCGCGAACTTGGGCGAAAGCCCTGATCCTGTGTATCAGTCCGTGAATCCAAGAATACCCTGCCAAACTGGTACACTTCGAGCAGCCCACCGTGAAATCAGATTCCACAAAATCCTCTTCGGGCCTCTTCGGCCCCTTCCGAACGTAACGTGTTCATTGTATCCACTGCCTGAAGATGCATTGAACCAGGGTTTGAATGAAACTTACTGGACTGGATTCCAATGAATAATCGTCTTTTGCCATTTGGGGTGATCTGCTGAACCAAGACGAATGCAACTACGCATTGTGAGTCTTCTGCTTGCCACACAGACGGCAATAAGGATGTCGAAAAGTGCCTTTGACGATAAGCGAAATAAACCCTAACAAATTTGGTTTTGCGAGAGAGCCACCCGCAATCCAGGTAAATCACTCGTTTGTGATGTTTCTAAGCAACTGAATGTGCTGCACCAGACTACCTTATGTTTCACTTGGTGCGCTATTCAGTGTATCGTGAAACATGTATACGTGTATAGACACCACTCACAAGGTTGCTGAAAGTTCTTCGACAGTCCCCGACGGGTTTGCCATTCTTGGGGCCCATCAAGTATGCACAGTCCCCAATTTTCCGTCGTTCTAATTGAACCCAGGTTGCACGAAATTAGTGGAGCTGTGCTGAGAACGACACTTTATTAAGGATTTGTTTGAATTTTTCAAACATCAAATTTGATGATGAGGCTACTCCCGTATTTTGCCCATATATATCCTTGAACTAGATTGGAAAGCGAGTACTACTGATTTCGGAAGAGGTATTTATACCTCGTGATCTTAGGTTCCTCTTGGTCTCTCACATACCATCTTTGAATTCAATGAATGATTGAAAACATCATAAACGAGAAATTCAGCTGGGATCCGGGTGAGTCTCCTGCAAAGCCAAGTTGATTTGCAAATTAGTGTATTTCTCGAGAGGTAGTGTCAACTAATAAGATGGAAGGTAAACTGTAAAAAATCATCGAACTTGTGGGGCGGACAAACTGATAGTGCACCGAGATGGCCACACTCGAGGTTCGGGTTGGGTGCATTAGAACGGTGCCTTGTCAGATTCGGTTGGGGTTAGATAAGATATTTCTGATAGTTCTGATAGGGCACAGTCCAAGGTGCGGAGAGAACAGGCATGGATGGGAATGGCGGCGCAATGCTATCATTGCACTGACACTGGTTCCTAAACAACCCCGTAACGGAAGTCACGGTTGCGGTGATCGAACTGGGGACTTTCTGACTCTTCGAGCATGTTACCAGGTCTGCAGGGCCGCAAGCTCCCAGGCAGTCATTATCGCGGCTTGTGCATTAATAAAGAACTCCAGCTGCAGAATATTTTATCCGACCGGGGAAAGACCAGGCCGGTAAGACAGCTCATTTAGTTCGAACAAGCAGACAGCAGACAGCCGCGGGCAACAGAGGTTTCGGAGGAGGCAAATGAAATGACAGGTACGCGTAGAGTAGGGAAAATAGAATGGAGTTCCCCCGAGCGTGCGCACCATGGCTAAACGGCGGTGAAGCTTCGATGTGAACTAGCATGTTAACCACAGGCGCACCGCAATGTTTCATGCGTGTGTGCTAAATGTGTTGTGGTATCATACAAGCATTGCATTTATTGCGCATCGTCAGATAGACTATTTTTATGGGCGTATGATGCGCCCTCAGATATGGGAAAATCTGACTTCATTTGGGTTTACTTGGTGTTAGCCAAAACAGAACATCAGACACAGAGTGATCCAGGGCTGGAAACTCGCTATAAGCTACGAGATAAAGTCAGACGTTTCACAACCCTGACATCATTGGACATAGCTCAGGTTCTTCTCAGAGTTCACACAACGCTGCTAAAACCGATGTCGAGACCGGCCACTCCGGAAAGCGTGCATCCCAGATACCACATGCTATTGCAACGAATGCAGTAACCAGCCTCATTTCCCAGTAAGCCGGATGTTTCCCTCAGTCCTCAACACATCCACTCAAAATCCACAAGGAGTGCGCTGACGCAGTGTTGCATCCGAAAAACGGTACTGGTGCCCCCCGCTACCCCCAGAGGCTTGCGATTCTCCACTTTATCTACAAAGGCGGTAATAATCATGACTCACTTAGCTATCATCAAAGCAACCTAAAGTTCACCCCGTAAAAATTGTAAAAACCGCATAAAAACCTTCACTTAGGATAAAGCCTCCCAGCTATTTTAATGTTTTCCGCTCCTCCTTCTCCTGCCTTATAATCCCAGATATTTAGATGTTTAGAGCCAAACTTTTTCTGATGGCGTTTCCTTTGGTTCCTTGATTTCGATGAAAAGCCATAATCCCTTAGCTTGTTGATGGGATCACCTAGGAGTTGGTGATTTATTCTCTGGGCAGATTCCTGACTTTACCCTTATTCAGTGTCCCGCGGTACTCTTTGGTGCGTCTCCCACTTCTCACGTCTCCCAATGGGTCCCACGAGTGTCCATGCTGGGATCCGAGACATTTTGATTAGGTCACTGTGTACCACATTGTTTGAATATTTGGCGTCACTCTATGCCAAACCCTTTTCTTGGGGTAACATGGCCACCTAAGGCACCTAATACTTACTAACACCCTATTTGAACAGGATCTTCGTCGTCTCACCAACTAATGCACGTGGACATAGCGAGAATATTTTCAAGCTGAGAGTACACATTGTTGTTGGGCAGCCGTTTTTCTCGTTACGGGTAGCTGAAGCATGAACTAACCTTCCTTCGACGATTGTCTGCCCTTCATCTGGAACCAAGTCCACGATAAGTACAATCATTTGCAAATCAATTAGTTTTCACGGGAGAACCAAGTGAATCTCTCGTTTATGACGTTCTTCAACTGAATGTGCTGCACACAGACCGCCTGATGTCTCAGTTGGCACGATATTAGAGATATCGCAATATATTTTCATAAAGGAAACTACTCGGGGCCGCTGAAAACGTAGCAAGTGACAAGTTTAGGCCACCTTAAACGCTTTTTGTTGTGGGTCCTCCTACTGCCAACCCTAATTCGCAAAGTTTAGAATTTGGAGAACGGTGGTACATACTTTTTTCGCTTGTGCCTTTCAATTTAACGAAAACCACCGAACGACAAGAACGAAGATTACCCGGGAAGCTTGGGCGAAATCCTCAACCCCGGGTAGCAATCAGTGATTTTGTGTGTCCCTGAATTTGGAAAATATCGGAGCACTTTGAAGGATTATTACCTTAGGTCCTTCAAATTTCACCTCGCTTACTTGACCTGGGGATGCAAGCAGTTCGGAGTACTATCTGCCGACCCTGACTTCGCAACAGTGCACACAAACGCGGATGGTATCAGATGCCTTTGTTTTAATGTGCCAATAATGAAAATAATGTTGCTAGCATCACATTCGATTGCTTCAGTTATGTGTCACATTAGTGACGGTCACTTGATTTCACAAACGCTGTTCATCCACACGATAAGCGCCACATTTCTACTACTTCAGCTTTCGTTCCTAATGTTTGAAAACCCTCTATTCATTGTGTACCATATGGAAACTTCACTTTAAAATGTGTGAGACAAGCCACTGCAGTTCGAACAATGGCAGCGTAGAAAGTATTAACAGCGGCTGTGCTACGGGGGGCTGGGGTACAAACCAAAGACCTGATGCAAGAACCATTGCGAAAGATATACTTGACGAAAAATCAGTTGCCGGCGCGTCGATCAAAAGTTCTGACTTCATCAAAAACGAGCCCAATTCCAGAAAAAACCACGCAGGCGATCATAGAAAATCTTGGGTGCTTCCATTGTTTCATGTTCCGACCAACAAACCAGGTGTGATGTGGACCGGTAATTTTCGAAGAACTCCTGTGATTACTTTTTCCCAATCTTGTGTTCTTGTAAAATGCGATGCTGCGGAAAAACTCGGTCGCTGTTATAATATGTCCTATCGATTGGTGCGCGTGGAATCAAAGCTTATAAGAAATATTCTATCCGCACATGGATTTCAGGAATCGGCAAACCAGTTGGGAAAGTTCAATCTCCTTTGGACAGGTGGCCATTTGAGGCCTACTCACCTGAGAATTCTTTCTGATTTCCATAGAATCAATCACTTTCCTCGATCTTACGAAATAACGAGGAAGGATAGATTGGCGAAAAACGTTCACAGAATGCAGAGACTTAAAGGACTCCATCAGTTTGATATCCTTCCACCAAGCTTCATTCTTCCAGAGGAATTTCAGGAGCTCTGTTCTGCTTACGCACAGGATAAAGTACCGTATATTGTTAAACCAATGGCCTCTTCCAGAGGAAGAGGCATTTTTCTCATTTCCCATCCAGAAGAAATCCCATGTGACGAACCTGTAGTTGTTTCCAGATATATTAATAATCCTTTTCTTCTCGATGGGTTTAAGTTTGACGTTCGGATTTACGCTGCAGTAACATCATACGAACCCCTTGTTCTATACATATACGAAGAAGGTTTGGTCAGGTTTGCAACTGTTCGATATCAACCGGGATTCAAACATCTGCGAAGCCAATGCATGCACCTAACGAATTATAGCGTCAATAAGAAAAATTTCGAATTTGTACACAATGATGATGCAAACGTTGAGGACTATGGGAACAAGTGGTCACTCGGAGCACTACTGAGGTACGCTTGTGTGGAGCTGGTTGCCTCTATGTCTTATAGGTGTTTTTTTCTAGACGAGTTGAACGTGCTTCCCAGTGCCAGAATGAAGGTCACCTGATAGCTATTTCTACAGTGCTGTTTCACAATGTTTTAATATGGAGGTGCCTGTGGTTTTCGCTATAATTCCACCATCTTTGGAATCAAGTAACTTCTGGGCAATGCTTGAAACTTTATCTCGCTTTCAGTTTTATTGCTTGAGGAATTTTGTGATCAGTGCCACTTCTCTCGTCGTATGAGCAACCGTCCACACATACGGGGTAACGAGCGTATTTAATTCATTTTCACAAATGGCCTGATATTGCACGTACCTTCCGGTGTAGTAAAGACTCTTGGAGCGATTATTCCTTGTTGAAGAGAGAGGTTGTTGATATAGACCTACAACAGAAAGGGTTTTGGTGTACTCAAGGTGAAAAAACGTCATTTTCTGAAAACTTTCTCCCACTAGCGGGTTTCGAATTTATGAGAATAAATCCTATCGAAGACTTCATATGCCCAGAGTTAGGACATTAGATCGACTTGAGGAATTTTATCAGAGGCTCTTCCAGAGTCGAGATATACTGTATTCAGCTGACTTCTAGAGGACATGGTTGCATGTGCTTCCCCCTCTGGCGAGAAGGTTTGTTCTGGAAGACCAATATCTTTGGAAGCCCTATTGCTGCAAGGCTCTGCAAATGTATGCTCTCAGGTTTGCTGGCCTTTCTTGTTTTTGCCGTTCACAGGGTTCGGGTCGGCTGTGCAATAGCCCCTAACCGTGAATGTTTGCTCGACAAAATTGCCATTTTGTTCTCTTGAGAGTGCATTAAATGCAACCCATGGTATTCTGTAACGGTTAGTTAACCCAGAAAAACAAATTAATTTGAGATATTTTCGGTTTGTTACTATGTAGACTAATGTGGTGCCCGGGGATGGGGCAAACGCGGAGCTCATACTAGTTCCGTGTGAATGTCACATAAAAACGAACACTGAATCAACTTATGGACGTTTGTTTTTCTCAAGGCTCGAATAGTATGATGTTGGCGTAAGGTTCCAACCTCATTTGACAAATCGGAACGCTTTTAAGGGTCTAAGAGTGACTGCCATATCATTGGTCAATTACCAATAGCACTAAGGCTACTCTAGACTACATGAGGCGATATATTTAAAAGTACTCTCTTTCAGAGGTTTGGGTCGTTTGTGTGTATCAAGGACTGAACGTCATAAAGGCAAGGTGGTTCTATGATTCACATCTTGGCAACTTCTATATTCTGAGCCTTAAGGAAGTGGTTCTATGATTCACATCTTGGCAACTTTACTTCTATATTCTGAGCCTTAAGGAGCTTCCATGTTAAATTCGAGACGAAAATATGTCAATGACCTTAGCCTAAAGATAGTAGTCATAGGCGGGCTTCATTTTTCATTTCCAACAAGATTTTTAAATTTTGTATGCAATAGTTATGTGGTCATTTGGATAAAAATAATTCTTGTAGGGTTTTTGTGTGTTGTACTCAGATCCTACGTCCATAAGCAGCCTAGTTTCAGATGGCGTTATCAGCATTCGTTAGATACGTATGGAATTTTTGGCCAACAGCCTGTGCCTTTGAATTCCAAGAGAACTTGATTCATTTTTATCGAAGTTCCATTTTAGCGTTTGTTTCAATGTGCGTTTCATTGTTTTACACAATGATAACTAAGGTTGATGGGAGCGTATTTAACCAAATCACACTGCTGCTAACTCCCTCTGACCACTCTTCCAGAGTCTGGTGAAAGCCTTCCCAATTGGCACAGCAAATAGATGTCTCCTAAGAACGAGAGATAGTTTTACAAGGCTTAACTCCCAACGAGAATCGACATCTTGCAGCAAGCATGAAACAAAATAGAAGTTTAACCGTTTTCTTGGCTAAGTTCTGGCTTTTGCGAGCATAAAATAAAGTCGGCTGTAAACGCTGTAACCGTCGCAAACACCTTTTTTTCCTGTACTAGCAGAAACTTTATATTTAATCTACGTATGTTTCTCAAGTAGGTTTAGAATCACCTCGGAAAGTTTTGGAATGCATGTGTAAGCAGCTTTTTCGGCATGTTAAAAACTTTACTGCATCATTCCATCGCGAAGAAGCCAGACCTCATCGCGGTACATACATACTAAAGACTACGATTAATTCAAAAACTTCCTGGTCTTGGTACAGTTTTGAGTGCCCGAGCCACAGGGCGCTCGTAAAGAGCAACCTCTCTGCTGTGTAAAATTCTGTCTCGATAACAACTCACACTGGTCGAAGTATTTAAAGCTTCTTGTTTACCATGTCTGCTTAGGCCACAAAAAGTCACGTTTCCGATTCATTCAAAGACATTTACGGAAAAATAAATCACTCTTTTGTATACTACGAAGAGCTCGGGTACAACCATAATAGCGGGGCATTTCAATGGATGTTTTAGCACATTCTAAGAGCGCTTTGGTGGTCTGTTTGGTCTGAACACAAAACTCAATGACTGTTGGTCTGTATTGATCACTGGCCGTTTCTAAGCAGTACTGGGTTCAAACACAGCTGGTGTTGTTGTGCCGTCTAGCGACTCCTATCACTGAGCAACCCTGGAGTCAAGCTAACCACATTACCATCATCCGTCGTAAGTGAGGGTTAATCCATGACTGACAATTGTTCTTATACAAAAGTTTATTCAGATCACGCTCTCCTTCTATGTAGGTGTTCAGTAAGCTCTGCGGGTAAACCCCAGAAACGAGTTTCCAGCTTAGAAGAGAGAGGCTTTGTTAGTTAGGAAAGGTTACCAGAACTGACTATACATGCATTAAAAGTGACCTGCTTGAATGAGTTTGGCTGTAACTGGGATGAAAAAAACCATGGATATACAAGAAACCTGGAACTCTGCTAGTGGTGCTTCTGGGCACGCACAGGGGTGCCAGTGAATTTAAAGACGAGTACTCTCAATTCTTGTCGCAGAGCTCTTTATTCATTATGGGTTAGAGTAAATTTCAGCTGGTCAATTGACTAGACGTCGCCTGTATATAAACAGAGATGTGCGGTGAAACTGAAAAATGCACGAAAGCTGATCGAAGCCTAAAAAATCTTTCGTAAGGGAGTTGGTCGATGGTAGTGTTGGAAATCTAGTGTAGAATAAAAATCAGCATCTAGGTCACTAGGGTAGAATATCTTCGACAGCAGTTTGGTTGGTCTTCGGCCACTGTGCTTGTGTCTTTCGTTCGACTGGCTTATTCTGATCTATGGTGCATGATTTTAGATCCCATTGTTTGATAACTTACTTGCTGCTTCGATGCGCCATGAGATTGCTGGACCAGAGGCGCTTTTTCAAGTGCTGTTCAAAGATTTTTGCGCTCAACTGGGAACAAGAACGTGTTGCAAAGAGTTGGAAATAATGGTGTTCAAAAACCGACGGTATCAAACATATGGGTAGCCTGCCGTTAAACGGCTACGTGGTTCCCTTATACTGCAACGTTCATCCTCGGTATGTGAGATGCAATATGATAGCACCAAGCTATATATCGACCTGACAGAAGATAAATTGTTCATATCATAACATAAGGTCAAATGCTTGAGCAGTGTTCATTATACCACCAACCAGAAAGCATAGTCTCCCTCGACTTTAAATAAACATTTGACTGTGTTGTACATAGGGGGATGTCCTAGGGGGATTTCTTAGGGGGGATGTCTCGACCTGAAGCCTTTTTCTTGACGTGATGATTGAGCTTGAATGTTGTGATGATCCCGCAGGCTGCTCTAGATGGAACATTTTTCTGTCAAGTGCAACCACGCCAGAGAGGCCAAAGAAAGGTGACAGAGCCAAAGGCAGTAAGACCTCGTACTACGAGTACTTGTATTGCAAGGCAGTCTGCGGACAAATTTCTACTGTCCTTTGGAAAGGAAGTGCAAAGGCAACAAAGTGTTTCATCCAGGCAACAGGGATATCCATATTTATGCAAACAGAATGCTGCCTTCCAACAAAAGGGACAAGTTAGAAGAGGTCAGCCCTCAAATACGCACACTCCGATCACCAAAAGTATGACCGTGACACCGGACGCATTATTAAGTAGGGCCAAAGTACCTTCAAAATCAAAGAGTTTGGTGTTGCTTAAAAGGCTCCTGTTGTGCGCAGTCGCATTAGGACTGAGAAAGCAATGTCTTACTCTCCGCGCTTTCTGGTTAGGCTAACCAGAATTTCAGAGGTCCTCCCATGTTTTGGCACAGGTTTTGCGCCTTGTAGGTGCAGAGTCTTACTTCAAGATTTTCCGTTCTATTCTGCTTCTATTAGACTATGGCATAAAACCTTGAGTTTGTAGCTGAGTTCGCTTATGTTTGTTTCACAGCATAAGCCATAATGGCTGTAACAGCTCAAGCGCGAACAAAGTTCGCAAATTTGCGTCATTTATGGCGTCAAAGCCGAACTTCGCTGAAGCTACGAGGAGAGCGGTCTTACTCCACGATCGCCTCCTCCCATCCGAGAGCCTCAGGTAACTTCACATGCTTGACCGCCAGTGTCTATGTAGCGTGGCAAGATAAAGCTAGCTGCAGCGAGTTCACGACGACCTGATGCTTAAGTGACTACTTCATGGTGTATCCAGGTTTATAGGGTAGCGGAAGAAGCTTACCACACTGAGGTGAGTGGGGACGTATTGCACACACCCAACCACCCTCAAAGGGTGGTTGCCGGCAAGCCATGGCATGGCAAAGTGAAATAAAAGCGGCCGCTATCAAAATGAATGCTGTGGGACCTCCGTGCCTTCCTGGCTGTGGCTCACGTGATCCTGATTGTATGTACTGCTTCCTACCAGTTCTGGTTAGACATGCATCCCGGGTCGATGAACGGGTCGATGAGTGGGTTTTGGGTCTCTTCCTTTACTATGAGTCTTTGAGGAAGGGAAGTGTGACGTGATGGAAGAAGAAAAAGGGGAAAAATGACGCATTTTTGTTACACTTTACATTGCGCATTGTCTCCTCTACATTAGGCCAGAAATGTGCTGGTCAACTGACATCGCCAGCGTTTAGGAAGTCAGGTCATAGCGACAGGTAGCTTGATTATTTTTGAAGATCTGGCCCCAAGGTCCGACAACCATCTCGCCTTTTCTCTCACAATGTCATGTTACTTTATTTTAACTTCGATGAAATGTCTGCATGGCCGTGAAGTGTTGCTTTTCTACACTCGTGCTGTTAGGACGGTGATAGCGGGGATGGGTATTGACCTGTTTGACTCGATAACCGCTAATGAGCTCATATGCTCAGTTAGGTTTGCAACTGCGCTTTATTAACGCAGGTGTCACATGTTTTCAAGGCATAAATAATTGTGATAAGCCAAATTAACCTGACCGAGCGGGGTCAGAAGCAGTGAACAATTACGAACTGCAAACAAGTTGTTGTGGTATTTCGTTATAAGCAAACCACTTCTTGAGGATCCTGATTTCTAGTTACTGCCCTCAAACCAGCGCCAATGTACCGTTTCCTGAATGAATGCCTTGAATCATTTGTGGGCATCCTTGTTCCTAGTAGATTCGCAGCGTAACTGGGGTCTGCTCCTTGGCTCATCAAACTAAAGGTGCACCGTCATGAGCGCGATTTTACTTTCACGTACTGATGACATCGGTTAAAAGGAATACTGTGCGTAGTACCCCAGGCGCAAAAACGGTAGTGCGCCGAGGGGAGAAGTTTAACTTGAAGGCCTTGTAACGCAGCACGCAGTCTAGGAAGATGTATTTGTGATTCCAACTAGGAAAGTCCTAAGCTACAGTAACCCATAGCTAAAACAACGCAGTCAATGGACCAATGGGATGTTCAATCCAGATCACGTGGCTAACAAATTACCTAACGTAGGATAAAATAATCCTTGTGATTAGCAGTGGTTTACGGGTTACTGGTAGTACACCATTACTGGTGTTTAGTTGCCCAGGGAGGAAGACGTCTCCAGAAGAAATGAAACCTGATTCGAACAGCGGGTATTTCCTGTGAGGAGTTTTACCACGGAAAATGTTTCAAGTACAGAATACCCATATATTCCAAAACCCTGGTGGTGAACACATATGAACATAATGTTGGAGCAAATCTCACGTATTGCAAGTCTAACACACCACCACAGGCAACTGTCAGTTAGGCAGCCCGGCTAAGAAGAGATGGCTACCCTATCACTGAGATTGGCTGCTTTCCACTTTCTGTAAGGTTTTTAACCGCATTCAAAAAATCCCGCAGGTCCAACATAAGAAGTTGCAATGATCCCAGACGGTATCCGCTCTCTGTAAGTGTTGCCACGTTATGATATATGCCAGAATTTCTCATTTACCATGGTCCGCCTCAACTGAATGTGCTGCACCAGGCCGCCTTATGTTTCAGTTGGTGCGATATTTGAGATATCAGAGTGCGTTTTTGTCTAGACGTAACACACTACTCACAAAGCTGCTGAAAAATTTCTGGTGCCCCATGACCAAGTTCGTCCTTGTTGGGATTCGTCAGGTGCGCACAGTCCCCGAGTTTTTATCATCATAAACGAAAAATACAGCTAGATTCGTTTGAGTCTATTGTGGAAATCGATTTCTTTGCAAATGAGAGTAAATGTCATCTCCTACTTTATATCCGGGAGTTATTGAATGCGCGAGACACAACACAACGCGCCCTTGTTTACTGTGCATAAGATTACAACAAGCTGCACAAAGATGGCTAAGATGCCTAGTTAATTAGAAGCCTGAATTACCAGTGCATCGGCGTATACTACTGATGATACATGCGAGTAGCGTATGGTCAGTACTTAAACCGCCATCCTCGTATGTGGTGCAAGCTGAGGATTAGAACAGGAATTATGGAGACAACCTCTGCTTGAAGGCATAGATTGCTGGTCTCAAAAGTACCTTCCCGTCCGAGTGAGCACTTTTCCTCAATGGCTTAAGTCGTCTTTGCATCGTCTCCTTATTGCTATATGGCTAAAAGAAGAGAGGCAAATAATTTGATTGTCCTTATATCTGGATGGTTTTTCCGTTGGCCACAGTGTTCAAAACACCTAGTAGGGGTTCCACTGTGGTTCGGAGATGCTCTCCTCCAACTCATAGAAGTCTTATCTAGTTGACACTTGCGCATATTTTAACATTTTTGTGTCAGTCGACCTGAGAGTGGTCGGTGCAGTCGTGTGCCGACTACCTTGAGTTGCAGGTGATGGTAATTTGGTAACGGTATTAAGTTTAGAACTCTCAAGTAATTCACATCGGTAACTGAACTGGAACTTTCGTTTCAACTGTGTTTCTGCAAAAGTTCGAGATCTAACAGACGACGCAACAAAATGGCCAGGAGCAGAACTGAGAGTGTGTTGGAATAACAGTCTTTTGGTTTAGCTGCCCCACAGTTTTTAGGTATTCGAAACACAAGGGATTTTGAACCCTCAACGCCAAACACAGTGAGCAAAAATTAATCGTAATATCAGGAGACGTGATAACTTCCAACTGGGATTTCGCCCTGCAGTAACTGAAGCCATGCCGTTCCGAAAAACCGAAAAGCACTGTGCAACTGTTTAATTCTCATTGGGAAATCGTTAGAGGTGCGCGTCATACGGATGTCGACTTTTCGCTTGGTAGTTTGAACACAACAGTTTGGCACCTGATAGCTGATCAGCAGTCTGATTAGCTCGCGCTTAGACAGAGGAAGGTTAATTTCAGTGGATGTGTGAAACTTGCTTCTGAGAAGTTGTCACTCGATTGGCCAGTGAATACGTGACCACGTGATCTGGTTTCCGTGACTGAAGGATGAGTAGTGCTATCCTGTGAGAGCTAATCGCCCTGCTGATCAACCGCTCGCGGCCAAACGGTCAAGTGTTGTACCACTGGCAGTGAGGTGGTGGGTTAGAGACGCTCTCAGATTTTGTAAGGTGCGCACTGTTGATTGCTCCCAGTATGAGGCAGCTTTGGAGTGTTTCTCGGCTTCTCTGCATAGACTGACCTCCATGGCATGATGAAATCTCACTTGGAGATGAAAAGCTAAACAAGCTATAATGGAGATATTAACCAAGAATTTCGTGGCCGCCAACAACGATCTACTGATCGTTTTGACCAAGTGAGTTTTAATAATGTATTCACCCTTGGGCACAGGAAGAATGCGTTCGAATAAATCACTTTCTAGTTCTCCGTAAAATCAAACAGAATGCATGCATGATGGTTTTTTTACTTGTTGTGAGGAGTTGTCACTAGCAGTTTCATATAGTTTACTGAGTGCAGACCGACATAAGACAAATATTCTAAGCATCGGAAAAAACATAAACAATGCAAAGACATTCCACTGTTGCGAAAGCTATCGACACCTATTAGTTGATCGTACTCCTATCGCTCACATTGCACGAGCTTCTCAAGCTTTGCTTTCGCCTCCCTTTTCCACAGTTTGTGGGTTCCAGGTGAGTCTCTCGCAAAAACCAAATTGATTTGCAAATGAGTGTATTTGACGCAATCTGTCCAACTTGGGTTCAAGTAGAAACTGGGGGACTGCGCCTACCTGATGAGCCCCAAGAAGGGCGAAGCCGGTCTTGGGCTGTCGAAGAGTTTTCAGCAATCTTGTGGGTAGTTTCCTTTATGAATATAAGCAATGCTTCGAGGTTTTTTATGTCAGCAGTGCTAACGCAGACCAAAAGATTCTGGCAGCTAATTAACAAAGATGACTACAGTGTTACAAGAAGCTTTATCCAGAACCTCCTTAAGTTAACTCATCACCTTGGAAATACACCCGCAAGTTCAGGGCTACTGCTTGGATTATGCACATAAACCCCATCAATAATGGTGTGTTCGTCGACGTGGTCAGCTGTAAACCTGGACCAATGCTGAACATCTGAGTCAACAGTTTGTCAGCGTCTTCGAATCAACCATGGATAGACACCTGTTAGGTCCTCGCTACCTACCACCAAGTTTGGACAGTTTCATTTCGAGACAAGCAGGAAGGGGAAGAACATCCGCAGGCAGCATGTAGCCGAAGCCGAAGTACAAATTATGCCACTAAGGACTAGTTCTAAGAGCCGTACCACCTGAGGACGTACAGCGTGATTTCTGTCCTATCGACCCTACCTTCATACTGTTTTAGTTCTTCATAGCAGTAACTTGCGTTGGCAGCTGAACAGTCTTTATACATGCCAGCTTTCTCAGTCTGGAACCATGTGTGTCATCTCGAGTAGATCAAATTTTGCAAATGTGCTAGTGCTCTTGAAGGTCAGTGTGGATGATTGAACCTTACAAACAGTTTGCACACAGGCTGCACACCGAACGTTTTACGTATACTGAGAAACTGATTGCGCTGATTCGCATATCACTGTTTTCTTTCTGGAAGGTCACACCTAGGTACTCACTTCATATGATGCTGTGGTGTAGAAACATCCGATTTTTAAAACTTGGCTTGAAAAATTAGTGAATGCGGTGCTCATCTTTAAGTTTTTAGGATAGGTAAGTCCTTGGTTGAGGTCGATGCACTCGGATAACATCGAGTGTTGTTAGTCCTGCAGTCTGTACCATTTTTACTATGGAAGCATCTTGATGTATTTGTATGTATGTATTTGTATGTATGTATTTGTATGTATGTATTTGTATGTATGTATTTGTATGTATGTATTTGTATGTATGTATTTGTATGTATGTATTTGTATGTATGTATTTGTAGGGGGAGAGCGGCAGCTTCAAAGGTAAGACGTAGGAAGCAATCTAATAGGTTCACGTGATTAAGGGCACTTTCCGTGCTGGTGTACCCCTGTAAGCGAATATATCCAAACCAACACGAACCTCAGACTCTTTTTTCCCAGATGGTGACAAGTCTATGATGACGATCGGCTTGAGTTACACCGGATTGATAGTGAAACACAAATATACCAGCTCACCTGCTTTGCAAATTTTGGGGAATACGTGACAGTTGCTGGGCTATCTGTGAAGGACAGAAAACTAGGACACACTGACGGTCAGTTTAACGGCCATTACACCCGTGATGACGCTGCCACTAGCCAGGAAGCTGGACTGTTCACAAGAAACAGTGATTTTAGAGGTCGCAGGAAGTTTGCGCTCCAAACCGAAATACAAAGGTACTCATTGAATTGATGCTAATCATCAGGGATTTTGTAAGCGTTCCTGTTTCTGGACTTCCTCAAACCATTCGGGTTGATGAGGAGATGGACGTTTAGAAAAACAGAGTGTGATCCACTGGGAATTTCGGTCACCACGTAAATTGGGAACGCATAGTCTGTGGAGTGCATTGCACAGCACATCATAAAATCCATTCATCGCGCGAATGGTCAAGAAATCGCGAGGTTCCAAAATGACACAGATATGAGACGGTTTGGCGATTGATTTCAAGTGCAGATAATGCCAAGGGTTATTTGGAACAGTGTGATGAAACTAGGGTTACCGTTGGATCTGCGAATGATTCATCTGACGTTTACCTGTTTGTGTTAACGTACCTACAAAAAGCCTGAAACCATGTTGACATTTTATAATAGGAAAACACCTGCATTTTGGCATCCTTTAAAGAATCGAGGGTAATTGTTCGTCCCAAAGAAGTGGGAAGCCTCTAATGTTCCGTCGAGGGTTTCTCAGTGGCCAAATGAGTAGTGTGTTTCGTCAAGAAGTGTTTGTTTTATTCAACGACTGTCAACATGGATCATGGAAACGTGACCAGTACTGTCATAAAACTGAGTCGAGTCTCAACAGTCGTCTTCCCCAAAACCCCTATTTTTTTTAAAACAATACTTTGTTTTCAAACGTATTTTGTTTAAGTTGGCAAAGTCTTTACGGTGAGAAATAGGGGTAAATTTCTAAAACTCGACGGTCTAGTGTCCTGAAACATGATTAGTGGGGGTAATGCGAACAAAACATAGGTTGGTCAGGTGGGAATAGACAGGTCTTAGTAAAGTTCAACGATATGAAGCCAGTATGATCCGCGGCGATTCGGATTACTTTGATCCTGGAAAAGATCATCAACAGTGGTCGAAACGTTAAGTTATAAGAAAACTGCAATGGCCTTTGTGTTTTTCTACCGCATCGCAACCTAAACAGATGTGTATTCCTTGAAGGAAACTACTTATACGGTTGCTGAAAACGCTTCAACAGGTCATGAACATATCCACCCTTCTTGGGGTTCATCAGCTAGGTGCACTTCTTGAGTTCCCTTCAACCTTATATTCTTCTGGAACCTAGCATGCACGTAATTCGCGAAATACTTTCATTTGCACACCAACTTGGTTAACTGAACCTCGGGGACTGCGCCTGTGTGATGAGAGGGGCAAAGCCGGTCATGTGCAGTGGAATGGAATGCAATATCCCGAATATCTGACTAGCTGAATTATGAGACGGCTTTTGTACAGCATATTCAGTCGAAGAATATATAAACCTAGCGGTTCAGCTGCGATTTAAATGATTTTTTCCATTAAAACCGAATAAGTGAATGCGAATGAGTGAATTTCATCAAAATGTATGTTCAGACTTAATACACTACTCATAAGGTTGCTGAAAATTCTTCGACAGTCCACGGAGGGTTTCGCTATTATTGGGGCTCACCAAGTAGGCGCAGTCCCCGAGTTTCCGTCAGTCTTATGTTCTACTTGGATTCAAATTGCATGAACTTAGCTAAGTACTTTTTTACTAACCAATTTGGTTTTGCGGGAGTCTCATCTGGAACCCAGCTGAATCTCTCGTTTGTGATCTTTTCAAGCAACATCATAAACGAGAGATTCAGCTGGGTTCCAGGTGAGTCTCCCGCAAAACCAAATTTGTTTGTGAAACTTGTTTGTTTCTTTTTGCACATCCCGTTCCACACGCGTCGCTCTTACGCACATGGTGTGCGTAGGCGGTTGTGGCGACGGGCTAAATGAACGCGCTGATTGGCTGATGCGCTGTTCGGCCAGATCTCGATTTCACACGTGTTCGCGTGGTTCGGTTTTCACCGTGATGCGCTTACAAGCCACCTACGCTGCTCATATTGCGTAGTGTGGGATACCAAAGACACAGGGTCTAAAAACGTTTCACACCTTATCTTTAAATGGTAGACATCAAAGCCGTTGTGAAGTGTAAATTGTCTCGCATTCCTCTGCTATGAACTAGTGGAAGATATCTAGATGGATTGGGCGAAAACCCGTGACCCATGGTTGTTGAATTTGACCTGCTGCAGCTGAACGCAATGAGTTGAGCTGGAAATCCCGGGAGAGGAATTTCTGAAGATAGCTTTTGTCAGAGGGGTTGAGTGCTCTACGTTTTGGAGATAAATGTGCCTTAAAATTCTACTTTGATCTACATAGAGAATAAGTATCCATGCCCGTGCCTGTTTTTTGTCAACAGATATCTCCGATCCGAAGGTGCGGATGTCACCGGACTGATGTTACGAATTGAAGATGTCATTGTGAAATCATTCCTGAGTGTTCTCAGCCCCATCGTTGCCACGTGCAATCTTTTTCCGACGTGCCAATCCAAATGTTTTGAGCTGTATGGGTTCGACATAATCGTGGACGATAACTTCCGGCCGTGGCTTTTGGAGGTAGGTTTGCTCGTGGTCTTGCTGCACCGTCACAGGCCTCTCTGTCCGGTCAGTGCACTAGTAGACAACTTCGGTTGAATTCATTTCGGCGTGAATCTGATCAACTGCGATGAACTATTTGCCAGTACGATAGGGATAAGTGTTAGCACTGCTAGACCGAACGGATTTCTTCTCAGTATCGAACAGTGTACTTCTCTTCAGTGAGGTCAACATGCATTAATCACGTGCTTTCCTCACCTCGGATTAGCCTGATCAATCGCAATCAGCCACTTATAGGCTTCGACTTAGAGCTTCTGAGTTGTTAGTCTTTCAGTAGGCAATCAAAAAATGTTTGCCGGGACGAGATGGCTCAGTGGTTAGAGCGCGAATTTACTGACTGCAAGGTCCGTGGTTCGAACCCGACCTCTGCCTCTCGATTTCCCCTGTCTAGGCTTGGGCAACCTGGCACTATCCCAGCCCTCGTGCTTCCTTCTGGTGGCATGGCAGTTAGGCACCGAAAGGGTGCTACAGCTGAACGATTTTTGCCTCTTTGGGGATGATCAATGTAGGGAGAAGGGATAGAGAGGAAGAAGCACGCCTTCAAAACATTCAGGAAGGTGCAATATTTGTGCAACAAAAATACTTTCTGACTTCCTATTTGTAGATAACCGCGAAATACTAGACGGAGAACTGGTAGACCTTGAATCACGGAGACCGAGTACATACGGCATGAACCAAAACACACTCGGGCGTCTGTTAGAGTTGCTGACGTCCTGCTTGCCAAAATATGCGACCGAAGTGGTTTTTTGTCGAACTCCAGACCTGAATCATCACAATTCTGCCTAATGGATTGCTGGTATCCTAAACGGAGAAAAGAAGTGCTGCGGTGAAATATCCTTCGCAAAGTGCTCACTAACTATGCAAAATGCTGTGTTTGAAGACTTGACTAAAACAAAGGAAGCTCGTTATCTAGCCAATGTGTGACCTTCACAGTGTGGAACCTCACAGTTCCGAGACACAAGCAGAAACTGCACTCCAATCTTAGACGGAAGAAATACCCCAACTATTGGATCGACTCTATTTTGATATGCCTTGATTGTATTGATTACATGGATGGATACAAGGCGGTCAGCCCATAAAAGCAAACTAGACATCGTTTCAGATACATTTTCTGAAGGACAACCCGCATGCCTGCATAGGTTAGCGTCCGGGTGGGGTTTATGCAGGTTTGGTGAGCCATGTGCAGACCTACAAGAGGAAGCGCACTGTTCAACGCTTGAAGCATCGGAGGGTTCGGGACACTCTGCCCGCGTTGGTGATTTTCCTCGGATGAAGAGGAACATTCCTGATTTGTACACTCCTCTAAAAGACAACAAAGTTTTGAGTGTCGTTCACATGCACTCCTATTGATGAAAAGGAATTTTCTCTCCAAACCGTTCGTACTTATGTATGAAAACTAAAACAGTCTTTTTATGAAAAAATTCTGGGGCTGTAGAGGGCTGTTACTTTATCGTTCTCACCAGGAAAACGGTAAGGTTAACTTCACTTTCCGGCTATCTGTAGAAATCGTTTTTTTTGGCGTTGAATCACCGCTTCTTCAGCAAGGCGTAATAAACGGCTGTTTTCTCTCGGTCTCTGAGTTCAAACAACGGTTTTTGTTTGGCTGCCTTCTTTGCGGTCCTGCGATAGTCCAGTGATTGCACTAGTTGGAAGTCGCAGCGTTGAAAGGCGTTGTGAATTTTTGATTAGATCTCAGCTTCGCTCGTTTATCATTCTGATCCGGCTGGAACGATGACATTTACGTAAACCAAATTAGACATATCAGACTTTTCGGTTACCTTCTGCTGTGTGTAACTCTAAAATGCCCTTGCGGTAGCGTGTGTGCGGATGAACCTGTAAGGTGGACCTCTGAGTATGTTCCAAACAATTTCGCCCATGAGATTTTAAAATCCCATCTACTGCAAACATCATCATCAAATAGTGATACTTACTTGCCGTAAGACCATAATTCATTCGAAAGTCTTATTGTGAAATAAGGTCAAAATTGGACGAGGAGGGAACCTGGTACAAGTCCATCACTGTCATTCCGAAGTGCCTACAGTGCCAGACACTCTTTCAGGCAATCTGGGTAGAAACTGACAGAGAATCATTACTGACATCGATTAACAGCCAGATCTTTTAGCGTCTTTATTCAGCCACAGAGGAGATCACGTGGACTCCATATTGGAAGGTGAGTTGTACTGGAAGCATCGAGGCTTCTTGTGATCAACAAGTGTCATTCGTACAGGTCATATTGATAAATTACACACGTTTCGGGGAAAAGGGCACCTTATTCGTACGATGGGGCCTTCGACTCGAGATCATTGGAACGTAGAGATTGCATCGCTTCCGGAGAGCAACCTATTGAATTTTATCCTCAAGATTTACCAACTTAGTAGACGCAACCGCGTGATACACAAACGACGAAACAATGACGGACGAAAATGGTCCGTCGCTCATTGGTTGATTTTACACGTGAAAATTTGTGGCCAGTAAAAGTTAAAAAAAAAACAAAACTCAATATATTGGAAAAAGTCTGGAACCGATTGAGAAGTCATCTTTTCAGAAAAGCTTGGGGCGAGGACTACGATCCACGTCACAGAGACTGATGGCCGAGGCGGTAGAAATCGCCAAGCATCCCATTGTTAACAGAATAGAAGGCGTGGAACTGGCAAGCGTGTGGAGAACGGTCTTGGATCAGTCGAGCTGACACGTGTTGGTGCGCGGTCATCAGAACGAGGAGTAGTCATCATCTGAATTCCACTTGACCTCACCCCCCCAACTAAATTGTCGCAGCACTCACAAGCCCACGAAGACCAAGGAAAATCTACCAGTTGCATCCGAGGTGAATAATCAACTGAGGCACCCTGAAGTGGAAGATTAAGGAACAAGAGCTGATCGGAACTAATTTGAAACTCCTCCAATCTATCAATTCAAGATTTTGGCAACCACAATAGCCGACAAGAGCCATTAATTGACACTCATCACTGGCCTAGTGTGACAATCTGAAGAGGACTTCCTGAGTGATGCCCCATCTGCCTTATAAGCTGGCCAACTTGGTGACCTGTTCACTTGGCCTGATGAACCTTTTGTGTCAGAAGCGAAACGTTGCCCAAATAAAAACTACCGATTGTTTACCACGCTCTTATGAAACGAAAACTCAATGTAGACTACTGGCCTGACTGAGTATCACGCAGTGGAATGAAAACAACTGAACAATGGAAATTGCTGTGGTAGAAGGCAGTGTGTGCGTGATGGTACCGCTCTTTGATGGAGTGCTGTAAACGTCATGGTTTTTTATGAGGACTGATACGGCCACGGCACTCACACCTTGACAGGAGGACGACTAGGGTCCTAACCAAAGCCTTTGCTCCGAAAGCCTAACCGCAAGGCAACGGTGTTGGGCTGGAAATGCAAGTACATTACCATTTTTATGGAACACGTCGCCACATATGTTCCAACTCCCAACCTGGAGGGCCAGGAGACTGTGTTCGTCAGACCTCTAACCATTGACCAACCTCGTATGAGAGACTCTGTGAGTTTCGGGCGAACACCTCTCAGTATAGCTCAGTGGATCGCCGAGGTACACAAGCCGCCACACCACGGTAAAGTCCAATCTGTTTGTGACGCATGGATAGAGAAAACAGCGGGCTACGGAGTCGTGTGCGAGTACTAACATATTTACTGGCATTTACTGGCGCTGTATGCCTTAATAAGTGAAAAAAATTTGATGGATTATTCGCTGGAAGCCTTTTCTTTGGGGAGTAGCTTCCGTGCCGTGGATAGTGTGTGACATACACCTGGTTCGCGGTGCCATGGAATGTGACACCAACGGATACCAATGAATACTTGTTCTCGGTTTCTATCCGAATCATCTAGTGGTGGTTTGGAGGTCTGAACAACTCGGATATATGTACAACAGCCACCTTCCACTTTGTGTTTGGTTCTCACCTTTGTTTTAACCTTTTCCATGAGTTTCATGGCAGTTAGGCACCACTTTTCTGATGCTTGTGTTGACGAAAACGACGGTGGTGATGAGGATACTGGTAACTTGCTTGTTGTCGATGATGGTGACAATACTCATCATCATCATCATCATCATCATCATCATCATCATCATCATCATCATCATCATCATCATCATCATCATCATCATCATCATCATCATCATCATCATCATCATCATCATCATCATCATCATCATCATCATCATCATCATCATCATCATCATCATCATCATCATCATCATCATCATCATCATCATCATCATCATCATCATCATCATCATCATCATCATCATCATCATCATCATCATCATCATCATCATCATCATCATCATCATCATCATCATCATCATCATCATCATCATCATCATCATCATCATCATCATCATCATCATCATCATCATCATCATCATCATCATCATCATCATCATCATCATCATCATCATCATCATCATCATCATCATCATCATCATCATCATCATCATCATCATCATCATCATCATCATCATCATCATCATCATCATCATCATCATCATCATCATCATCATCATCATCATCATCATCATCATCATCATCATCATCATCATCATCATCATCATCATCATCATCATCATCATCATCATCATCATCATCATCATCAACAGCATGACATCAGTGTTCAACACCGATGCTTCGCTGCCGTACAACCATGGTTTATTTGAAAGCCTTATTGTGAAGAAAAGAATAAAGGTGGAAAAAAAATAAAACTGGGCGTAGAAGTGACTTCGTTTTACTTTACCACAACCGATCCGGAGTGGTTACATCTGCAGAAACATCTGCAGGTAACCTAGACAGAAACTAACCTCTATCAACTGTTATATCTTGCAGCATCTCAAACCACGCGCAGTGGGCAAATGAGGTCCCTATTGTGTAAAGCGAGTCTCATCGACAGTACCCAAAAGCTTCGTCATCTTTTTTATGACCCTCTGCTACATCAAGGGTTGGCTACCTCTCTGCATTCGTCACTCTGATTTTGGCATGGAAAACAGCACTCTCTTCGGCAGACGATGATTAGGCATGCGCAACACATGTCCCAACCAACGCAGCTTCTGGTGCTGGACACATTCTTCAATGGAAGTACCCTTTGAGAATTGCAAGTAACCATAGTTGGTAAAGAACAATGAGGGAACTAGCGATTAACGACATTTTCTTCCTCGAACGAATCTGTGATCAAAGTTTGTAAGATAGTGGTACAGGAACTAATTTTTCGGGGCCATATGTTTTATGCATATATATATATATATAGTTAACAGGCACCCGATGCAGAAGTGTCCGTAAACGATGGTCGGAAAGCGATTGTTCGTTTGTGCAGCGGGAACTTCCATCAAAGAATGTGTCCAGCACCAAGAGCAGCTCTAGTTAGGCCATGTATTGCGCATGTCGAACCATCTTTTGCCGAAGAGAGTGCTGCTGTTTTCCATGCCAAAATCAGAGTGACGAATGCAGAGAGGTAGCCAACCCTTGATGTAGCAGAGGGTCATAAAAAAGATGACGAAGCTTTTGGTTACTGTCGATGAGACTCGCTTTACACAATAGGGACCTCATTTGCCCACTGCGCGTGGTTTGAGATGCTGCAAGATATAACAGTTGATAGAGGTTAGTTTCTGTCTAGGTTACCTGCAGATGTTTCTGCAGATGTAACCACTCCGGATCGGTTGTGGTAAAGTAAAACGAAGTCACTTCTACGCCCAGTTTTATTTTTTTTTCACAGTAAGGCCTTCAAGTAAATCATAGCTGAATCATAGGCGACGCATCAGCGTTAAACATTGAGGTTATGCTCTTGATGATGATGATGAGTATGATAGGGGTCGGAACATTAAATGCCTGCATATACTTATGAGGTTAACAGGAAACCCGGTAATCTTACGAGTATTGGACAGCTTTTGTTGTCTAGCTAAACTAGCAGGTACCGTAGCTCCACCAAATGGGGAGACTTGGGATGCGATTGCTTTGGATCACTTCCTCGGGTCCGCTGGATTTGCTTCACGTGCTCAGTCGTGGAGCCATCTGGGCAAATTCAAGAATCAAAGTAGACTTTCAGATCCACGCACCGGTAGATTTTCAGAAAAGTGTAGATTCGTAATCGTTGATTTGCTGCACAACATCGGTGATAGTGCCTCACACCTAACAGTTTAAAGTTTGACTTCTGCGAAAAGACCTAAACGTTTGAAAAGCAAGGTTTTGAATTTAGACCGACATTATTGACTCTAACTAAATTTGCTTTTGTAGAGAGATCCTCTTTAGCGGCGAGTTGCTTCAAGAAGGTTGTTTTATTTCCGGAGAAGACAGTGCATCCATTCATGGCCTGCCCACCAGAGAGAGAGATTACGGAACGAATGGAATGCCTATAGTTTATACAAGAAAAATATTTATTTCGTATTTGAAAGGGTTTTCCTGCAGCGTAGCAGTTCACAGGTATCTTCTTGGGGGTGGATTATTAAAGGGGATTTTTTGGATTTATTTTGAAAGACAGTAAGCATTTAAGGACCTTTTTGGTGTTCCTGTGTTCATAAGCACTTAGGACTCCGCAGCACAATATTCCCTCCGCAGAAACATTGTGGCCTTCAAGTTATTATGCTTGCTCAATTACTGTACACATACGGGAAACAGTATTCGAAATGTTTTGTTTGTGAACTATCATGATGGGAAAAACCAACTTCTCCCAAAGCAGCTTGAAGTTGTCTTGAAAATTAAGCTTTTCTTTTAACCAAATGTCTTACCGCATAACTTTTTAAACCGCTCACAAAACTGGTAAGATACAACCTTCCACTTTCATGCTCAAGCAAACAGACAAATCGACAACACAACACTAGTGTTCACGACTAATGCCTTGCTGCCTATGTGTGCTATTTATGGTTGTTTGTGGGCTGTGGTACTGCCAAAACACCCGGACCTAGACAGGAGGACGATTAGGCTTCTCACTTAAAGCATTTGGCTCAAAAATTTGGTCGCAACTCGATGTTGTTTGGCGGGAAATGCAGGTGCATTACCATTCGTATAGAACAGGTCGACACACATGCTGCAACTCCCAAACTGGTGACTCCCAAATAAAGTGTTGGCCACACCTCCAACTACTGACCAACCTGGTATGAGAGACTGTGGGTGTCGCACGGACGCCACCCAATGGGTCGCGGAGGCATACAAACCGTCACACCAAGGTACGGTCTAGTCTCTTCGTGGCGGGCAAACAAGGAATGGAGAACTAGAGATTTATTTGAATTATGAATGATCGAATTCAAACTCTTTGGTTATTTCCTCTCAAAGGTCAAAACCAGAGAGTGAAGTACTTGCTCACTTGGCGAAATATACTCATTTGCAAACCAATTTGGTTTCGCGAGAAACTCACTTGGAACACAGCTGAATCTCTCGTTTATGAAGTTTTTGAGCAACTGAATATGCTGCACCAGGTTGATGGAAACTCGGGGACTGCGCCTATCTGATGAGCCCCAAGAATGGCGAAACCGGCCGAGGACTGCAACCTTATGAATAGTGTAATAGCGAAATACACTCATTTGCAAACAAATTTGGTTTTGCGAGAGACTCACCTGGAACCCAGCTGAATCTCACGTTTGTGATGTTTCCATTCGATTGAATGTGCTGTACCAGGCCGCCTCATGTTCCAGTTGCTACGATATTCGAGATATCGCGATACATGTATATACGTAATGTACTACTCATAAGGTCGACGAATTTTCAGAAACCCTATAAGTAGTGCATTACGAATAGTGTAATACTTTTTCACTTTTTTTTCCCATGCGGGATGACTATGAACTGATGAGTCCGTGATTTTAACCTCTATCTCACACACTTTCCAACCTACGTCAGGTAAACTTATCACCGTCCTTGGCTTGCGACACTCCGCTGGATTTCAAAGTAAAGTCACATATGCTGACAGACTTGTTCAACTTGGTGGGTTTGGTTTGCCACGATCCTTCCAGGAAAACTCAGGGTGGAGTCAACAGCCTTCACATGACGGCCAAGGGCGAAGCCGCAGTTCCACCTCCGATGCCCACATGCTTTCAGACCGCTGAGGAGTATCTGAAAATGTATTCAAAAGACAATTCTGGTGAGCTCTAATTGTTTCTGTTTTATTTTTGACTGTTGATAGTCTGGAGCAGTCTGATTGGAAGAAGACAGTGAAGTGATACCAGCGGGGAAACACTTACAGATGAATCTTGAAGAGCCTTGAAAATTTATGCACTGACCTAATCTGTCACACTACAATCCGCCTATATGCTTTGGAGCCATGATATTAGGGATGAAAACACGTTTCTATCGTTCGACTTGTGTGTTTTCTAAAACTCTGCGATTCGTTGAAGACCGCACAACCTCGAGGTTGGGTGGATGTCTATCATTTCCTGGAAAAAATCGATGCGGTTTTTTCCACACAACATGGGTGGATATCGAACGATATAATAAACAGTTCTGGAATGTAAGCCTGTTGCACCAGAGGTAGCAGTGTGAAAGTTTGGGGACATGAAAATCACCCAGCGTCCTCTGCATCGATTCTTTCGGACTGGTGTTTTTGCAGGATGATCGATTTAAGGAGCTAACAGACCGGTAACTCTCTCACTCAAGCCAAAGCTCTTTTTGGCGTCCAGGTCTTCACAGTGTTTACTCTGATGGTGGAACACCCTGAAACATCGTCTCAGCGATCCTGTGCATTCATAACAGCAAAATTTAACGGATCAACGTCCTGGATCCTTTACATCATGTGTATCTTCATGGTGTTCACGAAGCCTACAACAGGTGTTTTGTAACGTGAGGTTCCTAGAACATCATGGAATAATGCAAACCATGCTTTGCTGACGTTTCGCCCCTCTTATTCTGATGGTATTTGTTGCCATGCAGGTTTGGAGAATCCGAAAGTACATTTCACAGAAGGTCGATGTTTTCCAACCGTCCTGTACCAGCTCCCACTTTGTGCCGAACTTTCAGCTTGAAGGCTTCCTCTTTTGTGATCTCACTCTCCACTATCTTCCATGTAATATGCTGGAACCAGGTGTACATTCATCTTGTGTGAACACCGAACCGATTGCTTTATATTCCACTCTTATCAAGACGAGAGAGCCATTTAGATTACAAACATACACACCGGTTTCAGCATCCAGCGCTTATGAAGAATAGGTCGAAATCCATCATCTTGACTCATCTTGTTAATCGATCAAGAACGTTTCAGCAAAGTTGTGTGACTTGAAGACTTGCATTCACATTACGGTGGTTTAAAGCGTTCTGCTCCTGTCCCAGCGCAATTATTCTGGAGATTCCAGCCCGGAAGGTCGGTTTTGCTCTTTTGAAAGACCACTCCCTTGGCCGTTGCCGGAGTTTGTCCGCAAACAGCTAATATTCTAATGGACGTGTCAACACTACCTCAACGGTGCAGGTTGGACGCAACTGGACTGTCACTTCTGAACAAGTGATGTGACAAGTTTGCCCAACACCTCGAATGACGACTGTCTTCGTTATGTCAAGCGACCAAGCCGCCCGCCAGGGCTTCCCATTCAGTCAACGCCACGGATGACTGAAACCTGCTGTAAGTGCTTCTGACGTGCGCTGCTAGTGTCATGCCAACGAGCTTGTTTTGCATGTCCAAGGTTCGAAACTCTGCAAGGCTACGGACATGCTGTGCTGATGAGCTCTGATAAGAGACACAGTCGAGTCCAGCGCTGCATACTTGCTGAGGGTTCACTAAAATACCTATACCAGAACAGGATTGGAAATGCTCAGGTGATTTCTATGTTATTTGGAAATTCCGTAAAACCTATCTGTTCCAATTCACAACCTGACCGCAGAAAGTTTTATTCGATTGAATCTTTGCACTTCACTGATAGACTCAAACGGTGGGTGTTGTAAACACACCAAATTCGGTTGGTACGCATAAGACAAGCCAAGTGTTCTCAGAATAGATGCAAAGATTTTAAGAATACATCCGTTTGAAATTCGGGTGACGATGTGTATACCGTGTTGCTTGTCAGATTGGCGTTATTATAACATGTCCACAATGCGTCACGTGCAAATGGCGTGCCTTGTGCGGCCAAACTAGTTCCGTGAAAGAGAAGTTGCAGTTGATTTGAAATGCGCGCTGTCATTGGATTATCGGATTTAAACGGTTCCCTTCTGAGAACTGAAAGTCTCGTCTACATGGAGAGGGCTCAGGTGGTTCTCTTCGTTTCCCTTGGTGCGAGCGATGTGAGACGCGGGTAGCGTGATCCAGTCCATGTACTCAAATTGACCACTTGTGGTCGATATTAGTCTGGGGGCTCTTTGGGATCAGCGTGTGTCTCTGGAGGGTTTATGTACTTTGTTACAGAACTACTCAGAAATGTTTTCACAAACGAAAAATCTCACTGTAGTGTGCCAAACCTTTCGGAAGGTAATGTACTTAACAACGGTGTTTGACAAATTCATAGGTTCTCCAACTATCTATGCGGGCTTTTGATCATTGTAAATGTCTATTAATACCTTGCAGTATTTTAAGAGCACGCGACTGATGAAACTTTAAGGTGCACTGACCATTGTTCCCTTTATTCTAGGCATGAAAGAAAGCATGAAACCTTGGGCATTTTTATCCCGACAAGCGCCACCTTCCTCTTCTTCAGTGAGCCAAGTGGCTCCTTGGCAAAATGGACTGCCGGGCACTGTGATATCACACCTGATTCCGGACGGTATGACATCGGATGAGGTGGATCTAATGCGTAGACTACAGGAAGAGGCGGCCAGAGCTGGAGGTTGGTTAAGGCTGGTGCCGAACGTGGGAGCTTGGGAACAGTATGCCAGTTTGTGGCCGACGGGAGAGCCTCACTTTTCGGGTGATAAGCGTATGAGTGGCAGTTCTTGTAGCATAAATAGCTCTGCCTCATTGAGCTTCACTCGTCATGACCAGGAGTCAAACGGTGACAAGAGAAGGACGGGGAGCCACTCGACCATTTCTTCAGCATATTCGGCAGCATTTGCGGTATTTACGCTGAACAACATCGTGCGGTACATTACTGAGCAGCAGGCAGGTGATAAAGCACGCGGTTTTCACCTTGAACCGGAAACATCTCCTCAAAGCCACCAGCCCGATGCTTCTGACGGTATTGAATTCCACCCCAATAGTTCTCTGATAGAGGTTGATTTGGAGACCTACTTGAGAAGTGTTAACGGAAAGGATCCAAAACGGTGCTTGAACAGGAACTTTGTTGCAACCATACGCACTCCTAATGCGGCCTCTGTTTCTCGCTCAAAACCGTCTTTGCACAATATGTCACACGGACGTCTACAACAGTACTTGAACAATGCCGTGAAGATGTCAACAAAATTGAATTCGCCGGATGATCAGTGCCAACATGTGATATTCTGTTACACTCAAACCCTCGGTCGGATGCCATTTTTTCTGCGTAAACTGGGAGAACCTCCTTGCAGAATACCGGGAGTGCATTTAGAGCAACGGAAGAAGGACCTGTCAGTAAGGCGCCCTGGTTTGACCCCAAGAAAACCCACAAACAGTCAGCAGGCTGTAAATGTGCGTGAACCGGTCGAAAATGCTGCAACAGTAAATGTTTCCGTTGCACCTAGCACAACTCCCTTCGTAAAATCTAGCAAAAAACCTTCTAGACAGAAGGAAACGAGACATTGTCAAAACTCAGTAAATGCGGATTGTGGAACAAAACGCGAAACCGAAAATCTTCAAGAGCTTTCGGCCTCCGGGCTCTCAGCACTGGAGGCCAGACAAGCATTCTCAGTCTATCTGTCTCGTATAAAGGAACGATTGTCACGAGAATGTGAGGATGCGTCTATCGGCCGGCTAGCTGACAAACGCTCCTTTCGGAACGAAGTACGGGAAGTCGATATTCTAATGCGTTTTGTTCATCGTGCCAGCAGAATGTTATCAAACAAAGCTATCAGAACTAGCCTTGGCGATGGCGGCGCCAAGCTTCTAACCCCTGAACTGGGCGGAAGTGAGCACTGTTTGCCTGGAACTCACCACATCAAACGCAAACAAGACCTCGTCAACCTACTGGAGAAATTTATAGAGGCTTATCGGTGCGAAACCCTGATGGTGACCTTCCCACACTTACAAGCGGGGGATTTGCCAACAGCTGTGCACCCAAATCGCTGCGAACGATTTCGCCGCTTTCTAGCTGAAGCCACGGAAAGCCAGCTAGAAGAACTGCTTGTTAGATATGTTGAACTGAGCAAATCCATCAGAATATTACTGGGAGACATTCGCAGCCGCAGCAAATACACATCCATTGTGAAATCAGAATTGGAAGGGTCCAGCAAAACAGACTCTACAGCGGCAAATGTTTCTTCTGACAGTGGATTTGGGTCGCTTGCCGATGGCCGCATTAGAAGTGACAGCATACGAGTGGTCGGAATTTCCAAAACCGAATCGTCCTCTTCAAAGACTCGGATGTCAGAAATCTCTTGTCTCGAAGAAGAGAGAGCAAAGACGCCTGCTTTAGAACTTTCGGTACCTGTTCAGCAAAAATCCTGCCTAAATTCTGAAACAGAAAGGCAAAATTCAGGCTGTTCATCTCAACCCAGTCCAGAATACAGCAAAGCACCTACCGATTCCGATGCGTCGCAGTCAAGCGTTAAGTACTGTTGTATCGGTTTAGCGCGGAAGAACAAAAACACCGGCATAAAAGAGAATAAAATTGAAGAAAATCCAGCCAAAAGTTATAATCCACAAGATTATCAAGACCCCCCAGAAGGGTACTCTCGCACATTTGGCTCAGTACAGAAAACTGAAAACGCCTGCCAAACTCCCGGGGGAAGAATAGTGTCCCGAGCAAGTCGAAGATGTAGCAAGGGCCGCCCACTCCGCACCACCGCCAAACCACCATATCGGCGTAATCAACCCCTGGTTTTCTCGACTCGTTTAGCACCGTCAAAAATCGTGGTTCATAGGAGTGCGAATCTTCCGAGAACTACAAGAATGAAAGTTTTTCGCAAGCCATGCAGGACGCATGGGATAAACACTTACAAGTTGTACCAAACACCCTCCGCACACAACAGCTGTAATCATAATTCTGACGAACTTGAACAAATTTTTCACAATACAGTGACTTTACTACATCCAGCGAACAACTCAGGTCCTACATCAGTTCAAAATTGGCCAAAAATATTTGATTCGACCCTACGGACACCTGGTTCCTCCGCCATCTCTCTATCTGTTCCAAGGCTCCGCAATACACCTTCGTTTCAGGCACAGAAAGTACGTCCAGCCGAAGAATATTCCACCTTTCTTTATTTACTTGGTGAACAAAACAACACGAACGCTTCCGTCTACACTTGTGTCCAGCATCGACGAACGAAGGAGATAAAAATATCCCACCGAACAAAGAATCAACCTCGGATGATTTGCTGTAATTCCACTCGTCAAATTCATCCCCTCTTTTGACAGTTTAAATCCATAGGTGTTTGGAACGGCTGTCTAACTGCAACGTAACCTGTTATACATTGTTTGTCACTTTCTCGCAGAGCTTTGGACAAGATTTCTGTTTAGACTGTACTCAAATTTCTCGGAACATCGTTGTACATATGTGTGATACTTGCGCATATCCTTGTACGTGGTTGAGACGGGTCCATATTTCCATACTGCAACTATTGGTTAGAGGTTCAGAGCAAGGACTGGCATTATATGACATGATGGTGAAGGGACCCCTTGTTGCACCCACCAGTACCTTGTTGAAATATTCGAGGACAGATAGAGCATAGAGTTCGAGATAGTTCGGTTACTGACTGAGAGAGTTCGGTTACTGAAAGAGAGATCCATGGTCCGAATCTCGATAGCTTCCGTCTAGGCTTAAGCAGTCTGGCATTTTCTCGGCCCTCCTGCTTCTTTGGGGTGGTTCTGGCAGCTAAGCACCGAGGAACTGTTAGAGCTGAACGATTTGCTTCTAGTTGCAGGCAATGTTGGGAAAAACTCTTGTTTGTTGGCCTTCTCAATGCAACTGAGTAGATAACGAATGCGACTGCATTTAATCTCCAGCTGCTTCGTTTCCGCAGTTGGCAGAAAAACTCCAGCGATAGTGGTACTCCCAGGATTCCAGTAGAAAGCCGTCGCAGACGTGTTATTCTCAAACCTCGAGCTTATGTTTATCTTACTGTCAAAATACGCAGAAATATGTATACGTATTCTGAGAGAGATAATCTCATTCTTTTGCTAAATCGTGGATTTTTGGGAGCGTAAATGTTAGATATCTAATCCTTGAGAACAGAGTAAACGTCACAAAAAGGTAAAATGAAGAAATGACTGCAAAGGGAGATAGCGGGGTTCCAAAGGCCCACGGGGCTGAACAGATATTCAATATTGTCTGTGTTGGGAGATTTTCAGAAGCCCCATTCAAATACACTTCCTCTGGGCGTCTTGTCTACTATGTCGATGGGATTAGTTGGGTTACTCCACACCAAACGTTCTTTGCCGTGTCAGGATTCCCATTTCGACATTCCAATACTCTACCAGCAAACTGCAGAGCACCTCAAATATCATTCAAGCAAATATTTTAACGCTCGGGCACTGTGTGTGACGTTTGATTTTCAGAGCGCGAGTCAAACGACCGATGCAAAAAAGTCAATAACTGTCTGCTTGTCCGAATTTTTTAGCAGAGCCATATACGATCCTCAAGCCGTCACACTTTTTTTGGTACCTAGTTGCCATGATACCCGAAGGAAGCGTGAGGGCTGAGATGCAATCAGTTTGCATCAGCAGTCGAGATGCTGAGGCTGGGTTCGAACCAGGACCAGGAAGTTCGTGCCCTAATCGCTGAGCCATCTCGAGCTCAAGTATGGAAATGTTCAATCGGTGTAACTTGCTAATTCAGAGCTTCCGGTGTGCGACACGTCCGCACATCATGCCATCAAATTATACGCCAAAAATGGCCAAGAACTTGCCCTGTTGACAAGCATTGATCGGTTTCGAAAAAGTACGCAAGAAGGGAAGCATAAGTGGCCAAAATTGTGTCGGCCTCAAGTCTACTTTGATGTTTACAGGTATGACTTCTCTTTTATTCACATCTAAGTAATAATCTGTTTTTGGACACAGAAGCACGGGGTTTCGTCTCATGGTTTATTGCAATTTGGAATAGATGGGTCAAATGAGAATTTGTGCTTCCACCAATTTTCATGTTCTAGTCATAGCTTGCTAAACTTATATCCGCGGCTTTGTATACCGGAACACCGAACAACGCAAAATCTGGCATAGGAACCGAAGCTTTTTCGGATAAACCAGGCTGTAAAGCTATGATTGTGCTTGCCTAAACCACACTTTTTTATTTCCGAATTTGTGATGGAGCAGCATGATTTATCAGCCATTTTTGGTCTGAAGGTCAACCTAAGTAGCGGCACCGAAACTTCCTGAGGACGTCCCATAGTAAACCTCTGTAAGGTAGGACCAGCGTAACTACCTGTCAAGGTTTTTTTACAAGTTTTTCTCGATTTTGTAATGAATAACTAGCGTCTTTTAGTGTGTTTAACTCGTGTGTGATTGATATAATGAGGTTCAGTGTATCGATCAAATTGCCATCCTGATGATAGAAGACCTCTGTGCTGTCTTTTTTGTACCCCGGGAGGCATGATGATCTAGACCTGTATTTTATCTAGACGAAATACATGGGGTATCATTCCTGTTCACTTATCGCTAGGTTTGATAAACGGATTTCTCATAAAGAGTCCACGAATGAATGTGACTCCTTTACTAAAATCACATATTCCTCTAAGCGATGTCATTTGATTGGCTGGTTCGCGGGGAAACAATCCCTCATGCAAATGATCGTGTGTGCTCACAACTACTCTAATCTGGCCTACAGACTGTGAAATTAGCTGCAACGTTTAAATGTTCATCCGTACCCATCAAAACCACATGACTGGCTGACCACATCACCTGGCTTCTCTACCCGAATTTATGGCGAGTCTACTCATATTGCATTGCTTCCGTTAAACTTTAGTTCAAATGTTTTTCAATCCACGAGTTTTACCACAGTTAAATACAGTTGTGGACCACCGGTCGGAGGTAAAACGAGAGTATTTGCTTCCGTGAACAACACTCATAACCATCTTTTAGCTTGCACGTCGCTTCATGAGACATCTTTTCTGTGTGTCTGCAAATAGTTTGTACCAATTCCATGGTCATTCATCCTCGTTAGAGTCTGAAATGCTAGACGATCGTAAGCTGGTCACTGTGTACCAGCTAAACCGGAGGCTTTCTACAGTATTTTCCCTGTGAAACTAGCGAAAATTGGTTCATCCATACATGATGATACAATAAGGAGTGAGGGGATTGTGGGTAACATGCGTTGACGTACAGTCTTACGCGAAGTGCGGGGCTATGCGGTAACAAAAACGGATAACTAACAAAATTCGGTGTTAATTTGCCTGTTTTTTCGTTCGCTAAGGCAGTGTACATCATATTTTTGAGTAATTCTGGTCTCTCAAGTTGGAGCGTCTCGGCTTCATGTATGGAGTGCTTCTAGACGATATTTGAAATGGCGTTAGATCAGGAAAGTGTGTTCCTGTGAAATCAGGGTGAACCTGGAGTTCACAATCTGCATGCACGCGTTTTGTGTACACATTTTTCGATTCACACTGGATTCAAAAGATAGACTCTTCTTACATCATCTGAACGGACGCATAATTCGCTCACAAGGCTGAGGATAGGAAACTACAGGTTTCAGTCTGACAGTCGATTAATGAGACCAAACAGGCGGTGGCAAGCTGGTAGGCGATGGCTGGCGGAGTCTGAAAGTTTGGGTACCACTTTCGGTAGGTGACGAGTTGACTAGTCAGATAGTGGGTCAGAATCCGCAGAGTTGAACATTTGTTTGGTTGGCGAATTGTGTGCACACAGAGATAAGTGAACTGCGATCGGACCAGTCCCGTGTGGTGCCTTGTTCAGTGGATCAGGAAGCGAATTAACTAACGTCGCTCTATATGCATATGTGGCTTGTTCCGTCCCATTGGGAGCGTAGGCAAGACACAGGATAGCTAACCGGCTCAACTCATCATCACCAGCGTCATCTTCAGCTGTAAAGAATCTGCCCTACAGTGGTTGTAACTGTCATCGTTTCTTCCACCGATGGATTGTAAAGGTGAGATACATAGCTGCGTATTGTTGGCGGTAGTTAAAATACGGGTGTATCGATGGAATTTTCACTGGGGAGGTTGGGAGGGGAGCTTAACACTGAAGGCAATAGCATGGATGCATGATCGCCATTGAGCGTCCGACTGGGCTCTGCCTAGAAATGTCTCTAGCCATTGAAGTATTTCATCTCGTGTTCTCCATTCACGGACACGCCAAAGACCAGCGCAGCTGTGTCTGCTGGTGATGGCTTTCATAGGTCGCCGTCAAGTTAGTTCTTGAATACCACTAGTCCGTTTCCACTCCTAGCGTGGTTGTGCAAAAAAATGCTCTTCGAAGACGTCGACTGACTGTCTTGTGGAGCGGAACCTATGGAGTGTGATCAGTTCATCTATCCTAGGAGAGTTAGTTCTTCCAAAAGCCATTTGACGTGCTCCGGAATTACTGATCCGGTGTTCCCATCAGACTCGAGCAATAGTCCGAAGACATTGATGGTCAAACACTGAGGGACTTTTGACGTACCCAGCGCGCGGCGGCCAGGTTCCTGACCCTTATAATATTATGGAGCGCATCGGCCAAACGCACTTAACGTTTTTACGCTTTAAATCCTTGAATTACCTTAATTTGACACGCAAACGCCTTAATTTTGATCTAGAGCTGTCTGTATCTTCCACCAAGGCCTCTTTTATGACAAAGATGTGAAAAGTGATTTAGTTATGTTTTCTGGGGATAGGAGAGGGCTTTTTATGAGCGCAGTTTTGTGCATATCAATACAAGGCCTCATGAGAGAATGATCTATTTGGCTAAAAAAGCGGCGTTTTCCTTTTCAATTTACAAACCGAGGTGTTTCTCAGAAATTTCCAGCCGAAGGGAAATATGTCGTTGTGTTATCGTTTGTAGTGTGTTCTACCTGAATGATCGGAGTCGCAGCTGCTGATCAGTGATATCTCAACATATTGAACCGTTCCGTTGTGCACAGCTTTAATTAAACGCCATAATTAAATTGCGGTCTGAACAAGTTTGACTTCTCGTCATCTCGGTGAGGTTGCCTTTCTGGAACTCTTGAACTTATATGCGAGGCATAGCAGCAAACCTCAGTTTTTACCAGAGTGTTGGGTTGCCGACATCGGTTAGGGTCTAAGAACAAGGCATTTCTGTGCGTTGCCTCGCGAGATGCATACTTGTTTTACATCAAATGGTTCGAACGCAGAAGTACAGCCCTAGGCGATTCAGATGCACTGTGGGTTAGTTTTATTATTGGCCGGATTCAAATGTCAGCTTTGGGCTTCGCAACCGGAATGGTTCCATTCATCCTAACACCAGCGGCAAGTGTGCATACGATCCTTCCCGTGTCAACTGAGCATGATTTGTCTTACGGCTGCTCCGTTTTGAGTCGGCTTTCAAAACGCTGAGTGGGTTCATCTGAGTACCTATTACCCCGTTCGTTCTTTGTCAGCCTTGTCGAAAAAGCATCATCAAACCCTCTAGATCATCCAAATAGAAAAAGCGGATCAGCTTAAACAGCGCAAACAGTGTTCCCCAGTCACACCAAATCAGTAGACTAAAATTGTATTCAAACCTGATCTAACACACAAACAGTATTTCTGCCCTACTTGACGGTGGTCAGTAGTTGAAGAAAAATGCGAAAAACTTGATCTAAGGATCCATGCGTCGAAAGGTGCGCAATCCAACTACTGAGCTCGGCAAGCAGACAAGCCATTGAGCAACGCACCCGAGATACCTACATTCCGCAAGAGCAGCACAGCAACCATCAAAACGGTCATAAACAGAGCTGCATTTGAACACTATCCAAGCGAATTAAAACACTGCACGCATTAGAATCCAATGCAAAAGGAGAGAAACGCCTATACAAAATCTTTCTGTAAAGCAGTTATCCAAGGAATTTCACCTGGAGACCTCTGGAGAAATGCATTTCAACCAACTCAACGACCAGAAGCACACTACCATACATCAAAAAAATTTCGGAGACGACCACAAGGATACTACGACATCACGCCATAAGAGTTACCCGCAGACCGACTGACACGCTGCGAAGAGCACTAACAAAACAAAAGGAGATACTTATTGCAATAGAAAGGACAAATGTAATATACAAACAGGGAGGAAACTATCAACCAGAGTCAAAGAACACAAGCTTGCTACTAGGAGACACTACCAAATCTCGCTCATCTCTACAGAAGAAGATGGGAAAAGACACAAATTCGACTTGAATAATAGTATCATACTGGACCAGCCGAAAACAAAGAAAGAACGCGAATTCCTGGAAGCGTGGAACTCCTGTTTATTAACCTCTGTGGACAAAGGAAATATAGAACCATAGAATCATAAACCGAACAAGGGTCAAAGGAGAAATCGATAGAACTACAAACTAATAAAAATAGAATATGTACCACCAACCAATTAAACAACAGAGTAGCTGACCACCACGCAATACAGATCACCAACGGACCAACCGGAATAGACAATAATGGATGGCAACCTCAATAGCAGCGTGGCCGTAGAAAGCAAAAAGTACAATCCACAAAGCAACACAGGTTACGATCGGACCAACCAGAATCCGAGTGGGATGATTATCAACCGCCAATCTGGCTACAGTGCAAAAAGCTGCTCTTTGAGAACTACATAAACGCAAGCATGAAGGGAGCGACTACCCACCGAACAGCGCACTGAAGATGTCTCCTCAAATGATGACGAAACGCTTGCAAAGCAATTGCCAAGCTCGGCGAACATATAACAGCAGCTGATCAATTACAACTAATGCACCCGAGCTACCGTCTTCACGTCTTCACTGTGAACGCTTATATCTTAATCTAATCCGAATGGACAGTGGAATCAGTAGGGCTGTCACAAAGCACAAGACTGAAGAAAAGCTGCGGACTGGTTGATCGTCAGTGACAGACTGTATAGATCCCTCTGTGTGATTAGCTCTCAGTGACGGACAATATGGTGCTTAGTAAAATTGAACATTGACTGCTAAAAATAATACACCAAAAAGCAGCCACTATGTTGTGCACCAAGCCAACTTACGACTCGACTTCTCAAATTCAGTTCAATGCTAGCAGGAAGTCCCAACGTTCTAAGCTGCCTGGTCAACACCAATGTGATGTAGTTAAAAGACGGCATTTGTACATTAGCCCCTGTAAATACAAAATTCTGGATCGAACGCGGATGAAAATAGACTTTTGAGTGAGAAAACATTGTTTCCGTTTTTCCGAAAGCAAATTATCCTGGTCTGTTATTAGGTAGATGTAGAAGTGAACGGGTTCGTTTTCCACGACGAACCTCGGTGAACACCTGCCAATACAGGTGAGAAAAACATAGCATCACAGAGAGATTCTAAACATTCACCTAGCAAAGTGGCGTAAGAACACAACTGTCTACCCAATACAGCCAGAGGTTTGAATCCATAAGCCTTCTGAAGACTTGAACGGGGAATTGTCCTTTAGGAATGACAGTCGTCTCAAAAGTGAGCTGAAACCAAGCACGATATGGATAATCCGTGTTCAGTAAAGACATGGCTTACAGATATGGCTCTTGTGGTCACCTATGTGCTCAAATTTAAATTTAGACCTCGAGGATTTAGCGTTATGTTTCATCCTGTTGAGAGCATCTTTCGTAAACAATTCACAACATTCAGATTCATTGTTTCTAACTAACGGTCTATTCGCTTTACTCTGTATCCAAGAGTTCGCACACGTTTTCCAAGAGTACTCTGCTGGGTCATAAAGCAAATAAAAGTATTGTGGAATGGGGTTGGGTGCGTCTAAATTCAAAGTAACCTTTATTCGCACCGTCCTATCCCATTGATTGTACACATTCCCGTGCGTTCCTGTAGTATGTTCGACCCGTTCCCCAGCCATGTGTACAAAGTGTCGTGCTTATGGATATGAAGTCGAGTATGTCTAAGTAATAATTAAGTATATGTTAAAGCGAACTCTTGATTTGTTTTGCAGGACAACCTCGATATATATTGCGCGAATAATTTACACTACTTACACAATGCAAGTAGCTATTTGAATGAAGTAAATCATTTAAAAATTCCTCCATTATAATTCCTAGTAATCGCTAGAAAAGCATTTCACAATTTCGGCAACGTTTGATAGCGTTTTCACATCAGAAAAATTGTCAAAATAATATTCATATTGTCGGTCTTGGTCTGCGAATATATCTCGCTTTACATCTATGAGCATTTTTGTGCGAATTTGCTCTTTTTCGTTGATTGCGAGAAAAACACTGGGTTTCTCTTCATCCATGTGATTTAGGACTGTTCTTTATGGCGGTATTGCTACGGGACAATGAGCTTAACCCATGACGGATAAGTCCGTTGTGCCGTACTGCGTGGGTGTTTATAATTTCTAAAATCAATGTAATACATATGGATGTCAACACGGGTGACAATGTCTACATATACCAAACGAATACTCTGTGCCGTTGTCATATCAAACGACGACGAGTTTCTGTGTGAGCGTTCAAAATAGTCGCGAGTTTTCATCGCACAATACAACTTTGGTAACTGCTGAACTCAGTTAACTACGTCCAAGGATTCTTGGGACTGATTTCGCAGCAGCCAGCTTATGTGGCCGAGGTGCTGCTCAGCACCGTTTTCAGATGAGTGACAATCACATCACCACGAGGCCAGGATGATTTCGGGTATTTTTGGGGCAGAATATAAATGAAATTTTAGGAGTCAGTCGATGTGCGCTTTTGTGCAGGTCCGGTTTGTTTTCCTGCAACCAGTCCGTCTAGCCATGGCTGGCACTTGCACCTGTGGGGCAATTCCCTCTTTGTTGGTGTCCGTACATACTAGCAGACGGTCGTATAATGTTCATTGTATCACGCATCTGCGTTCTCTTACTGCAAACTTGATTGAAGCTGCTGTTTGCTGACACGCGCACCAGAGTGTGTACACTACTGTCAGGTGACCCCACCGAGTTATGAATATCCAAACTTAGGGCATGCGGCTGATTATTTTCGCTGCCGAAGTAAACGTTCATGGCAGTCTGGCAAACGAACTTAATCATTATTGGAGCTTCAGATTGTCGGACAAGGAAACCGGTAATGTTTTCAAATGCATGGTTTGATAAAGAAACACAACTCATCTCCTCAAATCTATAACGATTGCTGATAGCCAGCTATAAGCTGTTTACTTCGTAGACCACGCATACTGCATGCATAATGTTGGATTGCAGTTTCAATTCTCTACGGAGTTGCCGAAAGCGCATACACGGAGTAAAATGAATCAATAATAATCAATAGTAATTATTGATCAATCAGTCAATAAGCAATCAATAAAATTATTCACCATTTCTACAGTAAAACGATTGTTTCGTTACTCGTGGTACCTGAAAGCATCTGTTTATTTCAGTAACATATTATGACGCAACCCACTGCACAAGTCCTCAGGAAAAATCTTTGCTCAGTAGTCTATCAGTTCTCACTGGTTTGGCGAGAAACGGACCTTGAAGCACACAGTAATTCGGGGACACTTTGTACGGTATTCATCTGTGTTGTGGAGATCTTCGATGTGACCTGTTAGGAGATATGTGTCGAATGAAGACTCCTGTAGGAAATGGGCTAGCTTCTAGAAGAAGCCTCTATCCCCAACTTCACCGGCTAAAGGTGACATGTATAGTTAACGTGTTCGGCAAGTCAGCCCCTTTCACAAAATGACAGGGAGTCATGTGCGCGTGTGGCAGGGCAAAACGCAAAATATCATGGATATCTACCAGTCGGCACAAACTAATCGGCCATCCGAACGCCCATCAAAAGTAATGTTCGACCAGTAAAATTATCGTGGGCGTCTTCACAACTACACAATCTTGAACACCCCAGACAATCATGCGTTGCTGATGTCATCTGGGCTGCGGACAAAAAACAAACTGGCAGGCTGAGCACAAAGAACCTTGGAGACAGACTTGTTTCTGTCTTTTAACTACCTGCGTTGCAGTGTCAATGTGGGGATTGAGCACAAATTTTTCCCCACCTAGCAACACAAACATCGGTGGCAGCAAACGAATTCGCTAAGTGACCGAACTAACTCGAACTCCTTGATAATGTGGACGTACATTCTAAATTATATATCATCTGTGTTTGCCGCTATCAGAAAATTTGTTCAAAGAGAAACTGGCTGCCAAAATTTCAAACAACATAAAACACGACATTTTCCATGTGAAACAATTCTGAATTGAACTCCATTTGAATTCCCAGAATCGAAGATTAAGGTAGTCATCTCATGGGATCGTTGTCCTCTGTGGTGAGAATGAACGCACGAAGAAGCTGGTAAGCATTTTAGCCCCGGTTTTTCGACGACGGGAGTAGACACCGTAACCACTGCTTGGTTCAGTTTAAATAGTTGTAAGCTGCAGCTTAGCACGTTACCATTACAGAAGGTCATTTCGGGCTCGATCTCTGCACAAGAGCCGCATTTTCTAGATACCGGAATAGTCCGTGGTGTCCGAAAAAAGGGAATCTCGTGCTTATCCCTGTGTCTGCACAAGAGCCGCATTTTCTAGATACCAGAATAGTCCGTGGTGTCCGAGTTTTCAAAAGGGGATCTCGTGCTTATCCCTGTTGTCTATGCTGTTCAATAACGCCGTCTCCATATTCCACCAGACGTTTAAGTGAATGAAGTTTTCTGGATCGTATCATTGGACAAAAAGCTACAAATGGCTTGAATGACCTTGGTGGCGATCTTGTTGTCAGTTTCTATCCAGATTACCTGAATGAGTGTTTAGAGGTGTAGGCAGCTCGGAATGATTGTAGTAAACCAGCAATAGGTCGCTTCCCCATCCATCTTTATTTTTTCTTCACGGCAGCGAAGCATGGGTGTTGAACAGTGATGTCATGTTGTCAATGATGATGATGACCTCTATTGACGTATGAATACTTAGTAGGAACAATTGGTAAAAGTCGACATAACATAGGGGTGGAAATCAGTCGGGGTACAAGGGGACATTCTCATTTGTACCGCTGAGTCATTGCATGATTCTCACAAACAAAACGCGACAATGCTGAAGTTTTGGAGATCAGCGCAACCACGGCGTTGAAGGAAGTTGCCGGTTTGATTAACTACTGGATTACAACCATGTGTTTGACCCCAAGACACAACACACTGGGGCAATACGTTTGCTCTTGAAATTATTCTGCTATGAAGAAAGTACTACAAAGGACGAAGTGATGTGTGAATTCATGAATTTATGTTTGGCACTACAACGGCAAGGTACTGTAAAACGGACCACATCACAAATAAAATCTTCCACGGACAACGTAAATTTAATATTCTGAGGTTTGCTACTCGACATTTCAACCATCACGGGTGACCCTAAGCAGCGAAAGCAACAGCTGCGTTTACAAGGACGGCGGTGGCTTGGTCAATGTGACCTGTCCATTTCCGTGGGTTGAAGCTGAATTCAGAGTCTCAGGCGTGTGCTTAGTCTGTACGGGGGCGGATCCTTTGGTCTTCAGGTTGAACACATGATCTGTTACGGAGGTATCATTTATCTGTATATTTCGTAAGGGAGTTCGTGTTGTTCAAACTTCTTGTTTCTTTTTTCAACACGCTGAAATGTCAAGAGCGTATTCAGCCGAGTAATAATCTCTCCTGAGGTGTCTGATGTGGTCAAAACATTTGACAAATCTATTAGAGTTTGATGACCAAAAAATGGATCCCGCAAGAAAGTAGTCGGAACAAGTGGTGTGCTCCGAATCATCTGCCAAGAATTGCTTGGTGATTACAGCGCGAATTTGCTGACCGGAAAATCCGTGGTTCGAATCCGACTTCTCCCATCTAGGCTTGGGCAGCCTGGCAGTATCCCAGTTTTCGTGCTTCCTTCGGGTGGCATGACAGTTAGCCACCAAACGGGTGTTAGAGCTAAACGATTTTTTTGTCAAGAATGTACACATTTTTAACCAGTTTTTAATCACGGTGAAATTTGAATTTCTAAACGACAATAATTTTGCGCGCGCTGTCAAAAATCCGACGTTGATGGCGCAACAAAGATTTGTCCTATGAGTTCCTTCGCAATATATTGATGCTCTAAACCGTAAAATGTCTTGCTCTGCGTTGATTATCAACCGTTTGCATCTAAGAGAGTGCCATGTTCAGAATTTCTCGGAATTTCGTTTTTAACAGCAAAACGAAAATTGGTCCACGGGTAGCTTTGTCAGCACAACATAAAAAACAGATAGCCGGTTTCACGTCTGTAAGCACAAGCAACCCTGATGGGAACAGAATCAAAAAACTTTCAACCGAGGTGTCTGACGGATGATGAAGGTGAACACTATTGTGTCGATATTATGGCGGAAAAAGTCCGCACGTGAATATCTATCATCTTGTGTTTTTGTCAATTGACCGAACACGTTGAGAAGCGATGCAAAATTCGGACAAGCACTTCGGCAAATCATCAAGACTTTTGCAAAGCGAAGGTCCATGATTGGTTCATGGGTTCAGAGTACTTGATATGTACGACTATTTCGGTAAAAGATGCCAACCCAAATCCTCTTGGCGTCTGGATCTTATGGACCACGTGGTGTCTACAAAGCAGACGATAAAACTGCAGACGACATCCTGACGTTAGCAGGTTTGTAACTCGTACTTGGACAGCCTCTGTGCTTCCTGAAAACGTCGAACTTCCCTTCGGCCAGTTGTCCCCAAAACAGGCGAGAGAGATTCAAAGATCCGAAATACCTAGAACCCTTACTGTGGAGTAGAATGTTGGGCTGGTATCACTTCAACGGCTAAAATGGCCGTCCTTCTTTGAAGAGTGTCCTTCAGTAACACAGATTTATCACGCTGTTCTCCACTCAATGCTTTCTGTTTCGTTGTTTGTATAAAAGCAGGTGCTTTCCGTACGTCTTTTATTCGCTCGATAACCTGCGTCTAGGCCAACATTTGCACCACATTGCTTCAAGTGACTCTCTGATGGGTTGGCTAAGCCATCGTCGTTGAATTAAGGAAAAAGTTTTGATATTTAAGAGAAACAAATTTTATTCATTTGTCAATCATCAAAAGTCCACAGATGAAACAATCTGTAGGGGGAAGACGAAAGGAAGAGTCGGTGGTTTTGAACAATACTGTGATCTGTGTAACGAGTGAATAATAGAAAGCCAAGTATGTTGTATACTCAAGGAATCCCTTAGCATGCGGATAACTGGTCTTTCATAAGTCGGCAATTGCAAGTGTTTTCGGTATCGTCAAGAGTATCCAGGGTAAAGTTGGTCCAGTCGACAGTGTACTTTGTCCTGATGAGGACCAAGTGTAGGGGGACCAGGTTGGCCACAGTTTTAATAAACTTAGCAAAATGGTGGGAGTAAGTTCTGTGCTTTGAGTAAATTTAATCAGTGTGCCAAACCCGTCCTACTTATTAGTTTCCGGAATAAGAAAACCCAGGTTACGAGTAGAGGGTTGGCTTGAACAATCGGCTCGTTTGAACACCGATGAAGTATAGGGGTCTAGATTAGCCAGTTCCGATGGGATAAATTTATTTCGTTGTTCCTTCACGTAGATTTCAAGGTTGCTTACCTCGGATTGACTTACTAATCCTTTTTTGTCTACGCAGAAAACTAAAACTCTAGAAAAATTGAGAAAAAAAAACCGCATCAGAATTGCAGTGTATACCGGACAAAAACAGTGTCGTGGTCGTGAAAAGTAAAGCCTTCTTACCGTTTCTGCCGTAGTTTCGTATGCAATCAACTGAAAACAAAAAAAGAAAACCAAATTAGATGCCTACACTTAGGATGGGGCTGTTCATTTCCCCGAAATTCATTCATTGTTTTCATTTCATTGTTTTCAAACGCAGTAAAACCCCACTGCGAGAGCAAGTTCAAACCAAAATGAAAATGGAAACGTGAGTGGATTTACTAAAATAAACAAAGTGTGGATACATGTGTGGCATGCGAATCTACCGTTTGCTAAATTTGAGCCAAAAGTAATGTGCGCGCATATGGTTTAAAGTGGAACAGTTTTTTGCAACTGGAGGGTGTTCGTGTTGAAATGACCAATCAAAAAGGGGCACAAGGGTGCAGCTTAGTTCGAAATGTTTTCACGCAACAAAGATATTCGGTCTGCTTTTTGCTGCTTTAATTGTTTGAACATGTTCAGCCGTTGACATACGAGACAGATGTGGCGGTAGCTTAAATTACTGGTCGTCTGTTTGATTGCAAATAAGGTTACGGGAAAGTGGCCCGTGAAAAACACGGCATTTATGCCAAAACATGTGGGCTACCATTAATTATGGTGTTCTCCGGGTGGCAGAAAACGACACGGTATAGTTCGGGTGCATTGAACTGTTTTATTCAGCAACGATCAGCAATGATCAATGGAGTCCAGTGGCTTTTCACTTCGCCGATAACCACCAATACTTTTTTTGGTGTATTGGAAATATTTGTTCTCCCGTGTTGTGCAGCAACTGCTTGGACAAAAGGCTCTACATATTTCATCAGGATATTAATTTTGGGATTCTCAGCAGGTCTCTTTTGTCCTTACCAACATTTGAGTAGCTGTATTCGTGAATACAATGCTGTAATGATATACTGATATATACATATATATACATATGAGATATACTAGCATATAGGTGCTATATTGAAGGCATGATAACAATTATATATGTATATATAGACGGTTACCTCTGCATGAATTCGTATTTATGCGTTCTCCACAAAGAACTGTAAATCATTTCGGAATTGGCATATTAGTGCGAATCTATAAAATGGCATTTTAATGTTAACTAACTTGAAGTCTGCATGTTATGAAATGTTGTTCTGCGCAGTTAAGTTGGAGATCGTGAAAAAAACACTAAAGAGACTTACTGAGGCAGCGAAATTCGACCTCATTACGGCATACAACTGAAAATTTATTTTTACGTGATATGAAATGTTGATACACGAAAAAGACTTTTACTGTGATCATTGTCGTCTAAATGAGATGGTTGTATGCAAATTTTCCGTGCGTCTTTCCGGCCGTCTAGCTGCCATGCCAACGGAAGGATACAAGACGACCGACATACTCAAGCCTAGGCTGGAGCGGTCAAGATGCTGAGGATGAGTTCGAACAAAGGACCTTACGTACGCTGGCATTCCAACCACTGAGCCATCGCAAACTCCTTTCATAAGTCTATTGTTTCTAGGTCGGGGGAGATAGCTCAGTGGTTAGAGCGCGAGTTTACTGACCGGAAGGTCCGTGGTTCGAACCCGACCGCTGCTTCTCGACTTTCCCTGTCTAGGCTTGAACAACCTGGCAGTATCTCAACCCCGGTGCTTCCTTCGGGTGGCATGGAAGCTAGGCAGTGAAAGGATGTTACAGCTGAATGAGATGGTATGCCTATATCGCATTAAGCCCAGTCAGCTTATCGTTTGAAATAAACCGGCTCACACGACCACGCCAACCGGAACTTGTGCGACAATGGGAAAATAACATACCATGGCACGGATTGCGATATTCTGCAATGAAGATTTCAAGTACAAAATGTTTTAAACCGCACCTACATCCACTGGACAATTTAAAATGGACGGACGTAAGTCAGATTTTTGCAGTTAGGTGCAACTGATCACGTCATTGGGGGAACGAGTGATCAGGCTCAATTCCTGGTGAAACTCAATAACAAAATGATACACAAAGTCTCCAGGTCACAAAAACCTTACTGGACAGCAGTTTGTTTCAAAAGGGCAATGTTTCAGGATGAAGATAGTTGACTTTTGGATACCCAGAAATTTGGTTTACAGGGCTCAGGATGTCAGGACGATAAATGAAATGTCTGCAGCATCTATGCGGCTTTCACTCAATTTAACGGATGCTCGCTTTCACCCTTCAGTCATGCGTAGGTTGCTTGTCAGTGGATCCGAAATGTAAGAAAAAATGGGATGACTTGATCAAATTGTTGTACAGTTGGTCCTTTTTCCAACGACTGGCAGCCACCCATGCACCATCTATCCAATTTTTTTTCTGTGGAATCTTGACAGTTTTAAAATAGATTTTTACTTCTCGCTGAACAAGGTATATCTTCCAGTTTGGAAATCCCAAGAGTAAAGCTGTGGTGTAGCGGTTGGATGGTTTTATTGCTTTTTTCTTGGTAGCTTGAAAAGATCTGAGAGGTCTCTATTGAGATGAAGCCAAATGAAGCCAGTCTGGGCTGAACAGCCTGTTCTTATGGGGGATTATTGACAGCGCGCATCCGATAAAAATTCAGGAAGGATATCTTCCGTCCGAACAATTTATTTCTGTTTTTGTCCTAATTCTGCCTTAAAAATGGCAATGTCTTTGACCGGTTACGTCACTGCTTTAAGTTGTGGTTTGAGTAAATCAGAATCAAGCTTTTTTTTGTAATGGTAACACAGCTTGAAGAAAGATCTTGACAGCGGTTCCTTTTGTTTTCTTGGACAATATGACTGCAGTGGTCTGCTGCGTCTTTCCTTGGTATAATTTGCCTTAACATGGCACTACTATCTACTCTTACCAAGTCTGGAGACCCCGGGATGTCTGTTCGTGAAACAATGACCTCAATCTCAAAAAAACATGGACGTTTCCGTGCAAACGACGTGCGATGGCATTACTAAGCAACACAAATTACATATGACCAAGAAACGTTATTGGGACCGTGTTACCAATTTAAAAAACGCAATATAACGATTTGTAGGAAGAACGTCAAAGTGTCCACCTAACTGACAACTAAGTTGCTGTCAATATACTCAGCTGTGACAAGGTCTTTAAGCATCTAACTAAATTTTTTTTAAAGGAACTCACGAGAATGGGGACTGCGCTTATCGCAGTGATCTTTAAAAAGTAATAAAAGTACATATTCGATCAATGTTCAATTATGGTTGATTATTATTATGTTTATTTATTTAAATATGGGTTGCACGGTGTTTGGTATTTATTTACACATGGTAAAGACCCCAAAAAGGGACGCGTCTAATTTCGAACAAAGTAGTTTGTTTCTAAAACAGTGCATCGACGAATCACCATCCGAAACTGGCTATCGAGTCGTGTCTAAACTATCAAGATCTTGGTAAGTTTGTGCACACTCGTGGCTTTGTTTGTGTGCTGAGAATTAACTGAATTAACTCTGTCGTCTTCTGGATAGCACGACTCATTTTAGGCCAGGAGTTCATGCATGAGAAGATTAGAGTTTGTGTAGAAATGTTTTCAACTCTAAACGCTGTAGCATCATCTCAAAATCATTAAGCTTTGATGTGTTATAACTCCCGGACTGAGGCGTGATGTGTGACCAGCGGTACTCTCAAAAACGTCTACGTTTACCCACCAAACTGCGCACTGATGATGTCTTCTTGCACGTGGGCGAAACGTTTGCAAGTCAGCTGCCAGACCGAAAGCCACTTGTCCAACAACCAACTGTCCGTTTACCCTGACAAGCATCTTAGCAACTTTGGTGCAGGTAAGCATCTGTTATCTATTGCAACCTTGATGAAGTTAGCGGGTGTAAACACGTGTACTTGGACGTATAGGTGCAAACGCAGAAACTCTGCGGAGTCTCTTTACTCATTTGTTGTATTGAATATTTCCCTAGCTCAGATAGCACCCCTTTGCAGAACCTGAATTTGTATTTTGACGTTAGTTGTGCGAGACCGGGGTCTTTTTATTCAAGAATTTAATAAACAAAAAACAGCTTTCATTGATTGGTTGGGGTTAGTCAAAACTATGCAAGAGTAATTATGAGGACTTTTAGTGAAAATCGGGCCGACATTTGAAAAACGAATATTACGAATTTTTTGACTCGTGTTTATTTACAACTCACGCACTTGTCAACAGTTGGTTTTTTGGAGAGGGTACATCTCGTGAAGTGACCCTGTTCTACTCCTAAATCATTCTTCGGTACCCAGATGGTTATCGCTGACCAGTAGCTGTACAAGATTGTATCTTTATGGATTTTGTATTCGAAACACGGAAACCAAAACGCTCAAATATTTACACGAACACCCAGCTTGATTTTTGGCAAATAGGCAACGGAGGAGGTTATCAACCTGGAACATTTTTATCCCAAAATCCCCCTACTGATAAAACACAAATTGCAAAATTTTATTTCATCTGTGGGATGTTCGGTTTGACTGTTTCGTTTCCTGAATTTTCTTTAATGTTTTTAATAAATCACCATGTTTATAGTAGGAACTTACTTTGACAACGCTTCAGGGACTCGACGAGACACTGATCTAAATAAAAGTGTCATAAAATAGGTAATGGATGAGTGTAGAAATCCAATGGCAACCGAAACTCTGGATTATAGCATCCTATTCCACTATGCTATCTTGGCTTTAAAAAATTCTACAAAGTAAGTAGTTTCCGATGTGAAAATCTTGCACTAAGCAGACTGCAGGGAACTCCACTGGTGTCAAGGACCCGACGAAGTAGCTCGCCACGAAGCTGTTCACAAGAGTGCGCCGGTGACGATTGATGTCAAGAAGCCTCATCGGTGCAGGCCCGGCACCGTCGCAGTGCGCGAAATTTGCCGTTACCAGAAGATCACTGAACTCTTGATCCGCAAACTGGCATTCCAGCTCCTTGTCCGTCAGATCACCTGAGGTTTGAAGACGGACCTTCGTTTCCAGTTCACTTTTTCAATTGTATGAAACAACAAACGTGTTGGTCACTGGTAAACCAAGAATCTACAGCCTGAGTCGCCAGCTGTTAAGGAAGCAAGCCGTTCACTAAGCGAGTAAAGTTTGTAAAGGCTTGCCTTGTAAGCGAATCTGTGTAAAAAAAAGTCCGGAAACAGTTTCGTTGTGACCCGCATCGAACGCGCCGTTACAAATCTTCAAAGGTGGCTGAACCAAGATTGACGCACACCGGTTGTTTATTAATCCGGAATCGCCTCACCGAATGACTGTTGCAGCGTTCGCAACATGCAAAAGAGAGATCACGCAGGCCGCACTATAGAAGGACATTCAAACTGTCTGTAATCAGACGTTTTGTACTCTGTTTCATATACCTTTGCTGGGTGGAAGATTTGCCAATTCTCAGAATTCACCACCTTAAATTGGGCACGAAAACAGCTTTATTTTCAGAAAGCCATGGCTTAACATGCCCACTACATGAGCAAAACATCCCAGCTATTGTCGCAAAATGCGGCTCATCTTAGACCGTAAAGTTTTGGGTAAGCTGCTCAGCTTCCCAAACGGATGAATGAATTTCAATTTACCAAGCGTATTAATCTTTGTATGAAGGAGAACAGCATTTTCGTCAGACGTGAAAGGATACCCAATTGACTGTGCCTCTGAAACGCGCTTTACCCAATGTTTTAAGTTGAGTTCATGGCACTAGGGTGGCGTCAATGTCGTGTCGCACTTCAGGTTCTCGGGACAAGTCATTAGCAGTAGAACCAAAACACAACTGTGGGTCTCTGTCCTTCGTCCAATCGGGGCGATAATGGGGTTTTAACCGATCGTGAAATGATTTAAACCACCTGCAGTACCCTGTTCAAATGCGCTTTAGAGTTTGCATGCGACAAGTTTGATATTGCTTGCAATGTACGTCTCATTGTTCGAGCACATTGCTACTCTGAACTCGTTATAATGCACACAAATCAAATGTTGACACTTGTTTGCACACATAATAGAATTTGTCGCCAAGATGAAATCACAAAAACCACAGAGCTCTCAAAAAAGACATGTTGAATTGAGAGATTCTGAATTATCCCGTTCTGACCTTCAGTTTATGCTGCTTGTTATGTTGAATTGAGAGATTCTGAATTATCCCATTCTGATCTTCAGTTTATTCTGCATGTCGCTCCAAATAGAAAATTTATGGAGAGGGACACGGGCGAGGAATTTTTACTCAACTTGCGGGAACCGAGGAAATCGGTGAGGCAATCAATGTCATAATAAAGTCATAATAAACGAATCACTGGCTAGAATACGTGCATTGTTTACGCACACCGTTCAACATGACTTATAGTTATGTCGATAAAAAGCTCGGGAGGGCAGTAAATTCAACAACAACAAGAGAAAATCAAAATAAACACTTTGTTGCCCAAAAAATACTTACCTTGACAACGGTGAAGGTAAAACCACTCTGCGCGTAAATGGGCACATGTTTTGTTATTAACTGAGAGAACCCAATCGATAAATTAAACGACATTCTCTAGAATCATCCGTGTGTGAGAATGAATTTCTTGTTGGTTTGTACTCAGAACAAATAAAGGTGTGTGCTATTACTGAGCTATGCGTTCTTCAACGTGCATCATTCATTTGATAAGGGGAAATACGTTTGCTCTCAAACTAAATTTAGAAATTTTACATAGAGAGCTAAGGCACTAGGATTGACAATCCTCGTTCGCCTTTTCCTAATGTTTATCTTCCAGGGAAATTTAAAATCAAAACAGACAGATTTTCAGTGCATCTTACGAGACCAGACATTGTGCATACTATGTCATTATTTATGCTGGTTTAGATAAACGTGCAAGCAGTCTATGAAAACCGGGGGAAGTTCTTTTCGACGGGGAGGCTAATGGGGTTTGACTCTCCAAAGTGTCTGCGTCTGACTCATAAAACCGTGTCAAGCTGTGCCAAACTCCGACAGTTTTCGGCTGCAACACGCTTGCTGCGAGTTTCACGATTTTCATCCTTGAGCGACCAAAACCAAGGGATTCTGAAAAGGTCCAATTAGGTTGATTTTAAGACCCGTCCCTCGTGTGTTTGCACTAGAAGAACTGGGCTAGGGCAAGACAAGCCATGGAGGAGGGTGCAATGCGGAATTTAAAAAAAAGGCAAAAATATCATTCATAATGCTAGACAAATACAACATATATTAATTGAGAAACATACGCTGGCCATGTTGATTCCAACAACGTTCTTGAGAAATGGGAAGTGGATTTCAAAGTGATCAATGTTGAGTAGACTTGTTTACAATGGTGATCATAAAGCCTGAAAATTTTCTAGTAAATTAACAACAGTTACGTATTGTTTTTCAGCTAAAATGCAAAAGTTATTTGAAAACCGGTGAAAATTTTTTTGAGTTCAGACTGTGAGTTCCGTTGTTATGGAACAATCAGGCAAAACCCCCCGTGTTTCAACAAGTACACTTTGTACTGTAATATGAAATATATAAAATAATAATACTATAATACACAATGTACGATTAAAATAGCAAATATAATATAATATTATAATAACATATAATGTATAAAAAATGTAACGTAAGAACAAACATTCTAATTCTTGGTAGTATTGACGGGTTTTCATAGTGCTCTTTACGGCAAATGAGCTTCCATTCCTATTGGAAATAGAACTTAGCTTCTGCGCGTTGTTTGCTATCAACTGCAGTTGGTCATTTTATAAACTATTCGCTTTGCTAAAGAACTGAAGCTACTGAAGTTTATAAAAGTAATACAAATTAACTGGAAAGTGTAGGTGTCTTACCAAGACATTTGTTGTAGGCCTTATTTTTGGCCGCAAGAACAGTGCTCAGGCCTGAAACCATAATATATGAAATTAGTAAATTTGTTCATTCGAAAGGAACAAGTGAATTGAACGGACCCACTTACAGAAGACCAGGAGCAAACAGGCTTGTAGTTTAACTGTGCACAAACTCAACATGTTCGAGAGCAGAGTTTAACGTTTTTTGGCAAGCAGAATATGTGCCAGTATACCCAAGTGTGTGACTTATATATACTTATGTACGTCAAATTACAAGGTCATGTGAGTAGTCAGTGATAATTTATGCGCCAATAACAAGGTTATACTGACTTGTACTCAATTCCGTTCAAAACCCTTTTGTAATGGAGTGTAACCAAGAAACCTGTGTCTGGTTAAAGTGACACAATAAATTCACTGTCCACAGTTTTGTTCGCAAAATAACTCACCGAGAAGATCGATGGAAGCTAATCCGCCATAAGTACGCATATCGTACTTTGTAGAACATGACCTTCAAAATGATAAAAAAACCTCACAGAAGTAACTGGGTAATCAGTTGTGAAGCCTCCATATTCAAGCAAGATAGAATGCGATGGAAGTTCCGTTTAATCTATGCCAAAAGGCAGATTAGCTCTGATGAACCTCTTAGGGCCTCTTTCGTAGTTACCAACAGAAAACGAGGAGCAGTTTAGAATCCGAGACCCTTCGACTAGTAGCGTGAATACATAACCGTCTGATCATAACCGGCTGGTTAGCAGTGTGATTAAGTTGTGCTCAGGTAGAATATAGCGCCACTCATAGTCACGGAATCTATATCATTTGGTTACGTGTTAACTAGCTTCTTTGGTGATGGGGGGGGGTTAGACTAACCGGGTGCGTTTCATCCTTACTCAGATCGACTTATAATTTGCTGGTAGCGTGAAAATTGGGGGACTGGGTAGGAGATTTTTTCAGATTGTTTTAAATCTGATTGCGAAGCAGCAGCTCGGCGTTGTTAGCACTTAGAAGCGATAAAAGTGTGACGTGAAAACATGAAATGATTACCAATCAACATGTTTGCAGTTAGTCAAACGATTTGCGGACTTTTCGTTTACTTGGGTCTCGATTGGCTTATCTGTATATGTGCGCCGGGAAAAGACAAGGAGTGTTCAAACAAGTGGGACGTGAATGTAAATTCCAGGACCATCTGTACTTGATGGGAAGCCTGAGTGGCGTCTGTGGTACTACCTGACTGGGAATTCGTGACAGGTGTGTCAGTCGATCGATGGACAGAGTCAGGAAAATTATTTGAGGGTCGTTTGAATTCCCCGGACAAACCAGTCTTATAGGTGTGAGCAGGTTTGAGCATATCCGCCAATCCACACATGGTGAGTGCAGCGTGCGTTGATGGCGCAGTCTCAAAACACTGTCATGGTACTGCAGACCTACACGGTTCACATTTGGGTACATTCGAGGACCTAAAAAGGGATTTGTGAAACGATGGTTACGAACAGGAACTGGCTCAAACGCAAAAGACCAGCCGATAAGTGACCATATTATGATGTATTTGAATCACTGGGTTTTCATTTCTAAAAAAATGGCGCGAAAAGATGAAACGCAAAAAGTCTCCTACGGTTTCACAACGCCTGAGAACCTCAGTCCTGTTTTGCGTTACAAATCTCACCAAAGCTAACATGCAATTCACACTTCAGCCATCAATAGACGGTTTCTTGGGGACCAACTTGCTGAACCCGTATTACCCGTCGTAATCAAAGAACACACACTTTGGAGTTCATTTACTAAGCCTTATATCAATAGTTTGAGTATGAATTTCACGTGATTTGCAAAAAGTTACGGCTCCCTTGGATTTTTTTAACTTTCCTCATTCGGACAGCACATTTTTCGGAAAGTTAACACATCAAGAAAATGAGGTCACTGAGATTTGACAGGAAAACTGGAGACTCCCAAATGAACAGTCTTTCTCTTTTATCTGAGTTAATGGAGATATGGACACGTGATGCTTACACCAAAAATGCTTTACTCAGTGTTTTGTCTGATCATTGCAACACTAAAATAATCATGGAAAAAAACCTAGTCTAGATCACGTAACTCGTAAACATTTTCGGAACACTTGCGCTATTGCATGGAAAAACATGAATTTATAATCTACCGCTCACAACCTTTTCGTCATTTTGTTTCAGATTGACGTTAGTTTATACAAGTATGGAGCAGAAATGAATGATATCCGTACATTTGCACGTATTCACTATAGCTTCGTCCAAACCGCCCTCATCCAGAGTGGGCAGGTTTTGTTACCGTTTGTCTGCAATGTTTAACATTCAGGTCTTTTGAAGTTCTCTTCTTCAGTCGTGAAGTGTAGTGCGGTTAATAAATTAGACTTAACAAATACGTCTTACTTTCAGTGTATTTTTGGCATGTTCACCTAGTGCATTAGATGTGCCAACCAAAAAAAACAAGAAAAACCCCAATGTTCCTTTGACATTTTAGAACTATTTTGCTTAGTTCCCTGATACTGCTTGCCTTGCAATCATCCGCGGACAAAGCGGCTCGTATCCAGTTTATATAGGACATAATAGGTTATGGTTAAACAGGCTGAAGATTCAGCTACATTCTATTACAATTGGTATATAGAGAATTCGCGTTTACATCACTCCCGTTTGAACGGTGCCTCTCCTGTCCTAGAGCAGTTATTTTTCCGGGTTCACATCAAATCACGGGAGCACCGGGTTTGAGTTTCGCTCTGTGTACAGCTCGTCAGCAGTACATATTTTCGCTCATGTCAGCATTTGAACTCCGGGCATCTCACACAGACATGTTGACATTATTTGACTCGCTAGACCCGTCTAACTAATCATGTCTTTTGTTTGGGTCTCATTTTCCCCATTGAGTAGTACTTGCAATCCGGACGAAGCAGAAAGAGGCCCGTATAACGGATGACAAGGTAAAGATCTTTACTAATACTCAACTAAAAGGTGAGCAATGTGATACATCTAGCGCTGCCAATGAGTTCACAGATTTAGGGGATTTGGACGACGTATCGTGAAATGCAGTGGTAGCACCCGAATTCGAAATGTTTGTAAGTTAATTATTTCCATTTTGTCAGGATGAAAAACACCGAAAACTGTAATCGTTGAGTAATTAACTATGTACATCGCAATTCTTATGAATCCAGCAAAGGGTCATAACTCTATTAAACGGCAACATTTTTAACCGACGAGTATTACTACAAAGAACATAAGGGGCAGGTTTGTTTGTGCAGATCTACAGTTTGGTTACAGTGCGATCAGACACAGCTCCTCAGTTTTTCCCATCCAAACTTACCTTTATTCGAGCATACATGGATGACTTTTACTACTGAATGAACTTGTTGTCCTTGCTTGTTGTCTCACTCGTGCACTTTGAAAGCCATAGTTTCCCGATGCAGTCAATCATTGTAAAAAAAGAGTGGAACGCAACGGTTGCCAACGAAGCGAAATGTGATACCACAGTATTTCAACATGTGGGACGTTGTTAATGTCGTGGTGAAATATTGTACCTGGGTTTTATAATGAATGTATATAACCTACGTGCAAAAGGTAGTGTATATCGATATTGCTTGGTCGTTAGTCCGCGGTCCGTGCATCGGGTTATCTTTAATTTTAACCAGGTTCTTCCAAATACATGTCATTGTTCCCTTCTTGTAGGCAAATAGACACTAAAGGCCACACTGAAATAGCATTTCAGAAGCACGCTGCTTAATTAGAACCTTGTTTTAACGGAGGAAACCACTGATAGGTTGGCTAAAAACCCTGTAACAGCCCATACTTGGTCGCTTCCCTGGGATTCACCAGCGAGTCGTGATTCCCGAAATTCTGTCAACCTTTTTTTCTACTCTAAACTGCCCAAAATATGAAAACCGCGCTCAGTTGCGCACCGCTTCAAGCCGGCTTGTGTGCGGCGCATCTAGTGGAGGACTTTCGTAAGGGAGAGGTTCACCTGAGATGTAGGCAAGTCCTACGTGAAAACCAAATTAAAAGGAACTAAGTGTACCTACCAAAGGTTTGGGCGTTTGTTTCTCACCAAAGACTTGACTATGATTTGCGTTCTAGCGGTTCGATACACCACAGACGAGCCCCCGGTAGCCAGAACGATGGTGCATAGTATATGTGACTCGCTGAGTCTCCGCTTTTGCTGATGCCATACCAAAGGCTAACCGACTTCTTTTTACCATCCAGGTGATCGTTGTTGGTTTATTTCGATGGCAATTTCAGAAGATACAATCGGATGCGTACCTGAGGCTGTCTTACTGGTGCATCCTACACATTTTATTCTTGTGCGTTCATTTCCGTCTTTCCAAGGAAACGGATCACATTAAGGCATTTTTCTTCCAAGTATAAAATATAAGTCCTTGGCTGCTTTTTAACTGAAGAGTATGTATTCTGCTTGTATATAGTATGCGGAAGATTCTACCCTTTTTTCCTAACATACCTTGCCACATTCATTTTGCCAACATATGTCCCAAAAACGGACAAAACTGTTAACCTGAATAGGAGATTTCCTGAACGTCTACTCCTGTTGCAAGCTGTTTAGGAGTTGATCTCACCAGTAAATGGTCGACTATGGTCATCGACTATGGTCATCAAAATGGGTATGGCTTGGATTAAAACGATTCGAAACATACGGCTATGAGTACCTCCTAAATGTGCAACGCGAAATTCAAAAAATCTTTCCTTGACACTTCAAATCTAATCTCAAGTGTGCTGAACTACCGTCTACGGCGAGAGACGATATGTGGCAACAATGCTAGCCTTCTTCACAGTTTACAGTCACGTCAATAAACGTTTGACATTTAGTCGTGTTCAGTCTTTTGGCTACCACAACCTGGTGATCACTCCTTATATGTATTTCTGCCCTAAAAGTTTTCCTTGTAACAATAAGCTTATATCATGAATGCAGTACTTACAATACGAAGTGATTCACGAGGGTTTTAGTTACTCTATTGAGTCACTTTAGCAGTTTCTTGCGTTTGGTACAAGGAGTCTGAACCAACCACAACGGACAGAAATTTCGGATGCTTCGTGCGATGCACGATACCCAAACATTAGCTCCCGGAGGTCAGAGCAAGATTTTGTAACCGCACGGATGCCATAAATCCGGCAGCCGATTTGAGCTATCGGTCTCAAATGTCGGAAGGCTGAAAATATGCACACATGGAGTAAGGATTCTGGTGACGACGGTATCAAGATCAAGGTGAGACAAACCAATAGGCAAATCTAACCAGTTTTGTCTCCCAGGGAAGTCCAAAAGTGCCACACTACTCGCTTGGTACGTTGTTGTCAGCAGTGGTGTAACGGTGTATACTACTGATGAAGCACGCAAGTAATCTATGTTCCGGTGTCCAAGCTCTGCACCCGCAGCTGATGGAAGGTAAACTGTATTACTGAGCCGCTTTGCGCCGTTCGTTTACTGAATGTCCAGGAAGGTACAAGAGGACGCGTGTGAATGTTTAGTCTTTAAAAACTCTGCGAATAGAGATATTTACTCCCGTGTCTAATGGCTTGTACGACCTAAGTTTGTGTTTGCATATAGACAACCTTGCTGCCTAGGACGGCCATTCTTTCAGTGTTGTTCCGTCGGTGATTGGATGTTTTTCCCCAGGCGTTTCAGACAGCCCGTGAAGATGTATGACATGCTTTTCCCGGTCGTCAAAGAACGATTGCATCTGAAAGAAATTAACCGTGGTTGAGGAGCACCAACTCACTCTAAATTTGTTATCCTCCAGTGAAACGCTTACGTATTGGTAGCCTTTCGGTTGAGTGAGAGCGAACGTCAATTCCCAGGCCTTGGGATACAATTTTACAGTAAGTCTCCAGCTAAATCCAAACGACTAAATCGTGAGATCGATTGGAAATTAATGACAGACAAAATCTGGGACAATTGAAATTATTCAGAAAGTTCAACCCAACTCACTCCCGGCGCTGGTTCATCGAGATTGTATGAAATGTTGTTCATTGTACCACCTGATGTAGCAATCATGAGAATGAAAGGCATACCTTGTCAACAAGACAAATTTGGAGCAATATTCTGTGTAAACGTTTGCAAGAGTATCAGGTGTAACCCACAAACCACTCCAATGCACCTAATTATTTTACCATATTTAAGAAACTAAGCGAAACACAAGTTTGCTATCTCTGAGAATAATTCAATAAAAAAATTGGACAGTCGAGGGATCACATAGTTAAGGTAAGTAGATGTTCTGCGGGTACACTTTTTACTTCTGGAGTGAGTGCACCAGATGTAGTTGGTTGTGTTGACTGTGGGGGGGGGGAGGCAGAAAAATACCTTGTCAATTCTACGCAAATACTAGCCTATAGGGAGTCACAATGGAGAGGAGACGCTGCTTTCGGCTCATGCTTGAGGAATCAAAGAACCACAGACAGGTACCATCCAGAAAAGACGTTATTTCGAACACCTGTGTCCACATCACACTTTTGGTCTTCAGCAAGATAATTGTCTGCTCATATTGAGGCTTACTTGTTCTTGGATGTGATCTAAAATGCTCCACTCCGCTGATCACTGGTTGCATGAGAGCTACATAAAGTCATGTCAAAACACTTTATGTCTTTTATGAAACTACATCGAGCGAGATTCAGTATCAGTGAAGCAGCTTTGTTTCTGAAAACCTGGCCAGTACCATAAAACCGCAGCTGGCGATAAGACACCCAGTTCCTTGTTATTTGGTCTACTCCAAGTAGTAAGCCAACTGTGCACTCTGGTAAATGCAGCAGTACAAAGCAACGTGTTTTTAACATGCTTGATGTGGAATTCTAATAATCTAAACTGGGAAGTACATCAGATTACATCACAAATTTATATGTTACCTGAAATCATGTGAAAAAAAGGTTGAAAAGCGGGAGTACATACACTTTACAGTAATAAAAGGAAGGGGTGTTGAATGAGGGGTAGGTCAATGGGTCAAAGAATCAGGTGAGTGACGTCAATGTCAGACAGGCTTGTGGGACCGGATTTTTAGTCGGCGAGCTGAACCACCTCCTCGTGTTGCCGACTGGGTAGCCTGGACGCCAGTCTGGGTGAGCTAAGAGTTCGACTTTACACGCATGTTTCCATACCGAAATTCTTACGTACGTTGGGATTCATCCTATCTGACTGGAACTGTTGGTTGCATGACTTCGAATGAGACATTTCTCTCTTTTATCTCATATTCTCCTGTAACCCTTTCGCATTCATCGCTTGCATTCACTTTTTATGTCTGTGACCATGCTCTTCAAAAATAAACGATAAAAAAAAGGAAGGGGTGTTGAATGAGGGGTAGGTCAATGGGTCAAAGAATCAGGTGAGTGACGTCAATGTCAGACAGGCTTGTGGGACCGGATTTTTCGCAAATGAGTGTATTTATCGAAATCAGTCTAATTTGGGTTCAAGTAGAACATAAGTTTGACGGAAACTTGGGGACTGCGCCTACCTGATGAGCCCCAAGAAAGGCGAAACCGGTCGTGGGCTGTCGAAAAGCTTTCAACAACATTGTGAGTAATACACATATACATAAATTCATGTTTGCAACCCATTTTTCAAAGATTTAGGGTAAATTGTGTCAATCTATTTCACAAGGTTACCCTTCAGTGTGGTTTAAACGGGTCGCGGTGCTAGCTTTTAGTGCTGAAATAATTTTACCAGACTGGAAAGAGGATGTAGAGGAACATCTTTGGCTGTTCTGCATTCTTTGTTGTACCCCCTTGAGGGGCGGGCAAAAAGCAGCCCAAAATATCCTAAGACTAACTGGTCATGTGACCTGAAAATTGAGATGTTCATTTCAGAGATTCGCAAAAGCAACGCGCTTTACAAAATGCATCTAGTTATTTAGGGGATATGGTCAAAGATTTCTCATGTATATCGTGAAGCGACAAAGGTGATTTTTAACACGCATCAAAAACAGCTGCAGAACGCATCGACGGGGATATTGCACCAGTTCGCGCAGTCATCAAGAGGATACAAAAGAAGGCTTGACAGGTTCACTGATGCATTTGCAGTTATGAGTTGGGGGTGAGGGCTCAGGCTACGACTTCAAGTGTGAGGTGCTAAAATGAAAGGGCTAACGAAGGCGAAGTTTTATGATGTTAAATCTTGCTGGTTTAAAGTCAGATTTTAAGTGAATTCTTTCTAAACGTATATTTTTTCCGAAACGTTTCGTAGCAGAGATCCCGACTGTTGACGACAAAACATGTCTAATGAGTCTGGTTTGCTCCCGCAATTGAAGGCGTCCAAAATTTGCTTGACCATGAAAGATCCAGTCACAATGTCGGGGTAAAGCAATGCTCACTTGGGTAGTTGTCCGATTATTTGAACAAGGAAATGCCTTTTTGTCTTGCCCGCAAAATATGAATGCGCACATTTGCGCTCGTGTACAGAATTGGAAGCGATATCTTGGAGCGCAATCCTCTCAACCGAAAATTTCATTCCTTCTGCAACTCTGCGATGGATTTTACCAAATTTAGCCCCGTTGTCCTAGACTACAATAATTCTTGAACAATCCCTGGGGTCAGGCGGTCAAGCCAGAGGAATAAAAGTTTGCATATCGAATAAAACGAAAACTCGGGGCTCAGAAACAGAGTTCATTTTGTCCAAGTTTTTAAATCAATTCAGCGCCTGCGCTTGTGTTGGCGCACGGCGCTTTTTGTTAAATATCGCCCGGGGGTGTGCTTTGTGTCGTTCGATTTCGGGAGCCGTTGATGGCTAGATTTATCCTAAATGTTAAACTTTCGGTTTGGAAGAGTAAAGCGGCTATAGTAACACATTTGTTGTGGGTTTGCGCTTGAAATATTAACGTCCGATAATTCAATAATTGAAAGCTTACCGGGAACCCATGAAGCTTGGTGGAAAGCCATAATGCGACTTTTACCGAAATTGCCGTAATTGTTATTTGGGACAGGGAACTAATAGATTATCTCATTTTTTGTACCATCAAACCAGCAAAAGCAGTTACCCTTCAGTTTCCGACCTCGGGGAAGATCACTGGACTCTTTGGGTTGTCAGGTTCGCTGACTTTCCTTTGGGGCTACCGTTTTTGGCAGAACCAGGTGGATTCTTTACGGTCTACGGTGACATGTGCCGACCTTGTTGATCAGGTCAAGTGATTAGGCCGAAAAGTTCACTGTGAAGCGAAAGGAAGAGAAGAGCGCTTTGTTGTAGTGATTTGCACAGCTGTGGCTGAAAAAAACTAAAATAATCGTCGAGGGAGGTGCACGAGCGCTTTTGTTTGGGAAGTTGCACGTTGCCGCCCGCCTTTGTTTCATCGGGGAAACTTCCATGCAAGTGAACCACGGAATCACCCGATGGACGGAGGAGCGGAGGATTAGACTAAACGGCCAGTCGCTACTAGTCATGTGTGCGGAATATCATTACAATGTTTGAGCGGTGAGTTTGACTGATGATCGGGATCGAAAACTTCGCTTGAGTTTGTTGTTACTTACGTCTTAATTTTGTCTCGGTTAAGCCGTTGAAACTCAGATAAAGAGAGAAACAAAGTTGACAATTGTTTTGGAGCCTATCATGGTTCACAGTGGTTGGTTTTGCCCCAGGGTGACGCTGCATTCAGCGCGTCACATAAGCTGTCCGTACATCTGTTTTGTTGATAACAACGCTGCACTTTCTTCCTTAGACTTCTAAGGACTGCAGAAAATCACTTATTAAAGTTGCTGTGGATGGGTTATGCACTGTGACATTGATCTCAGCAAACTAGGGGGCATTCAGTCATTTGTTGGCGCCACAGGGGAAAACCAAAGCGATTTGAAATTTGGAGGTCGGTTGCAATAATCGTATCTCTCAGGATGGTGGAGATTTTCTCCCCATCCACAATTTTTGTTGACTCGTCTGTCCGGTCGTTCCTGAAGTGCGTCCTCTGGGGAACGCCAGAGCAGAAACGGATTCCAACACAGCATTTACTCTCATGCCACTGGTGGGACTAGAAGGCATGTTGGGAGGTTGTGCAGACCCACACAGATAGGCAAGTTTTAGTAACTCGGGTACTTTGCGCTTCAAGTGAAAACCTTCTACACGATCCACAAAATTACTGCAGAAGACCGGGGATGACACGCTTGGAGCGCGATTTCCCACTTTTCTTCGCCAAATCGGAGGTTGTCTGTCTGTCCGATTGTACCATATGATACAGGTTTATAGATAGAACACATAGGCGTCTTAAGATGCACAAGTGAGCAGAAACCTGGATGGAATGGAATATCTGTTTTTGTTTACATTGCACAGTATCAGATTCCAGTTTTCTGGGCTTTATTCACTACCACGACACTAGTCACGAAGTTAGATCGGCGGTCGTCAACCGGTGCAAGCTGATCACCTGAATAACCCTTCACCACACGCCAAGGACGTTACCACATTGACTACATTTTCAACGATTTGCGGTTTCATCTGCTTCAGTCTGACGGGCCGTGAATGAAACGTCCGTAAAGTAGTTAATACGGTTGGCTGGCCAATAATGCGTTTTTCTACCCGAGTGACTGTACGGTTAGAGACCATGGTTATTCGGTCTTGTTGCTCACGTATTACGTAACCGGCGAGAATAAATTATGGGTACTACGCACCGTTGACCTTCGACAAAATGAGACGAAATCGTGTTTCACACAATTACTCCAACGTAAACCGCTACCTGCTAAGAATATTTGACGCGTGCACATGGGTTTGAGGTCTGTTTTCAAACGGTGTGCTACGTAAGCCACGTAATCATACTTCTATTGTTCGCTAATATGCAGATAGTTTGGTGTGTGAGGCATTTGCATATTGTTCTGAATTGCTCTGTGAATAGCCGTCTATCTAGGACACGCATCATGACAGTTAAATGGAACAAGACGGATTTTGCGGTAACCGTTAATGGTTGAGGCCAGTGAAAATAAGCCTGCCTACCAGAAGGATCGCGGCCCATTGCTTTTCTGTTCTTTTCAGGTCCAGGAGGGACAGTTTAGATCAGTTTTTTGGTTTCCGAGCCGTGTTTCGAATACGATGGTTCTAGCTCCTTGAGGGAACGGGAGCAACCCGTCGTGGGTGTCCAGCCATTGAAGACAACCGGGTCCGTTTTTCTGGTCTCGCAGAGATGAAGAGCCACGCAGTGATGGCGTCAGCTCAGGTGCAAGACCTGTGTTTACTGATTCCTGCTTAAACGTATCTCACTCACTTCCTTCTGGCCTGTTTGGTTGTCAATCTCCTAACCATTGCTCAATGCCTTTGCCCAGTAATATATATAAATATATTGATCCGTGTTGATTTTAATAGATCTGTTTTAGAATGCTGCTTTTGACAGATTATTGATCACTTGGGCATACATTTCCTGCACCATCTTTCTCTTCGCGGTGTCCGGGAAGGCCCAGTCATCACTACCATCATCCAGGATAAATTTCGGTTTTTGTATCCCGAGAAGAAAAAAGAAAACGCACTGCCCACATTCACTAATGATATGCATTCTTTCGAAAGAATGACGTGAGTTATGATTGTTTCATCGTACAAATCCGTATGAGACGGACATAATGGCTCTACGGGATTAGTTGCCTACTGATTTCACAAAGCTAGCAACAAGAAAAAAACAGTATTCACTGCCGGTTACTTTTAAGAAATAGTCGTCCAGCAGATCATATATTTAACCAAGTAAAGTTGAAATGTCACACGGAAACAGGGGTAAAAAGTGATCACCATGACTGCTGAGTACGTGTCTGACAACTTGACCAATAACTCGCAAGTGTTGAATGTCTCACCATGGTCTCACCATTTTTGGGACTGCTGGTGAATTAGGTTTGCTTACTTGTGAGTAGTATAACCAAAATGCAATAGGTTCCCATATTTGGTAAATTCAAGTTCGAAGATTTAAGGTCACTGGAAAGGTGAACTGGATTGTCTGTAACTTTTTGCAAACGGGAGTCGCGCCTCCGACCTGGCGATAAGTTTTGCTACGTTATTGGCACTGCATACTACTAAGGTATAATTTGGTCACATGACATACAAGTGAATAGTTTATCAATCTTTGGAATGGACACAAAAGGCCAACTGTAAAAACTACAGAAACGGGAATTCCTAGTTCTGTAATGAATGAAATACTCGCGAGCTGTCGATGTTATCCAGCCAATTAAGCGAATGGCTAGATTGCTCGAACCTATGGCTTACGATATACTCCACAAAGACCAAATCTCGTTACATTTGTTACAATATTCTAGAAGTGCCAGCATATTTGTGTAAAGGGAAGAAAATCTTCGAAGAGTTTTAAGCAACCTTGTCAGGGATTTTTACCTATAAAGACACTGCACTGTATTCTTCTGTGATGTTTCCATGTTGAAACTCGCACTGGGGAGACGGGTGGATGGTGACCGTGAAGGGCATTCTAGTCAAACGTCTCACTGTCCGAAGGAGATCACCGAGCCATTGAATCGGACTTCAATTATAGGTGTTTAAATGTTAATTGCCCCAAATTTACTAGTCACTGAGAGGATGTGTTTTGCGGTTGGGTCAGAAAGAAGGGCGTAAACGCCACGGATACGAGAGCTTATTCCGCTACTATCGGTCTCAAAGAAGGTTGGGTTTATGGATTTTGGAAGGCCATAAGGCCGTGTTTGGATTGCACTTTTGGGGTGCGATCGATACCAATTACCTTGGTTCACCGTTACCGTGGTTTACCACGGACCGCAAATATTCAGCTTTACTCCTATTCAGTATAGAATTAATATTCGCATTGTCGATTTTCCGGCAAGGACCCCAGCTAAGGGTTGTTTGACCTTCTGTGGATACTCACTCTTGTTCATGACAACAGTGGCCTTATACTTGTCCCTCTTTGTAATTACTATGTTATCTACCTTTTTTAGTCCGTTTAAAGCTCTTCGGTCTGCTGGTGTAATATTTAGGGCTCCTGGCTGCTGGAACTTAAGGACTGTAACCAGCTGTACCCGTAGCTTCCCCGCCTCCATTGGCAGAAGTTTTTGAAACACAGATTCAACGCTAGGGATTATTTCTTCCGCCCTTATCACCCTCGAAACCCAAGCCTTTCTATAATAAACAGCGCTCTTCCTCACTTAACGGTCTGTTTGGTAAATTCATCAAGCTAAAATAGCTAATCGGGTATGTTTCACAGTTGAGAACAGGCATATTATTGCTGCCCATAGTGGCTTGTAATAAACTACGGAGATTATTTTCGTATGAGTTGCCGCCTCTCAGAAAACTTCACACATTGCAAACATTATATTTTGCTGTGGTTTCTTTCTGTTAGAACATTGAGGCAACGACTATGGGAGCCTCTAGAAAGTCACGCATTAAATGAAACTTTTCATGCAGTCAAGGATGTGGAAAATTTCATAAATAACTGTACTGGAGCTGGTGAAAGTCTATTTTCCATAAAAATCGATAGATGTATCAAAACAGAAGGTTAGTGGGGATAATAAAAGCAATTCTACGTGCACTGCATTGAGATGAAAAATTTTGCTTTTTTTAGATGTGCAGTAACTAGGTTAAGGACTCTCCAAGATAGGGCTAGATCTAAAAAAAATCGCCTTTGTGACATATTCCATTTAAAAGGCCACGTTTTGAGAAAGACCCGGAGGAAATGCTTCGGGAATAAACAGCGTTGTGGTGGTTCTCATCTTTGCTCAAATTGTAAACATGCGCAGGTTGTATTAGAAAGAATGCATTGTGTTCTTCCTACCAGGGCATCCAAGGGATTAACCCTCATGATTTGCTGATGCTCCATAATTGTTAGTGGATATCCGACCAAAATCGTCCCATTTTTTCAAAGCTTCTGGTTTTCAGAGTGAACCAACGAACGAGCTCCCACAGAGTAACTTTGCTAAGCACTGCAATTCAGGGTTCAGAAAATAGATTGTGTCATCATGTTTGATGTTTTTCCACACTCGCTTTGGTTGACGTACCTTGAGCTAAAATGCTTGACGTTATGCGTGGAGTGTTTGAATTATCGTTAATGTCACGGTGTTTGCGTATCACGCAACGACTGCTCTTCTTCAGACAGGATCTAACCAAAGCAAACATCATTTTGTTGCAGTCATTATTATTAAAATAAATAAATAAATAAATAAAAATAAAATTATACCAATAAACTGGTCTTGCGTTTTCAAAAAATCAAGCATCTCTGTCGTATAGCAGCATTTGTCCAGATACCCGGTTTATTATCAAAGCAATCTTTTGCAGTTTAACATCAGTCTACATGTCACCGGAGGAAATGTTTTTTTCTCTTCTAAAGGGCTGCGAGTACACCACTTCTACATATTTCTGCGCAAGACGTATTTTAATGATCCAAAACGTTTTCACTCTTCGGGGTAATGCCTTCTAAATGAGATGAGCTTCTTATGCTGTTCGTGCTTGATCTTGCCAGAACTGAAATTGCGTACTTGAAAACGGCTTTTAAAGTTATATAAAGTTTTTCAGTTCTCGACTGGCTTCAAGTTAACTAACTGGTATATGAGGAAAATTCCGAAGAGCCCTTTTTAAGTACACCTGCGGTGTATACGACACTGGTCGGATGAAACAATACGCGAGGAATTATTGGGCGGCTACACATCAAAATCACGTCAAACGTTACATGTAGGGCATATACAAACACGGCACATCATAGACTTATTCTTGCGTAAGATAATTTCTCTTCAGTATGGGAGCCGTTGTAACCGACGTAATCGTCCGTTTACCTTGCGCAGTAAGACATTCAGTATCGAGAATTAGGTTACTACAGACTGGAACGTAAACCTGTGTGACAAAGGGGATGACAACTTAAATGAAGGGCAGTTACAAATCAGTACAGTCTAACGAGATTTATCTACATTGAAGGTTCTGAGTAACATCAATGGGATGCCCTTGTGGGGCCAAGTCTCCCCGTTTCTACTCCTTCCATCTTGGTCCAACCAAGAACTGGTAAGTTGACCGGGTGCACACGAGCTTAAAGGATTGACTAGAAGCCATTCTTAAGGGCTAAATTTGCTAATCCGATAAAACCAACAAGCACAACTACTACGTCAGTCCTGGAAATATATGTTTGATCGTTTGGTTTTGAATCCCATAGGTATGCCTTTCTTATGGATTAACTGATCATCTGTTTAAGTCATAAATATACAAGTTTTGCAGTGCAGATGCCTCACGAAAGCCACACTACCCAATGGTTGTCATAAAATACGTTACCTTTAATAAATGACAGCCTCACGAACGCAAACATGTCAACTGTTCTATTCGCTAATCGGCTACTACTTAAAGTGTTTATTCATGTTGAGCGTCAAGGAGAAAAACAATTGTATAACCCGGGGAAGTAGCCATGTAATTTGTTCGCCAATATTTTCAGAGGATATGTGCTCAGAGGCAGTAGTCTTCAAAATGGCCGCCTTGAAATTTCAGGAGGTCTGCTGAGATCACTTGATTATATGGAGGACAACGTATTTACCATGCTTGTTACCTAATAAGTCCAGATCAAACCTGCAGTCATAAACGTTTTAGCCAGTGAAATTCCTTCAGACTTCCTGTCAGATGTTTAAATTCTGGTTCAATACCCTTATGTCAGTGTGCGGAAAAAAGGATAGCGCACTTTGGCATCTGCCTGCAGACGCGGCACAAGCAAAAACTTTAAAATCAATTATGAGCCTTGGTTTTTCTATGAGGTTAGTCTGAGTTTTTCATCGGCTGTAATGGGTGTAACAGTTAGACCCGTTCACGCCTTCGGCGTTTCAGCACAATATTTCCCTCAGATAACGGAATGTCTATTAAAATAACTTACTCTAATATACGTAATGCACTATTCATAAGGTTGCTGAAAATTCTTCGGCAGCCCACGACAGGTTTCGCCCTTATTCGGGCTCATCCAGTAGGCGCAGTCCCTGAGTTTCCTTCAACCTGATGGTCTACTTGAACCCAAATTGGACTGTTTTTCGAGAAATACACTAATTCGCAGTTTCCAGGAAACATCAAAAACGGGGAAATTCAGCTGGGTTCCAGGTGAGTCTCTCGCAAAAACCAAATTGATTTGCAAATTAGTGTGTTTCTTGAACATTACTTACTCTTACCTTACTGACAGCCCATAATTGAAGGTTCACAAGTTGCATAAGCCTTTCATTTAACAACCAACACTGTGGGCCGGGCAAAGCGTGGCCACACAAGCGATGGCAAGTGTGACCGCCTCTTGTTTCGCTAAATGATCCTAGTGGAGAAAGTCTACGTTGTAAATAAAGCGCCCGGTAAATCTTGTGTTTGAGCGCGATGGTTTGCATACAAGTGTAAAACGGGCTAATGTCGGTAATATTTAACTAGGGGGTTAATGGGCAGGGGTGTAGGTATCCGCAGTTCTGGTGGATTACTACAACGACATACTGACTGGAGTTATGGGTCGACTAGTGATCGCCATAATCTGCGTTCAAATTGACTGTGTTCTGAGCAAAACGTTTGAAATCAAACCAACCATATACGCTGGCCGCTGAAGCATTTTAAGGCTCTTAAAAAGCTTTTGGTGTAATTCAGTGAAATGAAGCTTTCTTTTTGAAAAATAAATTCTGCTCATAATGGCACTTTGGTTGCAGATTGTTCCAGCGCTTCGCTCATCAGCTCACACCAAGAGCTGAGGACGCGGATTAGTCTAGATGTGCTTGTTGTAAAATAAAATCAAAACTAACAGTTAACTTGGGACAAATGAATGAAGCGCAACAGAAAGTCTTTCACTAGAAATAGCGGAGTCAATATTTGATCGGCTGTTAAAATCCCTCCAAATTTCAGGATAAACTGCAGACTAACTAAATCCTCCCTTAGTTGACACAACGCCTTTTCTGGTGACAAATAGTTACACACATGTCTTGCTGCTCAGAACTGTCACTTTAATCTGCTTTGTACCACCACTGAAGTTTCAAACCTTTCAAAAACCAGATTGTACTTCTCTTTAGCGTTTTAAATACATATTGGGCTTGCTCAGAAGTTTAGGTTGACATGATTCAAAACAGATTTTGTGGGTATAATTTGAAGGTGATGCATTTGTGTATCGAGAGCAATAGTGGAACTAAAAACTGCGCGTAGAAATCCGGGTGTGTAGCCTTGAAAAATGTTTGCTTATATCATTTCCGGAGCATATGAAAAATGTGGTTTAGACTCAGTGCATAATCGACACGGTGGATTGACAGCAGTTGCTCTGACGCAATAAGCCGTGTGATGGCCTGCAATGATTCTCAAATTTGTAGGAGATGCTGCTCAATTTCTCAGAGAAAATTAGCACAGGTATTAAAGCCAAGTCGTTTTATAAGGCGAATTTACCACAACTCTCGATAGAACACCCGACGGATTCGTCATTATTAATTATATCGAGACGCCTTCAGCCGGATTTCACCTCTGATTAGCGTTTGGTAAGAGGCACTCCTTCATTTGAGCAACTGGATCGCATTTGTGGGTGAAAAAGTAAAAAACTAATCATCATGTGCGGAAACATTATGGAGTCAGCTAGAGAACAACTCATTGAGTGCAGCGCACTTTGATCGACATGCGTTTGCAATCTACGGCATGACTCATAGCACGTACTGCGATATTAAAAACGTGATGCTCTTAGTCGCTTATACTTAATTTTGACAGCTAAGATGAATGTGACATTTCATGCTGACTAAATGCAATTGCTGGAGCAATAGTCACGAATAGTCATTCAAAGAAGCCCATTTTTGCATCACGCTTAAGCCATTTGTCAGGTAGTTCTGTGTGTAATTTGTGTGCACACCGCATTCGCAATCCTGCTTCTACACGTGATGATCGACACAGCTGACTGAATAATTGCACATCTGCGCACGTAATAATGCAAATAACTTGGGTGAGCTTTCTTAATCAAAACAAGCTTGTCTGTTTGACACGTTTTGGATCTGTAATATTGTCTGTCAGGTAATTGTGTTTTGAGTTGTCACACTCACAAAGCTCGATGACCGCACTGCAAAATCATCTGATTTCGTAGACCGTGATGTTGCTTGTAAAAGCTGGGCGGGGACCTGTCGACTAGTTTGCGTCTTGTTCATCTTATTGCCAAATTGGTGTAACGAGGATGAACAAGAGTTGACGAATTTTTTCAGACACCACAGCCTTGGTGCATAACAATTCATTCTGGAAGCAAAGTAATATTTGGACCTATGACTATTCATATACGTTTGCGAGAGATTCAAAAAAGCTCTTACATCAATCGTCATTAGCATTCTACTTGTACATTGAACAGACACTTCGGATTTCGTCCATTTTATCCATCATGAGAGAAATATTTCAGCTGAACTCGGTGAACTTATGACATTTGAGGGCTTCATGAACTAGCGAACTGCTCACCTTTTGTAGCCATGTGGGGTGGTTTATGCAGTCATGCTTAGGCGAAGTTAACGTATTTTAAAGCTATGTGCATAGCTCATATTTGAGCATGTTGTAAAGTGGACAAGTACAACGTTTTTATCACCCTCAAACAGATGATGCTGGAGATAAATTACTCTTAGTTAATAACGGGATTTGCGTAAATCAGTATTACATTTCTGCGCGGGCGCTGCGCAAAAAGAATGCCTACCCAATTTCACGCTATACGCCTTTGTTTCTATACCGGGCCACGTGCGTCCTTTCCAATGTAGAAATTTTTGTTTTCATCAGATTGACGTCGAAAACTTCAACCAAGAATAGCCAGGTATAATTGTAAATGCGTTGTTGGAACGTTCGGCGGAAATCCATTCGTATGTTCATCAGTATCCCCCAGCAACGCACGTTTCTTTGTGGTTCGGACGATCCAAAAACTATTCATTCGAATAAACCGTCTATTGTGTTCAAAAGTCGTCCATTGTCCATTAGTAGTATAATAGATTGGGGCCTGAAGATAATGCGAACTATGAAGTTTATGGCATAACAAAAGCCCTCAACTGCGGGGCGTCTAAAAGAAATGCGTGCATCACATCCATTTTTACTTATAATAGCGCGCAATAGGCGTGAGTGTAAAGGCGTGCCACATCTGGACAAGAAAGTTCATTTATTGTTGTCTAGCTATGCACCTCGCGCTTAAAATTAGCAATCCAGCGTTTGGTTTTCCTTGAAGTCGTACTAAAGTTTTGAGCAAATGCGGATTGGAATCTTGTTTAAACTAAAATTGACACGTGGTACCGGGACACTCTTCACTTCGAATACTCCATATGATACTTCTCCCGAAAAAGAATACACCATTAAAATAATGGACCCATTTGAAACCGCAGTTGTTATCGTTTTTTTGTTTTACAATTTGAGGCTAAAAAATCTGGGCCTGGATAATTTTTCCTACATTTCTGAGCTAATCTTTGATGCTTGCATGTTTACACATTGGCGTGCTAAAACATATCTAATTATACATAACATATAACGGATTGCATGCTCAAAGCAAATTATTCCGTATTCATTCAGCGCAGTTCATCTGTTGTGGTCTTAATTTGGAATGTCAGCGTAAAAATTAAACGGTATTGCGCAATATCACCGGACCTCAGTATTGGTCTTAATCACAAATGTTACGACTGTGTTCCTAAAGTACGGCTGTTGTTACTGCACTTTGCTAACCGCCTTAATTTAACACATTGTGTTTACATAAATTTGCTCTCGCTGTTGATAAAACCTTAAAAAAGTTGTGTTGTGAACGCATCAATGATTTTCAAGGTCGCTTTATAAATATTTTGTTTTCCAGAACCATGAGGTAAAATGTATCTTTACTCTGGCAAACGTTTCGTAATATTGTCACAAATGATTTCTTGTTTTTATAAATTAATCATTTTTTTATTCATTCCAAGGGTTGAAGCTCTCCTAAATTGTACAGGCCAATTATTTTTCGTGACGGAGTTTATGGTACCACATACACAGGTTGTGTGGACACGAGGCAAAAGACGTTGTAATATGCGGTTACTTGCATATGCAATATTCACAAAAGCAGTTTAGCAGAAAAGCTTTCGTGCACAAAAGAAATAGATTTGTACATTGCGCTGAACATTTTGCGGACTCCATGAAACACAGTACGGCGGAAGAAAAATACCACAAATGTTCTACCTATATTTGCACCGGAAATAAACGTTCGACAAGTCACCGCCTTTTAGGAAATCTTTTATAACCCACAAAACTAAGGGACAACCCAACATGTACACACGCGAATGCGCTCAACATAAGTGGTCTATATTTAAACTGCCCCGGAAAAATGTGCAAACGTTTCGGTAAGCATGTGGCGGAGAATTACTACAATACAATGTTCGCCTATATAGTGCAATCTCATTGTCCTTCTGCATTTTGAGTGAAAACAAATATCGGTCTTTATTTGACAGCAATGTGTTTGGGCTTTGTGGGGCAAGGTATATCGCTGTTCTATTTTATGTAGATCAGCAAGCGCCTCCATTGCGGACTTTAGTGCCTCCATTGCAGGTGACAAATAATTTGTGTAAGAATTAGTAGTACTGCCGGACTAAATTGTTGATATTAACCGTTACAGTGGAGAAGACAGGGCAATGCAGGCAACCAATTAGGCTCAAAAACGTCAGACCACAACGCAATGCCAATCAAGGCCAGAGAACAAACTACTAAAAATAGAAGGCATTGGGATGATCAATCGACACACAGAAACGCAGACCACAACGCCACAAAGATCACCAAAGGACCAATAGATTTACGAGAATTACCCTCAGTCACGTCAAAAGATAACAGATAGTCTTCAAATCTATATGAACGCACGCAGGCAAGGATGAAGGATCCACTCAACTGCACACTAATGATGTTTTCTCTTATAGTGACGAATCGCTTGCAAGCTAATTGCCAAGCTCGGCAAATAGATCAACAGCCACTTGATCAACAATTAATAGACTCAACCGAGCTACCAATATTTGAACGCACCGGCGAATTATAGACCGCAAACGCTGGAAATAAATGCTGATAACACAGGCGTTTATGGCCACAATGTTTCCGATAAACTTTCTGGATAAGTGGTCTCATGCACAAATGCATCTGGATTCATGGCTCGAGGTGGATCGTTCTTCGGAAGACCTAATGTGATGGAAAAATGAATGAAAATAAATGTAGAACTATGTAGTATGTAACCCGCGTTTCAATGAAATATTCAGGCATCGGAGGAGAAGTGTGAATTGTGCATACCGCACTTTACTTTTTCATGTATTCGGCATGCTTATTGCTTACCCTATTGACTAATTAGAGCCAGTGTGACCGCTAGTGCGACTGGGAGATGACAATCTACCGCTTTAATGTTAACTCTATAGAATCTTACATTTTTAACTAAGTTTCAACTATTTTACGGAATACACAAAAGGGAATTACAGAAAACGGAAGATTTATCATTTAATAGGATTCATTTTATTCCTCAACCTTGGAAAAATCAATTCGTAGAAGTTCGTTCGGTTTAAACAAAGCACCTTCTCTGAAGGAACAAACATATCCTAACTTGTTCTCATCACAAAACAAATTATCTGGTCAAAGTTTGACTGTCATCATTTTTAGAGCAGTATTGATTTTAGGCAGACTAACATCGTAGCTTCAGTTATCGGAATTTGTACGTGTTTATTCAGCGTTTACGGGCGAGTAGGTTGTTGAGAATTCTATCAGATTCCCTGTCAAATGCGCAGACGTTTTTATCGACGGTGCATTCCAGAGAAAAATATCAACCTCTGGCGACAAGGCTTTTATTCCATCAGATTTTGTAATCAGCTTTCCGAACGGGTACTCGCGGATTTATGTTCAAAGAATCATCATCAAAAAACGTCTTTACAGAATAGCAACCGTGGTTTTTTAGAAAGCAGAATCTAATGAAGCAAAACAAACAGACGGTTTACCACATAACTTTATGTTAAATAATGCAGACGTACAAAGTGAATGCGTAGAAGGGTACAATCCTTCACAATGTGACAAGTACGCCAGTTCCGGGCAAATTCGCTACTAATTTTTGCAGAGTAATATAAATGCAATTCAGTCTGCATAGATTTCCCAACGCTGCAACACTAAGCGCATAAGATGCGTACAACAGCATTGAGTTCAGTTATTATCACTTGTTGGCGTAATTCAAGCCTAAAGGTTGGCGGCATTCTATGATTAAATAGTTCAAACCAAGTTAACCGAGCAACTTTGGTAAGCGTTTTTTATTTCCAATGGTGTTGACTACAAACTTTTCGGCATTCCTCTCTGGTAAACTTCATAACACAAAATAACACCAATGTTTATTGTAACAACAAATTCATAATTTTAAATAATTGTAGAAATCCTTGAGAAAGGTCGCCCACGGCCCCCGAAACGTCGGATTACAGCAACCTATTTTACTACGTTGTGTTTTGACCTTATAATTGAAGGAAAATCCACAAAAGCTTATTTTTCCCCCCACAACGATGTAAGATCTACATCCTTATAAACGAAACCATTGTATGTAGAACTTTATTCTGGGAAAAACTTGCTAACAACTGCTGCTTGTGGCTGAGTAAATTTGTGGCTGGGGAACATGTGTAGTAACGTATAAAATGTATTGAATTCCATTTGGTTCTCACGTCCGAAGAGACTTTTCCTTTTCAGGCTTTATTCGCCTTACTTAATACATTGACAAAAGACCTGTTTAACTGATTCATTTTCCATATTGTGACATGTTGTGGAACTCGCGGACATTGCGTTTTGTTTCATCTTGCCCTTCAGCTGCAGCTATGAGGCACTTGCTGAGCATTTGGGTGTTTTACGACTTCAACCAGCAAAGGTGACTAACTCTGATATGAAAGCCCGCATCTTAAAATGTAACCTGTACATCTAATACAGAAATAAGCATTTTACATTTGTGTATATCAACAAAACGATAATGTAGTTCTACACGGCACACGCTCAAGTGAATAGTGCTTCGGTGGTTTATGCTACTCAAACTACGCTGAAAACAGGTGATGAACCGTATCATCATTCCGCGTTTGTTTAATTGGAACTCATCGATTTTCCGATTATAAAATTTAACAATACTTTAGTCACGAGGTAATTACCTGTTATTTTGTGCAGTCCATTTGTGAACTCCTTAGGTCTCCGACGTAGCGATGGCAAATCTTCTCGCTTCTCCCGCTTCACGCGTGTGCAGAGCGTGTCTTACGGTGTAAGGCAAATGAATAAATAAAAATATAATCTAATAATAAAAATCAGATTTTAATCGAACCCCAAGTAATGTTTTCGCACATCCATATTAATGTGGTGTGTTCATTAGTGTTTTACACTCCCACCTTTTTGTGAAGTCGCTTATCTCCAAATGAAAGCATAAAAGTATCAACTGTTTAACGTTTACATCAGGGCGGATGTATTTTCCTCTTAGATGATTTTGCCAGCTAGCCAAATGTTTGAGATACGGACGAGGAACAAATTCTTCGGAGCTTAGTTTTTACAGCGTATACCCGGCGAAAGTTCAGCCATTACTGCAAAAGGATCATGTAATTGCCAAACGTGTGTCGTGAATCCCCCTGTTTGATGCATTTACTACGCCTCTACGTAGTCGACGCGTGACAATTCGTGACACACTGTTTTGTTCCGATCACCGATTCGAGGACATTCATCATTCCAGTAAGTAATAAGATGGTTTACGAAGTCTTGAGAGCCACCTTAGCTTGCAGCGCTGAATGTTACCCTATTGTATTGCGAAATAACTTGCCAACGTAAATGGTAAAACAAATGAGTGCTTATTTTATATGCGACGCAGATGAATAAAATTGTTCACGTAATTGTGATGGCAAACAGCATGTGGTTCGTTTGGTGTGTTTCATTAAGTCTACCCCATTCTAGTTTTCTTATACGCGGTTTCCTATTTTTCACCCCTCCGTGAACCAAATAGAAAAAGACGTTGAACATTTTACATTTGAAAATTTGTTTTAGAATCTCAATCACAAACCATAACTAATTAAACGGCGAAGCATTATTTTTCAGTTATGTTGCAAATGCGACTTTTTCGCGTTCTTGAAAGTCGTCATGATCAGAAGATCCACACAACCTAATTTTTGAAATGGATGACGAAACAGTTTTACTGTGACAAACGGAAAGCTTACATTTTGCACTTTGTTTATTTTAAATGCCCTAGAGTTCATAAACACGGTAATTAATAGAAGCAAAATGACGGAAAAAGGAAACCGCCTTTTGATTTGGTAGATGCCTTTCACCGTAGAGCAGGATCAAACCAGAACATACGTGTGGTTGGACATTTAAAATGTTCGTTTTCTTCTCAATTGTTCCATCATTTAGAGTGAGTGATTTCTGAATGGGCTTATGGGGCAAATTTTCACCGAGCGTGGTGTTTGATTGAGATTTTTACTAGCAAATGCAAAAGGATATTTTAGGAATAAATGATTCGTGTGACTTGTACAAAGCCGAGCCCGAATCTCGGCAGAATAGTGTAACATTGTGTATTTTTAAAAGATGTCAATTAAAATGTTCCCAATAATAAAGTGATATGCGCATTCAAAATTTGCTTTTGATTTATTCATTTCTATAAACTTTGTTTACTTTGCTAATTTTTGATTTTGCCAACTGCACATTCCTTGTAGAAGCGCATGAATTGGAAAGGAAGTTGATTGTATTCGGAGAAACTACATTGGGTTCAGACCGCGCGATGAATAAATTAGTGGACAACAGGGAAACGTATACGTTCATCGGTCAGCCATGCAAGAAAATAAGATACCCAAAAACCGTTTCATAAGTGGTATTTTAATCAGTGAACCTAATTGCGCAAGTGCTTTAAGTTTGGAGGGTCGACACATGCATACATGAAGGAACAAGGGGGCATAGTAACAATAAAACACCAGCCTACCTTTTTAGCATAAATTCACTGTCGATGGCCATCAAAGTGGTCTGCCTTAGACAAGAATGATAGCGCGACTCAATTTCGAAAAAAATGTATGAATATTTGAAGTGAAAATGAACGCCAGTGTGGCCAAGCCGAAAGTTACCCGTCGGAATTACCATACCCTGTTTGTGACTAAATGGCCAGAAGTTAAAAACGTGATGTAGCAAGCTCCAGACAGGTTATCCTGTTTCGGGAAACTCTTTTATTACGCCACAGGTACGTGCTTGGTCGATCAATCGATTGTGGCGCAGTAAGTTCCCTTTGACCTGCCGGCTTCGCAACCTCTAACTAGGAATGAATGTGCAGAGTGATTGGGCATTTTTGATTATGGCTTGCTGTCGCAATTGCATGGTTACTTAAGGCGGACAGAGGGATAACTTATGTATTCAGTGCAGTGTTTGTAAACCCGTTGGATGCAAAACTACATGTGGAGGGATTTTTCTCCTTTTTGCTCCTTATTGATTTCTGTCCGCTAGTGGAACGCTGGATGCTAACATGAATTGGGATACATAAGTAGTGCAATTTACGCAGTTTTTCGAGACGCCTCTTGGTTCCACTTGTTTGCTGCATAGCCTTATGCTTACTCTGAATAATCCTAGCAAATGTCGTAAAAATTCAGCCGGCTATTTATCATTCCGCTCAATTTTTGGTCAGTCGTACGGTTTAGCGAGTCTCAGCCTTCAAAAAAAGTGCGGGTTGTCGGGAACAAGCTTTTTGACCCCTTCGAATGGTCAAGAAGGGCGTTATCAGCCATACCAACTTGATTCCACCGGCAGCCTTGCACGTGTCATCGCTTTGCGTCCGCACTCACATGATAGTGCTTTTTCAAATCTTGAAAGAGACTTTTAATAAACAAGCTGCCAGCCTAGAAGGAGAGGCACTTTTTTGGCATTGATAAACGCACTCGGCACATACTCCAAGATAGTTTCCGTTGGCAACTCATTTGAAAAGGAACGCTAAATGTGTCCTTCTCCGTTATTATTTTATTACACATAATTTATGCTACTTAAGTGCGGGTATGAGTACTTATGCCCTTTGGTGCTTACCCGTTATTACTTGAAGAAGCTCCCTGACATTTCTCAAGGCTTAATAAATGAACAAATTCTCGGGCGTCAGTAAATGAAAAATCGTCGGGTGTTTGTTTCAACTATTTTCTGTTGTTTACTAGACCATTTCTTTATGGGCCGAGCAGACAACACAGGACCAAGTGCACCATGGGCAACGTGCGGACTAAAAGACAACCGCATATTTTTGTTGGCCACAAGAGAACTCTAAGTTTCTGTGACACAAGGGTTAAAATGTCATGTCAAAGTGCAACAGGCTGTTTGGCGGATGCTTCTGCTAGGCAAACCAAGGTTTTTGCATCTAAGTAGTACTAATTCCAAAATTAGTCTCACTGGTTTGCTGAAAATAGCGTTCTGCTAAGCTGGCGGGTACAGCGACCTGTGTAATATACAAAGCGGTTAAGTGACATTTCGTGGTTGTTTATGCATGCTTATGTTACCCAGGCACGTTTAGTTGCTTTGTCATTGGTGTTACATTTTGCTAACGTTCAGTGTGCCCTATGGGCATTGTCGACTAAAAGACACTATTCAACATTCAACCGTGTGTGGCGGCTGTGAATGTCTTTACCTAGTTTTGCCTAGGGCTAAAAGTTCTTTAATCCTTGTACTGTATCACAGGAGCTGCATGTGAAATTAAATCACTTAATTGAACAAAAAACTTTCCTCGTTTTTTTAAACAATACCTGAGCGTTCATGTAAACACATTTCAGGCGATAGGTGAAAACCTCGACTTTTAAATCTCAAGAGAGGTTCGAAACCTATACAGTCTGCACAGTAGCATTCTTGCTGGTAAAAATTCCTCTCTTATAGATGAGCTTCAAAAATTCCCAGTAGGAGTCGTAAGTTACTGAGGCGTCCAATTCATAATAATTCTCTACCGTCAGTGTGCAGTGAATTCTCAAAAGTAAAGTGACTATCAAAGAGCATTTTATAACCAGATAAATGAAAACACTTGGATATCTGTGAAAAGACACACTGGTTATATCATCGGTTGTTATCTTCGTTATACATAATGACAACTAGCTAATGTGGATTAGAGACAACCGGAGACCAGCGCGATAACCGTCCTTCCGAAAACGAGCATCAAACGTCGTTCACAGCTCTGCAAATGAACCGAAAAGAAGCTTGCGTCAGAGTGTAATGACCTGGTAGGGGAAATGGCCATCCTGGTAGGTTGACTATGTCTGTCTGCTGAAGAAAGTTGTTTGTGCACAATATCAACCAGAAGGAAAAAGCCGAAGTAAGGAGGTTTACTTAAAAATACATAAAGCCTAGGTGCATAGAAAAATGTCCTACTTGTAGGCAACTGATTCCGGGTCGATTAGTTACCATCAACCGGGCTGTTCCATTCAAATGAGAATTTATCCGGCTTCGTTGATGACTCATTCCAGAAAAAGGATTCCGCATTGTGAAAATTACTGATTCTTCCTTACAGGGCTAAACTCAGCTGTTTTTAGGAGACGAGGGATTTTAGCACAGTGTGAAATGGTTTGCAAACTATCATTATATTAATGCTTACTTAAAAGCCATGAGCACGAAGCACCAAAAGACGGTCCAATGAGCAATCAGTGGTTGAGCTGATGTAAAGATAAAACAAAACAGTACCGATTTAACGTGATTTCCATAAATGGTATGCTTGCTTCCATACGACAGTACACATAGTTGAAGATATCGTAACCAAGTATGCGCCCGTTTCCGAGAACATAGCCTTTCAATCCTCGATCGGGTTTCAAACGGCAATTTTAAGGTATACTAATGGCTAAAATTGTCGAATACTATGTTTACTCGCCAAATATGTTTACTGTGGGCACATGTAAATTCAGATGCATGCTCAAAGCGTCAGCAGAAAGTGCCAAAAAATATCTGGCTTGCTTAATAAAATGGCGCGCTGTATGAGGGCGTTGAGTTCTCCGATGGGGCTGTGCAAGTGACGCGTAGGTTCGACAGTTTGGATAACCAGAATTATTCAAATGTTCTACAAAAGATGATGAACAGTGTTTACACAATCAAGCTTCACGTTTTTGTGGCCCACGGCCTTTCACATGCCCTTCAGTATTGCACGCCTTCCCCAAAATGTGCAGTCGTTCATCAAAATTCCAATCGAAAATCGAAGCATAATGTTGGTGCAGCAGGCGTGTGACGGCATGTGCACAAAATGTGAATGTTCCCACGGAGATATTTGATAATTAAATAGGCCTTATCGACAAAGTGAGAGACCGTTATTATTCGCTCAGGAATCATGGTATAAATTGCAGAGTTTGCCGAAACTCCCACAGGTTAGGATAAAATGTAAACACTATCCTTTGGGCATGAGGCGCGTACTTCATTTCCGTGTGCAGAAGCCTGGTTGAAGGTGTTCTGTGCCGCCCATTGGAGAAGCCACAATCCCGGCGATGATATCATGCAGGTACTGCCGACGCGCATTCAGCTATTCTCACATCTAAATTTCTGCATCTGTTCATCCTTTCTCGCTTTACGTAACCTTTATCTGTTTGCTTATAATCAGTAAATTGTGGCCTAGCTTAATTTTATTACGTTTGATACGAATATAACGATCTATTGTGGTTTTAAGCTGCAGGAATATAGATGAACCAAAAAGGCAAATTGTAATGGCACGTAACCTCTCACCTCTTTCTGCTCCACCTGCTGAATATGTGTGGTGAAAAATGAGGAAAAAAGGATTAGAAAGCTGTTTCTTAGTAAAATATACCTACGTGACCGTTTAACCTGAACAATTCTAGAAAATCAATAATATTGGCAGGTGCATTTGAGGACGAAACTTCGGCGTTTTATATTTGTCTATTTGACCCCCGCGCACTTTGAATAAGCAGTCGGCAAAACCCAATCAATATAATCCAGATTCAGTGATTTGCTTATGATAGCGCTGAATTAGGCTTGCTAATTTAACTTTCCAAATATGTGTGTCTGGTAACGTTTCATAAGTTTTTCAACAAGAAATATCACTGAAACTTATTTGGAACCCCTGGAATCTTCTGCGGCTCACAAATGTTTTCCATCTTCGTGTAAGGATGAACTTTACAATGCATCCTTCTGTGAAAAATGGATTTTAGCTACCGATGCCGATGGAGTGATTGCCGTGTACAATTTAGGAACATAACATCGGTAGAACAGGTATGCAAAGCGAAGCTGACTCACTGGTCTGCGTGGCAGCTTTATTGTTTTAACATCCATCGAATTCGCATAAAAAGCGTTTAGAATAAACGGAGCAGGCAAAAATATATCCCAAATATCCACAAAATGTGCACGGTAGAGCGATGGTAGGAAACGCACGTTTTCTAGATCAATACAATGACAAATAATGCTTTTTCGAACAGGTAATCAATGATCGTCATTAACAGCTTAGTGACCAGCTGATACCGTGCCCATGTTTGCTTGAAAACTAACACAACGTACAGAAGACAGCTTCTTTGTTACTGTTGGTGTTGTATGCTGTTAACTGTTTGTCATTTATTGCATCCGTTGATTTCATGCCCTCAAATTCACGGACTTTTATTGCATAAACTATTGAGAACCTAGTACGGACATCAAAGTTCCAGGAGAAGTATCATACGCGGAACAGGGTACGTTTTCCCTGGAATGAACGCCATTTTGAAAAAGAACAAATGACGGTATGCCCAACGAAAATCAATAAACTTACAATAACCTTTCTGAATCTACGACACAATTGCTGCATACGGTAACCCAATTGCAAATAGATAGCTCTACCCAAAGCTCTATAATCCAAGGGGAAATGTGTTTACATTTATCCTGAAACATGCATTTCAACTTGTTTGAGAGAACCTTTCATCATGCGAGTTTTTAAGCAGGCTGAAGTAACTATCCTTGTGGGTGATGACGACACCGTGTCAATCACATGCGCCCCATGAAATCATGCCTGAGCGCTACGTTTGCACAAGTCGCAATGGGCTTCAGGTTTGGAGCATTAAAGAAAATACGTTGCCATTGAGTTTGGAAGAACAAATTGGCAATGCTTAGTTCCTTCAGCTGTGAATACATTAGTGTCAGATGACAGTGACTACGTGTGTTTTCTTCTGAAAAGCTACTCACGATTTTGAAGATACTAGACAGAATACAGATCCATGAAATGTACCACCAAGAATTAAAATAAACTTTGACAGTTCTAAATGCAGGACGCGCAATAAATGCGCTGGACCACCAGCGATCAAGTCAACATGTAACCTTCATTTTGTTACCCGACATCAGGCTGATATGAAAAAAATATCACGGCTTTTGATCGCGGCCTGGGGAACTGATCAACATAATTCTGGACTTGTCCAATGACATAAAGTTATATGTCTACATAAGTAATTTACACATTTCCGTAAAAATCATGTGTTTTACTTGGAGCAATCGTCAACGTAATTATCGGGACAGTAAAACGTAGAACTAAGTTTCATAACTGCGTTTTCCTTAAATATGTCGACCTTAACCTAAATATTCCCCCTTCGGGTATAAAATGAAAAAAAGCTTTGATGTGATGCTCCAGCATAACGAGTCTCTCTTCTCCCAGATTCCTCTGAAAATAAAGATTATTTTTACCACAATTTCATTAGTCCGATGGTGCGATCAGTTTTGTTGTGTAAGAGGTTTTCATTGCCTTAAAGCCGTTGAAAATGTTGGTTTCCGGTAGCTTTAGAAAAGCAACGCTCTGGTGTAAGAACCACTACTTGATTTTGTGGCATCAAATAACGCAATATTCTTAGATATTAAGATATCTATATTCGGTTTAGTGCAAAAACGGAACTTTATCCGCTGCGTCTGGTATCACACGCAGATTTCGGACACTTACTTCAGATTGATGAACCGTAATACCGATTGGCGCTGCTATACACGGCACTCAACGTTTAGAAAATTGGACAACTCCGATTTGTTTACTGACATTGGGGTTCAGATAAATTGCAATTGCAAAGCTATACATATATACCTATATACATAGTCTGACATCAATATGGTGGGCACTTTTAGGTCATAACGCAGGTGCAGAGAAAGACGTTTGGCTATGATATCGTCAAATTAGGCTTTTCCGTGTTCCTTGTCTATTTGAATTTCAAAATCGGTTTGCCTAATAATGTCTCATGGGGTATTCAACAGGAAATATCATTGAATGTTAGTCGGAACTCCTGGAATCATCTGCGATGTTTGCATACTTTCATAAACAAAAAACATTACAGTACAACTTTTTTATTCAGAAAACTCTTTTGGGGACAAATAGCCATGGAGTGTTTTTAGTGTGTAGAACGGGCATGTAAATCGAAGATGACTCACTGCTCTGCGCGGGAGCTTTATCGTTTGAGCATCAATTGAGTTCGCACGACAAATATTTAGAATATAATGAGCAGGCCGAAATATGGCCGCGATATCCACATAAACTATTTTTTTCACATAAACCATTGGGAACCAAGCTCAGACATCGAGGTTCTAGCAGAGACGTTGAGTCTGCAGAGGGCATATTTTACCTTGAATTAGACGCTATGTTGAAAAAGAACAAATAACACTATCCCCAAATGGGAAATGGTTGTCCCCAAATAATTTGGTACTCACTCTCTTTGATTGGATATGCAATGAAAATCAATTAAATTACCAAAAGCTTGCTTACGCCACGATACAATTACTGCTCTACCCAAAGCCACATCATCCAAGGAGATATGTGTTAACGTTTTTACTAAAACACGCATTTAAAATTTTTTAACAATGCGTTTCATTCCGCACGTTTTTAAGCAAGGAAAGCTCAAGTTACTATTCGTTCGGTTTTCAAGTGGCGGCGCTCTAGTCCAAGAATCGCTACTTGGTGTTGTGGCACAAAACAAAGCAGTATTCTTAGATGCTGCAACAAATAAATTCGGTTCAGTGTAAAAAGGAAACTTTATTCACTGCGCCTGATATCAGTGAGTAACAACGACATCAAACTGATGAATTGTAATACCCATTTCCGCAGACAACCTTCCACCTCATTGAAAAGACGCCTCTAAAATCACCCCTGAACAACAGAAATGTGTCTACCGCTAGGGTCCGAAGGGTTCCATTGGGAATAAGAGGGAATTCCACTGGTCCGTATCCAGTACCAAAAAAATATGTTTCAATGCGAAATTTTTAAAGAAGCGCGCACTTGACGCCAAATGAGACTGATCACACGCTGACCCGTTAGGGCAATGTTGGTAAGATCAATTTTACCAGATTTCTAATGATTTCTGCAAGTTTCACTAAGGACACACTGGCTTAATTATTGCTTCTGTTGTAGCAAAGAGTTATACATGATTGGTTTGACATGCGATTTCGGTAGAACGATTTTTCATCATGCAAGGTGTGTACATAATTTTGCAGTTGCTTTTATCTGCTTGGTGAAAAGAATCATGCCACCCTCAATCGTTTGAGAGGTTTTTGAATGCCTATCCTACAACGTTTAGGAAATTGAACAACTCTGATATATATATTCTGCCATGAATATGGTAGGCACATTTTGATGATCACTCTGGTGCAGAAGAAAAAGTTCGAATTTGTTGGTTTAGGATTGTTTAGTACCCGAAAAAAATATTTAGCTGATATTCATGCAAACATTTTCTTACACTAACTTGAGACATATTATTAAGCCACAAAACAGGTAGGCTCCTTATTCGATGAATCCCAAGATTTTTTAATGAGGGAATTAGGATTTTGCCACCGTCTAGAAATGTGCAAATCAGATCATTTTATTTAAATGTTGTATACTTACGAGGTCCTGCTTTGCGCCAGTTTATTTAAGGTAGGGAAGAAGCGTTTTAACTACAAAATATCTAGCGTGAAATTTCATAAAATCTTTTATTGTGATTTTCCGCATATTGGAATGAACACGTGTTTGTGGATAGCACCATGTCGTTTTTTAACAGAAAATGCGCTGATAAAGGGAAATCAACGAGTCCACTAGCAGTTGTTTGATGATCAATCTGGGGCCATTTACAACCACGTTTAGGAGCAAACTATGCTTTTGGCCAAATTTCATTCGGAATCTATTTGCCACCCAAGATCCCAAACACAGAAAACGTGGAGACCAATGGTTTTGGGTATTTCGGATATTTCGGTTAACCTTTCCTGATAGTCGGTAACAATTGCGCCATCAGTCGGAGACTGCACGGCTGAGAATTTGAACCTCTAGGGTTTTTTTTTTGGAATTTTTGTATCCATAGGTACTTTAGTTTGCTGCCACGCGCCTAATTTTCGTACCATCGATGGTTCCAGTTTTCGGGTAGACTGAGAAGGCTAACTCAGATATGGCTCATCCAGTTATTCATCGTCTCAACTTGGGAACGGGTCATTACACTGTTAGCAACATCAGGCAAATGTTGACTTATATTTGCTGAGATTTGGCTCCAATTAGGCATATTCTGAATTTAAGGTAAATTCCGTCTCCTGTACATATGGTCACGATCATGGGCACCAAAATCTTTCATAAAATCTTCACCTTGGAAAATGGAATATGGAGCCCAGCAACGTGTACAAAGGTGCAGGTAAATCAAAATGAAAGGAACATTTACAGAGCATGGAAAATCACAGAAATTGGAATGAATTGTCCATAAACTCACCGCCTCCTGCCAAAAAAGAAGTATGATTCTGATTAATTCAAGGTGTATATCTCACAAATGTGTGCATATCCGTAGCGTTCTTCCGCCTACTGCTGCTGCGGCACAAAAATCTTGCTTCGAAAAAGTCAGTGACTTCACTGCTTGTACCTCTAACATGGAAATTATCATAAGCATATTATTTCAAAGGTAAAGCCCAAAATATAACAAACATTTACCATGAGATTTTGTAAACTTAGTAGTCTTTACCGCTTTTACCGCTTTTAGGCAAGTCACAATCTCCAAAGTGCAGCAATCTGGACGGAATACGTCGCGGAATTTTTGAAAAAAATATTGAAGCTCCGGACTAAATCGCACTTTTATATCAAACAATATGTACGATGATTGTTTAAGATATGAACTTGCACGGTCGACACAGAAAGTCCCACAGAACATTATGTCACAAAGCAGTATGCCATCACCACCCAATGAATTATAATTTTGCACGGTATCCACTGATCAAACTGTATATAAGGGGCCTATAAATGTTTTCCGAGCTTTCGATTGAGAGGACTCGAATTATAAAGGTCGGACCAATCTCTAAATTAGATAATGTTTTGTGAAATTGTTGGATAAGATGCTACCCTCACATGGTTGTAGCGTTGTGTAAAATTCACGGTTGGATTTCGAACACTGCGTTTGCGCTTCCTCTAAAAAAAAACAAAATTTTCCGATATACTTTATCGGGCCTCACCTTGAGAGAATTGCTCAAGCACTTTTGCATTTTTACTCAGGTGTTTTCTGTTCTTCCAAGAACAAGATATGATGAATCGGGCTCATAACAGGTCTCCAACTCAAAGCAACTCATTTGCGTTCGGAAGTCATGAAGTAGTACACGATTCATTCTGTAATTATCCTCAACCAAAAACCTTTCGGAATGCAAGCGTAAGTTTCGGGGTCACCTGTCATTAATCCGATTGATGTTCGCTGAACACCCAGCGGCACATTGATCACAAACAAGCTGGCTCCCTGCTGGATACATGATATTCTTTAAGCGCAGTGTTTTGGTGTTCAACCTGAACACCGATTCCCAGAAATCACATAACCACGGATAAAGCGTTGGATCGAGTATGCAGTATTTGCGTTCCTCCTTGGATTATGCGCCTTTATACACTATAGACAAATGACACTGTTTAAACAAAATATTTCGTTACTCAAAGGGTTTAGACACAACCTGCTGGTCTTCCAAAAAATATAAGCCTAGATATTCGTCTAAAACATCCGACTTGAGAGAAATCTCGCTGAAAACACGTTACAACTACTGCATCCGATAACGAGTTGGCAAGTACGTTGCTGTAGCCAAGGCCATATATTCCTGCAACACACGTTGACCTTTTCTACACAACACGCATCTCAATCACGCCTAAGGTCCTTCCAGACCGCGTACTTTTCAAAAGAAAATCTCCAGGTTGATATCCTTGCTCGTGAAGTTGACAGGGAGTTGGTAATATGCTGTTGTTGAAATCATGTCTCAGCACTACGTCAGCAAAAATCGCGGCATGTCCCGAGTTTTGGCCATCAACCGGACTCAATTGAAAGGAAGTTTTTATCAACAAATAAACGTGTTTACCTCCATCAGCTGTAATTAAATGCATTCAACATAATAGTTTCTTCATGCGGGTTTATTCTTAACAGTTAATCATGATCAGGAAGATATTGGGGGAAATAGTGATCCTTGGGATAAATTATGGTAATCGTTTAGCCGGTCGTCAGGAAATGAGGACGACCTAAAACACTAATCTGAATGGGCCACTAAATCTAAGCATTCGTAGGTGATTTAATTGTTAGCGGCATTCTCTTCAAAGAAACATCTTCCCAAATTTAAGTGTTTTACATTGTGACCAACACCGAAATAGTAAATGCGGGAAGGGTTGGCTAAAATTATTGTAAAAACGATGGCCAGTGATTAAACGAGTGACCACATCATTGTCTATAGGCTCACCTCCCGCTTTAGTGTGGGGGAAGTTTTGACGTAAAGAAAGGATAATGTTGTTTGACGAACATGTTGACGCATCACAAATCGGGAACAAAGATCAGCCACAAATTTCAGGTTGTCAAAAACCATTCAAACTATCCGGATCTGTGAGTTTCTGTGAAAAATGCATGTCCAGTTGTGGTACACTCAAATGCCGGCAAGATCTATGAAGTGCATGATATTCTGGCAAATCCAGGAATCTTCAGCTTACGGTTTCACAGGCATTTGTGTGGACATTTGGCCATTCACAGAGTTGTTGCAGAGTTCGCTGCATTGTTTATGACATCAGCGTTGTTTACGAAGAAATGCTGAGCTACAGGTTGCGCGCGGAAGACTACCGTCTACTTCTTTAAAGCCCTAATCTGGTTAATGGACTAAATGTTACTCACGTGTGTCTGATTATAAATTTGTTCAAAATGGCAACGAAGGCGAGCACGTTGAAATTAAGAAGCAAGATAATTACAAGAGAGGTTTCGAGTTTCGTAAATGTAAATGCGTTTCTTCTGAGGAAATATTTGATCGTATACGCATACGTGAAATAACCGTGAAATGTTAATACACAAACGTCGGTGGCCCTTAGAATTTTGTGGGTACCCGTTATTGTCGTCCTCGGCACGCGCACAGAAATCTTCCGAAACCTTAGAAGAAATCGTGTTTCACTAATTGACGTGGGTGCGTATTCGTTTGAGCGACCCTAATGTTTATGTGTTTATGCTTATGTTTATGTTTAGGATGACGGCGTAAAACAGGTCGCCTATAAGAAATGCGGAATGCTTTTGACAAATGGTTTTAGGCGATATACCCCGACTTTTACATGATCCTCTGAAGAAGGAGGCTATTAATTTGGCCCAAATTACAGCAAGCAAGAAATTTCCAAATCCGTGGCCGTTGGATTAACCAGAGCTATACATTAAGCCAGGTCAGACAAGTGTTATCGCTCCAGCGTATGATGCCCAGAGAAGTCCATTAGCACGTTTGAGTCACACGCGGGTTCCCGGAAGATATCTCCAAAGTGCGTCACGGCGTCCTGAGGAAGATTTTGTTCCTCATAGGCTAGCAGTAGGGCTTCAGAGAAACAATCCCCATGATGGGGTATGTCTCCAACCTTCATTGGGGCATTCACAATAAGTGTCTGTCTGACCCCAAAACCCTGTTTGAACGGGAGCAAACATTGCGACAGGGGCGCCGCATGCACTCTGATGCACACTGGCTACGAGCAAAGTAGACTCCGTGCTTAATATACGATATTGCTTCTGCAGTAACGGTGAAGGATACAATTGGCAGCGTTATTTGAGATGACAGAACCGCATATATATGTTTCAGGTTTTTTATTCAATCCACGATACAGTTACTGCATAAATCGACAAACTGGTAAAAATATAACCTTGACAAAAGATGTATACTAGAACACCTGCCTATTGTCTGAACAGGTATTTCCAATGGCCACATAATTTCACAAATTACTCTTTATTTCAAAGTCGGAACTGCTGAGTTTGCAATCCTTGAAGCCCAGGGTACGCCAGGAAGATGACGTGTGTTTGGTGGAATCACGCCTGAACACTTCCCCAGGGTAAATGTCTGTAAGTTCCACGTTTTGTCGATAACCGAGTGACAAGAAAAGGTAGTTTGCAAGAACAATGCTTACTTCCTTCCCCTGTGAACAAATGTGTCTGATATGATAGTTTCTAATATGAAATTTTTTTACCAGTCACTCATAATTAAAAAAGTTACTAGGCAACCGATCCTCAGGAAACGGTGGCGATCTGAAACCGATTCTCTGGAAACCGGGAAATCAAATTGATTGTGATTCACGTGAAACATAACACCATTCTCTCCAACTGTTGTGAAAATGAACTTATTATACTCGTTCTCAAATTCACCGTGTTGGACATGATGTGAGTAGGAAATGCCGGCGTGTTTGACTAAAATAAATAGCAGAGAGATCAATAGTGTAAGCCATTATTATTGATCAACTCACCTCCCGCTTCAGTGAGTGAGACGGGTTGTCAAAATGAAATGTCAAATTTGTTTGATAAACATTATGACATTGGAGTGGGTTTACAAGACGAATTTACAAGTACTCGACTATTGCAATGAGGGCTCACCCGGAAGATTGAATTTAATCATCCTAATTTCATATATGATTGACTACCAATTTAAAATGAAAGACCTACTGGGTGCAAACATATAAGGATCGGTCGTTTGATGTCATTTTCTGCTGGATATCTGGTTCAGCATTACATTTTTTGACTGGTGATTGCAGCCAAAGCGTGGACGTGCCGTACTGAGTGTTCGCTGTTCCCAACTAGCACCACAACCTATGTCAATACTTTGGCCCCATACTCACGGGAGCGAGAGGTTATGGGATCTTTCAGAAAAAGTGGCTTACAATGTATTACGCCGAAGACTTTCAGCAAGACAATCTTACACAAAGCTAGTATTATCCGAAGAAATTTGGGGCAAACGCGTCCACATCTATTGTTCTGAGATTGTCATAAGTAGATTGAAATTAATCTTAATGTATCGGTTTGAATGCGATTGTCACGCCATGAGTCATGTTGGCGTCAACTTTTCACAGTTGCGAAGCTCCTTCAACCAGTTTCCTCAATGGTTGGAGGTCTGACCGACCGCTTAGGTTGGCCCTGCTGGCTGAAACATTTGAACCGGTTTTGTTTTTCACGTCATTAACTCTGAAAAGCGACGTTTCCTCTCGATGCCAATTCCTTTCAAATGGTAAGGCATATTAACATTCCTATGTCACTGGAGCTGTGACACTCAGTGCGGCAGCGGGTAGGCCTGCCAACCATCTAGTTTGTACAGCCTCTTAGCTGGCAGTTGAACTGACTTCAAGCCATCCTTATTCTTTCAGACACTCTGCACACACGTTATTCTCTAGTTTCACCACCTTTGCACATCACCACTGAAATACTGCAACAACTACCGTCAGCAAGGAAACGAAATGCATCTTTCGTTTTGAAAAGTCTAGTTTTGTAAATCAGCGTTCATTTATTTTCCGTAAGTGATAGTGATTATTCAGAATGCAGCATGTCTAAGCCCTGCAACTTAATTAAACTCGTCAATGACATGCGTGAAGGCGTCAGGCGCAATATCTCACTTCTCTAAAAATACTTGCTGCTAATGGTTATTACTTAAACGCACAAGGGAGATGGTGTTGAATGAGGGTTACAGGATTTCACGATTGCCACTTTCCCTGAGAATTCTGCAACCTGCTTTTTTAGCCTGACCTTATTTTAAATTTATCCAACACATTCTTAGAGGTTGCCTATCCGATCATTCTCTACGTATATAAAACTGTACGACCCAGCAAACGTGATATCAAAATGGTCGTCGTCGGCAGATCGAATTAAATATATTTTGAGTTTAAGCAACGTTCATTTAGTCCGTTGCTCAGAGATCAATATAGTTCCTTTTTGCCATCTAGGGGATAATGGAAACGATTATTGAATTTTATAGAAATTGGCAACTGAATCAGATTTGAACGCTAGATATGTGGAGTTTCACCAGATTGTAAGAAAGAAATTTACGTCCATGACAGGATAGCTGACAACTTCGATAAAATAATGACGCAAATGATAACTGATTAGCAAACGCTGTGGTTTGCAGCCTAGTTAAAATATGGATTACATGCACAAATATATTACACAGCGCAAGGTAAGTTGCCGCCGTACTGGAATCGTCGTCAAGACCAAATTTGTAAGCATGTTTAGTTACGGTGGAAGACGAAATTGGGGGCTACTTTGCAGCATGAATAAACGGCGTGAGTATACGAGCTACCGTGAATAACTGAACAGAGTTAAAAGGCTTCTAGGGAGAATATCAAATCCTGGGATATATGATAATCCGCAAAACAAATTGGATATAGGCAATTCCGCTACCAATCTAGGCCAACCAGTTCTCTCATTAGAGGCAAGTCAGAAAGCATGTACATTGCCTAACATTCTGACGTTCCCTACTGGTGTCGCTGACACACTGCTTGATCGTCTTGGTGGACGACACACTTTAAAGGTAGCTTTTGTATTTGAACACCTCAAGCTTTGCTGGTTAGTTTACCAGCTGTAGCAAACTACGGCCATGTGAAGAAAATACAGCGCTTACGTCCTGCAGCTGTGGATAAATGCGTTTGATATCAGACGTGAATGTATAATAAACACGTTTCACTATGCACCGCACGATTACGAATTGTATCCCTGCAGCGAAGACACCATCACACAGCCAGTAAATGCGCTCTAATCATTATATAATTTTAGGGGGCTTTGTATCGATCTGCCTACAACTGAGAGTAGAACACAGCTTTGGTGATTCTATGCACTGGCAAGAATGATTTAACTGAAATTAATGAAGAACATGAGAGATGTTTCGGATATACTTTTGTTATGAAGTTCCATATTGAATATCACCGTGTGCGCTAGACACAAGTGCGTATATGTTTAAGGTTTTTGCTCAATCCGTGATACAGGCACTGCAACACTGGCATGGAAATTGCAACTCCTGAATTTCGGAAAATACCTTTGACCATTTTCATGCCTGAACCCCAACCATGGCGGCCAAATGGTCATCCACAGGAAAGGTGTACATCCTCCACTGTGTACACGCTGTGAAGTCCTCTTTGTGTAATATTTTGCAACATAAGACCCCAAAAACTTATGCTCACCGATATCGTATACGAAATCAACGAGTCTACTGCCAGTTGTTTGATGGTCATTCTGGCCATTCAGTTACCACCACGTCTAAGAGGAAACTAAGAGTTTGGCCCAATTTTATTCGGAACATCCCGATACTTAAGATCCCAAATAAAATAAACGTGAAGACCAATGTTTTGGGATATTCCAAATAATCCGGTTAAGCTCTCCTAGTAGTCGATAGAAACTGAGCCATCAATCAGAAGTTTAACCATCAGAGTTTCCGGAATTTTCTATCTATGGCTGCTACCACGCGCCGGTTTTTGTACCATCGATGGTTCCGACGCAAAGTGAAGCAAAGTGCTTGTAGCGGAAAATGTGGCGCACTAATGCAACATATGTGGCATGAGGTTTCATTGTCGGGTAGTTAACACGTTAGTGCAAATGATGTCCTCATGGGTGAAAACACAGCGCTTACATCCTGCAGCTGTGGATATTTTTTGATAGCAAACGGGATTATACGGGCTGCTCTGAATAATTTAACAGAGTTGAAGGCTTCTAGGTAGGATGTCAAATCCTGCATCATAGAGTAATTTATAGAACAAGTTTAATATAAGCAATCGCGCTGCAGATCAAAGCCAAACATGTTTCTCAACATAGATGAACCAGAAAGTAATTATATTGGGTAACATTCTGACGTATCGTGCTGGTTTCTCTGACACATTGCTTGATTGTCTCAATCCGGCAACTTGAGCATTTTACAAAAATTCAATCCTGGATATTGTGGACTAGACACACGAAAGTTTGCCAGAAATGACCGCATGCAGCAAATGCAAAGGGACTACTACTGTAACGGTGGATACTACTCATGAGGCATGTGAGTAGCACGTCTTCTCGTAAGTCCGCGTTGCGTCTCTTGAAAAGTGATATTTGTTACGGAATTTGTGGAGTCTCTTTGCAGCAGTTGCCTGGATTTGAGTAACAGTCAATGAATATCCAGAAAAGTTCAGGAAGACGCGTTCAAGGAGACACTGGATGCCGTCTTCCTTTCATTAGTAGCACGCACAATGGTATGACGTAAATATCAAGAACGACGCACAACACGACACAACAATTTTGAATGTACCAGCGTCTTCTGCGGACACTTATTTGTAAAGTTGGCCTTGTACGTGAAGCAAATATTGGCCTATCTTGTTCTTTAAAGCACACGGATCTATTTCTGGGCCGTGATTTATTATTTATATACGAAATTATCCCATAGATACTGGGTGTCAATTTTGCAATAAAACTCGCCGGTTGCGATAAATATATATGTATAATATTATATTTTTATATATTATTTTATATTATGTGTGAAATTATAATCATATATTATATGTAATATAACATATACTTCTGAATTGCAAACATTTGCTATTGAATTCACCGTAATTGGTGTAAAGGTTTACGTGCCATCACGTAAGATGCGAAACGTTCACGCCATTAATGTTACTTCCAGTGGAAGATTGATCATTGATTATTGCCTTACCATCCGTCAGATTCCACCCACAAATGCATGTCTGTGCATTCGCCATCGATGGTTCCGATTTTTGGGTAGACCGAAATGGCTAACTTAGCTGTGGTTCATCCAGTTATTCATTGTCTCAACCGCAGAACGGGATATTACATTGTTAGCAACATCAGGGAAATGCTGGCTTTTATTTGTTAAGCTATGGGCGTCCATCTACGGTCACAAAGGAGGCCCCGCTATTGCACAATCCTTTATCGTTCCGTAATCTTTTATCGGTATTTGCGTCCCACTCAATATGAACACGTTAACTTTATGGAAATTATAGTTAAGGTTTTCCAGAAGTTAACGCAGGGGAATTTCAAACAAACGACACACAGAACACTTCCAGTTAAGCATATTCTGAGTTTAGGATATATTTCGCCTGTGATGTATATTTTGAAGCTCATGGGCACCAAAATCTTCCATTAAATGTTCATGTTGGAGAATGAGATATGGAGCCCAGTAACTTGTACAAAGGTACACAGGTGAATCAAAATAAAGCGGAAAGGCATGGAACATCACAGAATTAGGAATATATTGTTCGTAAACATCGCCTGATGCCAAAAAAATAAGTATCGTTTTGCTTGATACATGGGTGTATATCTCGCAAATGTGTAATTATTCGTAGGGTCTTGCCGCATCTTGCTGCTGCGGCACAAAAGTTGAGCAGGGTCCTTCAAAATCATGCTTGCTTTGAGGAAGTCAGTGACTTTACGGCTTGTACCTCTAACATGCTAGCTATCATAGGCAACTTATTCCACAAGTAACGCCGAAATATAACAAAAAATACCATGCGATTTTGAGAACTCAACAGTCTTTACCGATTTTACAAATTAAGCAAATCACACTCCTCAAAATGCACCAATGTGGGCAAAATAGGTCGCGGAGTTTTTGAAAACTTATTGAGGCTTTTGACTAGATTGCACTTTTATATCAAGTATATATTATAACTTTTGAAGATAATAAATTTCAAAGTCGACAGAAGCAGTCCCACAAAACATTATGTCACAAAGCAATATGCCATCACTGCGCAGTGAAATATGGTTTTGCAAAGTATCCACTAATAAAACTGTATATAACGAGACTAGGAATGTTTTCCGAGATTTAAATTGAGAGGACTCGAATAATAAATATCGGCCCAATCTCTAAATTAGATAATGCTGTGAAATTATCGGAGATGCCTAACACACATGGTCGTAGTGTTGCGCAAAACTCATGGTTGATTTTCAGACACCGCTCTTGCGGTTCCTTAAGCAAAACAGAATGATCCGATATTCTTTATCGGGCCTTACCCTGAGGGAATTGCTCAAGCACTTTTGCATTTACACTTAGGTGATATGATGAATCAGGCTTAGCAAAAGGTCTCCAAATATACAATATCCTCTCGAGACCCATTTGCGTTCAGTGGTCATGGGGACGTACATCATTCAATCTGTAATTATCCTCAACCAAAACGCTTTCGGAGCGCAAGCAGATGTTTTGGGGCCACCTGTCACTAATCCGACCGTTGTGCACTGTACACTCAGCCCCGCATTGACCACACACAAGCATGTTCCATGCTAGGTACACGATATTCTTTTTGCACAGCGCGTGGGATTTTAAAATGAACACCGACTTCCGGAAATCATATAACCACATATAGAGTTTGTCGTCACGGCGTGCGTCTCAGATTGTCCTAAGATAAACTTTCGCATCCGGCCTCATATTCGTATGCCTCAAAGTGTTTTGGGGGCATTCCAGCAATTATGTCGGGTACGCAGTGTTTACATTCGTCCTTGGATAAGGCGCCATTATAGAAAATAGTTAACCGACACTGTGTTTAAACAAAACTCTTTGTTTCTTGAAGGATTTTTACACATCCAGCTGGTCTTCCATAAAAATTATAAGCCTTGGTATTCGGTGTAAACATCCCATTTGAGAAAAATCTTGCTAAAACCAGATTACAAATACTGAATCCGATAACTAATTGGCAAGTACGTTGTCGTAGCCAAGGCCATATGTTCCTTCAATACACGTTGGACTTTTCTACAAATCAAGCACCTCAAATTACGCCTAAGGACATTCCAGCCTGCGTACTCTTCAAACGAGAATATCCAGGTTGGTATGCTTGCTGGTGAAGTAAACGCGAAGTTGGTGACATGCTGTAGTTCAAATCATGCCTAAGCATTACGACTGCAAAACTACGGCATGACCCGTGTTAACCGGACTCATTTGAAATGAACTTTGGATTAACAAATAAGCGCGCTTACCTCCATCAGCTGTAAATAAATGAGTTTAACATAATAGTTTCTGCACACGGGTTTCTTCTGAACAGTTGACAATGATTAGGGGTAATACTTATCCTTGAGATAAATTATGGTAATCCTTTAGCAGATCGTCAGAAAATGAAAACAACGTAAAACGCTATTCTGAATAAGCCACTGAATCTTAGCTCTCGAAGTTGATTTAAATGTTAGCAGCATTCGCTTTAAGCTAAAAGCTTTCCGAATTTCAGCGTTTTAAATCGTGCCGGCAGGCCTGGCTGAAAGGACTGCAAAAAAGGTGCTCCGTGCTCAAACGAGTGACGAAATCATTTTAAAAGCCCACCTCCCGCTTCAGTGAGGGAGCAGTTTTGACAAGATGAAAAGAATATTTTGTTTCAGGTGGAGAGCAAAAATCTGCCACAAAACTCAGGTTATCAAAAGCATTTGAACTATTGGAATCTGTGTTTTATCCGTGGGCAAGATGCATGTCCAGTAGTGGCACGCTAAAATGCCGAAAAGATCTACGGGGTGCACGATATTCTGGCAGAGCCAGGAATCCTCAGCTCACGGTTCCGCAGTCATGTTTGGCCATTCATGGAGCGGTGTATTCAAAGTTATATAACCTATCCTGGCGCTGTATTTGCAGAGTCTGCCGCATTTTGTATGACCCCAGTTATTCACGAAGAAATTTCGAGCTACAGGTTGCGCGAGGAGGACTAACGTCTACAACTTTGAAGCACCAATCTGGTTAATAGACTAAACGTTATTCACGTGTGTCCGATTATAAATTTGTTCAAAATACCAACGATGGCGGGCACGCTGAAATTTTTAAGCAAGAAAACGTAGTGATGTGGTACAACTCATCAGAGGTTTCGAGTTACGCAAGTGCAACTGCGTTAGTTCTAAGGCAAATTTTTGAGCGTATATGCATGCGTGAAATATCCACAAAATGTTACCACGCAAAAATAGGTGTTTTTGGGAATTTTGTGGGCACCGGTGATCGTCGTCCTCGGCACGCACACAAAAATCTAAACGACGCAAGATAAATCAGAAAACATTGTGTCCAACTGTACGCAGTAAAAATGATGCTATGTAAATTTTATAAATTTTTGAGAGGAACGTTTTGAGGTTTGTGCTAAAGATACATAAGCGCCTTTTTACGGGGCAAGTTGAGTTGCTATTTACATTGACTCTTGACACTGTGCGATTGCGATCATATATAAGTCGCATCAAATGATGCTCGCTATTTTCAGTACAAACTAGCATGCAATGAGCCGTTAGGAATTGTGTTAATGTTATATTAAATTAATCTTATATGATATAACTATTTTAGATATTTCCTGCGGATTGTGGTATCACGTGCCTGAAGCATTGGCAATTTAACGCACTTTGATTCTATATATTCTATATATTCTATATACGCATTGTGTAACCTTCGGTATCTGGTATGAGAACAAATTTTACGTAGATTCCAATCTCGCCAAACACAGATATCCATTACTGACCAGGCGCAAATTTACGCAGAGTGCATGTAGCAAAAATTTCAGCGCAAATACAACGGAATCATTTTGGTCGATTAGGTTGTTCACAGCGCACCGTCCGATGTATATTCACTTTCTAGGGAAGATGAATGACGTAGGTACGAGAAAACGAGGAAAACCCCAGGAACTATAACGGGCGCACATCTTTTTCATTCCAAAACACGAAGCACAAACGTTTTTAGAATGCACGATGAACAATATTAAAATATCCTTTTAGATGTTCATCACTGTTGTGGGAGAAACCCCCACTCAATAAGCCACTCACTTCTCTGAACGATACTGAGTAATTTAATTAAAAATCGGCCGGGTTGACCACCAGTTTCCTCATCCAGAAGTAGACGATTAGTCTATATCCCTCACTGTTTGTTGCACACCTAATTACTGACTGCAGCGCAACACGTTGGTCTGCCTTTCTGAGTGTTTGGTGGCCTTAACGGGCGCTTAGGCGTATGCAAAATCCTCCGGCGAAATTTGGACGTTAGGGCGAGGTAATTAGGCCTTACTTTAAATATGGGGCTTACCGGGTGCTTTATAAATAGCGTGACATAGTGAAACAATTTTCGCAATAAAAGTCAACCCATAACTAGCTACAGTGAAAAGGCCTATGGGACACATATGTCATCACCTATTGCCAGGAGATTTTCATGGGTAGACGGTCACCCAGGTTAGAAAAGTCTGTCCATGAGTAATGGACGAACCCGCTTGCTCAGCAACGCTACTAATCCCGTCAGATTATGCATTTGGTTTGCAGCCCCTTAAATAGCAAAAAGAGCGTTGCTGCTTAAAACGTGCCCACTGGTTGCATGGGCGCTGGCAATAAGGCATATCCTATCAGAATCTGTTTTCGTGGGATTCATCTAGAGCCCTGCCCTGAACCAAATCAGAAAACTGGGTCATCGACATCGGAGAGGAACCCCAGTGACACCATATTCACGGTGATTCTGGAGTCCGCACACAGGGCTCTCGATCCCCGGCGAGCATTCTACATTCTACCGATATATCCAAAGAAGACGTTTGCGTCATAGTCAAATCAAGTACACATAAGTGACAATTCGTCCTCGTGACTAAAGACGTTGGTTCAAAAACTCATTATGAAGGGAGAAATTCGTGCCTACTTGGCAGCAAAGATACGTGACGTGCTCCCTCATACTAGTGTTTGCACTAGAGCACTTAAAACTAACATCACCAGCAGGGCTGCTGAGCTGTTATAAGAAAGCTAATACGGTGCACTGCTTACGGATGAAGAGAACGTCTGATCGCTGACGTACGCTAATTTGAATCTTGTATGAGTAGTCAGTTCGCATACACAAACAAGTGAAATGCCAATTGCGCTTCTAGGCAGCAAGACCTTTCGAACCGAATATTCTGATCTATTTGGCTGGTTGCTGTAATTGACACTGGTGTGTTTGATCTCTTCTAGATCCTCACAGGATAGCAAGGAACATGCGACTGCCCCGTTCTTGGGGGACAATACACCCGAGAAATAAATCTGGTTGAGGTTGCTAAATTGGGCCAACAATATCCCGGTCGCATGCAGGCTGATGAAATGTAGCAAAATGTGACACAAAGTATGCAGGCAAATTTCACGCTAATTATTTGATTTCCACAGTGCGATCAAATGGTCATTTCAAGTCCTCCAGAGAGTTGAGGGTGGCATACGCTGCGACAATGCCTTCTGCGTGTGTTCGTATGTCGCAGTTACTAAATATCACTTTGCTGCTAAGCACCGAATGTCTTCCAGCTATTTTGGCATTGTAAGTTGAGCAAGTAACTTTTCTGACTAAACTGCGACGCCTACCTTTTTGTTTCCTTGATGACACTCACAACAAATGACTCAATCTAGGAATAAACTATCCTGCTCCCTGATCCCTTACCACATGTTTCATTACACGATGAGATGACTGCCGCCATCTGATGAATTCACATTATTTCATTAAACAAATTAAAATTTGTACATTGCACTTACTGATTTTAACGCACATGAATCACGACTCAAGCATTATGTGTATAATTCGGACTAATCTCGCGGATTCCCAAAAAATATTCGCGGTTCTAGTGGATTAGAAACACGAAAATTTTCGAAATATGGCCGCTTGTAGGTGGTGAAAATGCGAGAGACTAGCACACTCACACGCGCACTGCTCCTTATTCGTGAGTGGATCCATTTTAGAATGGGGTCCATCAAATGAAAATAATGACACGCAATACGGCAACAGGTTTAGTAGCCAACATTCTTCAAAAGTTTAGTAACAATCTTGATAACCGTAAGGATAATTTCGCACGGAAGCGTTCGCATTTAAGCAACATAAGTGGAATGAGGTTTTATTGTTGGGTAGTTAATCCGTTAGTGCAAATGATGTCCTCGTGGGTGAAAATACAGCGCTTACGTCCTGCAGCTGTGGACAAGTATTTGGTATAAACCGTGGTTACACAAACTGCCTTGCCTAATTGAACAGAATTAAAGTGCTTCGAGGGAGAATGTCAAAGCCTGCGATATAAAATAATTCATAAAACAATAGATATAAGCACTCTCACTGCAGATCTCGGCCAAACAGGTTGCTTAGCACAGATGAATCAGAAAACCAGTATATTGCGTAGCATTCTAATGTTTCCTGCTGGTTTCTCAAACCAGGCAACTCGAGCACTTTACAAAAAAACAACGTAATATATTATGGAATAGACACACAAAATTTTGCCAAAATGGTCGTATACATCAGGTGGAAGGGCGAACGAGAATATTACTAGGACGCCCAATAGGTTGCCTTAAATATCAACAACGACGCACAACATGACACAACCATTTCGAATGTACCAGCGTCATTTGCGGAGACCTATTTGTAATTCGGCCTTTTAGATGATGTACATGTTGGCCTATCTGGTTCCTCAAAGCACACGCACCTATTTTTAGGCCGTAATTTGTTATTCATGTATGAAAGTATTCGATAGATACCGGGTGTTATTTTACATTTAAACTTTCGCTGCTCGCAGTCAATACGTGTAATATTATTCTATATCATTATATATTATTATATATTATGTTATATTATTTGATATTGAATATATGCTGTTATACATTATACATATAATACAATATTACATTATTATATATTATTGTATATTCTATATAATGTTATTCCTATAAATGATGTATAATGTGACGTATACTTCTGAACTACAAACATGTGCTCAGGATCATATTGAATAATTAAGTAATCAATTAATTGAATAATTGATTAGTGAAACAATTAAATTCAATTAAAAGGTAGCACCGTTGTATCCAAATCTTGTGGAAATGAACTTATTACAGTCGTCTGCAAAGTCAGCGTGTTTGACGTTGCGCACAGCACCACATGATGTGAGTAGGAAACGCTGGCGTGTTCGACTGAAATCAATGCCAAGAAGATCAAAAGTGTAACGCCATTATTGTCCATGAACTCACCTCCCGCTTTAGTGTGTAAGAGGGGTTGTTGAAATGTAATGCCAAATCGGTTTGATAAACATTAGGACATGGGAGTGGGTCTACAAGGATAATCAATACGTACTCAACCATTGAAATAAGGGCTCACTAGAAAGATTCAATTTATATATCTTTACTTCATATATGATTAACTATCAGTTTAAGATGGAAGACATAGTAGGTGCCCATAATAGAATCAGTCGTTTGATGTCATTTCCTGCTGAATATCTGGTTCAGCATTACACTTTCTGACTGGTGATTGCAGCGAGAGCGTGGGCCTGCCATAGTGACTGTTTACTGGTCCTAACTGCAACCTCAACATATGTCAACTCTTTGACCCCATATTCATGTAAGCGAGAGGCTATGGGATCTTTCAGAACAAGTGGCTTACTAAGTACTACGCCGAGAACTTTTAGCAAGAGAATTCCATGCATAGCTAGAACCAGCGGAAGTATTTATGGGGCATGCACTTCCACATCTATTGTTCTGTGATTGGCATTGGAAAACTGAAATTGACCTCAGTGTATCGGTTTGAATGCAATCGTCACGCGGTCCGATGTCTGACTAACAAAGTCTCCTGGTCATCCCCTCTTGGGAGTTGGAACATAGCGGTAGCTGCTCTTCTTTAAAGGCCATAAAGCAACTTCACATCGCGCCGCACACTACTGCCTTGCGGTTAGGCTTTCAAAGCAGTGGATTTAGGTTGAGGATCTAAGTCATTCTCGTTGCAGTATTTTGGCCTACATTCAACCATGAATCGCAGTAGAACAGATATCCGCATTCCGTTTATCAACAGGGTCGCATTGCTCGCGGAAACAGTCTACCAATGACATCCCACTTTTTTTCTAAATCCCTTACTTTCTTGTCCTTCTTGCTTGTTGTATACGACGACTGCAAAGCAATGAAATTTTTCTTTTGCTTTGCAAAGTCCAGTTTTGTAGATCAGTGTTCATTTGTTCTTCGTAAGTGATAGTGGCTATTCAGAATGCCGCACCGCTGAGCCCTGCAGCTTCATTTACCTCGAAAACCGCCTGCGAGAAGGCGCCAGTCACAATACCTCTTTCATCCAATATGTTTTTTACTAATGATTATTGCTTCAACGGACTTTGGAGATGGAGTCGAATGAGGGATATAGGACTCCACGATTTCTTCTTGTCCTCAGAATTATGCTACCCACTATTGTCAGCCTGACCGAGTTTACGATTTAATCAAAGCATTTAAGTAGACTGTCTAGTTTATCCATGCCTGCTGGCTAGCTTCGTCTTCAAATGTGTAAATTAAATGACACGGTTATCTTGACATCCTGATGGTCATGGTTCGCCAAAAAGCCAAATAAATTTTAGTTTAGACAGGCTTCATTTAGTCCGTAGTCCGGAATTCGATAATGGTTTTTGTACGATCTGATAAACAAAATACTCGCAGGCTGCAAACATTGACGTGTTTTGATTAAAAATATCATTAAAATGTACAGAATACAACAAGTGAATTAGATTCACACACCTGAATAAGCAGTGCAGTGTTTGACGTTTCAGTTTATTTATGTGAAGTTCCACAAAATTATACGACATTCATTTATGTGCATGGCAGTTTGAGGGTGGCTGCTAACTGTATTAATATAGTGTCGCAATCGGTAGTGGTTAGCAATCACTGTGAATTGCAGCCGAATTGAAATGTGCATTAGTTGCATCCAATTTGATGGCGGTGTGAGCACAAATAGATTACATTGCACGAGACAAATTACTCCCGTGATGTCAACTTGACAAACGTTCAATAACATAAGAGGTATATAATCTGTACAAGTAGACGTATATCCAGCATCATTTCAAACTGCTAAGATACCCTTACGTTGTGTTGCTAACGGGCGATAGAAATACTTGGTCGCTGACGTACGCATTTATATATGGGTAGTCAGTTTGCACAGACCACAAAGCGAAATGCCAATTGTGTTCCTAGCACGCAAGTTCTTTCAGGCCCAACGTTTTGACCCCTTCATCTGACGGTTGTAATTTGTACCTGCGTGTTTCCTTTCTCATGGGTCCCAAAAGATAGCAAGCAACATGTGATGGCACCATTTGTGCAGAAATATTGCACTGTGGTTGAATCTGGTTGAGGCTGCTAAATGGGAGCATAAATTCGGCCAACACTGTACCGGTGCCAAACACGCTGATGAACGGTTGCCTGGCAGAACACAGACAACACGAGATTATCTATATATTTTGTCGTCCCGGGCATTCCAGAAGTGAGTATGCACAATGCTCCCGATTCATGAGGTTCACTATTTAAAAAATGTGTTTCTTTAGTTATAGTGAAGAAAACACGAAACTTTTAACAACAACCTAGAATCGTCAGAATAATTTTGCTAAAAAGCGTCTGCACTTAAATAACACAAACAAATTAGGTTTATTTGATCTGTAGTCAACCCGGTGTTGCAAATCACAACCTCAGTGAGGAAAAATACAGCGCTTACGTCCCATAGCTTTGGATAAATGGGAGTGAAATCAAAAGTGTTTTGACATGTTTCCGTAAACGGCTGAACAGTCTTAAAACGTTCCGAAGAATAAGTTTTTAATCTGGGATACATTCTGGCCAGGCGGCCGTCAGGTTATCTAAACAGTTTGAAATAATTCTCCCAAAGTACCGTGAAACTAATTGTTTATTTTTTCAATTCAATACCAAACATGTTGAAGTCAGCATTTTGTCCAAATTTCCGTACAATGTCAACCAAAAATGACCGAATGCTGCTGAAGTGAATGTGTAACTTATGGCCGGCGCACATATTTGGCGATGAGCTTACAGTGGGTAACATTGCATCCTGCCCCACTGATTAAAACGTAATTTAGTGAAGAAAGCTCAGTTTGTGGATTATCGCGGTACATTGCGCATCATGGGGATCCATAGCGCTTTATAAATGACGTAACATTTGATCAACCTTAAGCAGCATAGAGGGACCCCTAACAAAGCTGTGTTTTAAATTTACGCCCGTTATTTTCTAAAACAGATGGCACTTGAATAGTTGTTCACCTTTAACTACGGAACGGTCATGTTAAAATGGCATCTTTGCAGTGAGAACTGCAACACCGTGCCCGTAAACAGGTAGAATTCATTCAATTCTCCCAGGCGGGTCGTGATCCGATGATGCCCTTACGCATGTCATTGCAACATCGTGTGCTTTTATGTTTTTTCAAGATGCATGTGAAGAGAATTCATCGACATACGCTTCGGTTTACGTTCCATATTCACGTTTGTTATCAAGCAAAGGATGCGAGATTTTATGTTTTGCAACAAAAGTTTCAATTTGAAGTACAAGTTTCTCGCCATAAGCAATTCGGAGGCGAAAATTTGCGCCTTTAAAATTCACGTAATTTGCGCAACTGGTTTGCATAATTTTGGAAGATACCGCCCACTCATTCCGCGTCTCGAATTTTCATGACCCTAAATTGCGTAATGAATTTCGGAATCAGATTCAAAGTATAGGTGAGAATTTTCGGCTTGTTGGTGTATATTTGGCGCATAATGTCCTTACAAGGAGGATTGTTTTCCTTGCAAGTCACAATAGCATGCGCAATACTCGCGATTGATAGGGTGCTCTAGTTTAGAATGGGTTCCGTCAGATCAGAATAATGATGCAAAACACGATACAAGTTTAAGTAGATGACACCCATTAAGCATTCAACAGCAACCTAGAACCCCAGGTTAATTTCGCTAAGAAGCTTCCGCAATACAATAACTTTGATAACATTAGGTTTCGTTGATGGTTAGTTCACAAGATTTTGCAAACCATGATCTCATTGGAGGAAAAATGCTTACGTCCTGGAGCTATGGATAGAAGGGTTTGGAATCATACGTGTTTATACGAATTTGTATAAATAATTGAAGGAGGATAACACAATCCTAGAGGGAATGACAACTTTTGGGATATATTTAGGCAGCCGGCCAACAGTTCGTTTAAACCGGTTGAAATAATTAATCCAGAAAACCGTGTTCAATGTGCAAAATTTTCGGGTTTTTCTTTGTGCAAAAATCCGATCATGTCGAAAGGAAATTAGGGAATGTGTGGATGAAATAAATGTGGAAATGACCGCCGGCTCACCTGTAGGGCGATACGCCTAACGTTCAGAATCTCGCATGTTGTGTCACTAATTATGACGTCATTTAAAGAAGGAAAGGTCATTTTGTCGATCAGCACGACAGAGTTCCTATTGTGTGGAACCATATCGCTCGTGGATTTAAGTACAATCTAATTAGTCTCAACGCAGTATGGCCAAACGCCTACCAGAAGACTGCTGATATGTATAAATTTCAAAGTTTGAAGGGTGCTCGATTAAAATCAATGGCAAAGAGATCAAAACTGTAACGCGATTATTGTTCATAAACTCACCTCCCGCTTCAGTGAGTGAGACGGGTTGTCAAAATGAAATGACAAATTTGTTTGATAAACATTATTACATTGGAGTAAGTCTAAAAGACTAATTTATAGGTACTCAAACACTGCAACGGGTGCTCACTAGAACGATTGCACTTCACTTCATTTGTGACTAACTATCAGTTTTAGATGGAAGACATAGTAGGTGCCCACATAAGACTTGGTCTTTTGGTGTCATTTTCTGCCGAAAATCTGGTTCAGCATTAGATTTCTTGACTGGTAATTGCAGCTGAAGCGTGGGCCTGCCATACTGAGTGTCCACTGGCCTCAACGTATGTCAACTCTTTGAACCGATATTCATGGGAGCGAGAGGTTATGGGATCTTTCAGAACAAGTGGCTTACTAAATGTTATGCCGAGAACTTTTAGCAAGAGAATTCCACGCATAACTAGAAGCAGCGGAAGTACTTATGGGGCACGCACGCCCACATCTATTGTTCTCTGATTGGCATTGGAAGACTAATATTAATCTCAGTGTAGCGGTTTGAATGCAATCGTCACGCGGTGAGTCATATTGGCGTCAACGGTTTACAGTTCCAAAGCTCGTCCAACCAGTTTATTCAATGGTCGGACGCTTGACCAGCAAAGTTTCCTGGTCATCCGGATTGGATGTTTGAATATATAGGTAGCTACGTTTTCTATAAAGGTGTTAATGTCACCTGAAATTGCGCTGCCCGATGTTGCCTTGCGAAGGATTTAGGTTGAGGATCCAAGTCATCCCCTGTGCAGTATTCAAGCCTACATTCAACCACGAATTACAATAGGCCACAACCGTATTCGGTTAGTCTAGTTGTGCTTCGAACAATGGCGCTTCAATTGCTGAAACAGTCTACCAATGACGCCTCACTTTTTTCCTGAATCGCCTACTTTCTTGTCCTTCTTACTTACCGCATACAACAACTGCAACAAAATGGAATGCTCCTTTGGCTCTGCAAAGTCTAGTTATGTAGATAAGTGTTCATTCATTTTGAGTAAGTGATAGTGACTATTCAGAAGGCAGTAACTCTGAGCCCTGGAGCTTCGTTTACCGCGAGAATCGCTTGCGTGAAAGCGTCAGATGCAGTATCTCCTTCGTCCAAAATGCTTGCTACTAATGATTATTGCTTCAACGTACGTTGAAGATGGAGTTGAATGAGGGATATAGGACTCGTCTTCTTGTCCTCAGAATTCCGCAATCCGCTTTTGTCAGCCTGACCGATTTTACGATTTAATCAAAGCATTTAAGTAGACTGTATAGCTTATCCACCTCTTGTTGCTCGTTTCGTCTTCAAATATGTCAAATTGAATGACAATAATCTTGACACCAAGATTGCCATGGTTCGCCAGAAAACTAAATAAGGTTTGCGTTCAGAGAGGCTTTATTTAGTCCGTCACCCGGAGTTCATTTGTATAATCTGATGGACAAAATACTCACGGGCTGCAAATATTTACGTGTTTCAATAGAAACGATCATTGAAATGTATAGAAAATAGCAAGTGAATTTGATTTACACACCCAAATAAGCATTACGGTGTTTCACGTTTCAGTTTATTTATGTAAAGTTCCACCAAATTATAGGAAATTCACTTATGTGCATGGTAGTTTGAGGGTGGCTGCTAACTGTATTAATATAGTGTCGCAATCGGTAGTGGTTAGCAATCACTGTGAATTGCAGCCGAATTGAAATGTGCATTAGTTGCATCCAATTTGATGGCGGTGTGAGCACAAATAGATTACATTGCACGAGACAAATTACTCCTGTGCTGTCAACTTGACAAACTTCCAATCACACTAGAGGTATATAATCTGTACCAGTAGACATATATCCATCAGCATTTCAAACTGCTGAGATGTCCTCATATTGTGTTGCTCACGGGCGACAGAAACACTTAGTCGCTGACGTACGCATTTATATATGGGTACTCAGTTTGCACAGACCACAAAGCGAAATATCAATTGTGTTTCTAGCCAGCAAGATCTTTCAGGCCGAACATTTCGACCCCTTCATCTGGCGGTTGTACTTTGCACCCGCGTGTTTCCTCTCTCCTAGGTTCTCACAAGGTAGCGAAGAACATGCGATTGCACCATTTGTGGAGAAATATTACGCTGAGGTTAAAATCTGTTTGAGGTCGCTAAAGGGGAGTATAAACTCGGCCAACAACGTACCGATGGCAAACACGCTGATGAATGGTGAAACAATGTATCTAAATAGTCTAATGCGACGAAACGTTTACCTCAAATCGTTCAAAAGGCTAAGGCATGCAATTAATTTCTAATGAACATTTTATCACCCGCGGGGCTAGCTCAGATCAGGAAGCGATATATCTGAACAAGAAGCAAGTTTTCGTCCTGCGGAGACTTTTCCAGTAGCAATGTCACTGAGTGCCAGATGTTTTATGAGCGCTGATAAGCATGGGAACTAAAAATTTCGGTGTTTATTCGTTAAAAGCTATCTTTGGAGCTGTGAACATAGGAGCACGGGCCTCCTTCACAAAATGTTATCGCTTTTTAAGGGCCGCTTTCCACTACGGGGGTTGTGGGATTTTCTACCTGCAAGGTTTTTATTTTCCACTCTTCCAAGTCGTCTATTTTGGGATTTTGCAATACCAGACCGCAGCCTTTAATATATTATTGGTATAATTGCTTTGCTAAGTGTTTTCGTGTATGTAGCCGTTGAAGCTGTACTTTCACAAGAAGCCTGGCAGAACACAGACAACACCAGATTATCCATATACTTTGTTCTCCCGAGCATTCCAAAAGTGAGTATGCAAAATGCTCCCGATTCATGAGGTTCTCCATTTCAGAATGGATTCCGTTAGGTGAGAATAATGACACACAATGAGAAACAAGTTTTAGCGAAGAACACACGGAACTTTTAGCAACTACCTAGAGTCGTTAGAATAAGTCCGCTAAAAGAGTTGGCATTTAAATAACATAGATGCCTTTAGGTTTCTTTGATCTCTAGTTAACCCGGTGTTGCAACGCATAACCTCACGGAGGAAAAATACAGCACTTACGTCCCATAGCTGTGGATAAATGGGAGTGAAATCAAAAGGGTTTTTGCATGTTCCTGTAAACGGCTGAACAGGTTTAAAATGTTCCAAGAAGAAGTTTAAATTCTGGGATACATTCTGGCCAGGTAGCCGTCAGGTTTTCAGAATAGTTTGAATTAATTGCCCCAAAGTACCGTGAAACTAAATGGTCATTTCTTTCAATTTAATACCAAATATGTTGAATTCAGCAGTTTGTACACATTGTTACACAATGTCAACCAAAAATGACCGAATGCGGCTGAAGTCAATGTGTAACTGATAGCCGGCGCACATTGTTGGCGATGCGCTTACGGTGCAAAACGTCGCATCCTACCCCACTGATTAAGACGTAATTTAGTAAAAAAAAGCTCATTTTGTTGATTATTGCGGTACATTGCACACCATGTGGCTCCATAGCGTGTGGATTCATAGCGCTTCACAAATGGAGTAACATTTAATCAACCTCAAAGCAGCATAGACGAACCCCTAATAATGCTATCTTTAAATTTACGCTCGTGTTCTCTGAAATAGATGGCACTTGAACAGTTCATCACGTTTAACCACGGAACGGTCATGTTTAAATTGCATCCCCACAGTGAAAACTGCAACGCCATGTCCATAAACATGTAGTACTCGTTCTATTCACCCAGGTGGGTTGTGCTACGACGATTCCCTTACACTTGTCATCGCAACATCGTGTGTGTTTACGTTTTATCAAGGATTCATATGAAGCATGTGAAGAGAATGTATCGACATACGCTTGTGTTGAAGTTCCATATTCACGTTTGTTATCAAGCGGCAGATGGGAGATATTACGTTTACAATAAAAGTTTTAATTTGTATTAAAAGATTTTTGCCATAAGCAATTCGGAGGCGCAAATTTGCGCTTTTGAAATTCACGTAATTGGAGCAACTGGTTTGCATAATTTTGGAAGATGGTGCCCACTCATTCCGCGTCTCGAATTTTCAGGAGCCTTAAGGACCATAAATTGCGTAATGAATTTTCGGCTTGTAAGTGTATATTTGGCGCATAATGTCCTTACAACGAAGATTGTTTGTCCGTGCAAATCACACTAGCATGCACAATACTCGCTCTCGTTTAGAATGGGTTCCGTTAGATTAACATAATGATGCAAAACACGATACAAGTTTAAGTAGATGACACCCAGTAAACGTTTAACAGCAACCTAGAACCCCAGGTTCATTCCGCTAAGAAGCTTCCGCAATAGAATAACTTTGATAACATTAGGTTTCGTTGATGGTTAGTTGACCAGATTTTGCAAACCATGATCATATTGAAGGAAAAATGAAGCGTTTGCGTCCTGAAGCTATGGATAAAAGAGTTCGGAATCATACGTGTTTATATGGATTGGTGTAAATAGTTGAAGACAGATAACACTATCCTAGAGGGAATGACAACCTGTGGGATATATTTAGGCAGTCGGCCAACAGTTCGTTTAAACCGGTTGAAATAATTTTCCCGGAAAACCGTGTTTAATGTTCAAAATAATCTCAAACGTGTTGAACGTAGTAGTTTTGCACGCCCTCCATTTATCCAACCTTGCCGGCCAAACTAAACAATGTAATAATATTTTTGAAATGTTCGTTGTGCAAATCTCCGCGTTATGTCGAAGGGCAATGCGGGAATGTGTGGAGGGAGTAAGCGTGGAAAAAAACCGCCGGCTGACCTGTTGTGGGATACGCCTAAATTTCATAATCTCGCATGCTGTCTCACTGATTAAGACGCAATTTTAAGAAAAAAACTCATTATGTTGATCAGCACGACAGAGCGCCTATTTTGTGGAACCATGTCGCTTGTGGACTTAAGTACAATTTAATTAGTCTCAGCGTAGCATGGTCAAACCCCTCCCAGAAAACTGCCGATATGAAGAAATTTCGACGTTTGAAATTTTCATTCCTTTTGCTTACAAATTAATAGCAGCTTATTAGGTGAACACGTTTTTCTAAGGAAATGCGTCTCTGGAGCAGCAACTGCAGTAGCAAGTTAATGAACATGATGTACGCATTCTCAGGCAAGTTCCGGGTTGTCGCTTTTTCTAGATATGACGCTGTGTATATGTTCGCCCAAGAATGTTTCAGTCAGAATTCACGTCATGCATGTGAAGATATTTTTCGGATATACGTCTGTGTTGGCTTTTTAACTTCACGTTTGACAGTATGCAGTAGACACAAGATTTTATGTTTAAAATTAAACGTTCTTAATTTGCAGTACCAGATCCTTGCCACGCATGGTTCAGCAAAGCGAACTTTGTTACCTAACTTGACGTAATTAATGCATCTACGGTGCATTTTTTTCAAAGATTGAGCCTGCTTGTTTCGTGTCTCAGTTTTTCATGATACTTAAGCAGTAAATCACATAACTGGTGCTGGTTAGGTTATTCTTGAACCCTACCTGGCATTGCTCCAGTGAACCTGCGTTAATGCAAATGTATAAGCTTCACTTGCTGACATATTTATAAAATCGTGCTTGTAGACGAAGAACCTGTTGGCCTATGCGGTTCCTCAAAACACACGCTGAGATAGTTTATAGTGGATTTGTGCCAAACAAGTAGCATGAACAAGAGAAAACGAGGCAAACTAGTTGACAAGCGTGTGACAGTTTGCACTCGATAATTATACCGAGCGTTTTGGTGCACTACTTTTAATTCTTGGCATCAGCTTAAGTCGATAAATTGTTTACGGACAATTTTTTATTTAAAGTAATGTACCAACGGGTCGCTGCAACACTGCGGTTCGTGTGGCTCGTCTGAAGTATCCACGATTAAAAAAAAACGTTCGTGAGTTTTTGAGCCTTATGTGTATTCTCGAAGTTTTCAAAGCCGGAATCAAATTCAAAATATTTCTGGTCTTGCTAGGCTCGTTGTTGTGTACATCTGGTGTATAATGGCACACAATCCTCCTTGTTTTATGATATATTTCGTGACTATAAACCATTGTGTTCTGAGTCCTGTATATTATTTGCCGCATCGTTAATGCAGTGGCTTTGAGCAGTTGTGAGTTTCCGTTTAGAATGCCCGCCTGCACGTGTGATTTTTGTGTCTTCATCATCACATGAGAAATTGCCTGTCATCAGAGGACTGGTAGTTAATGTACCTAAGTGAAAGTAGCGGACATTTAGTGAACCAACGGTCATTTGTGATACTCTTCTCTATTTTACAAGTATTCAGCCGTATCCTATAACTCCCAGCGGCCTTCTGATTCTTTACATTTTGTTTCCAAGCAGTCAACTAAAAATCCCGGTGTTTATGCTCAAAAATGGTCATTATTCTAAAAATCAGCGCATTGCTGCTCGTTTCATGCAAACATTTGAGGTAGTTGCTGCTTGTAAATAACTTGGCTGTCGATCCGCCTACAACCCCATCAAATGTTGTAGGTTTCATTAGATTTTAAATAACGCGGTGTGGTACCCAGCGCCGTCCAATTAAACTCGCGGGTACGGAATCTGACTATGTAAATCACCGCGACCAAGGCTGATTTAGAGTGCCAGCTTTATAACGCGGGTTTGAAATATAAGCCGCGGAAAAACAACCTATTTTCTTACTTTGACAAAAAATATCAGAATATCTGCCCACCGCAGAATGTAAAGGTATTATTATTGCTAAAATTAAATATCAACGAACTAATCAGGGAATCATACTTCAGCCTGTTCCATGGGACATAATTTTTCACAGTTGTAGTGGCAGCGGATGCAGTTGCGTTGACTCATATCCCGGCCTAGTTTAACGAAGGTAAGCACAAATCGCATGTGTCCTGCTTGGTGGACGGATACTCCTTTGTCGAACAGTAATGGCGAAATTTGTGATCAAGTAACGTGCTCAAGGCTAACTACTTGAGCGGATAACAACGACTGTCGCAACAGTCTGGATAAGTGAAGCTAAAATATTTAATATCCACAGCCTCCAGCGGACTTCAAATTATGGTGTCGAGTTGTATTGAAACCATTTTAATAGGTGACCCATAAAGTGCCATCAAATGGCCATTGCAAACCGCGCAGAAATATAATGCTTGCAAAAGCTGGTCTGGTGCCCTCTCAATCATTTGTCACATCTTCATGGTGTGACGTTCACTTATTACTTGGCGTCGACTAATGTTTGAAGAAAATGCGTGTTCATGTAACAACGAATATTCGTATCCCGCTGTTAAGCAAGATCTTCTTAAGCCACGGCCGAATAGGGTGTGGTCATTTCTGCTTTGTGATAGATTGAACAACGTATTTGAGCAAATTGCGGCGCACAAAGTTGCTTGGTTTTCGTGATAGCAGTCACTACATCAGACTCAATCTATTCATAAAGCACAATCTTCATTAAATGATGAATAGACACCAGCATTCACCCAACATCATATCTTCGGCGTGAAGGTTGAAGCACAATATCGCTCAATGTCTCCAAAAATTGCAGCAATTTAAGAAAAATAATCGGAGTATTCCAAGATTGAACACGTGTATGTTTGCGAAAAAATGGCCGCGTTGGAGATGTAGAAGTGCAGATGAGAAAAACTCAAGCACGCGCAATGATCCATAATTTTGCTATGCTTTATCAAATAATGGAAGCCCGTGAATGGCAACAACGCGGCATGATATGACACATATTTCAGTGGACGACACTCCAACTGTCTGATAACCTCAAAAAAATTAGAATCCTTCTGGAGTAAAAATACAGTGCTTAAGTCCTGGATCTGTGGATAGAAAATTTGGTATCCAACTTCATCCCCGCGGCGAAAACTTTAATACAAATGGGGTAAATTTGAAGTAATCCTTCTATTCCGTCAGGCGAGTGTTATCGATTTCTCTACACATGAGTGTATAAAATCCTGTCAGTGAATTCACTTTATCGCAAGAATATTTCACCTTGAATTCCTGTTAATCATGTAAAGATTTTTTCTTCGAATTACCATATTCATGTTTGGTAGCAGATTCTGGGTTTACAATAAACCTGTTTGCAGCACAATATTCTTGGTACGCACAATTCTAAACTGCAAAATTGTCCTATTGAATTTATCGTAATTGATGTAACGGGTTTCGGTGGATCAGAGAATATTTTCTACGAGATTAATGAACATTTACGTTCATTAGAAGATTGATCAAAACGCCAGTGATTTATGTCGCGGCATTCACTAGATCCTTCCCAAATCTGCGCAACCCTCATCCGAATGTCGACCAAATCGATATGGCCTGATACCACATATTTATTTGCCGGATGTGTTACTGTTCCCCAGAAACGTCAGCATGAAAACAGTATTACGGCTGTGCTTCGGGTGAGCCCATTAACGTGTTTTAACCAAGAACAAGCACATGGCTTATGACGACGCGATTGCATCAGCTTGCCACTTGTCCACATATATGAACTGTACGCACTTTGCTAACCGCAGTCATCAGAGTCCACATGTCCGTTTCCAGCTGGGTTGGCGTTAGTCAGTGTGTGAACTATGATCTCGACTGTCTGAAGTAAAATATTATTTGTTTGATATAATTCTCTTTGAAAAGAGGGATCACAGTAAATCGATACGGTAGCTGCGTTGCGGCCAGCATGTCTGTTATTCACAGTGCAATATTCGTCATATATTAGTTTGTTGAAAAATGCCTTTCAACTTGAAACGCTTTCGGAAAAATCCAGCTGCATGTCCTTTTCCGGACTCCTTCACGGCATTCAAAGTACCGCAGAGCAGGAAAATTTATTATAAACTCTAAAGCAAACCTGCAAGCAAAGTGGCTCCTTGCTCAACATACGACACTTTCAGCGTAGTGGGTGAACGTTGTAAATTGGCAATGATGCCGAGATCACACAGCCTTTATGTATATAAATCTCATTGTTGTTGGAATGTTTCAGGCATTTTGTTGTCCTTGAATTATTTAGGAGACACTCTCCATCTAAAAGCTTTAAACTTACCAGATCGATACAATTAGTACACACAGGGAGAAGCTGTCAAATGTGTTACCATATTCGCATTCTCTCTGGGAATATAAGTGTTCCTTTTCTAAGACACGTATTGCAAAGCGCCTAACAATATGTTAACAACATTCTTTATCGTGTGTGTTTGTTAAGCTGGAATCACTGAGTTTAAGATTACTGCGGGCCAAGAGGCAACAGGTCACTGACCTCGATTCGCTGCCTCACACTCAAGGAGTTTGTCCGCGTAAACCGCGGTATGTTTCAGATTTCCCTAATTGAACGGAAAAAAACAAAAGCGGAGTTTGGAAGAACAAATTCGTAGTGCTTACCTCCTGCATCTGTGGATAAATTTGATTGGTATCATATGTACGTTTCGTCTGATCATTCAGTCATGATTATTCAAATACCAGGCACAATAGAGAACCATCAGTCACGAAATGGCAAAGCCCTGAAATACAAGAACCATGAAAATGAAAGCATTTAATGCTCGATTTTGAGGGAGCTTTATTCTATCCAGCACATTGGGAAACAAGTAAACTAATGACCTTTTCCAATTCAGTGTGTCTGACATTGTGCAGAACACTGCATGATGCGATATGAAATTGTTAGAGTGTTCGACTAAAATAAATGCCAAGAAGATCAAAAGCATGGAAACATTAGTGTTCATAAACTCACCTCCCGCTTTAATGAATGAGACGGGTTGACGTAATAACAAGGCAATTTTGTTCGATAAATATCTTGACATGGAAGTCGGGCTACTGGATTAGTGTGCACATACTTAAGCATCGCAATCAAGGCTCACCAGGGAGCTTTAATGTAATTATCTCAAATTCATGTATAAGAAACACTCATTTCGAAATGCGGGTGAAATCATACACTGATATTGATATAATGATGTGTGTTGGTGATGTATTTCGTTTGCTGTACATCTGGTTTAGCATCTAATTCTTGGCTGGCAATTGCAGCCCAAAGACCTGGTGTGCCATCCAGACTGTTCAGTGGTCAAACCGGCTCCTTGGCGTCCGTCAAGCGAACTGGTTTCTGGCCTACGTTTGGCGAAATGAACAGGCTAAATTTGTTTAACGAACATCATGACTTGTCGCGAGTGAAAAGATAGCTATACTCATCCACCACGTTCAGGTATTTAAACAACCATTCAATTATCCTATATGTGTTTCATCTAATTGGAGTACGTTTGTCCAATAGTTGTGCACTCAAAACCCAGAAACTTCTTCAAAATATGCGATGATCCGGAGTACCCAGAATCATCGGATTACATTTGCACCGGGCGTCTTGAGAATTATTCTACCAAAATTACTATTGCCAACATATTACTCCGCATTCAGCCTAAAAAATTTTGCATCCGCTAATAGAAGAATATGTGTGGGCATTTTCAGTGGGTTGCGCACACAGACCAATAATTACATAATTTATCCACACGCGACTGTTGCAGGTTTTTTGTGCTGTGTGTGACGATATTTTGATTTCCAAAATAGTTTTGACACACATTTTCTTGGGAAGCCAACGGTCGAGAATTTCGCAACCCGACTAATTCTATAGGTCTCACCTTTATTCATGCCTCCCCAATATAAATGGGCTTGCACTATGAACTCAATTACACCATTTAACTCACCAAATATAATAATCAAGTATAGTCGAGGACCAGGCTTCATACTTTGCTTATTTTCACGTATGGGTACTTACACTCGTCAATTCTAGTTGAAACAAGTTATGCACGACTGTTCGTTCGCGTGCATCTTAATTTTAAAAACCAATCAGCAGTTTTCTAACTTTTGTCTTACAACAAGGCACTTGATTTAGTCAGTCACACTGGTCCGCAGGTGGTCTTGTATAAAAATTGGCCAAGCTGAACCAACAAATCACGCGCATAATAGGACTTGCAGTGCAGCCGTTCGTAACAAATTAATCCTGAAGACCTCAAAATACTTTAAATACTCTAAGTTGGCAGACGATATATGGTGTTCTATTAGCTAAGCTGGATATGGAATAACGCGTCTAACTGTAGAACGCACTGTGCACATCGAATCGCACTAGCGCCCTTCTACCGAGGAAGATTATGAACAGAACCACAAACGGTAAAGCGCGAGGGAGATTTCCTGCTGCACATAATTGCGCATATCTGAATGGTTGAAAGGGTGACGAAACTTCCGCAGAATGTTGATATATAAACATAGTTGGCCGGACGTCTTTTCTATGTATTATACAGTCCAAAAGATTTAATGCTAAACAAATTTCATCCTAGCACCCACGCAAGACAGAGGTGCTTACAACCGCCAGGTAAATCAGCAAAAATTGTGTCCGAGTTTACGCAGTCAAATTAGCTCTTATATTATTGCTGAAAATTTTGGTGAGGATAGTAATTGTTTTCAGAGTATCATGGGGTTCCGCGAAAGACATGCTCACCTAACGTGGTATCAGTTACCCGCAGTTGACGTCTCCCAATCACCCTGATGAGATAGCACTTGTATTTGCCTTTGTACACATTTAGGCCGATGATAACGTCCACTGGTGACTATATGGTTAAACGAAATTTATTTGTGCGCAACCAGTGCAGGAGAACCACAGATGAGGTTCTGCTTAAATATTGAAACGCATTAAGTGTACCTCTTCATTTGTGGATTAAAAATAGTATATCAGTTTCAAGAAAGCATTTTGTTTTCGTTATAAAACTGGTATACTAAACATTTTGTTGCACCGATTCATCAAATACTCAGTCAGGGAATAAAAATTAGTCCTTCGAAATTCCATGGTAGGGATGTCGATCCTTCTTCACATGGCATTCAAACAGTTTTTATAAATTCATCCGCTGAAAAAAAATTGTCTTCGAATTTTTCTTAAGTAAGTAGAATTGCTCACCTTCTGGAGCAGGCATTCTCACAGTTCTTATTGATGGTATGCGGTGTGCGATTTTGAAGCCATATTAGTCTTACCCTAGCAAGCCCGCTCCCTTGAGTAAGGATGATTTATCACGCATAATCTGAAATTGAACACCTGTCTTAGTAAATCGGGCTTAACTAATATAAATAATTTACGTAAATGTTGTGGATTGGCGGAGCGGGTTGTGCGTGTTAAATGCCATGAGTCCGATAACTAAATTCTTTATAAAGATTTTGTGGCATTTGCTATACACTATGTGAACACATGCTGCGAGTATCTTACCGCCGACAAACTTTACAAGCAATTACTGACAAGGCGCAGTAAACACTAGAGATATTTCACCACAACTATTAAATGTGGTAAGATAACGTTGGCATGTTCGGTCCTTCACAATATAGGCAAGGACAGCAATACTACATTTTTGCTATTATCAAAAAAATAATCGTAAACGGGGTTCAGCTAGTGTGCTTCCCTGAACCACATCAGCAAAAATGGTTCATCGATTCCGGGAGGAACCTTAGTGATACCATATTTACAACGATTTCTCGAGTTAGATACTTAAACCATGCACAAGACCGTGAGCACTCTTCATTCTACTAGTGGTTTTGAACAACACTGTGTCATATTCAAGGCCAGGTACGCATGAAAAACAAGGCATTCTCGACCCTATCTTGTAGCATGGTAAAACGGTATCTCCCTCCAACCTTTCAACGTAGCAGTATTGGTAACGGACCGCTTTTAAATATCTCCTCAAAATAACTCCTGCACCCTTCTGCCTGTTACAAGGAAACGTATTGACACTTTGCTAAAACCACGAGGTTATTTCGCCGCAGGGTGTCAAACTGGCAAGCCGTCAAAAATATATATAAGGACTATACTCCATGAAAATTGACGTATGTCGTGCATCATTTCAAACTACCCAGGAGGATATCAGACCCAACTTACTCGATATTCAATAAGCATTTACAGTGCGCTGTTCCCGTTTTGTGGGAATACCTGGTCACCGAAATGAATATGGAATGTTAATTCCAAGTGGATTCCAGGGACCCCGTGTGTATAATGGCTGGATGTCCTGTTGCAATATGGATGGAACCCTCCAGCCACAGTGTTGCATTCAGCTCTCGATATTGAGCAATTTAGTTAAAACATGCCCCAGTTTACGCACAGTTAGACAATTTTGGTATGGGCCCACTAGACTAGTGGATACATGCTCACATATTGTAATCAGGGTTCATCAGGAAGCCCAAATTCAGATATCATTGGTTCATGCATGATTGACCATCTGGACCAAGCGCAAAATCTCGGGGGTGCAATTATATAGAGATCGGTACGTATATCTCATTGTTTGTTTTACACCCAGTTTAGCATCAGAATTCTCGACGAATGATTGCGCGATAGCCTGCTATAGTGCGTGTTTGCTATTACCAACTGGCACATCAATATATGTCAATTATTCGCCTCAAATATTCTGTGTCGATTTGTACTTCGAAAAAGAGTTGACGCGGAGTTGGAAGCAGTTTAGCAAGAAAATTTCACGCATAACTAGTATCAATCAGAAGGTGTACGATGCAAACGTATAAGTATTTATTGGCTGGATATTGTTATGATTTCACCGACATTAACCTGTGTGTGTCAGCATGTACGCGACGATAGATACTAACGGTGGATACTACTAATGAGGCCTGCAACTAGTATGTCTTCTCTTAAATTCGCTCTGCGTCTATTGAAAAGTACAATCTATTACGGAATCTGTCGCTTTGTAGCATTTGCCCAGACATAGAACAGACGATATTGGGGGCAGATTTTCTCAAGAGCACAGATTCCGTGATTGGCTTAAAGCAGGGAAAGCTGGTGACAAGGTAAGGCGCAGTCAAGCTTGAATGTTATCCAGGCACTGCCGTAAGCAGTCTGCATGTCAGAAAGCTTCCGTCTTGTAACGTACCGACAGTGCACTCCGTGTTCAAAGAATTTTTCGAACTATTCACGGGCGATGAGGATCCGTTTGGCTTCTGCCCTTGGAATGAACACGAAATCCCCCTCTCTCCATAACGCTTTCGGAATTACGGCCCCGTCCGCTGCCTCTCCATCTACGGGAGGAGGTCTATAAACAAATTCAAGAGATGCTGAAGAATGGCATAATCGAAGAAGCCAATAGTGCGTACAACTCCTCGGTTGTGCTTGTAAGGAAAGCGAACGGAAAATACAGGTTTTGCGTGGATTTCCGACACTTGAATGAACTTACCGTAAATCGGGTTGTTGCTGTGCCTTTGGTTGCGGATATTTTCGATTTCCTGCAGCATTCCCGATATTTCACTGTGTTGGACTCGCGTTCCGGATACTGGCAACTACCAATCAAGGCGGAGGACCGGGAGAAAACGGCGTTTACTGTTTGGGACATCCAATATCAATTTGGACGAATGCCATTTGATTTGTCTGGGGCACCATTCACATTTTGGCGCTTGATGCTTCGGTTAACGAAGGGACTCCAGAATGTTGCGGTTTACGGAGACCATATAGTTGTGCAGAGCAATTCGGAACCAGAACTCGCAGTTCACTTAAAGGCTGTATTGAAGCGGATCCGGGAGGCTGGCGTGCGGATAAATGGAGCCAAGACACAGCTTGCCCGGAGTTCGGTGACACTGCTGGGGCATAAATTGGGTCACGGAGAGGTTAGACCACTGTCAGAAAAATTGGCAAAGATCGAGGATTGTGCTGTTCCCAATTCAAAGCGGTCTCTACGGCAGTTTCTTTGACGAGCAATATAATACAGCCCGTTTGTTAAGGATTTCAACACAATTCCTGCTCCACTATACGACTGGCTCGGGCAAAATCGGAAATTTGAATGGACCAGAGAAGCACATGAAGCTTTCGTGCGTGGCAAAGCGAGGATGTTGGATCAGCAACCGACCATCAAACTACCCAGGGTCGGAGAGATGTTCACCGTTGCAACGGACGCTAGTTATCGCGGTATCGGCGCAGTCCTTAAGCAGAGGAATAGAGTTATCGAATATGCCAATCGTGTCCTGGCTAACGCTGTGCAGAAGTACTCGATCAGCGAGAAAGTGTGTTTAATGATCGTCTGCCCCTGGATGAGTGGAGGTCATATCTGCTTGGACAAAGATTTCATTTCGAAACCGATCACAAACCCCTGGAGTGGATCAGCACCACCCGAGACCCTCGCGGAAAGCTTGTGCGCTGGGCACTCCGGTTGCAATAGCACGACTTCACAATCCAGCACACGCCAGAGAAGGAGAACCACTTAGATGATTGGATGTCAAGAGCAGAGACTGAAGATGAGGCCCCCAGGATCATGATTGGGGCCAAAAGCTTCGTCGTCAAACTGGATCCCGGAAGGTTGGTGAAACTCCAGCGGCAGGATCCTGTGTTACGGAAGGTTGCAGCTGCTTTGTTGGATAGAAGGAGCATGGAGAACGGAGAGGGAGACAAGGCTGAATCGGCTGAGTCTCAATGAACCTGGCATAATTTCCTGGAAATGAGAATTGCTTGCAGAAGCTGGGTATCGGACGCTTAAAGACGGCACCATACCACCCGCAAAGAAATCGTCTAACAGAACGTAATAAACGAACGATCAAGGGATGGCTGGCGGCTGTTTGTTGTTACCGACCGCCGAGGGAACGTCTATATAATTCAAAATGGTCGGGGATCGAAAAGAGGAAACGGGACGCAGCATCGTAAATGGCATGATACAAACGAAGAGCGGCCGAGTAGACCTGCTGCTGAAGCCGACCTGATGGAGGTAAATGAACAACGGTGGCACGCGTGGGACTTTCGAAGGGCGAAGATGTGTAACGGTGGATACTACTGATGAGGCATGTGAGTAGTATGTCTTCTCGTAAATCCACTTTGCGTCTCTTGAACAGTACAATCTATTACGGAATTTCTGGTGTGGCTTTGTAACATTTGCTAGCATTTGGGTAACGGTCAATGACTATCCAGAAAAGCTCAGGAAGACGCGTTCAAGGAGAAGATATATATTCGGTTTTGTAAACGAGATGCATATGAGAGTTTTGCACCATGTCCAGTAATCTATGACTGTTGAGTTGGTGTTCCCAAATAAAAGACTCCACAGTATCAACCGGAAGGTGTGGGATGCACACGTATAATTTTTTACTCGCCTGACATTGTCATAATTTCACCAACAATAACCTGCGTGTATCAGCTTGCACACAATCGTCAGCCGGAGGGTCACACTGTAGCCATCAGGATCAGAAGCCTGTCCTATCGGCTTCCTCAATGGTTGGATGTCTGAGCAACGAAGAATCTTTGCCCTACAGGTAGGTTGTTTGAACACGTGTTTTACAAATGTTTTTTTCCTCTACATGCGCTAATGCAACTGTACTGCAGGCTTCATATTGTTTTTTACGCTTAGGCTCTCGAAAGAGTGGAGTTAGATTAAGGAGCTGTATTTTAGGCTGCAGTGATTTATGCTAGTGATTTATGCGTAGGCATCCGGGTATTAACCATTCAGCTGAGTGGGCAACAGCCTCGCAGCACAGGGATCACTCGGAACATTGATATGGTAGCCGCTTCTACGAACCGCGTTTGATGTTTAGGTGTAATATTTGTCATATATTAGCACATCTAACACCAGTCGCTCCGTTATCCTCGTGAATTATCTGTGTACTGTCGTGACATACAACTTTCTTTGATGCTTGCCACCGTTAGGTGTTACATAAACAGGCGAGACAGATAACCAGATGAGTGTAGGCACCATGATTATTTCCACCCTGAAAAATTCTGCCTCCAAATGTTGTCAGCCTGACTGAATTTCAAGTCAATCTTACTCTTGTGGTATTGCTTCACCCCCAAATGCGTATAATTAAACGCCGCAAGAAACAAGATAACCTAATAACTATGGTTAACACAAAAATGTTGATATCTGTTGAGTTTAAGGAGCCTACATACAGTCCGTAACTCAGATGTTAACATAGTTCACTTGTGCGATTTGCTAGAAAAATACTCACCTGCTGCTTATGTTGACGAGTTATAAAGAAAGAAGGAATCATTTTTTTCCAGCGAGTTCCCGATGAAATTAATTTGACACCTTTAAATACGCGGCAATTTATTTCCCACTTCACTTGATATAATTACAAGTTCACCGAATTATAGTAGAAACAACATTTGTGTACCTCAGTTTTCTTTAAAAATGTCCGGCTACTTAAATAAACTAATGACGCTATCGCTGACAGGTTAGCAAACTCCGTGTATCGCAGCTTGGTTTAAATGTGCATAATGTGCACCCAACCTAAATTCGGCGTCAGCACAATCGGATCACACTGCACGAGACAAAATGCCACCATGATCGAACCGTCGTCCTGATCAAATTGCAAAGCGCTTGGTTTAACGGTTTACCTCAGGTTACCTAGAATATCACGGCTATCCCTCCTTTAATCAGTAACGGTTGTCATTCAACGGTTCAATATCAGGACTTTTTCAGGTCGCCCTTTCAAAAACGACACTTAGAGAGTTTTCTCAATGTGCTAGCTTTTTATTCCAATTTTTTCAAAATATTCTATGCAATGCCGCTTTTAGATGCGTGAATTCGTTACAGATGTGCCTACACTGATCTATGTTTGCAGCTGCAATTTATTCAAATTTAGGTGTTCTTCATATTGGCATAAATCCTGCATATATCCTGCGACGATGGCATGCAAAGTGGTGAAAGCTTCATACTAAATCGCATATCCCGTTATTGGTACCCGGAAATAGACAAAATGGTAATATCCAATGTTTTTTTGCAAAAGCATAGGTGTGTTAGTGTTTTCACGTGATGGTCGAGCTCCAGGCATGAAACAATCCGGGGCCGCAAAGCAAGAAATTTAATTTGCCTGATGAAGACCGAAATAATGTAAATCACATTAAGCTTCATCGGTGGTTAGGGTCTTCCGTGGCGGAATTTATAACCACGTGTAGAATAATGCTTACGTCCTGAAGCTTAGGGTAAATGGGTTAGAAAAACACACGCGTTTATAGGGTTGCTGTGGTTAACTGAACAAAATTAATAGACTCAAAGAAAGTGTCAAAATCTGGAATAATTTCGGGCCAGTCGGCTATCAAGTTATGTTACCAATTTGAAACATTTCATAATGAACAGCGATAGAAAATATCTCATGACTTGGGCATTTATATACGGACACCATTCAACCAACCGTACACACCAAAAAACATTAGAATATTATTTTCATAGTATTTGGAGTGTCGTTGAGCACAACTTTACATGCTGTCAACAAGAAATGGCGGAATGTGCGACTTAAGCAAACGTTGAAAACAAGCCTGGCCAAACTTTAGAATCTCGCACCATGCTTCACTGATCAAGGTAACATGGCAGACTGCCTATTCTTGGAATCCGAATTAAGTTAAATTTAATCAGCATTGTAGCACCACAGATGAACTCCTCTGAGAGCTGCTTATATATATATATATAGATTGCTAGGTTTAAACTTTTTCCTTGTTGTTGGTGAGTTCACCATCTGGGAAGAATATTTTCCTTTGAATTCATATTAAGCACGTGAAGTGGTTTTCCTTCTGCCATACTTCTGGGTCCAATTTGCGTATTAAATTTTCGCAGTATGAGTGGACACTAGGTGTCAGGTTTATAATAAAACGGTCGCTCCGTGCAGTGCAGCGTACTTGCTGCGCAAAATTTGGATCAAAAACACCGATGTTGAATGTATCGTCATTGGTGTGACTGTTCTGCATGATTTTCGGAGACGTGACCTGCTTATTCCGCTTCGACACAGTCCGTAAGCCTGTAACTTAAAAGCACACAGTGATACACGTGTTGGCTGATTTGGCCCAAAAATGAGTAACAACAAGAAAATATGAGACAAAGTAGCAGCCAACCGTAAATTCTTTTGTATTAGACATTGCTATTTGTATTTAGCACCTCAGAAGCTTTTGGGTGGGTTATTGATCTGGCAAAATGGATGCACTGGGGTTATTGTTTGTTTTTCTACAATCAGCTATTCACTTCTATCACCTCAAATGATATCCCGGCCCAGGGTGCGTAGGTTTTTGCCACCCAGAAGTAATCTGCGCGCTTTGAGTCTATATTTCCTGGGAAATATTTTATTAGCAAAAAACTATTTGCGTTCCGACCTAGTTGCTACGAAATGGCTATAAGGTTTTTGATGCGAATGAATATATTTTTGGCATAACTTTATTTTCATCAATTATTCCTGGATAATTTGTCATATAAGGTGGTGTACCGCCTTGTTGCTGCAACATTCCACCTATTGGGGCTCCTTTAAATTACTCACGAAGGACAATCCATTGCGGAGGTCGGTTCTCTATGTGTACACTAGAAGTTTCCAAACCGTTAGTAGAATAAAATAGTTGTGATTAATTAAAGCTCAGTATTATATATTTGGTATTTTTTGGCTCACAGCGATGGTTTTCTGTTTATACACATCATGGGTATAAACCACTGTGCTTTGAGTCCTGTATTTCTCCTCAATGTGAATATTTCACACTGAGGAGTTGTCGGGCCTCGTTCATAATGCCGGCAGCAGACCTTATTTAATTGGCCATGATCGTTAACCGAGGGAATGCCTGTTATAAAGGGGCTGGCATGCATTGGTTGTGAATGCGCGAGGCAGGGTGGTTAAATATAAACATATTGGGATAAGTTAGGTCATACACTGTAGCAGCTGAAATTTGTGATATACTTCTCTGTTCCACGGGCAGCTGCGCAAAGCTTACAGGTATACACGGTTTTTTGTGCTTCTAGTTTTGTTTTTCCACAAATTACTTATTTGCATATCATGGGGACATTTTGTTCAGGTACTTCATTATGTTTTTAATGCACGACCTGAATGTTGGAGAGATGAAATGGACTTAACTCTATAAATGATGGATCTTTTCGGAGTCGGAGCAAGGCGGCTATTTGTGAAAGCCAGTTCCTGAAACATTAATCCTTCTAGATGCACACGGTGAGCTATTTAACTGATATTCCCAAGAAAAAAGCATCAAGTGAACATCTGATTGGGACTAAAATTATGTGGACATATCCGTAAAAACGATTCCAACGAACCTCAAACATTGTTGGATCCGAGAACACATCAGTGGAAGTGTTCATGCCTCACCCAATATCTTGCTTTTGGAAGAACTACTGTTACTTTATACTTCGTTGTTGTGTGCGATCAAATACGAAATGTATGAATGTATATTTACAGGTTTTGCCTACTTATAAATAGCTGCGCAAAACGTTTGATTTTGTTCAATGATCCCAATATTATTGAAAGCCTACTGGTTCCGGGTAACCAACTAATTTGGATATTGGCGTGGGCTACACGGGAACCTGGTTGGTACGGAGATCCGTGACATTACACACACACATTATCGGCTGCTTCACAAACTTACCCCCTCCTTTGACATATTAGGCGTAGAGAAATGAAAATGAGATATATCCTTAGGGCACCGGTTACGATGTACCTCATTTGACACGAATTTTTATGTCAGTGACGTGTGGCAAGCGTCTGTGGAATAGCACCCGCTCCTAGCGCAAAAAGCCAGTCGAAACCTCATCCAACGAGATAGCAGTTGCTCCTTTGCGCGACGGTTGCAATGCGAACTTAAGTTTACACTTGCATAAATACTTATTTGCGTGGAAATGTCGCGCAAATTTATCGGCAAATGCGCATAACAGTCGATGCACATATACACGTATGTACTGGACTATAGATATTTGAATACGCGTATATAGGCTAACCAGTTTGTCGACTCACACACGGCCGCTGTGTCTGGATATGTCTGGATATGTCTTCGGGTGATTTTACTGGCGGTACTTTGATCGATGTCTGGATGTATGCAGATATTGTATGCGCTTAGTGCATGTATACGAAAAAAAATCATTTACACATTAACTCAGCGACACGGGTTTCTTCTGGCAACCGTTATAAGGTAACATAACAGGCCGGATTTTGACCACTAGGGCCTAGTGGCTACTATTTTCTTCTAGAATCTTGGTAGCTCTGGCGTGAACAGCTCCCGAGTTGAGTGACGCTTTGAGTGCCAGAATCCAGCTCAAATACAGTTGTGCCTGCCAGAGAACTGAATGCGAATGGGTGCCAGGTCAGCGCATTTGAGATGACTCAAACAGGCTTGGACCCATATGATTTGTATTCGCTGAGAGCATACAATCCGGAGAATGTTTGTAAACTAATTTCATCTTGCCAACTGATACCCCCAGCTGCGTGCCGGCTATAAACTCCAAACGATGAAGTCAGCAGTAGCGTTCTTATTTGAATGAATTTGTAACTACCACCAGATCTGTACCACGTTTTTGCACTTCCACCAACCGCCCGTGTCCTTCTAATTGTTGGTTCATTTTTAGGTTGCGGAGAGTGAGAAAATATTTCTTATTACTGAGAACTCGGCAGAACCGGATGCATGACAAATGTAGCGGAATCTCCTGGAACCGTTTACATCTGATCCCCCTTCATATATTGATTCATGCTAAAACGCGTTTGCCATCTACTTGAATAGTGCTGACATATTTAAATTCGGCAAATGGACAGCGTGCCCAATTTGGCACTGTATATCAAATCAACCGCAATACCGCTTGCGTTTAACGAGCTATTATGACCAATCGAGAAAGCAAATAGGCCCAATAAATAACCGCACGTCAAGCAAATACCTTGAAATCAACTGCCGCGACCACAAATTGGTAACAATCTAGAACCTACAGGAAGCGGAGAAAAATATGGCAAACGGTGCACTGCTTGATCCTGTAGGTTAGTGATTGCATGCGTTCTTCTTGGGATCATAGTCCTGACCACACGGAGTTAAGTTGGCACATTTACATCTAGATCATTCGCATCCCAGACAAATAGAGAGAATCTGTCTTAACTGTCCTATTCAAAGCCGGGAACGTGTTGAATACCGCATACACTGGAGTAAAAGGTCTAACTGGTGGTGACGGACCAGCTGAAATCTCTCACGCTCCATTTACATATGTAAGCTCGTGACACAGTTACCTGGGAGCAGCAAACATGAGACCCATTTATGTCGTTGCGTTGACCCAATTTTTACAACCCCTCAGATGCTAGAAAGCGCCATAAGGACAATGGATCCAAAATTCTAATCAAATGGTTTCAATCAACTGATTCGACGGTTCTGTTCTTCAAAAGTTTTGGACTATCAAAATGTGCCACGTTTGTGACTTAATACCCAAGTGTTTTACGTGGAGCACACTAAATTATTTCGCAGACAAAGCTCTCACTCTTTCCAGTCGTGTGCGAGTAGTAATGAATATAATCACTAGACAGTCAGTGTAAGGTCAAAGTACGGGTTTCCAAAATCTCCTGTAGATTTCCTGGAGTGCAGAGGTACGCAAACGACAACGGTGGCGAACCTGCATGTAAATGAACTGATGGTATTCATCCCATCACACGGAATGCAACACGCCCCCACAAATGGTAGGGGCATGTTAGTAGGCGTGATGCCACCTGACATACATTTTACATTTTTGGAAGGGACGTCCGTTTTTCTGGAGCGTTCTGCGTATCTTAGAAGATGTATTAGTCCTGGCCCGTTGCTGAAAATTGAGCTGTTGTGAGGCACCAGCGGAAGAAAAGTGGTTAAAAAATAGTGCTCTTCTACCGGTCTGTACGCATCGCGCAACTCTTCAGATGCAACCGAAACACTGAATTACGCCACTTTAGCATGTGTAACGCAGATAAGCGGTTAGAATCAACAGTGCCCTCCCGAAAGAGCCGCTAAAATTGAATTTTCCAACACAGAATATGCGTGCTGAACGTGACCATTTTTGCAGATCCCAGTCTTGATGGTCGATCCGACAATATGACGTAGGCACTGTCAAATGCGCCTCATATTCTAATAACTCTTTTACACCGCGATGTGATGTGCTTCTAGTGTACGCAATCAACGCGTCCTCATGAGACACGTTTACAAAAACGATGATGGAAAAATATTTCAGTATTTTTCAGCAGGGAATTGTGGGACGCCTGTGATTTAAGCTACTATTATTAGCCAGTGTTACTTCTCATTCAGCATGCATTGGAAACATACCGTACTCAGAGTCGCAATAAAACTGTCGGTGAACAGCATTTTTGATACGCAACCTCGTAAAATCCAAGGTGCTCTTTTATCAAAGATTGCTATTGATTTGAACGCACCGACTCTGTACGCCACCCAACTTTTGGCGCCGGTGAGCAACAAAAAACCGTCTATAATATACCATTTTCCAGATGCATAAACAATGCACTGCCACCTGCACAAATCATTTCTAATCGTGGGTATACATAAATCAAGGACTCACCTACTTTTATGATTTTAAATAAGGCAAATCGATTGGTAAGATTCAGCACACGATAGTTTGCTAATTACATATGTCGATGGGGACAATCTGCGGTGCATTCATTGGTGGTTTTATCCACATCCAAGGAGCCTAAAAACAATTAGAAAATTGTCCAAATCGCTTTCAATTAGGCAGTTTTTAGAGGAATTTTTGGTCATCCGCGAGAAGTCATAGGGTGATACGGCAAGAAATCAAGGTAAATTGTCTGTTTCGTTGCCCTATTCGGGTTTGACGCCAAAGTTCACGTAAGCTGCAGGCAAGCGCACTATTTACTGACAATGTATGGACTGGTTTAAGGCAACTAAAACTGCGCCGTCAAATGCCTGGACAATAATATGCACGCCATTGTATGACAACGCCCTACTTCATAGGATTAGCAGTTCCCAGAGTAAATTGGAGCCATTGTATGCCTCCTTGCGCGTACCAAACGTGATCAAATCCATAACATATAGTACTTGGGGCATAAGTGAAACTAACCGCGAATCGTCAAACACGTATGATGACAGCACAGGTGACAGTGATTTCACCGAATTACCTAGTGTGTTAGTGGCGGTATTTTTTGCTGACCCAACTCCCAAAAAAGTCACTGTATACAAATTGCTCCGCCATTTGTTGTTATGTCCAACATCCCATAATCTTTTACTAGTCACTTTCGGCGAAAGAACAAGTAGTACGCATGCATGATCAAACGAAAAAAGCCATATTAGGGCGATTTTACTATGCGACTTGAAGCTGAACAGTTATTCCAACATGTGGATTCACCACATTGGCAAAATCCAAGTGGGTTTTTACAGGACAAATATCCTCGGAAGATTTGTCCATTGAGACGCCAGCATGCTAGTGATCTCATCATTGATGCAGCAGCGGAGAAGAAAAAATAGCCAGTATGGCGTTTCAGGGTACATTAGTGCAGCGCCGAAGCCGAAGGAGGTTGCGTTGCCGCAACGTAGAGTTAGTAGTTGCAGTGAGAGTTACGAGTGTTCCTGGTGGATTAATTTAGATAATTATTCAACGGTGTACGCATACGCCTAAGTATGAGCGTGTTTCGGATGTCCTCAATGAACTGCATGAAATATAACGTAACAATCTTCCCGGTTGTTCCCCTGCGCGGGTCGTGTTTACGCGTGCAGGGAATATTTGTGGACACAAGTTGTGTTGTATGCCCTAATTCAAGTTGTAAGTCCTACTTTTTCTGGGTTAGACGTATTGAGACGGGCTACTGTGAGCTTCTGGTTTAAATACGGTTGAGCAGGACCAAAGTCGTTTGGTGCGCCCGGTAACCGCGATGATAAATAGGGTGGACGACGAGAAGCAACCACAACAGAAATAATGTTTGATTTGGTCAGAGAAAGATATCGGTACACTCGATGTGGTGAGTCTCCAAAGTTACTGATGGGTATCCAGATTGATATCCTATGGCCTGTCATAATGTGACATAATTCGAGTGACCAGAATGATGTGATTCAGCTTTCTCCTATTTGGAAGCAAACTGCATATGTTTAGGTAAATTTATCGAAATAAACTTCATTGCCGCCATTTTCCATCGACCCTATTTAGTCGGTACAATTATTTTGGCAGAATGGTAGCTCAAAGTTGAGCCGGTTTCAAATAATCCGGAATGTGGTGGATAAAAAACGCTATTTTCACACAAAATAACTCCAATGATGCAGTCAATATGGGTGGATGCGTGGTATACTAGCGTGCGAGAAGAGATTGAAATTATGCGAAAACATTGTTCAAAACTCACCTCCTGCTTTTGTGTACGCGGGGCGTTTCAAACGCAGCAACATATTTGGTGCGACAAAAATAAGAGAAAATTTCGAACTACGGAGAGTGATGCAAGGAAGCTGTGCGGCGAAAATTTCGGCGCTTCTGCCTCTTAGACGATAAAACCCAACTGAATTCAAAGTTTTTCCTAGGTTGTCTTTTACTGGTTGCTAACGAGGAAACTGCCAGCCCATCATCTAACGCACAAATCGGCATGATCATTGTCCAAGGGTGTCATATGTTCATACATGTCATCCACATTCAGGCGGTAAATGTTGATGCAGGACAACGGGCTTACCAGCATAAACACTTTACTCCAGTTTCTTCAGCGGCAAATATATATTTTTCCATTCCTCTTTTCAAGTGGTTCCCAATTAATAACAGGTTAACCTTAATTTCTAACGTCGCTAATGTGCACAATTAATGAAGATAAAATGCAATTTTGTAACCAACAGAGCATATCCATATAATTATTGCGTTAAATTTCGAGCTGAAAATTTGTTTGGACACAGCTGAATCGAATGGTTTGGAACATACACACTATGAATGCTTTTACTTGGTGACATTGGACGATTCTGCAAACCGTTTACCGACGCGCATCTCATGCCACAAGGCACAAGCGTCAAAGGACAATCAGCCGTTGCATTTTCTTGGATCACGAGCTTCATTGTGTCTTTAGAGCGGAATTTTGATCTCACTTGAATGAAATCAGGAGTTTACGAATGAGAGAATCAACTTCAGCGGAAAGCCTTCCGTCGTTTATTCCACAAGACAGCCGCTAGCGTCGCCAGTGTTCATAAATTTTGCATTTACGTGACTCGGAGACACACCTACTTTGGTACATGCGACGTGCTTTTAATGAAGCGAATAATTCGACATGTTGAATACCGCTTGGTAGCAAAAACCATACTATTACGATTACGTCATTCGCGGATTTACAAACTCACCACCAGCTTTGACGTAGTCATTGTGGTAGAATGAAAACGAGATATAGTGCAATGGCATCGCTCAATGCGTACTTCGGTTGGCAGACATTTTCATGTCAGCAACCGTCTGTGAAACATCAAATGTTGAGGACGCGCACAACCGCGTCTCCTGCATTAAAATTTACTCTGGATACGCCACTAGATGATTTTTGCTAGTGGGAGATTGATTGCTGTCTTTATGAGGTATGTACCCAATACCCATCTGACTTCAAACATCACACGGTGGAATCTCACATAACGCTGTGGATACCGGGGACCTGAATGCAAATATTGTGACCATTTAGGTGGCCGAGAAAAATGATACGTCGTGTAGACGAACATTATCAGCTACAGGCTGATGGAATTAACATGCCATGCGGCTCCGTTTGACGAACTATCTGTTTTCATTCAACATCAGTGTGGCCGGGCTTACGCACCTAACAGCCTTCTTGATGCCATAGATTCTACAGTCGCAGCTAAAGCTTTAAGCGCCCGGGGTCGCAAAGTCCAACTCGAATGCTTGACCACTCGCAGTCTCCTGTTTATGCGGTTCGCATTGTTCGCATTAAATAGCGCACGTCATTTGCACATAAAACTAAACACTATGAACATTGTGTGATCGTTTTGTAACACCGTGCAAATAAAAATAGTTTAAAAGAATAATAAGTTTGCTAACTTTGCGTTGGCTTTGCAGCGACGGTTTGGTCCCAATAACTGCCCTCAGGAGATTGAATTCTCTTCTTATTATATAGGTACAATTGTTCACATGTTACTGAGTGTGATTTGCGTTCGCTGCTCAAACGGTTTTGCTGCTGGTGTGTCTGCAATCTCGTGAAACGCCCGCCGAATAAGTCTACACTGAAGTAAGTCCGTAGGAAATATAGAAAAAAACGCACTAATGTGATTGCGGCATTTGTGTGAAAGGGGCGTCTCGGTAGGAACATAATAGTGCGAATCAAACATATCTTCCTGTTAGAGGTGCACTTAAGCAAACATGCACGCGATCATTCAATAAACTTGCAGCCAACGAAAATGCTAATCCAACAAAACTGAGCAGTGTGAACCGCTTCCAATCATTGCTACGGGTTTCAAGCTAGCAATCAAAGCATTAAGGCATCGTATGTATGAAAATCCCTAGTGATTTGCTGGATAAAACATTGTTCGCCAGCTACTGTAATTCAAACGGGTGTTGCGCTTTGTCGCCACACACACTATGGGATACTCAAACGTGTTTGGTTATCACGGGCGAGGAATTTGCTCAGGGCATTTGCCAACCAAATATTCGGTAAACGGGTCCTAATTTGCCAATTGCAAAATTGGGTGGGAAATAATGTACGTTGGAAACATCGCTGCTTCCACCCGAGGCCAAAAAAAGAAAATTTGAGTTTGTCTGTTCCCAAGTGAATTTATATGTATTCTGATGGGTCACCGGGTCACAACTGTCAGCCATTAGCCAGACCCTAGGCATCATAATCCCCACGCAGGTTTGGCGGTCCGTTATCCTAGTCGAATTGGCACGGCAAGCTCACGCGATCTGCAGACAGTGGCACTATCGCTTATAATGCGGTAACTCGGGCAATGCACACAACTATGCAGTGCGCCTGTAAAATAATATGCATTCCATTTGCGATGCCTTCTTATTCCAGAGTTTCCGCATTTCCTGGAGTAAGTTGGAGTCACATACTGTTTGCGTGCGCGTACCAACTTTGATGAAATCCATCGCCGTTGGCTTGTAATAATGTACGATACGACCGGAGTATGCAATTCGAAACCTAAATTGTCAGACAAAATATGATGACAGCAACGTGCCACAAAAAACGCTGCACCAGCAAACGGACAGCGGATAGTGATTTTACCCATTTAACCATGGTGATTGTGGCGGCCCTGACGGGGAATTTCATTCATTTGAACGTCATTGTTCTAACTATCCAAAGCCGAGGTCTGCAAAAACGTCGGATTTGCTCATTGATTCTCATGTTTTACATTGCGACAATTGTTTAAGGATCAATTTTTATGAAGAAAAAACAAACGCGCGTGCCCCAAGTCCCGAAGGAATTCGGTCAGTTACTAGTTTCTAGTTTCATTCTGACATCAATATTGGTCTGAAAGTTATGATGACGTCCTGCATGACGAATATTCTTACACTAATTTCGTTATACGACAACCAATTATTTTCTTCGGGTCAAATTTTTGGTTAACATTTGATAAAACACTTGATAAAGCGGCTTCGGTAACCATTTTCCTGGAGAGGTTTGTTACAAAATTTCTCTTGCCTTGCCTTGGATTCCGCTGTGTTGCACTTTACTTGAATGACGACAAGTTGGGACACGCCGCGGTGACAGTTTGCAATATATCTGGTGGGTTTATTCATATGCGTATCCAGTGGCGCATACACACATCAGAGTGCAAGCAGGTTTCGGACGTCCGCAATGAACTCCATCAAACACGGCTTAATAGATTTTCGTGATTCTTCTGTTCATGTGTCATTTTAACGTATTTGGCGGAATATACAGACATGCGATTTGTGTTGTAATGGACGTTTTAGCTCCTACATTTTGCGGGTTGATTATGTTGAGATGGACTACTTCCAACGTGAGTGTTTATTGTGGTTGAGGGCGACGCAACTTACATCGCTTTATTCTTAGTTGCGTACATCCAGATACTATGGTGGCAAATAACGTTCCGGGAAAAATATCGAGCAATCGAACACATGATGTTCAACGTGGCTGAATGTGGAAACTTGTATACTTGAGCTATTTGCTCCACCTGGATGCTGACGTCCCCACAGAGTGGCATGAAATTACCCGATAAAATTGGCCCACATTTGGGTGATCAAAAGCATATTTCAGATTTGCCTGGTTCAGGGGATACGCTCAGAGAGATATTTTTTTGTCCTTAAAAGATTTGTCGAGATTTGTGACCCTTTCGACCGTTTCATATGAATGTATGCAATAGTCGTGAATTCATCAGATCAAGTAGCTTCAAGCTCCAAGCACTTCGTCATTTGATTGTTTTCCGGCCACCAATAAGGCATTGAGGACTAATATTCCTGCATTAAATCGTGTTTATGTTGACAAATAATTCCTATCGGTTGGTACAATGATGCATATCAAGATCGTAAAATCGGCCTAAGATAAGAGGGTAGAAAATGAGTAACCCAAATACCGAGAATCAGATTCCTCTAGTTTAGAATACAGCTGAAATAGACCAGCAAGTTTATTGAAATAAGGGCTAGCACGGTTAATTCCCACAATCCCACGTTCAGTCGGTAGAGTCCCTGTGGCTGGAAATGCATTTGATTTGAAGGAGTTTGGGATGCAGAGTATGAGGCCAGTCATTTGCACATGAAATAACTTGCCAACGTGCGCAACTCAAACACGTGGTTCGAACGCGTTGCGTTTTGATTGTATCGCAAGTAAGGGAAAATTTCGAACTACACAGACAGTGGGGCGAAAAATTTCCCGTACTTTCTACAGCATGATATAAATCAACCAAATTCGAAATTCGTTCAGGAGAGTCTCGTATTGCTTGGTGTGGCAGAATCCGTATGTACATCAGCTAACGTACACATCACCATAATCTACGTGAGTGATATCCCTAGTTTGAAGAACAATTATAGTTGTGGATCAACAGGGGCGTCCAAAACTCGAAGCTACATTATTTACGTCAAAGACATTTAGACCAACGGATATTCCAACAAGTGTTTTGGAGACTAGTTTCATTTCATTTGAAAGTTTGTCTCAGTTGAATAAATTTTCGATGTCCTTAATATGTAAAATATTTTCCAGCGGGAAGCTTTTTGTTGTGTATTCCATAAGATACTAGTTGGGGTCGCTTGCGTGCAGATTTGCAATCGTGCGTATACTGGATCAAAGAACCACCGAATTTTGTGTATACGGCGGGTTAAAGATGATGCGGATAACTTATCAGGCTGAATACCGCGACACATTGCCATTACATATGTCTGTGTAAAATATTTTGCCTTAGCAGCATCCGGGGTTCCATCTACATCCAAGTAACCCAAGTGTCTTATTGGGAATTATTTATAAAGTGCACAAACGCACATTTAATTTAATACTACTTTCAAATACCTCAGGGGATTTTTGGTTCTTATGTGTTACGAATTTGTCAGTGGCAGATTCACAAACTCACAATCTACTGAGGCGTATTCAGTGCGACAAAATGAAAGAAAGATATACTCGTATGGGAACAATCACGGCGTACTTCATTAGCACCCATTACTATGCCAGCCTTATGCGGCAACCGTCCGCGAAATGAAATTTGTTTGCGGACGCAAATCATCTAAATTGGAAAGTAGTCCACTAAGGTTACAATTCCGCTTCATCCATGATGGTTGCAATCTGACGTTAATCTTTACACTTTTACCTCATGAAACTATGCTCATATGCACAGGCAAGTACACGTACTGACTATGTACGTTTGTGCTTAACATGCTGACACCTAATTTGAATTGTATGCCAATCTAATGAGATCTTTTTTATAGACAAAGCTATTTGGATGCACACAAAAATTGACAGGCATCTTGCACATTCACATATAATTCAGACAAGTGGATTCTTGGGTGCGTTACACTATTCATCGCTCTTTCCATGAAGCAGCAAATGAGAGAAGTGAATATAACTTCTTAACTCCAATCGTCCAAGAAAATGCTTGTAAATAATACTATGCTGCGAACGAATGTACATCCAGAGAAACATTTTCAGCGACGCTTTGACGCTTGCTTTCTTGATTCTGGTTTTAAAGCCTGTGTAGGAATGAAATTCTTAGACGGCTGATCCGCCGCTAGATAGTTTTTCAAGAATAACGAATAGCATTTTGCCAAATCGCCAGTCAAGTATTAGGTGTTTTAATAATATTCAAAGGGGTTGGATTATTCAACTTACGTGCTGCCCCATTGCATGATGTGCAGTGAAAAAATGAGTTTTGTAAAAATGATTTCTCCAGCACTTTGAAACTGCCAGCTGTCGCGCAATGTCTTTGTGCGATTCGGTTGTACAATCCTGTCGACAAAAATTGTGTAAGCTCTACTTTGTTTTAGTTTAGTGATTAAAAAACGTAGGGGCGCTTTGCGCGGTCAACCAGGTACTATTCACATAAATTCCCATATCTGCTGAGAACTACAAACTCATTGTATACATGGTGAACTCACATGCTGCTTCCATGAGTGCGACATGTCCATAAAATAGAAGGAGAAATATCATATCATATTCGAGCTGCTGACAAGCACTGTAAAATGCTTAACCCATCGGCATGCGGAGCAGCACGTTTGTTTCGATTTGTATGGTTCTACATTATATCTTATGATACATACTGAAGAAGTGTGCCCCAAGAATTTTCCCGGGCAGAATGAAATCGGTTTCCGTAACATTTAGAGGATACTGTCAGATGTGGAAACTGGAATTTAAAATGCTAAGGTAAAACAATATAGAACACGTGGTTTCCCCAAAATGACACGCATGTGCTTCAGGTCGAGGAAGAAAGTCATTCGGAGACAATGAGTGTACTCATTGCTTAAACGAGCCATTAAAAATGATTGAAATATAGATAATTTAGATTGTGCACTCAAGCTTTCGTAGTTCATTAAGTCCCCTCCACAAATTTGCTCCGAAATGTGAATTATAACGTATACGCGTATATTACACCAACCCATGTTGGTTGAATGTGCATCAATTTATTTTGACAGGGTGCGCGTTAACCAAGTTTGAGTTGTTTGATTACGGCATCTTACACAAAAAAGGATCCATAAAAACCTGTTCGAACCTGGCTTCACGAAAATTCTGGAGGTGTTTGATGCGTCTGATTTTCGTCGCACCCTAAAGCCTACCTTAAAAGATGACATCGGATTAGAAATAAATGAATATGGGATGTAGACTTTCAGGGAAACTTTTTAACGATGAACTAATTGGGATTGCATAATTCGACTTAGTCTATACATGTATCTCTGTTGACGTAAAGTATTAAATATTGTGCGTCTAATGCGTCAACAAAAACTCACGTTCTTCTTGTGGGCGCGTTAGACATTATTAGAGCAAAATTATTTAGCATAAGAAAAATGGTGAAAAACTTGAACTGCAGAGTTTCATAAGCGAAAACATTTGGGCCAATATTCCGCTGTTTACTCTGTTGGTAATATAGCGCAACCATTTTTTTGTTTTCCCAGAAGTATCACATACACGTCGGCGCACGTCGCGCGGCTCGTATTGCGCAGGTATACGAAAGACGAAGCTTGAGAATATAAAACATATCTTGGAATTATCAACCAGCAATCTATTTGTTAACGGGAACAATGCATTTGATATTGGTGACCCCTCACAATATGAGCTTGGGTCATAATAGTTATACAGTTTTCTCGGTGCCACAGGGCAACATGGGACCCGGTATTTTTCCATTCATCAAACGTCCCATGAATGCGTGTGAAATTATAATTTTGTAGACGTGTGATAATCGGTAAGCAGTATGCGCTCCTTTACGACAAACGAATAAACCCACGTAAACCACAACATTATTGTCAACACTGTCGTCACTCGGAGTGACTGCTTGGTATACCGAACGCCCACAAGACTTGTTCATGTTGTCAAAACAATTATCGAATGCATCGGTTGTACAATACCCCGTTTTTAATGCTAGAATATATATATATATATTGAGTAGGTATGCATGCTCGCCACGAAGTACTATAAGCTAGTGTGTTCTCCGTGCACCGAGAATTGGGTTTTCTCAGTATGTTTGCCCCATCGAAAGTGAAATTTAAACGCCTGTCATCTGACAGCATAATATGCATGCAATATATACCTGCTATTTGAATTTGCAAGCCAAGCGCACGAACGATGCACGCAAACGCACTGTTGTTCCATGAAAATGAACCTCACTTTTTCCGAAACAAATTAGAGAGTAATCCATAAAATCTGAAATTTCTCCTCAGCTCCATCAAACAAGATTGCTGCAGGGTTTTTTACATTACTCGCGGAAGTAAAACAAAGCAGTGCTAACTTATGCGGCAAGATCCGGACAAACTTCGTCGGCGACTATATGCAACGACAGATAATACGGGTAGCAATGCATTTTGTTATGCGAATTATTTGGATAAAATTTCGGGACAGTATCATTACATAAGTATATTTGCACAAAATTCTATTCTGCCAGCACCTATGACTTTTCGGCACTTCAATGCTCGAGCGTCAAACTCATATTCTGCAGATAATTTCTCACTAATTCACTCTTGCTCTGTTTAGTAAAACCTCTGAGTGCATACAATTATCTATTACTGATTCGAATGAACACTGGATAATACTTGTTCGGGCGCCGGGCAGTAACTCTTGCTGGTTATCGAGGCCACCAGCCGCTTTGTTGGTATCAGCGAATTACCAAGGAAAAACAAAATATCACTGTGACAGCAATCGCGCGGCGTTTGTTTTTCAGGAATGCAAGGCCACTGGATTGGCACTACTATTATGTTTGGATCTAATCCGTTTAATTCTAAAAAAGTTTCGAATTTGGAAACAGGCCTTTTCCTTGCACCCCGAGGGGAATATACACGAATATACTTAGGCATCACAATCGCCCGCTTAGTTTTCCCGATGGGCCGACACGCGTTTTCGTTGTCATATTGTGAATTTTCAAGCCCACAGGAAGGCATAAATATACGGTTTGTGGTGCACACCTGAACGCCTGATGAGACAGTGCGCCCTTGAACGCCTGACTAATCACTGTTGCGGCTTTTTCATTATGCGCTGACTGTCTTACCAACACCTGGAATCCGCCCATTCAAAGAGTATAATTAGCAAGTTTAGATCCAAAGCACAGAGCATTCGTGGTTAGTACCGAGATTTTGGAAATCTTTTAAACTACAGATAGTAATGCAGCGTGCACTGGAACTTTAGTGAAACAGTATTTCATTTGTAACAGTCAAATTACTCATTGACAGCATACCCCAGAATAGCGACCGCTGTAGTTTGTTTCTTAACTTGAAGATTCAGTGCACATCTTGGATCAGCAGACGCTGTGGGCTGACGATCCTTTTCACTTTTGAATACTAAGCAGTTAGCAATTTGGTGGCCTATAATGAGCAAAGACTTACTCAGCAAGATAATTGCTCACGCGCAAACTTTATTAACATACGTCAAATCAAAACATCCGAATTAACCATACTCCTGGTAGGTTGTATTACCTGACCTCGTGGGCGAACCAATTGCCTGGAATTTTCCGATTACCCGAAGAGGTGTCAAACCCAATGCCGCATTTTATAAGGTTGGTCTCAGTTTCCTTCATTTGCAGTGGGAATTGGGAGGCGTATGCGCAATCCGTTACAGTGCAGTAAATGAAGTACACGTTAATTCCGAAAGCACGCTCATAGCAATAGCAATCAGGCCGTAAGAGTCGTCGACATGCTCACATACTTGTTTATGTATGCGGCGTGTTTTAAATGAGACGGATTACTCTTTTATTGGCTAACGTGAGAAATTTTGTACTACATAGATTGAGTCAAAACGTACCTGCGGAGGAAAGGTCCGTTGTCTCTACTACAGATGAGGGAGCTCAACGAAGGTTGAATTTGCTCCAGTTGGTTTATGCATGAGTCAAGGCCTATCCTTTGCCTCGTATTAAGTAATATTAGTTACACGTGACACAACTGAAGTACAAATACACATTTAACCAGGCCGTACTAAATATTAGCAACATGTTGTGATGTGAATCCATACATGCGTCCGTGCATTTTTGCTTTATCTGTTTTTTTCAAATAGAGCGGTTATAATAAAGTTTGCCCGTTTTGAAGTGTTGATTGTTTAGCAGCTGTTTACATATATCCAAACAACCCACGTTGGGTAAACCTGTCTGGAATATTACGCCAACGCCGGGGAAGACAATTTTTACGACACATTTGCACCTGGCTAAACGTTTGCATTCACATTTGCGCCGACTGTTTGTTTAGTTAAATGAATTATCCGTAAGGGAGTCTATTCCTGTATTTAGCAAACTCTAGATACCTGCTACGATTCAGCAAGAGGCAGGCACTGAAAACCTCACGTAACTCAGAATTACATGTGCACTTCTGATGACTTTGTAACAATTTCCAAAAACCAGCCGGGTAAAAACGAACATCCTAAGAAGCACTTTACAAAGAATAAACAGCCAGCAGGTCAAGGTGGACAAAACAAGAATATCCACAAATATGTTAGTAATTCGTGTGCTTGTATTCAAGTCGTTCAGCGATTACAGAATATCCTAATCGTGTGTAGTGTAATGGCAAATTTGTAGGCAACTATCGGCATACATTTGTGAATCCTAAACATATATATATAGCATTATGACTCGTCTGACCTTAACCGTTTAGCTGCCTGCGATGATCGTTTGAACGTCATTTTTTATGAAAGGAGGTCAAGCTCAAGGGGCACAAGGTCCGAACAAATGTAGACATTTGCTGGCATCCACTTTATGTTCTGATATCTGTATGTAGGCTTCAAGAGAATTCGAGAGAAAAATCATGCGAAAACAATATTCTTGCACCAGAAGTTGTTTTATATGGCAGCCAGTCGTTTCTTTCGATTCGAAATTTTGATTTTTCCGGTTGGACTTTAACCTAGGCACTTAAAAAAGCGGCTGTAGAAAGCTTATCCCTGCAAGGATTTGCTGCAACACTTCTGTTGTCTTGTCTTGCCTTCTGCTGTCTCGTATTTTAATTAGGCGAGAAAAGTTTGGAAGATTTATAAGGTGCTACAAAACTCGATGACATTTGTTTGCGCTTTACGGTTTGCACTTTGAAACCACTTTGCCGTCCTTAATTTTTGTGCTCTCCGAAGACGATTAAAGAAATGATTCATTGATTAGTTAATTTATTATTGTAATTAATTAAAGTGCCAGAGGAATTAGGGTTTGGCCAGTAATGCTGAATTTTCGTATCCTGATATCGAAAACGCAACAACAGGGCAAAATATTCTCCAAGGAAGTTTCCATCAGTTTGGCTCATCGAATGTATACGTTGGTTTCATGAGCGCTACAAGGGCTCAAGGCGTAACAAATTTGGCAGTAATTTTAACGAATTGGATGGTAATACCAGCTTTATTTTGATAATATCTTCGCCGTTTCGTTAAGCGCTATTTTTCTGTTTTACCCAGATAAGTGGAGTAACTGATTTGTTTTTCATAAGGAGGAACCGCGGCAGAAATCACATGGTAATTGTACGCAATGCACAATACATGTATCCATAGTTAGATACACGCGTACAACTTCGGTAATACTAGTCGTACAAAATATGAGAACAGCATTAATTCACAATAAACGGAACGCTCGAATGCCTACAGTTTGGTTTCTGGGATGCTCAAACCCCAAACCTATTTTTCGCTGAGAATATTTCACTGGTTTACTTAGCGCAAGTGAGAATGCACTTTAGAAACCGGAATTCAGAACTTTACTGTTTAGCCTACTAAAACTACAAAAATGCAATCTGTTTGACAGTTAGTACATTTACTCAACATACACTTTGTTGCATTCGGTGCTTTAACCGTGAGCACCAAATATCGTTTTGCAAGAATATCACGCGTCATTTCGTTTCCTGTTGTGTGTGTCGCATTTTTCCAAAAAACTTGCTCACGCATCTCATTTATATATGAGATGGATGTAAATAAATTCAGGAAGCAGAATTTAAATCAAAATTTTCTACATGGATTTACTCCAATGGTATACCCGCATGTGTCGTTGTTGATGCAAAGTAGTAGCAATTACGCGTATAGTTTTTATCCAAATACTCACGTTCTTCTTGTGTGCGTTGTGCATTTCAGTCGAATTGGGATAAAAAACAGTGGGAGAAATTGCGTTTTATAACTTGATACTACACAATTTCTAGGCAAAATTTTTCAGGATTTCAGTTGCAAGCAAGTCAAAGTAATTCAACTTCCATTTGTCCAGAGTTATCAAATGTTAGAATCCGTTTTCAATATCTACCAAGCTGCTGGTGTCAAACATATCCTGTCATGTTCAACTTTCAACAAGTTTGTCAATGAAGACAATTCAGTGCATATTTTTCACCCCTTACTACAAAAGCCTGGATCATATTTGTCACAAATTTGTGAGTTTGGATTCAGAGTAAAAGATAGAGGGGGTTCTCAGAGCCACAACGCTTATGTTCAAAACCTTAAGCATGGGATCAAAACTAGATCCAAATACATAATATGTACAGCACTACATTTTTAACCCTCGTATGCCTTCGTGGTTGGAAATGGATTTAAATGGATTATGATTGTCAAATGAAAATTAAGTAAAATCCTAACGTGTTTTGAATGCGCGCGGCATTTCGTGTTGCCAAGTAATTCTCGTCTCGAAAACTCATGAGCAAACAATCATCTGGCAGTACAAGGTACACGGATTTTTTTTCGCATCTGCATAATCTCATTTGCAAACCAAATGCAGGGTAGTTGTGTACAAACGCTCTGTTATTTCATAGAGCTGAGCGCAGCTTGATGCAGTCTGGAGAGGAATAATCAAAACTGCGGTGCACATATCAATTGGACGAAACTAGAGTAGTTCAGCGGTCTTTTTTTCATACATATCCCGTAAAAGGAAAGCAATGGAATACTACCTTTTGTGTAGAATGTCACTTTTCCTCAAAAGTTCCACAGGGTGGCTCTGTAGTTTGTTTATAACATATGCGCTTATTTGGCAACTACCCATATAAGATGAATATGCCTCTTTTATTTTGATAAGATGCTCCAACCCATGTTTGTTTTAATGGATTCTGTATGCAGCAACATATGAAACAGTAAAACAATACTTGACAACCCGTTTGCCCAAGCCCCATTTCAATTATGGAACAGCGCGATGTGTAGCAAACTGAAGTGTCCCTAGACAACTAAGAGCGGATTGGGTGCAGATGAATATGGAAATATTTACACACGGATTTATTCTAATTTCATAGTTTGAAAGAGTGCTACTCATTCATTGCTGCTGGCGCAAAATATCAGATAATATACGTCTTATTTGCTCAAATACTCACGGCCTTCTCGTGTGTGCTTTTTCGTTAGAGGAATAGGGGAAAATTCGAACTGCATATTTAAATGCTGCGGAACGTTTACACGTGTATCATATTCATTTTTGCTCACGTTTTCTGCTCAGTTTGCGCCCGATTGTCGGAGCGTCAGACCTACTAGCATAAAACATATCCCAACATTCTCAACTAGAAATACATTTGTTCCCAGAACACTCCGTCTGTTTACCTAAAAATGTTCGAATTATATCTGTTATACAAGATTTTGGGTGCCTCAAGGCCACATTAAACATAGTGATTCTCCATATCTTTGTCGTCTGATGATGATTAACGTACAAACCGGTACCCATCACGACCATATAATGACAGCGCTTGAAGAGGAACAACACCGTCAATATCATTCTCCTATAGAGTGACCTCTTGCTACATCGACCGCTCACAAAGCTTGCGCACGTTGCCTAAATAACCAGATGTATGGCTTGCATAATATTGCGTTTTCGACGCTAGATTGTCTTCCTGAATGTAAACGTTTTTAATATTATTGGCTAATCAAAAGCTTACGTTTGCTCCCTCCATCTGGCGATGGGTTTCGCTCAGTATTGCGTCAAATCGGAAAGTGAAAATTGGAGGCCAGTCACCTTGCAGCATTATATGCATGGACGTTTCTAGTTGCATCCGTTGACTTGAGTTTGCATGCTAAGCTCATGTGCGCATTAAAACTTCATGAGCCTCAACGTAACTTGATATTAACCACACCAGAGAACGTAGGTCAAAATATTTTGAGTTTCAAATCATTTCCATCAAGCTAGATTGGTTGAGCAGATTTTTCGTTTTTAGATTAACCAGGAAACTGAGACAGATGGGCTGTTATCTTGTGCGCATAAATCCTGACAGAATTCATCAGCTAATCCATACAATAAGGAAAACTACTACTCCGGCAACTTTCATAATGGAATGAATTTGAAGAAAGTATTGTGCCGAAAAAACATTTACCCTATAAGCGCGTAGGTCACATGATTTTACCCTGCACACCTTTTCAATTTGTTGGCCAGGGGACAATCAAGCGCCAAATTAATATATTTTCCCTTCTCACTAATTTAATCTTGGATATTATTAGTAAAAACTCAGCTTCTGTGCACTCAGCTCCTGTGTTGGATACCACTTGCTCGCACACGGTAACTGGAATTGTACAAACGTTTGAGTGTCACAAAAAGAATCTCCATATTCACAGTGTTCATTTTCGCTGATTCATATGAAGACACAAAAAAATTTTTGCCGTGAAAATCACACGAAATTTGCTGCTGGGATTGAATATTTCCGTAAGTCTAGATTGTCAGGATGCACTTCACGTAAATCTAAAACATTTCGAATTAGGAAGCCGTTCCATTTCCGGCAGTTGCGTGCACAGCAATGGTTACAAGAACGGACTTAAAAAGAGGGCCGCCAACTATCACTGACTGCGGGTTTGAATGTCTTCTTGAGGTTTGGTATGTGAACTTCGCGAGATATGCTGACTGCTTTGGTAGCAGAAGTGTACAGTAAGGTACAACGCCTGATGAAAGAACGCTTCATTCAGACGCCTGTATACGCACGATCGTGCGTTTTATCGATGCGTTGTCCACATATAAGCACCTGGCATTTGTTTGTTAATATATAGAGTTGATGGATTTTGGATTTGTGCTCCGTAGCATCCGCGATGAATACCGAGATTTCGGAAGTGGTCGTATAGTCCAAAAATCCGCATAAATTGTGCACTTGGATTTTCGTTGGCAAATCGCAACTAATACGAGGCTTTTCACCTGGTATGTAAGAACGTGGTTGCCACTCGGATATTTCTGACAGTGTACGTCGCAGAGCTTGGGGGTTGAAAGACTGATCACAAACCATATTCATATATTCTGCTGTCTAAAACGCACATTGGTGAGCTACATAGGTTATACACAAAGCCAATGTGAAATCCAATTTCCTCAAAATTATGATCAAAGTTAACAATGTTTGCGCCACGAAAGCAAGCGCATTTGGCTGTAACGAACTGGAAACCTGGGAAGAAATATTCCGCAGCACTTGCAGATAGCGCATTACGCTTTTCTCGAATATATATATATATATATTCATGTTTATAATATCCACAAACGTAGCCATGCAAGCTCGTCCTGGATGACAAGCTAAACATATATTGTCCTAGCCGTACTCCGATGACCGGAACAAACGATTGACCAAAACCGTGTTTACCAAGGTGGCTTTTAAAGCATTTAACATGGAAGGGCAATTACAACGCGCTTGCGCACTCCCGTACATGGCGTCCAAATCGGGGTTTTCCATGTGAATCCAGTCCAAATACCGCACGGTGACATAAAGGCTTTCAAAATATCATCGGGGGTGATTTAGGTTTATTAAGATTTTGGTGGGAAATGAAATATTCTGCGTGCTGCTGTCTGACACTTTTTAGGCTCGTGAAGGCATACACTCTGAACTGCAGTTAAAATATTTTTTAAATTAAATTCTTGTCCACTCAACCTATATCTTGCGTACAGATTAACGCGGCTCTTGCAGAAATGTCAACTTCGCCGAATTCAACAATGTCGCTTAGTGTACTAGTAATATTATTCGCAAAGAACTGTCAGTCCCACCAGGTGCGAATATGCCCCGGTCACAATGTAGGATTGCGTTTCAATGCAAATAAAAATATTTATATATAAAAGGCACAGTTTTCCAACACCACCCCAAGGGAGTTTTCTATGCTAAACCGCTTCTAGGCCAAAATTATCTGTAACTTACGGCGACGTTCATGGGATTCATGTGCACACTAAAAAAGAACAAACTATTCCATTTCAATTCGGAAGTTGTGCGGGTGTGCCAGTACACAGGTTATATCGCTTCTGCCCTCAGTATTGCAATATGAAGCACATCCGCAAGCGGATCACTTTATGAACTTAAACATTGATTGTGCGATAAAGTTGTAAGTTGGATGTGTTTGCGTTGAACAAACTGATATGGGATCAAGGTCTAGCTTTACGTCAACGAATACATTTCACTTCGGTATGGGGGCGCTCCTCCAAGTCCCTTAAAACAGAATTCTGCAATCCCTTCGGCTTGTGGAACAGCGGAACGCACATACCACATGACGTCTAGATGTTGTGTGGATTCCGCCTAGTGTTAACATAATCTAGAGGAAACATTGAAATATTTTGAACTGGACCACGGGATACTATGAGACAGGAATTGAGTGTTTGGTCAAATGCTAACATTTTCCAGTTCCAGATTGTTCCTTCATTCGCAGTGTCAATTCGGAAATATCGAATAAAAATGTACAGTTAAATCCGTCGAATTTCAATATCCCTGGATAAGAATGTATTCTTATGTGTTTATACTAGTGCAAATATACACTCGTGGGGATTTGTGTTGCTAAGCTGCTTCAATGCTAGATGTGCCTGTGAGTCCAAATGACGATGACGGACTAGATAAGTACGGATATAAAAAGAATAACCTCATATAAATTCAGCATTGGCACAGGTAAATACACCTAACAGTAGAGTTACTGAAAGGCAAGTTTGTGCGCAAGCATTAAATGGTGGTGCGCATAGGTGAAGATTGCATCTGCCGGAATTGTTCAACGCTGCTGAAACAACTAGTGGGTGACAAAGAATTAAGTGCTGCCGCTCGCAGTCACTTTGGCGCACTTCAAACATACCAAGTATGTTAGCACCCGAAACTACATGCAATATAAAACATGAAGTATAAATATTTCATGCCCACGGTTACATGGTGAATATCGATGAAGTATGAGATGTAAATATTCAGTCCCCGTGCAACTGGTGAATGAATTCAGGTGTGACCCATTTGCGTAACTTCGACTGTGACAACATTACTCTCATCAATATCCATTCCGTTTGATGTATGAGCGGGTTTGTTACTGATGACAGTGGAGAAAGCGCAAGCGTATTACGTATTAAATAACCCGCTCTAGAAGCTGCAGCGAGCGCAAATGAGTTTTATTAAAAGAACACTTATAGAATGGATTAGCCTTCGAAGCCTCTGCCGGTATAGAGTTGGGTGCCTCAGCACATGCAATCTTGCATTGACGGTGCTCTGTATAATTTGTATCACATGAAACCCTTGTGATGCCCTATGTTTGAATTGTGATCCAGCGTAATAATATCGTTTGAGCGCGTATTCTGTATAAAGTCACAATGACGAACTATACCGCAATCGAATTTGAAAAAAATTGCCTGAAGTAACATGTTGCAATTGATGAACTGTGACTACAGCTTTTTGCATCAAGAAAAAAAATCGGCAAACAACATGATCTACGCCGCGTTTCACAGGCGCATTTCTTCCTCCGTTACCGTTAGGATAATAACTGCGCTGGCCTAGCTAATAGTCTATAGTTTTAAATCAGTTTATTTTGAAATGGACAGAAAAAATATTTTCAAAATAACTTTGCTAGGCCTGAATCAGTAAGACACCCATTTGCGATGCCAACTACAACCGGTTGAAATACCTCCAAAATGTTTACGCATGCCTGCGGGCATGGACTACGTAATAATTTTGACATACATCAAGGGTATCCTTGTTAGCATTTAGCCGGCTTTATTGCGCACATTGTCAATTTCACAGATTTTAAGAGCATTGCTCATACTTATGGTTCAAAAGCTCAACGGAAACTTCTATCTATGCGGCATTTTTTTAGTGAGGTCAGTCAGTGGACTTGATGAAACAGTTCGACCTGCGAGTACTGATGTAAAGATCATTTTCGGGGTAACATTTCGCCAACCAACAAAACCAACTTCATACTTGTCTCGCGGAAATACATATTCTCTCTGCGCGCCCTGCACACTGCCAAACGTAATATTTGTGGCACAATAAACAATCATATGCTGAAAGCCTTTAACCGGTTGACAAGCTTTTCCGACATCAGCGTGGTAAACTCACCATCTACTTTGATGATTCGGTGCATTAGCAAAAATTCAAGATGTCGCAGCGATGATCATTACGGGGCATTCTTGTTTTAGGCGTGCATGGCAAATATTATTATTTTCGACTCAGCCCATTCGAACTTGAGATACTTCCAATAAGCAAACAATCGTAATTCCTGCACCTGTAAAATTCAGTTCATACCGGAACCAAATAAACACAAACGTCACACGGTCGGCCGGCATGCACTCTTGGCGATGGATATTACAGCCTTGCAAGCCATTCCGCAGTCGTGGGTACAATCGCCTCAGCCAAACGGTTAGTGGTGTCAAAACAGGTGACGCTAGATTTAAACATTGCACTGGATTTTAAACGTCCCAGGCAGTTCAGCACTGTATGTATGAACATGACCCGTGGTATAACGGTCATAGAATATTTCGTCAGCCTCCTGTTCCGAAGAGCATTTTTCGCATACGCAGCATACACCACACTCACTGGTACCAGTTGAGAATATTTAAAGTATTACCTAATTTCATCTCTTTTTCATAAATTTGGTGAACGTGTTTCCGTGTGTAACACTAATTTCTTCTAGGCAGTCATGATGCCTTGGTCTTTTTGTATTTCATTTCTAATGAATGTTGATTAAACAAATCCCCAAGACAGCAGCGAGTAATATCTGGTTTCATTAGACGAAAATTACTGCGCTAGCGGTTCTTAGAATATACTGGCAGTTTAATCCAAAGTGCCACAAAACAGGCGTTCATGCACAAGTGTTGCTCTCGAAACACATGTGGCTCACAGAGCGATCGCGATGCAAGCTGCAAGAAGGATCTATTAAATTGTTCAGTACGTGAGCAAGAACATGAGCAAAAACGAGCTTACATTCGTGCATCATGTATCCGGAATCATTCATTAAAAACGGCGAAAAACCTTTTTGCACCCCAATTAGCAACTGTGAGCACATCCATTAAAGCATCTGCTGCTGTCACAAACGTGCGCAAAACAATTGCAATTCCGCAGGCAATTTGAATAAACGCTCACGTTCTTTTTATATGCAGCGTGTTTAAAATGAGACGAATTACGTCCATGATGAATAGCGTGAAAATCATCAAACGGCATTGAATGATGCCAAGCAAAGTTTCGCGGTTTCGCTGGGGCAGCTTAATTTCACATAAAATTATTCCATGGCTATGTTTTGCCTCAGAGTGCGTTTTATTTGTATCAGAACATATACAATTGTATATATATATAATAAAATATATATAATAATATAATATAATATAATATAATATAATATAATATAATATAGTATAGTATAGTATAGTATAATATAATATAATATAATATAATATAATATATTAATGAGTGCTAAGCGTGCATCTTGGGCGCCTTATCAGCTACATTTTAAAAACGATTCGTTAATCTTCTAAGAAAAACAAAATACATTATAAATATTGCTGACTTACGTGCTGTTATCGTCAGCCAATGATGTTTGCTAAATAAGCAAAAAATAGAGATACGTAGTACGATATATAGGCTGGTGACATGCTGAAATGTCACATATTGACCAATGCATTGAATTCGGATTTAGTTCTGCGTGTGCTGGGTTCGATGAATCGGGTAATGCTACAGTTTTATGCTTATAGCATATAGTCAATATGTGCACACTCTGTTTGTGTAGTAACATAGGCATATTATATCCGAATATTCCGACTTTGATTTACATAAGGGACTCGAAGCAAGTGCATCCACGGCAACTCTCGCGCGCAGGTCAGATCTGCTGTTGTCGCATTTGAGGTGTTCGTTGAAAGTGAACTGAAATGCCTTGCTATTCGATTTAATCACCGAATAGCAAATTAGACACAGTTACTCACCACCCGCGGCTGACGGTCAAACCACTAAAACACGAAACATATACTTGCGGGTGTGTGTATATAAAATAATATCGTGCACTTTAAGGTGCTAGGCGGAATTGAACACAGACCACGCTTTACTGCACTCAGTCAGGTGCTGCTACGGCTGAAATCCTATCCCACGCACGATTGGCCAGAAGATCGGGACGCTTCCTGCCCCGGCATCAAGCTCAGATTTGAGTGGTCGGACGACTGGATCCAAAAATCAATTGGGACAAAGTGTGGGCCGAATGCCTCTTGCAAATGGTGCATCCCGAACTCGTCAGACTTTCCAGAAATTGTTGCCGCTTACTCTCTATCTATGAAGCGAATTTCAATTCTTGAATTTCCATTTGGGCGTTAATATATGCTGTGCACATTTGATGGTTGCTTTGACGTAAACGCTACCATGGCAGGCTCAGACCGAGAACCAAGCTGAGAAAAATACTGTTGCTACACAAGAAACCTGCACACCTCAGGATAAAGCTGCGGCAGTTATCTGGTTTGTTCGAAGCCAAATGTGGCGCCCCCTATGTGTGAACTCCTTACCTGCGTCACATTGAGACGGTTTAACTGAGTCAAACTGAAATATTAAAAGTTTTGGGGACGTTAAACCAAAATATATGAGTTGGACACCTTGCCCGGTTCAGTGCAATGAGCACCTAATAACTGAAAAGGGAATATTTTAGTGTGGGAATTTTATGGTGTTAAGTGGTTCCTAAATATGATGGCACGATAGCCCAATTTCCCTTTTTTGCAATTCTCAGAAAATGTGACTAAAATATTAATTTTAGTACCCAGTGAAGAGTGAATTTCACACCTGAGGTCTGATCTTCGTCAATTTAGAAGTCAATCACTATTGGTGTTATCATGTGCACAGCTCACATTTTTGCTCAGATGAACGTATTCAAATCGATTTTCTTAGGTGTACTATACTTCAATAGGTAGAAACGTTTAGTTTAAATGCGAATTCCTCCCCAGATTAGTCAACGCCTATCGTTGAAACTGTTTTTATTTTGACGTATGTACTATGGCAACGTGGCAGTTTTCCTGGCCACGCTTATCAGATTTGAACTTAGCCACACAACAATATGCACGACAATATATTAGCAATTAGAATGCATATTTTGGCATTTGTCTGTAAACGGAGCAACTGTGTTCAAATTGTCCATGATCCAGTGTGGAAGAAAACATCGCTTCTGCATGATGTGAATAAACGCCACACTTTAGGATCGATGCAACGAAAGAAAACAATCTGCTGTCTAGTAACTCTAGGAGCGTATCCTCTTTCTACGACACTTGTTGCCAGCCTACTAGATTTAATTCGTCTGTGCCCAAAACATACTTGCAACGTTCGGCTCAGTTGATAGAACTAACAACCTTGCCTCACCATGTATGAAATCGGGAGATATCGTTCCACAATACGTTTAGTCATATAATATCATTTCCGTCCAATTCTATTTCACTTACTAAGAGAGTTTTTGTATACAGATGCAGGTTGGACTTGAATACCGAGCCTCCACCTAATGTTGTGGCTAAATGTTTGAGGTCAGCATTCACACTAGATGTTAGGCGAAATGCATGACTGCAGTTTCCGCCCACAACAACGGTGTAGGAATAGTTCACGAGTATGTCGTTCCTATCAGGTGATCGTGCACTGAAAAATGGTTAAGATCTTTCGTCTTATTTAAAGAAGAACGCAGAGTTTCGGTCGACCGAAACCTGGTCGAATATCCCTTCATTTTTCGTATTGGCCACGAGTGTTTGAAACGCTCGGTGAAACGCTGCAGTTTTTACGTTTTTACCTTTTGCAACATATGAACCTATGATTTCATTTGTTCAACCAAGACAGATATGGGTGACCTGATACATAACCAATCGTGGCTAAAATTAGGTAAAGGCCGGCTTGCTTCTCCTGAGTAAAGGTGCTATTCTCTGTCAGAAAGTACTCAAACGAGACGATCATTTTACCCGAAAATGCTTCCTCCATAAAAGACGGCAAATTGTGTATTCAATCCAAATATTCCATCATGCCTTCAACCGTACTCTTGGGCGGACCACCCGCGGATGTTTGTAAGACAACCGAAAAAGACGTCCTTCAAGAAGGTTTGGTCATTTGGGAACGGTGGTTCCTTAAACAGATAGGTTAGTTTCGCACTGTCCTGCGATAAACCGCTGTTGATGCTGCAGTACTGCCGCTTGGCCTAATCCACTGGACTACAAGCCGTCGATGTTATCACCCGGTGCCTTACATTTTTTCCGCAGGTAAAGGCATTGAGTCCCTTTGTAACTTGCTACAGATCAGACATCGCTTCGTCACGAATAGGTCCATCGTAAATAATAATCCGCTCACCGCAGCAGACACATACTATATCCACAAAACGATTACAGCCGAGACACTGCTGCAAATGACCATGACATTGCGGGTTTCAAAAAAAATTGCTCTCCATAAGACTGCAATATATATGTGGTTATGGACTGTGTTCTTCGGAACGTTTCTATGCATTGGCCATTATGCAGAAAAGATTTCATATGAAGCTGTACAACGGCGTTCGCATACCATCGAACAATGTGTGCGAAAAAGTGTGCGTACCATTAGAGCAAATATTCCATTAGCAATTTGGTATACCCGATTGCCTACTTAAAACGCTATTTCCGCTTTCTGAGTCTCGAGAATTGGGTACAGGTTGCACAATTACTGTAACCATTACTGCATTGTGGGTATTTAAAAATGTGCATTATTCTTCATCACCCAAATAAAACAGGATTTTGAAGATCATGCGTTAGCTCAACAAATTTGCCTACCTGAAGAAGGAATACTCAACAACACAAACACAATGATGTCGTGGGCCAGGAAATCCATTATTGTGGTGTACGTAGAAAAGACGCATGTGGCTTGAACACTTATTTATACAATTTAATCGTTGGTACCACTGGGCGTCAACGAGAGTCTGTCAAATTTAGACAATTGAAAACATGCAGTCTTCACAGTCTACCATGATGCATCATGTGTGAATCACCAAATCAACCTCCAGTGGTGATAGATGCTATTTAGCTTCAACTACATGAAGCTGATAGACGCCCGCCGACGACTGGCGATCTTCGTTCACATCACCTGGCATTTAGTTACAGACTAGCAACCTTCGCCTACGCTTGCACTGAGTATTGACACAATTAAACTATCAATCTTTTGCGAAACTTATCACAATATTCTCCGTGAACATCATTTTGGGTTAGCAAAAGCACACCTGGGTGCATATGCGGTTGTTCTCCTCCATTGGAAATTAACCCTGCATTGGGAAGCATGATATTAAATGAGGCAGACTAGTCCATGCAACAAAGCACAACCGATTACTGAGCGCTAATCCAGTTCCCCAAATCAGTGAACTGCAAAATATTGTCAATTCATCTGACTTACCACTTGTGAGGGAAGCTCTGCGGGGATAACGTTTACTTGGCGCCTTAATCTGACTTGAGGATGTAGCTGCAAAGGTGAAACGTGGATTAGCTAGAGGAATTACCCATAAATGTGAAGGCGGTTACGCCATAAAAACAGAACCATCTGCTTCGTTCAAATGTTTGTGTATCGAGAAAATTGGATGTCCACCCTTAATTCGTCTTTGTAACACGTATATGAGTGCACATTTCGTATGATTATGCCTTTGCAAAACACAAAAAGATGTGTTGGGAGAATCATCTAAGAGAGAAATGTTTTCGTTTTAATACACGGAATTATACATATATTTAGAACTTCAAAGGCTACGGTGACGTTTTTCGAAGTCCTCTTGCAAAATAACTATATATTTATCTGAGCGCAGATATTCGTATCTTGTGTAGACGTGTCTGCTACTTCACGATTGCAACCGCAACCCGATAGAGCAGTAGTATCTGTTGCATTAGTCATGATGCGTATTCTTCTCGTGAGCTGTCGTTTTGGTGACGAAAAGCAAACTTTTTTCACAAACTTTTCACGCAAAGTAGGTAGGTACAGGTAATAAAGTAACATCAGACAAATAAGTCCTTATCGATTGCTCGATTGTTCTGAACGCCCTATTTTTAAAAGCCGATTTATCAAACCAAAATCCGTAGATTCCGATTTGAAACTCCCCGGATATTCTTCGCCAGTGACCACAGATTTGCTCGAGATATTGCCGTGATGACCTTGAGTTCTTTTCTTTAGCATTTTAAGCAACATGAGTGGAATAGTCCATTGGAAGTTTTTGCAAAACTGTATCTTTCATTTTTTCTGGGAGATTGAGGCGGCGATGGAGACTGTGAACGAATCTGCCGAAAGTGGGATTACGCTGTATTTTCCCGTCACCTAAGTGACGAAATTCGTAGGACGCTTCATGGTGTCGCGAACGAAATAAATACTGTCGAAGAAAAATGATTATGTTTGAAACATTACCGTGATCGGAATATGGGTACGTCACTTAAGGTAAATCATAAAGTAGAATCCTCACCTGATTATCACAACTTTTCCGGTAGTAATGTACAATGAACTGATGCAAAATACTTACGAAGTTTTCAAGAAAGCTATAGTATGGCGTCCCTGCTTTGCCCTCAACAAAAGGTCTATTTCTTCATCTACCAAATTGACTGTTTAATGAAGTTCTTGTACAGTCCAGAATAACGCGTGCAATTTAGATTTTCAAAAACATTGCACATGTGTAATGTGGGCATTCCCGTCTAATGACTGAATAATTTGCTTATGCAAAAGTTGGCTGGTACATTCCCCCCCCGTTTTTGTGTTGGATCCGTTATAGGGACGAAGGAACAACCATATGCTTAGAAACTTCGATAGTTGCGGAATTTTATAGTCCATTTTTATTGGGCTGTTTAGAGGAGTGAATTGAAAACCGGTCAATCGGTCCCCGCAACCGCCGTGAGTGGCCGGTCCAAGTTACCTATGGATGCGGTCGCAGTACCCTCGGAAAGATGCAGCAGACTTTCGCATGTTACACACCACCCGGTATTGAAAAAATCGGAGGGGATTTGGAATGATCAGGGTGATTTAGGGATTCCCCTCGAGAATTGTCGGTAGCCACTTTGCAGCAGCGTGCTTATTGGGCTTTGCCGTGGGTGAGGTGGTGGGACTTTGAAGTCAACTGGAAAGCTAGATACTCCTCCCGTCAGGGAGCTTATATAAGCACACCTTCCTAAACTGAGGTGACATTATATCCGAAAACATTCACTTCCTGTGAAGAACTAAAGATTCATTGACATAAAAAATGTCATGATTACTACACGCTTTTATCACTCATGTAAACGCAGAAATGCTGCCTTAAATGGCAGCTTTATGCAATATGATTTTAAGCTGAAGGAATCCACATACGTACTTTAAAGTATTTAGGACGAAGAAAAGAAATTCACAAATTGTGATACTGCTTGCAAAGCTCACAATAAATTGCATTTGATAGCGTATAACTGGTGAGTTGCTCACATTTGCATGCTATTTATTAAACATTTTGCACCGAATCTCAGCCAGCTAACATGGGTTACGACGGTTGGGACTTTTCTATCACCCTATCAAAGGTATGCTGCAGTTCCCTAATAATCAACCAAATAATTTTAAATTTATCGGAATTTACCACATAATTTATTCAGCTTCAATAAACAGTGCGGCGCAATATACTGCAAGGTCGATTTATTTCGAAAAAGTTAAACCCAGCTACGCCAAATGTTTTTACGCCCAGATTTTTCATCATGTTTTCTGCTATTTGTGAATTGAGAATAGGACGATTTATTAGAGAGCGGCGTGATAGATAACAGGTTTATGTTTCTCGGTTTTTTTCGGACTGGCTGATGCGTGATCCAGAACTGGGACAAGCGAATAAGTGTATTTGTTGGGGGTAATTTCCTTCGGCTTACGTCGTGTAGTCTCTTTGGCCAGCTCGTTCAGTGTTATCTATAGAACGCGTCTGTTGTACCTGCGCTAATGTGGAGGTTTCTGAGGTTTGCCACCATTCTACACAAAGCTTTCAAGAATAGGCACGGTGTTTTTAGGAAAATTACGTTGTGGTTTACAACTTGTTTATATTAAATACAATCTCTGTACCATGGATTTTTTCAATGGATTTCGGCTCCCGAAGCTTATCCGCTAAAATCAAATGGGGGGAACTTGTGCACTCTGCCTTGTGTTCATCGATTTTCGTCCCTTTTTCGATGAAATTAGACAAGTGTAAGTTATCTGGTCTCCAGGTTTTGTTTGAAAATTGTGACCGAAGTCCTGGTGGAAATGATCGCTACAGCACAACACTGTCGCTTTCAAGAGAATGCGGTAAAAACCTCAAAACATGACTTTAAGTTAAGTTTGTTAAATTCCATTTTTTCGCACTTTTTTAAGTCTGATAACTTTGATAAATAATACAGTAAAATAAACATGAACAATCCAGTCAACTCTGAAACGTTTGCACTCGCCTAGCAGGTTGCTGAGACACGGGAATTAGCGAAGCTTCCTCCTTCTCAAGATGATAAGTATTGATTGACCTAGACAAAGCTCAATTTTCACGCAATAGATGCTTATATATAATCAAGCTCATCAATGTGTAATACCTGACTACTGAGGTCATGTCACGTCAAGACACTCCAAGTATTAGTTAGAAGTAATCCCCATTTACCCAAACACCATTATCCTGGTGAAGGCCTCCTCATTAATATAGCCATATTATATCCTCTTGACACAGTTAGTTGCATTTAAAACGTGAAGGGTAGCTTCGCGCATACATTAGAAAGGCTGCTTATCAATGAGCCCACAGAAGGTTGCATACGTCTAAGAGGTGGAAGTGTATTTCAACCATGAGCGACATGGCAAGCAGCGTGTCTCTGCAAACTAGCCACTGCAATTAATTTAACGAGCTTTCCATGGATCCTGATATAGGCCATCCAAAACAAGTTTGTGAGTTGTGCTTCTACCACCGCTTTTATGGGTTTGAGCCTCCATCGGATAATTTAGTGGCCACGAAAACCTCCATGTACACATAATTCATGTTTTTCGGTGGAACGAAACGGATTATTTAGTGGTGAAATACAGAGCGAGTGCTACATATAAGTGTTTCTTCGAAGGGCCCAAATGTTTCGGATAAATGCCCCCATTTATTAATTCTTGAAAGTTGCAGCAAAACAATATGTGATGAGCAGATATTGAATAACCTATCACCGATTGCTCAGGGTTTTAGTGCTTAGAGAAATTGGTATAGACCTTATCGATCAAAATGTCGACGTGCTGTGCATACAAACGATCCACGCGAGTAGTCGCAAAAAAGCTTAGTCACGATGTTGTAAAGGGCGCTTCAAATGCAGTACACGATTGCTGTTGCACAAGTTCGCTCGCGCAAAATGATGGGTAATTCTTAGTCACTAACATTGTTTACTTGATGTTGAGATAGGCAGTTTTTTAATATCGTAGTACGCGCTATTAAGCACGTTGAACAAACTGCAATTTCATAAAGGGAAGCGGTATCTGGATGTTACCAAGTGTTCTTATGATCCGCGGCTTATATACCACAAACTGACTCACTGTCTTAATTGTATTACTGCCATTTTTATTGAGAGTTGAAATATTACCGAGTCTGTTCCGATCTATTTGGCAATGACGAATTGCTGGGAAGTGCAGCATCTAGTGAGCAGACTATCCGGGTTCCAGTTAAACGGTTTCACTCTATGTGTATCATTTGGGAGTGCATTTGCTTTGAAAGTAAATTATTCTTTGTAAATGGAGCAGTATCGACCTCACAAGCTTGCCAGTTCATTTACATAGTTAACGCGATGTCAGTCAGCTCAGAAAATTAGCAGTCTGTTGCAATGTTGGGACTACAGCAGGCCGATTTATGGGTTACTACCACAAACAAATGGTCAGATTACCGCTACAGCCCAAATAAAATTGAACTGAGCAAATAATCTTTACATTTTGACACTATGGGCAGTAAGGATTGGGGCACCTTTAACTTTGTACTGATAACTTTTTTTTGTTTTCTTCTAAAAACCCAGATTTTCCCAGCTAAAATGTTGCGCCCACAAACGTGTAATCCACCATGTTCTCTTTCTCGTTTTGAACTAAGTTTGCAATAACCGTCCTTGTGAAATCATCCAGGTCAGACAGTTATTTTTTGTGATCTCCGGAATGTTGCCTATTTTTGTGATTGGACTAACCTTGCAGAAACAATTTTGTCGTAATTAATTCGGGAGCAATATACATCTAACAATGTTAAGTATGCCAAAACTGAACTACATTTGGTCCTTTCTAAGGTTGAAGCTCTCTTCAGCGGTTAACCAACATTCAAAGTTGCAGTCACCACAGACATGTCCAGCACTTGAACCTGTTGTCCTGCGAGAAAACGTTACCTATGCCCTAAAATTCACTTCCAATTATTCGGTCACCATAGTATTGCATGACATTTTACAGGATTCTACATTTTAGCATCCACTCATGCATGTGTTCACTGATTAGGATCATCAGATAAAGCTAGCCATCCTATGAAATTAAAATGTGCCACCTTTACTCAACCACCACCTGTCCCCTGAGACAAATTTAGTCCACAAGTTACGTAACAACACAAGTGATCCGCAGGAGCGGAGAAAAATAAGCACGAATTATAGTCGATTTTTTGGTACTTTGGTATTGTTTTCAAACTGCGCACATTGCATGCCCTATCCCTCAGCCGTCGCAGTCATAGAGCCGTGCAGGATGTATGATCACGTGACGCAAATATGATGATAAAGTAGATTGAGGTCATTTTATTCACACTGCAGACTGTCCACACTCGGCACAATTTCCCTCAAAACATTTGTGAGCCCTATGGGACGGCTTTTCCAATCCTAGTGTCCTCAGAAGTCCAAAAGCGATTTAAACTCAAAAGCCGACTGGTGGCGAGAAAAAATGGTAGAGTCATTCCAAGTGATGATACTTGAAAGATTCAAAGTAGTACAACGCGATATACTTCGACGTTAATCGGATTGAAAATTCGCGGCATATATTTTTTTACAGAGGGATGAATTCATGCTCTTAAGAGAATATCTGGTTTCGACTTAAAGGTCCTCTTTGTACCCCATATCGTTGGTGTGGCTTGAAAATGTTCATACCGTCACTGACTGGAAACACTACATGCAAAATTAGACATGTGCACGTTATCCAACTGTGATGCTACTCTGTTTCATTTGATAGGTATTCTTCCTTCTAATATTGATGCCGCTTGCAAGCTTAATCAGTCCAATAATCCAGTGAGAGCCTCCTTGGCCAACACTTCAAATTTCTATAGTTACATCTATTGTCGTTGCACGCAAAATTCGATAGAAAGGAGTGAAACGGCTCTGGTATCAAAGAGGCCTGCATGCGGGTAATCGGAGATTCGGGAGTGGTCAGTCTGAACATTCGTAAGCGGGGAGTTAGTCATTAAGTAAACACGCGACTTTGTTTGCTTTATTGGAAAATGATTGGCGATATTTTTTTCCGAAGCCAAAGCCAAGCGCATTATTGTTTTGGAAGACGAAATTTTCTCAGTATAAGGAGAAGCAAACTGCTGCCTTGATGATCATATTCAGATGGAATATCATTACTAGCAACAAAACCAATGTTCTACATCCGTGAACACACAAACCAAAGTGTTAAATTTCCGCCTACAGTACTCTTCTCCGATGGTCCTTGGTAGGAGACAATTTACGGATAAACAGCGAAAGACATTCTAGGCACAAAGCAAAAGAATACATACTCGTCTCCAGGGAATATAAACGCACACAGATTTTACTAGCTTGTGTTGCAGGGACGCCCAGCTGGCTACTTTAACAAGGACAGAACCAGTCTTCGAAGAAATTGTTTGTTTTCCAACAAAACGTGCTAACTGCTCGTTGTAACGTTGTAGGTGTCGACCAGATGTGTACACGGAGAAATTTGTTGTTTCATTCATGTGTCAGGACAGGCTGATCTGATTAATACAAACCTTGAATACCGTCGGATTTGTCGGATGAAGAATACCGGGAAGTTTCCTCCTAGGTGGTTCACAAATAGCCACAAGAGTCAAATCATTGGATTGCGGTAAATGCTACCAGAACGGCGCAGAAAATCATGATTTCTTGTGGTTGGATTTCCGCGTCGGGAAATCGCCCAGAGTTGGCCTATCAATGCTATAGTTGATTGCAGGCTCAAATATACAACAATTAAATGCACTTTCCTTACAGTGCAACATTATACTTGAGTAGCGACTAACGTGCTGGTGGACTGTAAATATCCCGCCGAATATGTTATGGAGCAAGCTGTCCACCTATTATTAGTAGAGCTCGTCTAATCTATTTAGTATAAAAAGAACCACGGGTGGACACCAAATATTGGTCTGCCAAAGTAATGAATTTACAGCGCAATTACGAGACAGTGTATAAAGCGAAAGGCGTGTGTAGTTTATAATTATAAAGCCCTGTAACCTGATCTTTCACGAAATTTGAAAACACCTAAGATGAGCAATAGCGTTTTGTGACCTAAGAGTGCGATAAGAGAACATGTGTGCATGTGAGGAAACAATGCATGGCAGACAACCACAGCAGAGTGAAAGTACGCATTTCATTTCCTGAGATACATATTGTTACATTCTGTGCAGTGACATGACCGATTTAGGCATTAGATATATAAGCCCCTAGTGGTTATTCACCACGTCGCAGTCAGGTGTAACATAGTATTTGGACTTATGTGTCACAAGCACCAGCTGGCATGCGTTTCTTTTGGTAAACCCAAAAAATACGCTGTGCATAAATCAAAAATGTTTTTCGTTATCCAAATTGTCCCACCGTCACACTCTCAAATACACTAAGGTCAAGTAGTCCTCCCGTAATTCTCTAGCTTGGAATTGGATTTAATTGAAGCTTTCACGTACCACGAATATCGTCTCGGTAAGTTTTCGCTAAGACATATGTCGACTTTGCAAGGATCGGGTCTTCACTGCAAACATGCTTTCGGTTGCCACAATTTAGTTTAATACTTAAATAGTCCCCAGAATATCATAAGGTTCTAGGAACCACCGCAGTCCGTGGTTTGATAAACACCACAATACTACAGATGAGTTGATTGTTGGTTGTTGAGTTGTGGTGCGTGCTGTTAGACAGGACTGACCTTCAATCACGACTAGCTGTTAGATCGGGCGATTCCGTTGTTTGCACCGTTATTCCTAGTCAATGCCCGAGTGATTTCTGACGCTGTTTGTAAATCCAATATATATTTCTTTTTGAGCACTCTGGTTAAAAAGTTGGTCTTCACATGCAGGGTTGCATAACTTGTGTCCATTTTAATGCACCGACTGAAGGGATCTGCTATAGAGTATCGTAGATTCAGAAATTCACTTCCGTGTCTTGTGTCCAAGTGACGGAACTATTGCGTTTTCCTGAGTAAAGTTGTAGGCCTGTTGGCTTTTTGTGTGGGTATCAAGAAAACGGGTTAATATCTGACGGCGCCTTTATGTTTCTTTATTTGTGTGCGGAATTTAATTATTGGTTGTTTAACGTGGAATTTGTTGCAGTAGTTGCAGAAGATTTGACATACCACAATGATTATTTTGTTTTGACTCGGTTGTCTTTCGGCATTCGAACAAGTTTCCTTGGATTGGCATTCGGATTGTGGTCCGCGGGCTAGTAACCACGTTGCAAAATGTGGAGCAGAAAAACCCCTTCTGATGGATTATATTTAATGTATTTTGGGCTTATGTTTAATAGATGACCCATTCGTTTGTTTGGTGAGCAGCCAGTTGATAAAGAAATTCGTCAGCTCCCTCCGAATTTGTTCTTTCCAACCTGAATTATTTACGTATCCAGATTGCAAGCAAACAAAAGAAAGGTGCTGGACACAACATCAATAGTGGTGATGATAGTTTGCAAACGGACCACAAATATTTGCAAATATGAAGGCGTAACAAAATGTGAACATTGAAAATCGTCAAATTTTGTACTGTAATCTTTGAACGAAATATCAGTGGTGGGAGTTACTTACATGCGCTTCAAATATTTTTACGCATGACATTGCTCAGAATGACGAGTCTCTTCTACTAATGCCCATAACCCGTAAACATGGATCGCCCAAATCTTCAACGCGCAAAAATATTGTTTTATCGAAAATAAATGTGCGCCGATTGTTCCTTGTTTGCACGTAATGATTACAACGTTGCAGCAATTCTGACAGCTAAATGTTTTACGTAAAATTCAATTTACACGCTGCCTTCCCATTGGGGCACAAGTATTATTGCGGGTATAAGCAGAAAAATGGCAAGTTGGAAGTCATTCGGATAGCGTGAACTAGAAGAGAGCGCTAGCGCAAGAAAATTCACATTATCCAAAAATATCTCCGAGGAAACTGCTATAATGTATGTTTCAGAATGACATTTATCCCACTATAAATTTCCTCGAGTGACCGAATGAAAGCTTGACGCAAGATTTAAAATATTATTCTTGATGGGATATTCTAAATAGTATTGGAAGAACCAAATTCGATTAAAATCATAGAGATCACCTGTCCACTGCTGCTGAAGCGAGGGCGCAATTTTACGCACTATGATATGTGAGAAACACGTCTGAAATCACTAGGCCTCAACAAGCCGAAATACTTCGAGGAGTTTGTAATTTTTTACTTGTTAGTACAGTTAGTCATTAGAGCGTAGAGTGTTGTTCCAGGGTTGTTAACATTTGGTAACACGAGCTGGAAGAGACAATATTTGGCAACAATCTTTGCAGAGATGGTGAAATTACTGATGTCGTTCAGAGGCGTTATTCAGCTGTGCAAAGTTTTTGATGTCAATGTGTAACCCGTGCTGGCGCACGCATTGGTATTTAAAAATTGTTTGAAGTGCAACTGATGATTTTGGAATGCATTGCGAGGGAAGCCTGAGCAAACTTCTACACACTACTTTGAACCCGGTAACAATAGTCATGGTACAATCGCGATGCTTGAAATTTCGTGCAAGTGTGCTGGCTGACGAATCCAATGACAAAAAGTACTGATTACTGCTGAGCAATGTTGCTGCCCTTTTAAGTTGGAAAATATCTCTGCTGATGCACGCATTGCTATTAAAAATTAGTTGAATTGAAACTGATGTATTCAAAATGCACCGCGACGGAAGCCATGGTAGGTTCCTGATGCTTGCAATTTTGTGCGAGAGTGCTGCGGACGAATTCGAAGGCTAAGTAATACCGCTTACTACTGATTACGGTTGCTGCCGTTTTACTTTGAAAAATACACCACGCGCAACAAAAATTGGTTTCCGCTCGGATTAAGTTACAATGTTTGCGAATCTCACCAAAAGGCAAATTTTGTTGTTGACGTTTGCAATAAAATGCGCCAAGCCACAGAATGCTGAGTCCTGGTTTTTGCGCCAAACAACGCAACCATTAAGGGTTTTCGCGACTGGTGCAAATTATTCTGGGGTTGGATTTCGTCCTAAAGTAGACAACTGACGTTGTATAACCCCACTGTCACATATCTTGTGTTTACCATTTACGGAGACTTAAAGAAGGAATCATTGTTCCGATCCATGCGTTGGTAGGTGGCAAAAACCGCCTCGATGATATAGTTGATTATACCCAACTGATGCATCACTGTTTTCGTGCACAAATGTAACTGACATACTGCGATGTTTTTTTGCTGTTTAATTTGGGTTCACATGTATGTTACAAAGTGTCGACTTTTTCACCCGGATGTGATAAATCAACGTGAGAAATTTACGCCACGAAACAATCATTTCACCAGAATATATACTGGTTGATTCTTATATAAAATGGCTAGGCGGGAGATTAGTCTCTTGATAATTACCCGGTGGGAACATCAACCAACTGCTCCGTAACCGAGTTCTCACAGGTGAGAGAAAACGTTTCGGCGATTAACAAAAATCAACTCTCAACAGATGAAGGAGCATGGAGCTGGAAATTGTTAACACCGTTAGCTTGTGATATGCTCCAGTCCTTCGTATGAACTATAGTACCAATTCGTTGGGTTTCCAGTTTCCGTCAAAAGGATAACAAGTCTTGTTCAATTGCTGCATAGCATGTTTGCAGCTGAGTTCACCCAACGGTATCTTATGTACCTTTGGATAAACCAGTCAAATAACTTAGACAACAAGACACATCAACCACACCGATTCTATATATATCTTTTGTAGTGTTTTGTCTTGGGCAAATCAGTGAGTCATATTATGTAATTGCGCTTGCCGACGCTAAGTGCGACTTTATAGGTTGTTTATTGGGTGCACAATGCTTCATTATTAGTACAAGACTAAATATGGCAATGGCTAAATATGCACAGCGTGGAAGATGATGGTCTATATATTTTACAGTGATCGTATTTGGTAAATTGTACGTAATCAGCTGGCAGAAATATAAAGTCATCTCATTTGGCCAGGTTGTTTTGCGCTTGTCATGGAAAAATGTCTGATATCATATTTTGCGATCAAATATACCTTTATATCCTGAAAATAAGATTGTACTGATAAAATTGTTTTTAGAAAACACATGAACTTGATTATCTGTGCACGCTGGTAAGCTGCCGGGGTAACCAAAATGTGCGTCCGTTACGTCTACCGACGGAAAGTCCATGTGTGATGTGTGCAATTCATCCCAATTATCCTAAATGGGGATTCACCACAACCTTCTCACGACCCAAACATCTTGAGCAGACATAACTTTGCATGTTCCAGTCCTGTCTAATGATCAAACCAACCATTGTTGCAAATTTAAATACATACGTATCCATCTTTGTCAACAGAAAATGGAAGAATCCAACGCGCTAAGTCAGCGGGAGTTTGTGAGCGTGCGTATCATTGAGGCATCAATGATTAGTTTTCCTGACGCGACATCCTGCAGGAAATTCGGTAATCATATACTAAGGCAATAGCTAAAATCGTATCTTCATTTGATTGAAACCCTGTATTAAAAGTTTTTAAAAGCAAACACCCAAACTTACAGTACATAAGAGCGCGAAATAACGTCACGGATTAGGTTTTATCACGACCTACTCATATATAAATGAACATTTTTGGAAGATTGCGTGTTTCATATGGTACAGTGTAAACTGGAAAACCGTACCGAGGTATTACTAATATCTTACTCCATATATCATTGCACAATGTATCGACCTTTCTCTCTTGGGATAGCATGCGGTAGTAAATTTGCGGCCGACAGTAAATCACCACAATGTCATTGCGTTTGTCATGTAAGGTCTCTTTTTTTACACAGCAGCGGCTTGTATAACGCACTTTTAAAGTCTTGAATTTTGATCCACGGCATTACCTCTGCAATGGAACAGCTCGCTAGCATGCACTTATCGGCTTTCAACATGAAATCGTTCGCATTTTAGTGGAATAAAACCTTTTTGAAACGAAGTATTTGGCATTAACATGACAATTATGTAAACTGCGTTCAGCATGTAGCTAACAATCTAGTCGTTCAGTTGGTGGGAGAGAATAATTGCGGTCGATAAAGAACCAAATAGGCGAGAATAATTCATTGTTGAAAATCGCCCGAATAAAAAGCGGGGGAATGAATGTGGATGTCATCAAGTATTGTAGAACGTAGCTGTCATGGTGAATGCGCCATAGAACCGCGGCGAAAATTCCAGAAATTGTGCCTTATGGAAAACATTTAGGTCCATGAGTGGCTTTCGTCTGCTTAGACATTTAAGTTCAGTTCTATCGAAATTGTATTTCACTGGAAGTCACTCTACTGAAGGCGCTCATCAATCGACTGTCGTTATCGTAGAGCGCCAATTTGCATAACGCATTTTCGCAGCTTTGAAATTTGCTTGACGCCACCCAATCTGTTGAAACAAAACAGGTGGTGGATTGCTACTAATTTTCACGTTTCGCCTTCAATAAATTTTGAAGATGCGCGAAAAGGCGTAATCCGTCTTTTTAAGGACAACTTAGTTTACTGCGCGCACAGTTTCAAAGAATTCGGTGGCTTAGGAACAATTTTGAGCTGCCAGTTTGTTTCAAGTGATTCACCGACTTAACCTGAAAAACCGCGTATTAGGTGTGTTCCGGGTTGGTAATTACGATGGATTCGTTCAAATCTACAGCACGATAGTGTCGGACAGTCTTCAGTGGAATGAAAAAGGTCCAGGTCAACATTTGTTTTCTTTCATCCAAAGTCACTAAACCTTATCTGACAGTCTATATTGGTAAATAACAATAGACTTTATTTGAACATTGTCTGGGCTTTTGCGCATTGCACAATGTAAATTAACAAATCCTAGGTAGAATGGATTGAAAGCCAATGCCGTGGTTGTAATTACAAGAACAGCCGTGAACAAGCAGTCAATTCGGTTTATAGTGAAGCACCATTTTTGCAGGAGGATATCAGCGCGGCTTGCAGCTAATTAGGCCTTGGCCTTAAATGGCGAATAAAGCGCGGGCAGGATTTGCCTGCGCAGAATCGCCAGAAATCAAAATCTACTGACTAAATCAAGAGGACGGAAATCACGTTTATGACGGATGCTGAATTTTCGAGTTGCAAAATGTAAGAAGGAAGAATCGCCTTGTAAGTGGGCCACCGGTTATCTGGTCGATCCATACTTAAAGCCGTTGAACAATTCAATCGACAAACGTTCGGTGGAAACCAGTGAAAACCAGTTATACCCGGGTTCATCTGTAAGCACTGGAATATTAAGCGCCATCAGCACGCCAAACTGAGATTATGTGAACAATCGTGACCCATTTTATGAAACACTAAAACATCCAGGTCGGACGGATGGTCAATTGCCTATATTGCCATAACGGTGATGCGAACGTTTTCGGCTGACAACGTCTACCAATTACGAAGTAAATTAAACAGGGGCTCCATTTGTTTAGAGAAGGAACCAAAAGGGTTGATTTTGCGAGCCCAAAACCTCCAAAAGTTTCCAGAAGGTTTGTGCAATGGTATGATGAATGACCATAAGGCCGAACACAGCGTTTGTGTATGCTTCCAAGTAATCTACACACAATGTGTAACTTGATGCGGTAGGCTGAATAATTTTTGAAAGACGATCGGCGTTTTTGCACATCAGGCCATTCTGATGTAAGGATCCGAACTGCGCTACTCATGTTTCATTGAGTTGTTTGTGATAAGGACTGATTATATTTGAAACTCGCCGCGCCTCCTTGTTTGTCCTGCAATATTGCATTCAAAAGTGTGCAGCTGCAAGGCGGTTAGATTTGGATCAGTGTGTTCTTGGAAGACATCTTAGGAGTAAATGTCCACCCACTGGGATACTTCGCACGACTGCTGGCGGTTTTTGCGGTCTGAAAACTACCAAATTGTAGTTCGCGTTTGGTGTTAATTATTTTGAAATTTTCTGTGATTAGTTGTGGTGTTAGTACAAAATGCCAACTTGCTTCAACTGCCAACGTTGTTTAAACAAAACAACTGGTCGTGTTTTATCATTGCGCTTTTTGGTGTTCAGCGCAAAATATTATCTGATTTGGCTTACAAACCTTCAATATTTGGTCAACGTTGCCTAAACCAGTAGTAACTTGAAGAAAAAAATAGGACTCTGCTCGGGAGAGTAGTAAAATTATAGAGCCTCCGCACGTGGCAGAAAGTCACGCCATAACAGCAGGATTGCCACAAAAAAGATTTGTATTTTGGTTGCATATGTTTCATCACATTTATATAGGCTCAATCAGTCAAGACTGGCGAGCGAGTGCAATAGTGCGTATGATGTGGGCGACATGTATCTGCATATGATCCAGCGGCCTATGTGGCACTGCACCTGCCAAACCTGGTACTCAGTAATGTGGAAAATTTCTGCTCAGTCCACGCATGTTTTTTTAAGCTTATGTGGCTCATTTTACACATAACACGTGGACTGCAATTTATACATCCAAAATTATTTTGAAGAGCCACCATCGCGTTAGTTTGACAAGTCAAAACCCCGAGGTTATCGTTCAAGATCACGTGATACGGGAAGGAGTGGCCTTGTACCCAAAGGGAACAAATCATCAGGTCTTTAATAGAAGCAAGTATTTTTCGCAGACTGAATATCAACGCCAATTGGAGTTCATATGTGTGTGCCTACCGCAAGCGCAACAAACATACAAGTGTGTAGACCGTGTCATAGGAAAAAAAGGTAAATCAATAAAAATATAATATAACAATAAAAATAAGATTTTAATCGAACTCAAAATAATTGGTTGCATATGTCATTCGATGTGGTATGCTTGATAGTGTCCTATACTCATGCCTGTTCGTGAAGTCACATATCTCCAAATGAGTGCAAAACAGGAGGAAATGTCCAACCCCTACATCAAGGCGGAGGTATGCTCCATTTAGATGGTGTTACCAGATGGCAAAATGTTCTGAAGTACTGACGACGTATAAATTCTTAGAACCAAGCTTCTACGGTGTACAACTTACGAAATGTCCCCATTACTACAAAAACGTCAAAGCATTTAAGGTGTGCTGTGCGATAGACACCTGAGCACTCGTGATAGCTTGTATTTTCCCGGTCACAGTTTGATGACAATTATCATTACAGCAAACAACAAGATCGTTTACGAATACCTGGAAGTCTGGAAAACCAACTTTTTTTTGCAGCATTGACTGTGAACACGTTGTATTACAAGAAAAATTTGTCAATTTATAAATGGCGCAATGAATGGGTGATTATTTTCTATGCAACGCAAGCGGATAAACTTGTTCGCATAATTTTGATGGAAACTAACATGTGGTGTGCTTGGTGAGTTTCATTACGTCTGACCCACTCTCATGTTCTCATACCCTGTTGCCTGCTTTCAACCCTTCCCTGAACGAACTATTAGGAAACGCTAAACATTTTACATTTAAAAAGTAGTTTTAGTATACAAAATCACAAACAACAACTGGATGAAGGGCAAAATGCTTTCTCCAGTTGTGTTGCAAATTATACACTTTCGCGTTCTTGAAAGCCGTCATGATCAGGGAATCCGCAGTACTAATCTAATACAACCTAAATATACATAGATTGTATTTTATCCGAGGATATGTGACATGTGACTGTAGCGCGTTCTGGGTAACCACGGCGTAAACACCTCTTTGCTGAACCCTAATAAATTATCACAAAACCTAGATTCCTCTACAGGGTGCTACGGTGGGCATTTCATGTGTCCCAACGACTCCAAATAATTCCTCGTTCATCGGTCTTTCTCCAATCGCTTCAAATAAATTAATCCCTGAATCGCATGCCAAATGAACTTACTTCTTGTAGCAAAAAAACTACCATTCCGTTTTCCGCTTTTCACTGAGCGCTTACACAAACACACTTCAATTGATATATGGAATCTTTGACACTTACATGTCAAGAAAGTACCATCGCGGTTCGAATCACATACAGTTTTTGGCATAAAATGCCCAGTAGATCATATGCTACTAAGGCGTTCAATTCGAGTACTTCGTTTTCCATGATGAACAATTCAGGATACTACTATCCCGTCTGTGTGAAGTGGATTCATGAGCGGGAAGTGAGCCACAGAAAGCACTTTATTACGGGATAAACCAAAAAACACGAGGATATCTGAGATACTGTTCGACACGACTCAAAGTGGTCATATCATCCATTGTTATATTCGTTCTACAAAAACGACAACTAGCTAAGGTGGATTAGAAACAACCGGAGATCACCACGATAACTGTCCGCCCAAAATGACCATTAAACCTCGTCCAGAGTTCTGCAAATAAACCGAACGGGAGCTTCCGTGAGATATATTGACCTGATAGGGGAAACAATCTGTAACTGTGCTGACTTTGGTCACCTGTTAGGACAACGTGTTGGTGCTCAGTGTCAACCTGGATAGATAAAGGTAAGTAATGACTTTTACTTAAAAATGAGTTAAAACTGAATTCTTGGGAAAATGTCTTACTTGTACGCAACTGATTTCGAACCGATTAATTACAATCAACCAGGCTGTTCAATTCTGATGAGAATGCATCGGGCTTCATTGGTGAACCCTTCTACAGAAAAAGTTGTTCATTGTGGAGAATAGCTGATTGTTTTTCACAGCGCTAATCTCTGTTGTTTTTAGAAGAGAAGAAATTTCGGCACCGTATGAAATGGTTTGAAAACTACCATCAAGTTGATGCTTACTTGAAAGCCATGAGCAGGGAGCACCAAAAAGCGGTCCATTGAGTAATCATTGGTTGAGCTGATGTGAAGATAAAACAAAACGGTACTGACTTGTTGTTAATTATATGAATGGTATTTTCGGTTCCACACGACAGTACACATACTCGCAACCAAGTGTGCGCTCTGATTCCGAGAATGTAGCCTTTTAAGCCACGGTGAGATATCAATAGCTACTTGGGGATCGTCGTTTATGCACTCGGTTTTAAGGTGTCTGTTTTTTCAACCTGAATTTTGCAGTATACTCATAGTTGGCATCAGCATTGTTCATCCGTTTGTTTTCCCTCCAAATATGTTTACTGTAGGCATTATCAGACCAGATGCATGCTGAAAACTTCGGCTGAAAGTACTATAAAATATGTAGCTTGCTTGATAAAATGACGCGCTCTCTAGAAGTGTTGGGCACCTCGATACGGCTGTGCAAGGGACGCGTAGATTCGAAAATCTGGCTTTTCAGAATTATTCACATGTCCTACAAGAGGTGATGAGAAATGTTTGCACAATTAGGCTTCACTTTGTTGTAGCCCGCTGCTTCCACACGTTGTTCATTATTGCACGCCTTCCCAAAATGTGCATTTGTTCATCAATATTCCAACCAAAAAACAAATCAGAGTTTTGAAGTGGCGGGGGGGTGACGGCGTGTGCACAAAAGATGAATCAGCACATAAAGATATTTGATAATTAAAGTAGGCATTATCGACAAAATAGACCATCGTTACCTTCCGTTCGGGTATCTTTGTGTAAAGTGCAGAGGTTGCAGGTAATCACACAGACGCGGCTGAAATGTTGACACTTTCTTTTCGCGCATAATGCGCGAACTTTACTTCCTTGCGGGCATGCCTGGTGGAAGATGTCTGATGTTGCCATAAAAGAAACGGCAATCTCGGCTACGATGACATGCGAGTAATGCAAACGAGCACATACAGCTATTCTCACATCTAAAATGTTGCACTAATCCATCATGGTTCTCTTCTTTAAGCAACCGCTGTGTGTTTGCGTATACTCAGTTAATTGCAACCTAGTTTATTTTCATAACACGTTATACGAATATAATCCTCTAATGTGGTTTCCGTCTGCAGGAATATAGGTGCACCAAAAAGCGAATGTTATCACGCCTAACCTCTCACCTTTGTCTGCTCCACCTGCTGAATTTTTATGACGAAAAATGCGAAAAACGCCATTAGAAAGCCGTCCATTGGTAAAGGAGTTCTATGTGAACGTTACCATTGAACACCCCAAGAAAATCGATTCTATTGCCAAGAATATTTGGAGACGAAACTTTGGCGTTTGTTTATTTGGCACCCGAGAGGCAGTCGGCAAAGCTGAATCCACAATAACCGTGATTGATTGATTTGCTTATGAAAGCGCCAAGTTAGGGTTATCCATATTTCTTGTTAAATTAAATTTTCAAATCGGTGTTTTTGGTAACGTTTGATGTGGTTTTTAACAGGAAATATCATTTAATTTATTTGGAACTCCTGAAATCTTTTGCGGATTACAAACGCACTCGATTTCCCGTAAGAAAGAAATTTACGATGCATGTCTCAATGGAAAAATGGATTTTAGGTACCAATGCCGATGCAGTGACTGTCATGTACAATATGAGAAAATACATTCGGTAGAACAGGTGTGCAAAGCGAAGCTGACTCACTGGTCTGCGTGGGGGCTTTATCGTTTTGGCATCAATCGAGTTCGCATAAAAACATTCGGGATAAAAGAAGCAGGCAAAAATATGCCCAAAATGTTCCTAAAATGTGCACGTTGAAATTATGTTTAGATATGCACGTTTATCCGACCAATACAAAAACCAACACAATCAATCAATGATCAGTAGAATACCAACAATCCCTTGGGTTAGCAGCCATTTTGAAAAAAAGTACAAATGACATTATCCCGATAAAAACCTTGCTAAATCCACGATACACTTACTGCATAATAACACACCTAAAATTACGTAGCCTTACCCAAAGCCATATTATCCAATTGGCCATGTGTTTATCTTTATCCTCAAGCACGCATTTCAAATTGTCTTACAAAACTCTTTATCACGGACTTTTTTAAACAGAAATAGCTCCATCTACTATCCCTCCAGTTGATGATGACAACGGGTCGATATCTTGCGCCACGTAGAATTATGGCTTGGTACTACGCCTGCACAACTCGCGATATGTTTCAGGTTTGGAGCACTGAACTAAAATACTTTAGCATTGAGTTTGGAAAAACAAATAGGCAATGCTTACCCCCTTCAGCTGTGAATACATTAATGTGAGATGACAGTGACTACGCATGTTTTCCTCTCTGAAGATACTCACGCTTTTAACGATACTTAAAAAATGCAGAATTAACATAAGACTTTGACAATTCTGAATGTAGGACGCACATGAAATGCACTGGACTACCAGAGATGAAGTCAGTATGTAACTTTCATTTTGTCACCGAACTGTAGGCTGCATTTGTAAGATATCACGGCTTTCGATCGCGGGCTGGGAAACTGATCAACGTAGTTCTGGACGTCGTCTAATGACATAATGACATATGTCGACAGAAATGCTTTACGCACATCCATAAAAATCATGTGGTTTGCTTAGGGCAATCGGCAACTTAAGTATCGGGACTATAAAACCCAGCATTATTTTATAAATGTATTTTCCTTGAATATGTTGACCTTAATCCAAGTATTTCCCCAATTGTGTACAGAATAGAGGAGTTTTGATATACTATTCCAGCATAACGATCATCTCTTTTCCCAGCTTTCTCTAGAAATAAAGATAATGTTCATCACAATTTTAGCGGTCTGCTGGTGGGATCAGTTTTGTTGTGTAGGAAGTTTTTAGAACATGTAACGCTGGTTTCCAGTAGCTTTGGGAAAGCAACCCTCATGTCCACGAACGATTATTTCGTTTTGTGGCATAAAATAACGCAATATTCTTAGAAGTTACAATAAATATATTCGGTTCAGTACAAAAACGGAGATTTATCCACTGCACCTGGTATCAGATGCAGATTTTAGACACCTACCTCACACTGATGAATCGTAACACCGATTGGCACCGCTATACACGGCACCCGACGTTTAGGAAATTGAACAACTCTGATTTGCCAACCGACATTAACTTTAGTTAAATTGTATTTGCGAAGTTATGTATATAGATGTATACCTCTATACGTATTTTGCCATCAATATGCTAGGCACATTTTGGTCATAACTCAGGTGGGCAGAAAGAAGTCTCGTTATGATATCGCTATGTTAGGCTTATCCATGTTGCTTGTTTATTTGAATTTCAAAATCGATTTGCCTGATAACCTTTCATGAGGTATTCAACGGGAAATATCATTAAGAGTTATTCGGAACAAGTGGAATCATCTGCGGTTTCTCCATAGTCCCATAAGCGAAACATTATGGTGCGCCTCTTTTCATTGAGGAAAAAGGCTTTTGGGCACAAATAGCAACCAAGAGTTTTTAATGTATACAGCGGGTATGTTAATCGAAGGTGACTCACTGGGTTGGGCGGGAGCTTAACCGTTTTAGCACCAATGGACCCCGTACGAAAAACATTTAGAATAAAGTGAGCAGGCCGAAATACGCCCACGATAAACACAAAATGTGCACAGTAAAATGATGGTAAGGTGTACGCAATTACTAGACCAAAACATCAACAAAGAATGCTCTTTTGTTGAATAGATATTTAACGATCATCAATAACCGCTTGGTGACCAGCTAGGCACACGCCCATTTTCGTCTGAAAAAATCGACAACGCTTAACAGGCAGTTTCTCTGCTTTTGTGAGTAAGATGTGTTGTTACCAGTTTGGCATTTGCTGCATTTATCATGATTGCTGCATAAACTATTGTAAACAAACCCGGACATCGAGCTTCTAGCAGAGATATTGAGTTTGTAGAGGGTATATTTTACCTTGTATTCGACGCCATTTTGAAATATCCACAAATCTTGTCCGTAAATAATTTGGTACTCACCCTCTTTGATTAGATACGCAACGAAAATTAATGAAAGTACCAAAACTTTGTTTAATACGCGATACAATTACTGCAAACGATAACCCACTTACAATTACGTAGCGCTAACCAAAGCGATATAATCTTCAACTTTATCCTGAAAAACGCATTTCAGATTGTCCAAAAAAGCCTTTCCTCACGCGCGCTTTATGCAGGAAAAGCTCAAGTTACAATCCTTGCTGGTATCAGATAGCCTTGAGCTAGCCCAAGAATTGCTACTTGGTTTTGTGGCATCAAACAACGCAATATGCTTAGATGTTGCAATAAACATATTCGGTTCAGTGCAAAAACGGAACTCTATCCACTGCGCCTAATATCAATGAGTAACGTGGACTTCAGACTGGTGAACCGTAATACCCATTTCCACTAACAATCTTCCATCACATGCTAAAGGGACGCCTCTAAAAATTACCTCTGAACAACGGAAATGTGGCGATGTATCCAAGGTTTCCATTAGGAATAAGGGGGAATTTTGTTCGACCGAGTCCATTAACAAAAGATGTGTTTCAATGCGAAACACTTGAAGAAGCGCCCACTCGGCGCTAAGTGAGACTGATTACACGCTGACCCGTTAGG